>CM057341.1:253570442-254170442 GCA_030015575.1 Agapanthus africanus
CACTTGCGGCCCCTCCCGCACTAAGGATGAAAAGCCCTCAAAAGAGGCAACCGGGCCCGCCCTTGCTCGGTTTTCCCTGGATGGTAGCTCCCTACCCCAACAACCCAAGGATCAAAACCCTCGCCAAGAGGCAACTGGGCCCGTCCTTGCTCGGTTATCCTTGGCTGGTAGATCCCTATCCCAACAAACCAGGGATCAAAGCCCTCGCCAAGAGGCACCGGGCAATAACCCTGCTCGGCCCGTCCTTAAGGATCAAAGCCCTCGCAAGAGACAACCGGGCCCGCCCTTGCTCGGTTATCCCTGGATGGTAGCTCCCTACCCTAATAAACTGGGGATCAAAGCCCTCGCCAATAGGCACCGGGCAGTAACCCTGCTCGGCCATCCTTAGTAGGCCACTTATGGCCCCTCCCGCGCTAAGGATCAAAGCCCTCGCAAGAGGCAACCGAGCCCGCCCTTGCTCGGTTATCCCTGGATGGTAGCTCTCTACCCCAGCAAACCAGGGATTTAAGCCCTCACTAAGAGGCAACCGAGCAGCTTCACTGATTGGTTCATTCTTGGCAGGCCTCCCACGGCCCCTCCAGCACCAAGGATCGAAGCCCTCACCAAGAGGCAACCCTGCAGCTACCCTGCTCGGCCATCCCTGGCCGGTAGCTCGCCTACCCCACAACGCCAGGGATCGAAGCCCTCACTAAGAGGCAACCGAGCAGCTTCACTGCTTGGTTCAACCTTGGCAGGCCTCCCACGGCCCCTCCAGCACTAAGGACCTAAGCCCTCACCAAGAGGCAACCCTGCAGCTACCCTTCTCGGCTATCCCTGGCCGGTAGCTCAGCTACCCCACAACGCCAGGGATCTAAGCCCTCACTAAGAGGCAACCAAGCTGCTTCACTGCTTGGTTCATCCTTGGCAAGCCTCCCACGGCCCCTCCAGTGCCAAGGATCGAAGCCCTCACTAAGAGGTAGCCCTGCAGCTACCCTGCTCGGCTATCCCTAGATGGTAGCTTCCCTATCCCACAACGGCAGAGATCAAAGCCCTCACTAAGAGGCAATCAAGCAACTTCACTGCTTGGTTCATCCTTGGTAGGCCTCCCACGGCCACTCCAGCGCCAAGGATCAAAGCCCTCACCAAGAGGCAGCCCTGCAGCTACCCTACTCGGCTATCCCTGGCTGGTAGCTTCCTACCCCACAACGCCAGGGATCGAAGCCCTCACCAAGAGGCAGCCCTGCAGCTCCCTGCTCAGCTATCCCTGGTTGGCATCTTCCCTACCCCACAACGCCAGGGATCGAAGCCCTCACCAAGAGGCAGCCCTGCAGCTCCCTGCTCGGCTATCCCTGGCTGGTAGCTTCCCTACCCTACAACGCCAGAGATCGAAGTCCTCACCAAGAGGCAGCCTTGCAGCTACCCTTCTCGGCTATCCCTGGCTGGTAGCTTCCCTACCCCACAATGCCAGGGATCAAAGCCCTCGCCAAGAGGCACTGGGCAGCAACCCTGCTCGGCCATCCTTAAGGACAAAAAGCCCTCGCCAAGAGGCACTGGGCTGTAACCCTGCTCGGCCATCCTTAGTAGGCCACTTACAGCCCCTCCCACGCTAAGGATGAAAAGCCCTCGAAAGAGGCATACGGGTCCGCCCTTGCTCGGATATCCCTAGCTGGTAGCTCCTTACCCCAACAAACTAGGGATCAAAGCCCTCACCAAGAGGCAACCGGGCCTGCCTTTGCTCGGTTATCCTTGGTTGGTAGCTCCCTACCCCAACAAACCAGGGATCAAAGCCCTCGCTAAGAGGCACCGGGCAGTAACCCTGCTCGGCCCGTCCTTAAGGATCAAAGCCCTCGCAAGAGGCAACCGGGCCCATCCTTACTCGGTTATCCCTGGCTGGTAGCTCCCTACCCCAACAAACCATGGATCAAAGCCCTCGCAAAGAGGCACCGAGAAGCTACCCTGCTCGGCCCCGTCCTTAGTATGCTACTTACGGTCCCTCCCGCGCTAAGGATTAAAAGCCCTCGCAAGAGGCAACCGGGCCCACCCTTACTCGGTTATCCCTGGCTGGTAGCTCCCTACCCCAACACCCCAAGGATCAAAGCCATCGCCAAGAGGCACCGAGCAGCTATCCTGCTCGGCTACGTCCTTAGTAGGCCTCTCACGGCCCCTCCCACGCTAAGGAACAAAAGCCCTCGCAAGAGGGATCTGAGCGGCTACCCTGCTCGGCTATCCCCGGTTGCCAATTCACTGCCTTACAACTCCAGGGATCGAAGCCCTCGCCTAGTGTAACACCCGAGCCCAATACTACTATTTTTCAGTTACTGTTTGAGTATAATGTGGTACTCATTTCATTTAGCCTGCTTGATTGTTACTTACTGTAAAATTTTACCCGGCAAATTCATTTCTACATATAACAAAATTTAGCATCTAAAATAAAATTAAAAATATTCATCTTGGCCTACTCGACACCCCCAACCCCGTTGTAGCGTCCGTACGTAGTGTTCTCGTCCCGTTCGGTGAAACGGGCAAGTTTGGACGGTTACGCGCGCGTACATGTGTCCGTTTTGGGGGTATGCGTTTTGATCACAAAACACTTCATTTTAAAATTTGGATCACGCTTAAAATCCTATTATTTCAATTTCAAATTTTTGGACCCGGCCCAGGCGCGATTTGGAAATGTTTTAGTTTGCGCCAAAATCCCAAATTTTATTAATTTAAAACGTCGAATATTTTTCCTAACCATATATATTTTTACTGTTGCTTAAAATCATATTAATACGTTTAATAAATTTCCTAAATCTCTTCTCACCAATCAGCTCTCTCTCTCAAACCCGTGGGCCCCATCTCTCTCTCTCGTCTCTTTCTCTTTCTCTCTCTCTCTCTCTCCCTCAAATCTCTTTTCTCTCTCTTATATTTCGAAACCTTTTCCCTCTCTCATTTCTTTTCCAGCGAACCCATCACAAGCACTCGCGCAAACCCTAGCCGTCTCCCTCCTCGCCGCCGCAAACTCTTTCTCTCTCTCTCTCTCCCCCTCAAATCTCTTTTCTCTCTCTTATATTTCAAAACCTTTTCCCTCTCTCATTTCTTTTCCAGCGAACCCATCACGAGCCCTCGCGCAAACCCTAGCCGTCTCCCTCCTCGCCGCCGCAACCCCAACACCGATGACACCAGCACCCGCACCTCCTCATCCTCACCTCGCCAAGCCCCTCTTCCTCCTTCTTTGACCCCCGCGCACCCTGCACCAGCCGCGGCCGCCTGCAGTTTTCCCTGCACGCATCTGCGTCGCCTGAGTCGCCGCCGGTGACCACCGTTCTCTTGTCCCCGACCTCGCACACTTCTCGGTGAGTTCCACCTCCCCTCCTCTCTTCCTTCTTCTTCCCTTCTCTTCTAACCCGATTCTTGATCGGCAGATCTCCCCGCGGTCACTGTAGGCCACCGCCGGAGCCATCGACCTCGTCGTCGTTCTCACGTCTCCTCTCTGTAATCACAGAGCAGAACCTTGTAAGCCTCCTCTTCTTCTTCTTTAGTTTCCCTTCATTTCATGTTGCATAGTCTTCTTGACATTCACTGTTCACCTTTTCGCCGGATTCCGACGATGCCGACGACGTGATCCGACATCCAGCGAGGTACCCCGACCCGCGTGGTTACATTGTTCGTTGTTTGGGTTCAATCCGTGAACCGTGCGCCCGTCGCGAGTTTCCCCGCCGACGTTTACGTTCCGTTTTTCCCGATTCGTGACCCGTCGAGGCAAGTACCCCTTGCTACATGCTATACAATATTTACATATATATTATGACACCCTAAACCTGTAAATTTAACTTGGTACGATCATTTCTCATTTTCGTGTACAATATTGCATTATATCATTTTACCGTTAAACTTGGAACCTACAGTTGCAAATTGAACCTAATAACCATATTTACCTGTTTAATCACATTTTTAATGTTAACATAGCTTATGGCTTTGCCTCTATAGTTTTGTTCCATTCGGAAACTCGTGTGCATTTTAACCTGTAATAGCTGTACTGAACCGTTATACAAATCATTGCACCCCTAAGGGTTCTTAAACTTGTTAACATGACTAAACGGCTATCATTGTCTTACTGCATGCTTATATGGTTGAAATCGTATCTGTGACACCCTTGATAACGGTATTGCTAATTGAATGAAACTTCCTATTACTTAATTCATTGCTTATCTCATGTTATTGATACCTATGCTTGATTATATAACTGATTGTGAGCACACCCACAATATTGTTTACATCTTGACCGGACTTGCTACACGTATAAATTGATATACCTGACATGGTACCGTATACTGTTGACTTGACCTGATGTGCCATGACCTGACCCGTTACCTGATCTTGTGTCTAATGCCAACAAACCTGACATGTAGTCCTCATGGACCGTTCCTGTTGTCTATCCAGACAAACATGCTTTTAACTGATCCTGTGTTGGCATTAGTTCTTGATTACTGAATACCTGACTTGACATACATAACTTGGGGGTATGGGGAAATCAAAGGTGAAACCTGACGTGTAACTCAACAGTTCGATACCTGTTCTGATCAGTCTTACGGGCTAGGCCAGCCCCGGAGTGATGATGCTGACATCACTCGCCCATACCTGCTACCCTTTACTGCCTAGCGGCACGTCTCGGATTCAGCCCGAGAGTCTTGACCGTGGTCCCGGGCATGCACGGGATACTATTGAGTTACATCGACGATTCATCAATTTGGTTTCAAAGACTTTAGAACAGAAACCTGATAGAACAGTCCAGTTTACCCACTGCACATTACCCTGCACTGCTCTGACTTATATTATTGTTACTCTTGCTTTATTCATATTTATATTGCATTGCCTGTTACCCTGTTCATATTATATTACTTGATGACATGACGCGCTGACGTCTGGGTTTTGCATGGCCCAGATTCCGTACCGCTGTTGCAGTCCGAGCAGGAGTACTTCAGCCAGCAGGCTGAGCTGTGAGGTGTTAGTATTAGTTAGTTTTTATTTCCTGCAGTTTATTCCTGATGTGAGCCCGCATTATGGGACATACATTTCAGTTATTTGTATTGGATCATTTGCTTCCGCATTTATTTATTATTGACTCCTGTTATCTTGGTTTATGGACATGTTTAAATAGTTTTATTTTATTCTTGATATCTCTACAGCTGTAATGTGACTGTGGATGGATGCTTCCAACCCACTGGTAGCATGGTTGGCTATGTCACGTGCCCATTTTAGCGTACTCTGGGAAGCGGGGCGTGACATGGTTCTTTTGGTATCAGAGCCATAGGTTAGTCGGGTTGATTCTTTTTGTAATTGGGTATTGTACCCAATACACGAATCATGAAACCCGTGTTTAGGAAACATGTCCTGACACCTTGCCGTTTTACCCTTTCTTGAATCACATTCTTCCTGATTATATCTTTTACGATGTGCAAACTTCCTTTGCATATCGACTCGAAAACTTGATTCCTTGTTATCTCTAGGACTTAGGCGACTTGGGTGGAGTTAAGTAATTGTGGCTATGATACCGCGGCATAGTTAAAATGCGGTACTCTATTTAAGTATCTTGGAGTTCTAGCCTTGATCTATATATTGAATCTATCATCATGCTAATGTTGGGTGTTTTGATTTCAGGAATATGGCAGATAAGAATTTGAAGACGTACCAGAGGCGTGTGGACGAAGCCGCCATGCTTGGAGTGATAAGGGAAATGTTGGAGAATCAAAAGAGACAGACCGAGCTGATCCAGCAGCAAGCAGAATCATTCCAGGAAGGTTTGCGGACCGTTCAGCAGTCCGTAGACATGGTTGAAGCTAAACCAGTTGACCGAGTAGGGACCGTGGTAGATTTCAGGCGTTTGGGTCCGTCTACATTTACTGGTTTGGAGGAGCCGTTGCCAGCAGAGCAGTGGCTAGTTGACACAGAAAACTTGCTTATTGCGGCACAGATTCCAGATGACAAAAGAGTTGATGTGGTACGCATTCAGCTAATGGACTACGTCCGAGAATGGTGGCTTGTGGAGGAGACCCTCTTGCCCAAGCCGATCAAGTGGGCGGATTTTTCTAAGAGTTTCCTGGAGAAGTTCTTCTAGCGGACTGCACGGGAGGAAATGGAAGAGAAGTTTATTGGGCTAAGGCAGAATGGAGCACCCGTGGATGTGCATGCAGCAGAATGGACGAGACTCAGCAGATTCGCTGGACCTTTAGTTGCCAACGATGCAGACAGGGCATGGAGGTTCATGCGCAGCTTGGATGTGGACATCCAGAGGCAGATTGTCTCCCTGGGTTTGACCACTTTCTCATAGGTTCTTACGGCAGCTCGGGAACAGCAGAGTTTATCTAGGATGAAAGGGAGTTTGCAGCAAACAGCAGTTGCGGCAAGGAAGCCCGCATTTGTACCTAACCGAGCTCATGGTCGCAAGGGTATTCCAGTGGACCGTCGTGGTGTAGCACCCATGAAGAAGCCTGTGATCGTTGAACGAAGAAGGAGCGTGATTTGTGACTTCTGCCGTTTACCTGGGCACGTGCAGAAGGAGTGTCGAAGGAAGCTGGGACTTTGTTTGGTTTGTGGAGCGGCTGATCACGCCGTTGGTGCTTGTCCGTCGAAGCTTCGTACAAGGGATGATACTCAGAAGCCTCCGCAGAAACCGTTCTAAGGACAGAAACAGCTGACTCAAGGACCTAATCAGGCTCGAGCTTTTACCTTGACAGCAGAGGAAGCTAAGGCATCAGGAGAAGTCGTTTCAGGTATTCTACTCGTTCATGGTTTTCCCGCATTGGCATTATTTGATTCTGGTGCATCCCATTGTTTTATGTCATCCAAGTTTATAACTACACACTCGATTGCCTGCACGACCCTGTCTAGTTTCTGGGACATACACACTGGGAATGGGAAAATCATATCTAGCAGGGAGTGTAAAAATTGTACAGTTGTTGTGTGCGGACGGGAGGTTTTTGCAGATTTCTTGGTGATTAATACGGGCAGCTACGAAGTCGTCTTGGGAATGGATTTTCTTGGCACTTTCCACGCTTACATTGACTGTAGGGCAAAGAAAGTAATTTTCCATATTCCCGGACATCCCGAGTTTACCTTCACTGGAGGAAGCAGTTCTGTCGGGCCAGTCGAGTTTAGAGCTAGGCCGACAAACAATATTCTTGCAGCAATGGAAGTTGATAATGGTGAAGAGCCGGCGGTTGTTCGCAATTTATGGACGTATTTGAAGATATATCGGGTTTACCGCCGAAGCGAGACGTGGAGTTCATAATTGATCTTGTTCCTGGTGCAGCGCCAGTATCCAAAGCGTATTATCCAATGGCACCAGTAGAGTTGGAAGAAGTTAAGAAACAGGTTGCTGAATTGCTAGAAAAGGGTTGGATTCGAAGCAGTAACTCGCCTTGGGGAGCTCCAGTTTTTCTAGTAAAGAAGAAGAATGGCACAAGAAGGATGTGCATCGACTATCGAGAATTAAACCGGGTGACTATTAAGAACAAGTACCCTATCCCTCGCATTGGAGAACTTTTTGAATAGCTTAGTGGCGCAAGGGTATTCTCGAAGCTGGATTTGCGATCCGGATATCACCAGGTCCGAGTGAAAGCAGAAGATATTTTGCAAGACGACGTTCCGAACTCGGTATGGACATTACGAGTACTTAGTGATGCCCTTCGGAGTAACGAATGCGCCGACAATATTCATGGACTTGATGAACCGAATCTTTTCACCGTTCTTGGATCAGTTCATTGTGGTATTCATTGACGATATTCTGGTTTACTCGAAGAGTTTTGAAGAGCATGCTGAGCATTTGAAGATCGCACTGCAGACGTTGAGACAGGAGAAATTGTATGCGAAGATGAGTAAGTGCGAGTTTTGGCTGGAGGAAGTAAAGTTTTTGGGGCATGTTGTGTCTGGCGATGACATTGCCGTCGGTCCAGAAAAGATTGCAGCAGTTCGAGATTGGCCGACTCCAAAGAATGTTGCTGAGATAAGAAGTTTCCTTGGATTAGCCGGATACTACAGGAGATTTATGGAAAACTTTGCTCATCTGGCAGAGCCGTTGACCAAGCTTACGCGCAAGGAGGTACCTTTTGTATGGACGGATAAGTGTGCGTTAGCTTTCGAGACGTTGAAGCAGAAGTTGATAACCGCCCCTATTCTGATCGTACCAGACAATTCCGGAGGATTGGTGATTCACAGCGACGCATCTGGGAAAGGATTGGGATGTGTTTTAATGCAGCATGGGAAGGTTGTAGCGTACGCATCGAGACAATTGAAGACCCATGAGAAGAATTATCCAACTCATGACTTGGAGCTTGCGGCTGTGATTTTCGCTTTGAAGATTTGGAGACACTACCTTTTAGGCGAAAGGGTCGAAGTTTTTACAGATCATAAGAGCTTGAAGTATGTGTTCACACAGAAGGAGCTGAATATGAGGCAACGTAGATGGTTGGAGCTGATGGCTGACTACGATCTTGATCTTAAGTACCATCCGGGGAAGGTCAATGTCGTGCCGGATGCGCTTAGTCGGTTACCAGCAATTCAGGTGTTGACTACGCAGAAGGAGATCGTTGCAGACTTTCGAAGATTTGACTTGGAGGTTGTGCTACCACATTCTACGGGAGAGTTGATGCAGCTACAAGTACAGTCATCATTGATCGAGAATATTAAAGCAGCACAATCGCAGGACCCTAGACTGCAAAAGTTTCGAGGACAGGTTGAAGCCAGACTACGAACAGATTTACTGATCCACGAAGATGGTTCATTAAGGTATGGTAGCCGTTTATGTGTGCCAAAGAGAGATGTTCGTGAAGAGCTTATGATGGAGGCACACAGTTCAGCTTATTCTGTACATCCAGGAGGCACAAAGATATACCGAGATATTCGACAGCATTTCTGGTGGGAAGGCATGAAACGGGAGATTGCTCGCTTTGTGGCTAAGTGCTTGGTGTGTCAGCAAGTTAAGGCTGAACATCAAAGGATTGCTGGTTTATTGCAACAACTTCCGATTCCTCAGTGGAAGTGGGAACATATAACCATGGATTTCATGACGGCTTTACCGCGGAGTCCAAAAGGCAACAATGCTGTATGGGTGATTGTGGATCGGTTGACCAAAGTAGCTCACTTTATTCCTTTCCGGGTAGGTCAATCAACAGAGACTTTGGCGGAGCGGTACATGCAGGAGATTGTAAGATTCCATGGAGTACCGGTGAGCATCGTGTCCGATCGTGACACTCGGTTCTTATCACACTTTTGGCGGAGTTTACAGGAAAGTTTGGGGACTCAATTGAAGTTTAGCACAGCTTATCATTCTCAAACTGATGGTCAGTCGGAGAGAACGATCCAAACTCTTGAAGATATGTTGAGAGCATGCATGTTGGACTTCAAGGGTTCTTGGGAGGATCATCTACACTTGGTGGAGTTTTCTTACAACAACAGTTTTCAGGCAACTATCCAGATGGCTCCATTTGAAGCATTGTATGGTCGTAAATGCCGTTCACCTGTTTGTTGGGATGATGTCGGTGAACGAAGATTATTGGGACCAGATTTGGTTGTGCAGACAGTTGAGAAGGTTAACACTATCAGAAATCATATGAAGGCAGCTCAAGACAGACAGAAGAGTTGGGCTGACACGTCAAGAAGACCTCTAGAGTTCGCCGTGGGTGATTTGGTATTCTTGAAGATATCACCGACTAGAGGGGTGATTCGTTTTGGGAGTCGAGGAAAGCTTAGTCCTCGATTCGTTGGACCCTTTGAGATCTTGGAGCGTGTTGGTGAGGTAGCGTATCGCTTGGCGTTACCGCAGTCCTTGGCGAGTGTGCACGATGTGTTTCACGTATCTCAACTATGAAGGTATGTTCGAGATGAAACGCACGTATTGGATCATTCGGAGCTAACGGTACGGGAAGACCTGACTTTTGAGGAGCGACCGATTGAAATTGTAGATCGAAGGGAAAAGGTCCTTAAGAACAAGGTGATCCCTCTTATACTTGTTTCTTAGGGTAATCGCTCGCATGGAGAGTCCACTTGGGAACGAGAAGATGAAATCCGGCAAAAGTTTCCTCACCTTTTCCTGTAGTTTTCTATCTTTGTATTCATGGAATTTCGAGGACGAAATTCTTTTTGTAGTTGGGTATAATGTAACACCCGAGCCCAATGCTACTATTTTTCAGTTACTGTTTGAGTATAATGTGGTACTCATTTCATTTAGCCTGCTTGATTGTTACTTACTGTAAAATTTTACCCGGCAAATTCATTTCTACATATAACAAAATTTAGCATCTAAAATAAAATTAAAAATATTCATCTTGGCCTACTCGACACCCCTAACCCCGTTGTAGCGTCCGTGCGTAGTGTTCTCGTCCCGTTCGGTGAAACGGGCAAGTTTGGACGGTTACGCGCGCGTACATGTGTCCGTTTTGGGGGTATGCGTTTTGATCACAAAACACTTCATTTTAAAATTTGGATCCCGCTTAAAATCATATTATTTCAATTTCAAAGTTTTGGACCCGACCCGGGCGCGATTTGGAAATGTTTTAGTTTGTGCCAAAATCCCAAATTTTATTAATTTAAAACGTCGAATATTTTTCCTAACCATATATATTTTTACTGTTGATTAAAATCATATTAATACGTTTAATAAATTTCCTAAATCTCTTCTCACCAATCAGCTCTCTCTCTCAAACCCGTGGGCCCCATCTCTCTCTCTCTCGTCTCTTTCTCTTTCTCTCTCTCTCTCTCTCAAATCTCTTTTCTCTCTCTTATATTTCAAAACCTTTTCCCTCTCTCATTTCTTTTCCAGCGAACCCATCATGAGCCCTCGTGCAAACCCTAGCCGTCTCCCTCCTCGCCGCCGCAAACTCTTTCTCTCTCTCTCTCTCTCCCTCAAATCTCTTTTCTCTCTCTTATATTTCAAAACCTTTTCCCTCTCTCATTTCTTTTCCAGCGAACCCATCACGAGCCCTCGCGCAAACCCTAGCCATCTCCCTCCTCGCCGCCGCAACCCCAACACCGACGACACCAGCACCCGCACCTCCTCATCCTCACCTCGCCAAGCCCCTCTTCCTCCTTCTTCAACCCCCGCGCACCCTGCACCAGCCGCGGCCGCCTGCAGTTTTCCCTGCACGCATCTGCGTCGCCTGAGTCGCCGTCGGTGACCACCGTCCTCTTGTCCCCGACCTCGCACACTTCTCGGTGAGTTCCACCTCCCCTCCTCTCTTCCTTCTTCTTCCCTTCTCTTCTAACCCGATTCTTGATCGGCAGATCTCCCCGCGGTCACTGTAGGCCACCGTCGGAGCCGTCGACCTCGTCGTCGTTCTCACGTCTCCTCTCTGTAATCACAGAGCAGAACCTTGTAAGCATCCTCTTCTTCTTCTTTAGTTTCCCTTCATTTCTTGTTGCATAGTCTTCTTGACATTCACTGTTCACCTTTTCGCCGGATTCCGACGATGCCGACTACGTGATCCGACGTTCCGGCGAGGTACCCCGACCCGCGTGGTTCCATTGTTCGTTGTTTGGGTTCAATCCGTGAACCGTGCGCCCGTCGCGAGTTTCCCCGCCGACGTTTACGTTCCGTTTTTCCCGGTTCGCGACCCGTCGAGGCAAGTACCCCTTGCTACATGCTATACAATATTTACATATATATTATGACACCCTAAACCTGTAAATTTAACTTGGTACGATCATTTCTCATTTTCGTGTACAATATTGCATTATATCATTTTACCGTTAAACTTGGAACCTACAGTTGCAAATTGAACCTAATAACCATATTTACCTGTTTAATCACATTTTTAATGTTAACATAGCTTATGGCATTTGCCTCTATAGTTTTGTTCCATTCGGAAACTCGTGTGCATTTTAACCTGTAATAGCTGTACTGAACCATTATACAAATCATTGCACCCCTAAGGGTTCTTAAACTTGTTAACATGACTAAACGGCTATCATTGTCTTACTGCATGCTTATATGGTTGAAATCGTATCTGTGACACCCTTGATAACGGTATTGCTAATTGAATGAAACTGCCTATTACTTAATTCATTGCTTATCTCATGTTATTGATACCTATACTTGATTATATAACTGATTGTGAGCACACCCACAATATTGTTTACATCTTGACCGGACTTGCTACACATATAAATTGATATACCTGACATGGTACCGTATACTGTTGACTTGACCTGATATACCATGACCTGACCCGTTACCTGATCTTGTGTCTAATGCCAACAAACCTGACATGTAGTCCTCATGGACCGTTCCTGTTGTCTATCCAGACAAACCTGCTTTTACCTGATCCTGTGTTGGCATTAGTTCTTGATTACTGAATACCTGACTTGACATACATAACTTGGGGTATGGGGAAATCAAAGGTGAAACCTGACGTGTAACTCAACAGTTCGATACCTGTTCTGATCAGTCTTACGGGCTAGGCCAGCCCCGGAGTGATGATGCTGACATCATTCGCCCATACCTGCTACCCTTTACCGCCTAGCGGCACGTCTCGGATTCAGCCCGAGAGTCTTGACCGTGGTCCCGGGCATGCACAGGATACTATTGAGTTACATCGACGATTCATCAATTTGGTTTCAAAGACTTTAGAACAGAAACCTGATAGAACAGTCCAGTTTACCCACTGCACATTACCCTGCACTGCTCTGACTTATATTATTGTTACTCTTGCTTTATTCATATTTATATTGTATTGCCTGTTACCCTGTTCATATTATATTACTTGATGACATGACGCGCTGACGTCTGGGTTTTGCATGGCCCAGATTCCGTACCGC
Organism: Agapanthus africanus; assembly: GCA_030015575.1. NCBI lineage: Eukaryota > Viridiplantae > Streptophyta > Magnoliopsida > Asparagales > Amaryllidaceae > Agapanthus > Agapanthus africanus. Next base: position 253,583,217 of record CM057341.1, read on the forward strand.
TGTTGCAGTCCGAGCAGGAGTACTTCAGCCAGCAGGCTGAGCTGTGAGGTGTTAGTATTAGTTTGTTTTTATTTCCTGCAGTTTATTCCTGATGTGAGCCCGCATTATGGGACATACATTTCAGTTATTTGTATTGGATCATTTGCTTCCGTATTTATTTATTATTGACTCCTGTTATCATGGTTTATGGACATGTTTAGATAGTTTTATTTTATTCTTGATATCTCTACAGCCGTAATGTGACTGTGGATGGATGCTTCCAACCCACAGGTAGCATGGTTGGCTATGTCACGTGCCCATTTTAGCGTACTCTGGGAAGCGGGGCATGACACCTAGAGTCCCCGGGCAGCTACCCTACTCGATATATCATCAACATACCTTTCCGAGCATTCCACGTTAAGGAACTTGACCTCACCAAGAGGCATCCGGTTCTACGTCTAAGCGATCTCCACCTCGACTTCGGGGCCATGGTGATACCGTCCCCCGCCGCTCTTTGCACACTCGGCAAACGAACAGATTCAACTCGATGTGTGATCGCTAGACAAAGAACCGACATAAAATGAAGGCAGTACTGCGCAAATACGAGTGTCTACTGACAAAGGAAAATACAAGCACAAACACTACTGAAAAAACAAAAATCTTTATTCACAAAGCAAAAAGTCTTTACAAGGGTATTGTGGGCTCCCCAGCCTTACAAAATGCCCGGAGGCCTACAAAATTCCTGAGGCAACAAAAAGAAGAAAAAAACAAGAAGACAAGGGGCTTCAGGACACAGGGCCAGGCACAACACCGGGAAGCTCAGCGCCCACCATAGGAGCCTCGGCGTCGCCCTCGCCGGGTATCTCTTCCCCGACCTCTTCCCCGACCTCTTCCCCGGGGCCGTCCCCCTGCTCGTCATCCCTGCGAGGATATTCGGCCCGGAGCTCCTCTGTCACGACCCAAAATTTGGATGTGACCGGCACTTGGATTGAAAAGTATCTAAAGATATCGACACAATCCGAGTAAGCCAAAAACCAAGATCAAAAATCCTTTTTGCGGAACTTTAGGAAAATTTAGTTTTGTTTAAGTAAAAATCACAAATTTTAAGTATTTAAGATCTTAACAGTAATCTCCTATTTTATTTATAATAAAAGCAATTATAAAGTGTTTAATTTGGTGGCATCCCAAGTTGGGGGCAACGATACTAACAGTAGAAATCAATACATACTCATAATACGACATCAGTAATAATCTCAGACATAAGTAAAAGAAATATCAGTTCATATAACTAAACGATATCATCTGTCAATTAATATACATACAACCACCTCTCGTTCAAAGTCAAAATACTGGGTCTGATGGAGAGTTTCTAGATTCATTATACAATACAAAAAAGGGAAGGTTACTATATATGTAACCCACCTAGCAAAAGATATGATCAAAGCTGATACGTGGACCTGCACTGCTACTAATCGTCCACTCTATTCCTGCAAGGAACTGTAGCACAACGGGGGTGAGTTGCCAACTCAGTGAATATAACTAACATATAACGGCTGATAATGTAAGTATGCCGATATAGAACTAATATCAACAATGATGAATATGATGCATACTAACAGGTGGAAGCATGAACTTGTACTACTCAATATATAAATCAAAACTGAAATCTCATCAATTATTTTCCAAATAAGGTTCATTTTCTTCCCGTGTCCAACATCGACACAAATCTTCGGTGTTTCATCAGGCATCGTTCCCCGAACGATCCTGTCAATCAATAACACCGGTCGGTATCACATAGATATCCGCCGTGTTTACCACTGACTCTGGTATCGAGTATCCTCGTTAGGCTCCCGGCCTAAAGTGCGGCTCCTGCCCCTCGGCCCCGACCGGGTCCACCATGAATCCGGCTGTATAACTACCCCACCCAGCCCGGATATACGTAAGAAATTCTGCAACCGTATAGCTACTCCATCCGGTTCGGAACAAAACCAATTTAAAAACGACATTTCATGATGGACAAGTTACATCAATCATGAAAATCATTGAATCCTTTCGATAGTGTATAAAAACTCAAAACCATAAATCCGTAGTAATCCAATGCATCTTATATCAGAACTACAAATACTTGGAGATAAAACATGATAACATTTATGAAAAATAGCTACCATTCTTGATGTTTAAGGTATGATGGGAATCATATTTAGTATAATAAGTACTAGGTGTATATGTGACATGTTAATATCGACGAGGTGTAGTGTAACATGTAGATATGTGCAGGTGCGGCATAACTCGTCGATAACTGTGCAATATTCTAACAATTATTAACATGGCGATGTATATATATTTATATGAATGCATATGATCAATTTAATGTACAAAAGCCTATTTTTATTTAAACTTAACTACGGGCGCATCATGCCATCCATACAAAATCCCCCGGTAGATATTTAGTCTACTCACCGGAATACGTCGAATCAACTCAGATCACCAATCCTTTTCCTTTTCTTGCTGCCTCCGAAGTTCTCGTATTTGAATCTAACATCGAAAATTAACTTGTATAAAGAAACGGCTACTCCGACACGACGAATAAGAAAACACACGTTCCCACGTACTAGTTATATTGTATACGATTATTTCAAGTTATCTAGCACTTAACCTTACTGGAATTTAACCCAATCCTGCATCGCGACAGAAAATAAATCGCGATACGTTTTAACTGTGTCGTATTTTGGGTTTTTAGATACCTTTTTCTGATATTAGATCCCAGATTTTTTATACAGCTAAACCAACTTATTTAAACAATACCAAAATGACCCAAATTCTACACAGAGACCTACCCAACAAGCCAAAATTTTCTAGCTCCCTACCAATCCGGCGACACCGGAAATTATATATTGGTCGCCGGCCCAAAACCGATCCCCCTGGTTCGTGCTTCTAGGATTTGTTCTAAGTCTAACATACAACATTTTAGCCTTGTTTGGTAGAGTTGATTTTATTCTGACTAATAACAGATTACTACAGAGCCAAGTTTTTCCTAAAATACGATATTTGATTTCTAAGTTTTACAATTACAGAACTATAATTTACAGAGTTAAGGATTTTACCTACAAATAATTTGTTAGAATAACACCCTCCAAGATGCACAAGCTCCTTGTCCTAGCTTGATGGTGAGGAAATCCTAGATTTAGCTCTTATCTTCTTCTTTCTCTTGCTCTCCTTTGTTTGCTTTGTTTTTCTTTTTCTTTCTTTAAATTTTTAGGTTTTTAAAATGCTTCAGATCTGAACACAAGCTATATATATGAGAAAAAGGGAAGGATAAGGTGAAGGAGGAGGTGTCACCAAGCAAGATGTGGGGGTTTCATGCAAGGAGGAGGTGTGGTGTGTAGGTTATGCATGAGAGTAGGAGGTGTCCAAGTTTTATCATCTCTAAATTGAATTATCTTAATAAAATTCTGAACTAAATTTTATCTAACCTCTTTCTACTTACACCCTTAGTAAATTCCCATTTTGTACAATAACCTAAACTTTATATATAACAACCCTTCATAACTTATGTTATTATATATCATCATTTTAATTAAAATGAAGCTAAAATTCACATTAAAACCCTTATAATTTATTTATGTTGCATACTAAAATTATACTTTAATTTATTTTACCTACTGTTTATGACAATGTCCTATTTGGTTCTAATGACTTTTTGATTTATCATTTTATTATTTAATTTATTTAATTTTATTTATTTTATTTCTAAATTTTCAAAATGTTACATCCTCATCAGCGAACTCTGGCATCCGAGCCTTGACGGAGTCGAGGGCCTCGTGCCAGATGGCGGTGGTGGCCGAGACTAAGACGGTGTAGAACTATTCCGACTTCTGGAACTTCTCCACCACCTTCGCTACTCTGAGGTTGGCTCGCTTCGCCGCCTCTACCACAGTCTCCAACTCCTTCCGGAGGGTGCTCGCGGACTTCTTCATGGTGCCGACGAGCACCCTGGAGTCCTGAAGCTTGGCCTCGGAAGCTTGGGCGGCCTCACGGAACCTGGCAACCTCCTGCTTCGAGGCCGCCACCTCCTGCTTCACTGCCACCGCCTCCTCCTTCGCGGCCGCCGCCTCTTGCTTTCCTACCGCCGCCTCCTACTTCCCCCGCTCTCAAGGACAGCGACCCTCGCCATCACTGCCTCCAGCTCCCGCTTCGAGCTCTCCTCCAGCGAGGAGAGCTCGCCCGCGGCCCGCATCGCCAGGGCTATTTCATCCTCCTCCATCCGGCGACGAGAGCGACGTGCTGGAGGACCTGAAGAAATCAAAAGGGGGTCAGAAAGAAAAAGGAGCATCAAATCTCGTGAATGACAAGACGCTAAAGTGAAAATTCGTGTGAAGTACGAGCACTAACCTGCACGACCTCTTGGGCAATGGACACCATTTGCGCTTTCAGAGTCCCCCAAGGGACCTTGCCCCCGGCCGACCTCTCCATGTCGGACAGCAAGCTGTCAGCGACGGAAAGCCCCAAGGGCACCTCAAAGCGGAGCTTCCCCTCGTCCACCAAGATCAGAGAAGCCGGGGTCCGCGGAATGTGCGGGGGAACCTCTTGAGGGCCGACGGCGGAGGGCTGGTCTCTACCTTCGAAGCCGGGGCCTCCTGCCCCCGAACCCGCTTTTGGCTCGGTGCCTTGCTGGACTCCGGGGCATGATCCGCACTCAAGCGCGGAGGCGGGGCGGCTGCTGGGGGAGACGGGATCGTCGTCTGACGAGAAGAGCTGGCCCTCCAGCCTTCGACCCCTTCTTCGGCTTGCGTATGGCCGCTTGAAGGTAGCTCAGGTCCATGGGTTCTGCACAAGGCAAGGTACAATGAAGTTAGTAACACAAACAAAAATGAAAATAAACACAAGCCTAACAGAACGTCTACGATCTCCTAACTTACCGACGAACTGGGGGGCTGAGCCCGGCCCAACCGAGGGCCCGCTCGGAAAGCAGCACGTCAGCCCGGGGAATGGGATCCCACTCCGCCACTCTCACCGCGTCGGGGTCGTTGGACGGGCTTCCCCGTCAGCACCTATCCCTAGACCACTGGATGGGCATGGGCCAGTCCTCACCTTTCGGCGGCTCAACGAAGAAAAACTTCTTCTTCCAATCGTGGATGGAAGAAGGCAGGGCGACGACATCCGACCCGGGTGCACTCCCCCGTCGTTTCCTAAAGGAGAGATAAACCCACCTTGGATCGCCCGCACTGGTTCCGGGGTGGCCTTTGTAAACAAAAGAGGAGACAAGGATGGACAGACCAAAAGGAATCATCTGCAACTTCAAGCGGACCAGGAACCCAAGGAGAATCCTCCATGAGTTCGGCACTAGCTGGTCCGGGGCTAGCCCAAAGTAATTTAGCGCCCTAACAACCTCGGGAGAGAAGGGCAGGCGCATTCTGGCCTAAAAGGATTCCAGATACAAGGCAATCTCTTTACCCCGTATCTGATCCGCCCTCTCTCTTTTCTCAGCCAAACGTAGAGTGTAGCCGGACGGGATATGGAAACGAGCCCGAGCGGTGGCAAGCCCGTTCTCGTACCTCACTAAGGATGGCACGCAAGGGGCATCCGCCACCTCCGCTTGGGGATCCGCCCTTGACGCGCGGCCCCGGGAAGAAGATCTGACCCTAACTCCCCGGGAAGGCTCCGACTCGGCGGAGGGATCCCTAGAATCTACCCTGACGACATCTACAGAGTCCTCAAAGGAAGACATCTAACTTGATAGAGAATTCCTCGGCAACACAGAAATCCGACCTAAGAGGTGAGCGCCGAGCTTACAAGATCAAGAGTGAGGGAAATATGAAGAGAGATGGGCCCTGAAGTAGTCCCCACCTCTATTTATAGCCACCGGCGTCCTCATCCCACGGCGATAGTCGACTCCCGCCAAAACAACTCTTCGCATTCGACGACCACGATCGCTCCACCTGCCGCACGCACATTGGCCGGATCCCATCAGACGCCAGAGGTCTGCGGCCCATCGCGTCAGCCAACCAGCGCCCGACACGTGGTCTGTCGCTTCAGCAAAAGTACGCGCGATCTGGCACACCCTCTTTAATGCAGAGATCTCTCCCTGATTTGCTGACATCATCCACAAAATGCAACAGATTACCCGAGGACACGCCTGGCAATATCTTCGAAAGGAAGCCCACCTCGGGTGACCCAACAGACCACTCTCAACCCGTCAGCTGGGACGTGAGTAGGGGGCTAATGATGATGCTCGATATCGGTGATCTCCCAGATCATGACACGTGGCAGATGACGTGTCCCAGGACTCACAAGAAAGGACCTACAGTGGCCGATCAGACCACTCCTGTGCCCGTCCTACAAGCAAACGCTGGCTCACCTTCGAGCCCCTGCACAATTTATCTCCTCGGCCTACTAGCTCGTCTCCGGGCTACCATAGAACCAAGATTCCTCGGCTCTCCCGCTCGTCCGCGAGCTCTACCGCCGAGGTCATCTTCCTCGGTCTTATCGACCGACCAACGGCATCGCTCACAGGCGCAACCGCCATCCCGTGAATCTCGTTATGCGCGAGATATCCGCCGACTACATTCCACGTTCCACGCCATCACGATCCCCCATTAACGAGCATGTCTCGCCATTAATAGGAGATCCCGCTCATCACGCGGGCGTGACGTCGGGTGCGTAACTGCCGGCGTGATTCTCGCGCCTGCCCTGCCGGCTGCCACCGCTATATAAACCCCTTCTTCAGACGGTTCAAGTAAGCAATTTTTACTCCACTAAGCCGTTACTCTACTGGGATCTCTAGTCTAACTTGACCGTCGGAGGGTTCTCGGTGGTACAACCACCCCGGGACTTCATTACAGGTAGCTCGGCAACCACAACCTCAAACCCATTGAGATCCACACGCTTCAGGAGCGACAGCCTCCAGATCCAATCTCAGCCAACCATTGCCGCCATCAGCAGATCAACAGAAGGTAACATTTTGGTGTGATCCAGGTCGCGTCAACTCGTGTAAGCCATGATGACTGAATAACCCTAAAATGTCTTATGGATAAATTGAATACACTCAAAATGAACGGAATATGATATTTTGGACAAAAATATCTTTCAACTTTTGTATAAAAATACCCTTCAACGAGGTTTTATAGAATTTTTAAAGTTCAACAGGATTATCTCAAAAACCTCAAAAGGTGGATGGAGTTTAGCAAAATTTACAAAATGCTCGATATAACCTTTATAAATTGTAGGGAAAAGATGATATAGTTGGTTGCATAAAAAGTTCACTAACATACTACTATAAGCACATAAAATAAAAGAAAGGTTTAAATCATAATTTTCTTTTAAAACCGACATAGATATGCCCGCTTTGTTTAATTTTGTAATTTAGCTATATATATATATGAGCATTAATATAATTTGTTAATGTTAAATTTGTAATCTAGCCACAATTATGAGCACTAATTTAATTTATCATTAATGAGTTATATATAGCTTTTACAAAAATTTTAAGAAGATGGTTAAGGATGGATTTGATTAAATTTGTTATAACCGTTGAACCTTTTGTTAACTATAAAATCGATTTAAATATTTTTTTATTAAAAATTATTTTTAAGGCATTTAGAGTTATTGATTCTATAGTATTTTCTTAACAAGAGTCGATGGCTTGGACTGTCTTAGAATATAGGAAATATTCCACATAACTTTTATAAATTGCAGAGTAAACACTATATAGTTAGATGCATAAAATTCTCAGTAAAATATAATTTATTATTAATGTGTTATATACATTTATTAAATTTTTTAAGAAGATGGCCAAGGATGGATTTGATTAAATTTATTATAAGCGTTGAACATTTTGTTAACTATATTATCCTTTTAAATAATTTTTAGTTAGATTGTCATACAAGAAAGGAAATGCTCCACATAAATTTTATAGATATTCTGATTAAGGCTATAAGTTACATGCATAAAAATCCCACTAACAGATAGCTATATGCATGGAAAAAACAAAAGGTTTAAATTATAATTATCTTTTGTAATACCCGTCCCCGTTGTAGTTTTATTCAGCTTTTAAATAAAAATTTCTTTTTCAGGATTTCCCCCTTTATATTTTTCCTATATTTCCTCCCATTATTTCTCTCCTTGTATTTCCTATAACTTCTAATTTTTTTTACCTAATTACTAAATCCTAACTCAGCCCTTTCTCTATCTCCTTCTCCATTTCTTTTTCAAATTTCCTTAAGGCCCAAGGCCCGACCCAGCAACAACCTGACCCTTATTTTCCCTCCTCCCTTCGTTTCCTTCTTCTTTCCCTTTTTTTCTTCCCTCGATCGCAACTACCCATGACCGAGCACTCCCCAAAACTCGCGCCACCACGCCGCCGCTGATGATGCTCGAAATCGGTGATCTCCCAGATCATGACACGTGGCAGATGACGTGTCCCAGGGCTTACAAAAAAGGACCTACAGTGGCCGATCAGACCACTCTTGTGCCCGTCCTACAAGCAAACGCTGGCTCACCTCCGAGCTCCTGCACAATTGGTCTCCTCGGCCTATTAGCTCGTCTCCGGGCTACCACAGAACCAAGATATCTCGGCTTTCCCGCTCATCCGTGAGCTCTCCCGCCGAGGTCATCGACCGACCAACGACACCGCTCACAGGCGCAACCGCCATCCTGCGATTCTCGCCATGCACGAGGGCCACATCCCACGTTCCACGCCATCACGATCCCCCATTAACGAGCCTGTCTCGCCATTAATGGGAGATCCCACTCATCGCGCGAGCGTGACGTCGGGAGCGTAACTGCCGGCGTGATTCTCGCGCCTGCCTTGCCTGCTGCCACCGCTATATAAACCCCTTCTTCATACGGTTCAAGTAAGCCATTTTTACTCCACTAATCCGTTACTCTGCTCGGATCTCTAGTCTAACTTGACCGTCGGAGGGTCCTTGGTGGTACAACCACCCCGGGACTTCCTTGCAGATAGATCGACAACCACAACCTCAAATCCATTGAGATCCATAAGCTTTAGGAGTGACAGCCTCCAAATCCAATCTCAGCCACCTATCGCCGCCATCAGCAGATCAGCGGAATGTAACATCTTGGCGCGATCCAGGTCGCGTCAGCTGGCGCCATCTGTAGGAAACTCCTTAATTCCACAAAAATAAAAGTTCACTTTCCGATCTCAATCCAATGGCGAGCGATCATCACGAAAATCCAAGCACTAGCCGCCGCCTCCCCCTCAACGGAGGCCTGGACGAACCTCCCCCGCCTCAGGACCGGGACTCCTACGGAGGGAGAGAATGCTCCGCTCGTGCCGGCATGACCGATCTCGCCTCGCTATTTCCAACGCCTACAGTCCCCATGGGCCAGCACACTCAATGACCTGGTGGGCCCCGTTTCGCTGGGCTCCGAGGTCTTGCTCTAGAGAGCTTCGCCCCAAATCTCGTCGCACCCCTGTCCCTCCTGAGGCGATGGTGGTCAGCTCGCCTGTTCGCAGGCATGACCGGCACCCCCTCCCTCACGGGGTCGCGCATGCGAGACTCGCCACGGCAGCTCAAAAACGACCCGCCGGAAGGCATAAGGAACCTCACCGAAGGGAACCGAGGCTCATCAAAAATCATGGTCTTGAAGGCGGGGGGTCCATCGAGTACCTGCGAGACTCAGTGCCCCAAGCCAGCCGCGGAGGCTGACAACCGCCCGAGGAAGAAGGCCAGGGAGATCGAGCCGATCACCTTTGACGACGGGGCCTTTCATGGCATATCCCTGCCCCACAATGACCCCCTGGTGATTACAGCTCGGGTCCATCAATACGAGGTGCACAGGATCCTGGTCGACTCAGGAAGCTCCGCAGACATTTTCTTCTACGACTGCTTTCTGCGCATGGGACTCACCGCGGCAGACCTGAGGCCGACCTCCCATGTCCTTTCAGGATTCACCAACCACTCTATCTCGGCAGAAGGGGTGATCACTCTATAGTTCAACGTTGGAGAGGCTGGGCATACGCGGACATTGCCGGTGGAATTTATCGTAGCGAAGATTCCATCGGCCTACAACATCCGCCTCGGCCGTCCTACGCTGAACTCCCTCCGGGCCCAGATATCGACCTACCACCTGGCGATGAAGTTCCCTCTCGACCAGGGCAGGATAGGTCGGGTCTACGGAGACCAGCGAATTGCAAAGGCTTGCTTCACCGCAACATCTTCATCGGATAGGATGGCCGACGATGTCGAAGGTAAAAGTGACATCAAGGGTTCTCTGTACACTCGAGACGAGCAAAAAGAGGTCCGAAAGACCCCAGTAGAGCCTCTAACAGAGGTCCCCCTCATGGAAGGGGATGACGAAAAACTCGTTCAGATCGGGTCGCTTCTGATAGGAACTCAGCGAGACGACCTGGTTCATTTCCTCAGAAACAACTCCGACGTATTTTCTTGGGCACCTTCTGACATGCCTAGGATCGACCCCAAAGTTATATCTCACAAGCTCGGGATAGATCCTACGGCCTGACCCGTCAAACAAAAAAAGCGAAGCTTCACCCCGGTCAAACAGAAAGCTATCGAGGACGAGGTGGATCGGCTCCTCACTGCCGACTTCATTCGGAATGTGCCCTATTCGGAGTGGCTAGCGAATGTAGTCCTAGTCAAGAAGTCAAGCGGGAAGTGGCGCATGTGCGTCGACTTCACCGACCTCAACAAGGCATGCCCCAAGGACAACTATCCTCTACCTCGGATAGACCAGCTCGTTGACAGCTCGGCAGGCCACGTGCTATTGAGCTTCATGGATGCGGCTACAATCAGATCCGTATGAATACGGTAGATGAAGACCTTACCGCATTCACAACGGATCGGGGGTATACTGCTACAAGGTGATGCCCTTCGGCCTTAAGAATGCCGGAGCTACGTACCAACGGTTGGTCAACCGCATGTTCAAGCCACAGATCGGCAGGAACATGGAAGTTTAGGTCGACAATATGCTTGTCAAATCGGTCTCGTCGATCGACCACTCCAATGACCTGGGCGAGACCTTCGAGGTACTCCGCAAGTTCAAGATAAAGTTGAACCCCGCCAAATGCGCATTCGGGGTCACCGGGGGAAAATTCCTCGGTTTCGTGGTCACCCACCGTGGGATCGAGGCTAACCCGGAAAAATCGACGCTATCTTCAACATGACCGCGCCCAAGTCTAACGTCGAGATCATGCGACTGATAGGGTGGGTAGCCGCTCTGAGCCGTTTCATGTCAAGGTCTGGGGAAAAGTGCCTCCCATTCTTCAAAGCTCTAAGGAAAATCCCGAGGTTCGAGAGGTCAAAAGAGTGCCAGACCGCCTTTAAGCATTTAAAAATACATCTTGCGATGCCACCGCTGCTCACCCGACCAGTGGAAGGAGAAGAGCTATTACTGTATCTGGCGGTATTTGACCAAGCAGCCGTCTCAGTGCTTGTTCGAGAGGTCAACGGAGCGCAGAGGCCGGTGTACAACGTGAGCCACGTCTTCAGAGACGCGGAAACGAGGTACCGAGCCATAGAGAAGATTGTCTTGGAACTCGTTGTGGCCTTAAGGAAGCTACGACACTACTTCCAAGCGCACACTATCCTCGTTCTCACCGAGCGCCCGCTGGGGGCTATCCTCTCCTCACCCGAATCCTCGGGCCACGTAGAGAAGTGGAGGTGGGAGCTGTCCCAGTTTGACATAGAATACCACCTGAGGCAGGCTATCAAAGCACAAGCCCTTGTCAACTTTATCGTCGAGTGCACCATCCCCAGCAAGAAACCGGAGCCCATGCTGACCCTCGCGGATCAACACCCGATCGTGGGGAGACCTGACTCGATCCCTGAGTGGGTCATCTATGTCGACGGGTCCTCAACCGAGGAAGGCTGTGGCACCGACCTTATCATTCGGGGCCCGAACGAGGCAGAAATGGAATATTCCCTAAAGCTCGGATTCAAGGCTTCAAACAGCGCGGCAGAGTACGAGGCCCTACTGGATGGACTTCGCATGGCCTCCGGGCAATCCGTAGTGACTCAGCCCTAGTCGTTGGCCAAGTGACCAGCCACTTTGAGGCTCGGAAACCCCTAATGGTGAAATATCTGGCCGAGGTAAGAAAATTTGGAAGAACTTCGACGAAGTCCAGATAGAACAAATACCCAGGCAGCTCAATGCCCAAGCCGACGCCCTGAGCAAGCTGGCCTCATCCTACTCGGCCAACAACAAGTGGTCTATCCTCTTCGAAACCTTACCACGGCCCAAAGTGGAAGACGGTGCGACAATACTTCATGTGTATACAATGCAGGAAGATGTCCAGGACTGGAGGAAGCCCCTCGTAGAATTCCTAAGGGACGGTACGCTCCCAGAAGATCAGGGAGCAGCCCACCGTCTACGGGCCAAAGCCCGTCACTTCGTCTGGAGCAATGAGAACCTTTACAAGAAATCCTTCACTCAGCCCCTACTCCGGTGCGTCGACCTCCATGAAGCCGACTACGTCCTCCATGAAATCCATGAAGGGGTCGGCGGCGCACACCAAGGGGCCCGAACCTTAATCCAGAAGGCATTGCTCTTGGGGTACTACTGGCCAACTATTCACGAGGATGCCCAGAAGCTCGTCAGGAGATGCAAAAATTGCCAACTCCATGGAAGCATACCTCGCCTTCCGGCTACCGAGCTGACCTCACTGACCTACCCGTGGCCGTTTGCCCAGTGGGGATTGGACATGATAGGCCGGTTCCCTACTGGAGCGGGTAGGCACAAATATGTCATCGTCGCAGTAGATTACTTTACGAAGTGGATCGAGGCTATCCCCATTAAGACACCGGACGCCACCACGACCATCAAGTTTCTACAAAACAACTTGATACACCGGTTCAGCATCCCGAGGTGTATCATCACCGACCACGGGACGAACTTCGAAAACGAGAAAGTGAAGGATTTCTGCAATGAATATCATATCTTCATGAAGTTTGCCGCGGTTGCGCATCCCCAATACAATGGGCAGGCCGAGGTTGCTAACCGGGACGTCCTCCAAGGTCTCCGGACCCGCCTAGAAGGACGCCAAGGCGGTTGGGTCGAGGAATTGCCTCGGGTCTTATGGGCCCTGCGCACGTCAAAGAAGAGCCTCACCGGGGAAACCCGTTTCAGCCTCTGCTACGGGACCGAGGCGATGGTCCCGGCGGAGATTGGGCTACCCTGTCACCGGGTCAAACACTTAGACGACAAAGCAAACACCACGACACTGCGGACCAACCTGGACATCTTGCTGGAGAAACGGGACCGGGCTCAAATCAGGGCTGCCGCCTATCAGCAGCAAACTGCCCGATACTACAATGCGCGGGTCAAGCGTCGCTCCTTCAAGACCGGAGACCTGGTCCTACGGCGAAACGAGTTCGTCGATCAAGGCAGGCTGCATAAGTTCTCCCCGAAATGGGACGGTCTTTTCCTCGTCTCCGAAGTACTTCCCGGTGGAGCCTACCACTTACAGGACGCGGCGGCCGCAAGTTTCCATGGCCTTACAATGCTGAGAAGCTTAAGCTGTACCAATGAAACGGATATCTACAAGTGTGTAACTCTCCTTTCTCAAAGGCAATGTAAATTTTTCTAAAAAGTTCTTTCTACTTAAATAATAAGAGGGGAACGCTAGAGCATTGCAAAAAGAGGAATCTTATTAATTCAAAAAGGTACCCTGGGCTCCCCAGCCTTACAAAAAGGGGGGTTACAAAAGAGGTGGAACGGGATCGAGGAAATACTCCTGGTGATACTCAGAGTAGATTTACGTCAACTGGACCCTAGCCGTTGTAGCCCTCTCCTGCCGACGCTGCATGCGGACCCGGGACGCCACAGAAGCACTCGACTCACTTCCCGCTGAGCCTTGACCCACGATGTACCTCATCTTGAAACATTCAAGAATCAGAAGCAAGGATCGATTGTGCCTGACCTTCGAGATGAGGCCGAACAAGAAGATCGAATGCACCTTGTCAAGCACCTCGTCCAGAAGCTCCTAAGTGAAGGGGTTGTCCCACCCCGGGGACCTCCTCCGGATCGCGTACATCAGGAGCTGGAGCTAGGATGACCGCGGAGGGAGGAGACGGCCGAAGTGATCCTCGAGGCGCCGAACCACTCCCTGGTACCCCTCCTCGGACAGCGATTGGTCGTACAAGGAGACATCACCAAGGGTGATAATCTCTTCGATCAAATACACGCGCCCAGTCATCTCGAAAGTAAGCGGTGCCAAAGGAACTGCCATCTCCTTCCCTACTTATAGCTTCAAGCAGAATCTTCAAGGACCTGGATTCTTGGGCATGCCAGCGCGAATCTTGGGAATCGCAGCAACTGCCCCAATGCCACGCCGCCACGTGGCGAAACTAACATGACATTCTGAAACGCTTCGCGTTCCCCAAGCGATCGCGACACGTGTCGCCAGCGACTGTCCCACTTCGCCGCTCGAGGCGAAATCGAAACGACGCGGCTCTGGCGCTTCGCCTCCTCCACACGTTCATGGTACGTGTCACTCGCGACTGTCCATCTTCCCAAAGCCCTCACGAAGAGGCAGCCCAGCAGCTACCCTGCACGGCTGTCCCTGACCGGTAGCTTGCCTACGCCACAGCGCCAGGGATCTAAGCCCTCACTAAGAGGCGACCGAGTAGCTTCACTGCTTGGTTCATCCTTGGCAGGCCTCCCACGGCCCCTCCAGCGCCAAGGATCAAAGCCATCACCAAGAGGCAGCCCTGCAACTACCTTGCTCGCCTACCCCTGGCCGGTAGCTCGCCTACCTCACAACGCCAGGGATCTAAGCCCTCTATAAGAGGAAACCGAGCAGTTTCACTGCTTGGTTCATCATTGGAAGGCCTCCCACGGCCCCTCCAGCGCCAAGGATCGAAGCCCTCACCAAGAGGTAGCCCTGCAGCTACCCTGCTCGGCTATCCTTATCTGGTAGCTTCCCTACCCTACAACGCCAGGGATCGAAGCCCTCACCAAAAGGCAGCCCTGCAGCTCCCTGCTCGTCAATCCCTGGCTGGTAGCTTCCCAACCCCACAACGCCAGGGATCGAAGCCCTCACTAAGAGGCAGCCCTGCAGCTCCCTGCTCGGCTATCCCTGGCTGGTAGCTTCCTTACCCCACAACGCCAGGGATCGAAGCCCTCACCAAGAGGCAGCCCTGCAGCTACCCTACCGGCTATCCCTGGCTGGTACCTTTCCTACCCCACAATGCCAGGGATCAAAGCCCTCGCGAAGAGGCACCGGGGAGCAACCCTACTCGGCCATCCTTAAGGACAAAAAGCCCTCGCCAAGAGGCACCGGGCGGTAATCCTGCTCGGCCATCCTTAGTAGGCCACTTACGGCCCTTCCCGCGCTAAGGATGAAAAGCCCTCGAAAGAGGCAACCGGGCCCGCCCTTGCTCGGTTATCCCTGGCTGGTAGCTCCCTACCCCAACAAACCAAGGATCAAAGCCCTCGCCAAGAGGCAACAGGGTCCGTCCTTGCTCGGTTATCCCTGGCTGGTAGCTCCCTACCCCAATAAACTAGGGATCAAAGCCCTCGCCAAGAGGTACCGGGCAGTAACCCTGCTCGGCCCGTCCTTAAGGATCAAAGCCCTCACAAGAGGCAACCGGGCCTGCCCTTGCTCGGTTATCCTTGGCTGGTAGCTCCTTACCCTAACAAACCAGGGATCAAAGTCCTTGCCAAGAGGCACCGGGCAGTAACCCTGCTCAGCCATCCTTAGTAGGCCACTTACGGCTCCTCCCGCGCTAAGGATCAAAGCCCTCGCAAGGGGCAACCGGGCCCGCCCTTGCTCGGTTATCCCTGGCTGGTAGCTCCCTACCCCAACACACCAAGGATCAAAGCCCTTGCCAAGAAGCACCGAGCAGCTACCCTGCTCGGCCCCGTCCTTAGTAGGCCACTCATTGCCCCTCTCGCGCTAAGGATCAAAGCCCTCGCCAAGAGGCACCGGGCAGCTACCCTGCTCGGCCATCCTTAGTAGGCCACTTACGGTCCCTCCCGCGCTAAGGATCAAAAGCCCCCGCAAGAGGGATCTGAGCGGCTACCCTGCTCGGCTATCCCCGGCTACCAATTCACTACCTTACAACTCCAGGGATTGAAGCCCTCGCCTAGAGGCCCCGGGCAGCTACCCTGCTCGGTCTATCATCAACATACCTCTCCGAGCCTTCCACGCTAAGGAACATGACCCCACCAAGAGGCATCCGGTTCTACGTCTAAGCGATCTCCACCTCGACTTCGGGGCCATAGAGATACCGCCTCCCCCCTCTCCGGTCCTTGTACACTCGGCAAACGAACAGATTCAACTCGATGTGTGATTGCTAGACAAAGAACCGACATAAAACGAAGGCAGTACTGCGCAAATACGAGTGTTTACCGACAAAGGAAAATACAAGCACAAACACTACCGCAAAAACAAAAATCTTTATTCACAAAGCAAAAAGTCTTTACAAGGGTATTGTGGGCTCACCAGCCTTACAAAATGCCCGGAGGCTCACAAAAGAGAGAGGAAGAAAAGCAAAAAACAAAAAGGGGTTTGGCCACAGACCCCGCCTAGACGTCGCCTCCCTCATCACTATCGGCTGGAGGAATGCCCACCGAAAGTGGGACCCGAGCACGGAGCTCACCGTCGGCAAACTCCGGAAATTGCTCCTTGGGGCGTCAAGAGCTTTGTTCCATGCGATGGCGGAGGTATCGCTGAGGACGAAGTAGAACTGGTCCGACTCCTTGTAATTAGTCACGGCCTTTCTAGCCCGAGCCTCGGCGACCTCCGCCGCCTGAAGCGCAGCTTCGGCATCCCGCCTGCTGCCATCCCTCGCCCTCTTCATGGCTGCAAAGCGATCGTCCAGTTCCATCAACTTCTCCTCGACAACTCGGTGGGACTCACTTAGGCGGTGATAAGACTCCCGGCACTTCGAGACGGCGAGCTCCGCGGCGGCCGATCGGGCTTCAAGGACAACCATCATCTCCCTCTCCAGACGCAGCTCGAGTCGCAGATCCCCAGCCTCCGAAGAAGACTCTTCTGCTGACCTCGCAGCATAGAAGGCCCCCGCTGAAGGACTTGGCGAAAAATGGCAGAGAGACTTAGGAACACTCGAACTAAGAAGAGGGCTCTTAAAACAACATATGAGGGGGTACATACCTGAACCACCTCCTCTGCGATAGCCGCCATTTAGGCCCTGAGGGTCCCTCGAGGCATCTGGTCCCCGGCCAACTCCTCCATACCGGCAAGAAGGCTGGCAGCGACGGAAAGCCCCGATGGGACCACGAAGTGGGCATCCCCTCCTACACGGGAACCCCCGTAGGAATCTCCGACGGTAGCGTACGGGAGACCGTCCTCTTCCTCTTAAGGGGAACCCCGTCTTCGTCCTCTCCTGCATCCCTTGTCTGGGGCTCGGGAACCCGTGGATGCCTTTGGCCTCCGCCGGGGCAATCATCGGGAGCTCGTGACGAGGCTGATAGCCCCGCCATCGACGGCACATTTGGTGTGGGACTCGGTTCAGCCGGAAGCACGGCCGCACTGGCGGCCCCCTCCGGGACTGAGTACCGAGGGCACCAAGAGTCCCGGATCGATCTATTGGTCCTGCCAAAGGGAGAAGCAAGCTCAACTCAGAAGGAGAAGAAGCAGGAGAAAGGAATAGAAGACATCTAACCTGATGGAGAGAAGTCCTCAGCAATGCAGAAATCCGACCTAAAAGGAGACGCCGAGCTTACAAGATCAAGAGTGAAGGAAATATGAAGAGAGATGGGCCCTGAAGCGGACCCCACCTCTATTTATAGCCACCGGCGTCCTCATCCCACGGCGACAGTCGATTCCCGCCAAAACAACTCTTCGCATTCGACGACCATGATCGCTCCACCTATTGCACGCACATTGGCCAGATCCTATCAGACGCCAGAGGTCTGCGGCCCGTCGCGTCAGCCAACCAGCGCCCGGCACGTGGTCTGTCGCTTCAGTAAAAGTACACGTGATCTGGTGCACCCTCTTTAATGCAGAGATCTCACCCTGATTCGCTGACATCATCCAGAAAATACAACAGATTACCCGGGGACACGCTTGACGATATCTTCGAAAGGAAGCTCACCTCGGGTGACCCGGCAGACCAATCTCAAGCGGACCCGTCAGCTGGTCGGGACGAAAGTAGGGGGCTAATGATGATGCTCGATATCGGTGATCTCCCAGATAATGACACATGGCAGATGACATGTCCCAGGGCTCACAAGAAAGGACCTACAGTGGCCGACCAGACCACTCCTGTGGCCGTCCTATAAGCAAACGCTGGCTCACCTCCGAGCCCCTGTACAATTGGTCTCCTTGGTCTACCGGCTCGTCTCCGGGCTACCACAGAACCAAGATACATCGGCTCTCCTGCTCGTCTGCGAGCTCTCCTGCCGAGGTCATCTTCCTCGGTCTTATCGACCGACCAACAGCACGGCTCACAGGCGCAACCGCCATCCCGCGAATCTCGCCATGCGCGCGATATCCGCCGGCCACATCCCATGTTCCACGCCATCACGATCCCCCATTGACGAGCCTGTCTCGCCATTAATGGGAGATCCCGCTCATCACGCGGGCGTGATGTCAGGAGCGTAACTGCCAGCGTAATTCTCGCGCCTGCCCTGCCTGCTGCCACCGCTATATAAACCCCTTCTTCAGACGGTTCAAGTAAGTCATTTTTACTCCACTAAGCCGTTACTCTGCTCGGATCTCTAGACTAACTTGACCGTCAGAGGGTCTTCGGTGGTAAAACCACCCTGGGACTTCCTTGCAGGTAGCTCGGCAACCATAATCTCAAACCCATTGAGATCTACACGCTTTAGGAGCGACAGACTCCAGATCCAATCTCAGCCAACCATTGCCGCCATCAGCAGATCAGCGGAAGGTAACATCTTGGCACGATCCAGGTCGCGTCAGCCGCCATCACCAACGACTCCCTAAGATCCCCTCCTCCGAACCCTTTCTGTCTCAACGTCTCTATCCATCTCTATCTATCTTTATCTTTCAATCGCACACGCACACACACACTCTCTCTCTGAATCTCCAACTCTCTCACTCTCACTCACCGACCCAGCTCCACTGCAAACTCCCATTGCTGGAAAGCCACCATGACCTCCTTCAGAAACCAACGCCTCCACTACCACACCGAGCCCCAACTCTCTCTCTCACTATCAACAACCCAAATTCATCATTACACCCGTGCTCCACTATAACCTTCACCGCCGCTGCCGACCTCATCTCTGCACAACTCCACTATCGCCGACTTCGAGCTCCCCTGCAACCTCCGTCGCCTTCGTCGACCTCCTCCCATCGCCATCGCCGCCGCCACCACCTAAAACCATAACACCACTCCACCTCCATCATCTCATTTCCTCATCAACACTGCAACTAGCCGTTGTCAAGGCTGCCACACATCACCGCCGTTGAGCCATCGCCGACCACCTCCCTGACGTTGATAACACCACAGCAGATCCCCAGCTTCCAAGCCTTTGAGCTTACCAACCTGAGCCCTCCAAGCATGTCTCCAACAGCCGTTGTCCAAGCTTTGCCTCCGTCGCTTCCCGTGCCGTTGCCGCCGTTCGCCTCTTATTGCTGCAAATCGTTGCCAGGCAAGTGAACCCCCTTCACTTGTTTAATCATGATATTGCCAGGCAAGTGAACCCCCTTCACTTGTTTAATCATGATATATATATATATATATATATATATATAAATTAAGTGATCAAATGTTAATGACGAGTTTATACATGTGTGTGTGTGTGTGTGTGTGTGTTAAGTGTTCGATATATTGTGTTTAAACCAAAACCCTATTTAAAATCCCCAAAAGTATGAACAATGGTTTCATTTTTTGTTAACTAATATCGTATAGAAGTTTAGATTCAAAATAACGCAGTCGCGGCCATGAAATGATTCCCCAAGAGGCATCGTCAAATCTGAACCTTACTGTACATGTCGCTGTATTAAATTCATAATAAATTAAAGATAAATTCTTTTGTGACATTCTTGGACTCGTATTAAATATAATTAGATAACATATAGAACTCTGTTAATTGTTACTGAATATTACCTTGTTACGACATTGCATATTGGAGGGAAATATGGCTCTGAACTGTAGTCCATGAGCAGTATTCTCTTTTGATACCTGTCTTTGAACCTATGTATATCCCTGTATAAACATGCTAATGTGGGAAGAACTATATATATGCGTATATAATTGAATTAGCTTTCATATGTCACTGGTTTCATCTAATTCCATTACTTTTTGATATTTATAACATAATTTATACTGTCATCATGTTTTGCTGTTTTCTACAGTGACATTTATACGTATCGAAGTTAAACTGATCATAACTCCCTGCATATAATGGCTATTACTATTCTGTCTATTGCTTTGGAAACTTAACTGATATATCTAGATTTATTTGAACTGTAGTGACCCTTAATTCTATACGCAACAAATAGTAATCTGCTTTCGAAATTGGACCTTCAGTTCTGAAATTGGAATTTCAGCAGTGAACACCTATGTTAAAATGATCGTATCCCCCAAACCTGAATGCCGATTGAGACAAAACCAATTTTACCATTTAGATAAATGATTATACTTTATATACTTTTTTATATTATTTTACCGGATTCTGCACGTATGAATTTTTAGTGAATTTTGTAAACTGAATGACACAAGCTGCCCATATTTTACTTGAAGTGTATTTACTGTATTTCTATTATATCGTGTGATTGCTTTACACCCAGTGATTAGTGACCACTTATATTGATACCCTAATTACTTTTGTGCATTGTCGAGTGATAAGTGGTATCGATTGGGTTGTGATAAGTATATTGGTGGAAGTGTTTAAAAGTGAAAGTGATATAAGTGAAAGCGTGATTAAACCGTGAAAGTGATGCGTACTTGTATACAACCAATTTAATATGTGAACTTATATTTTAACATGGGATAAAGGGTAGTTGGGTAATGAATGCATGTCGTGGCACGAGAGTCTATTTAAAAATCACTTAACATGAATCCCGCGCCGTTGTCCCATGGGGTTTGACGGGGCCTTATACTAAACGTGTCGTTGGTCCATGGCTGTTGACGGAATACTCTTGTATACATGCATACTTTCATTATTGAACTACAAACAAACAAATTAGAATATAATAGCCAGATTATGATACTTTGTCATGACCCATATGTTACACTGCCCACATGTTCATATTGCTTAATGTTTTCGGGTTATTGCTTTATAATTTCTGCTTCATACTTATTGCTCTGTAACATACTATATATCATTATATTATATTATTACATCGCCCAGACGATCTGAGTATGCATGCTCAAAAAAAGAAGTGGACAGCCCAGATCAGGACCTACCTTATTTTAAGGATATTGCAGATATCTAGACCAGCGGCGTCAGCGCTGTTCTTTCCTTTGTCACAATATGGTTAGTTGTTCTCTTGATATTACATATTTATATCCATTGCACTCTGATTCATTTAAATATGATAGATTTAGAGATCGTGATTCTCGTTACCTGTGCTGTGTTTACTGCTTACCATGTACTGCTAGAAACTGAAGTGTGACTACAGCAGGATTATTCCTTGACCGTATGTAACACCCTAGTACGTTTATACAGTATAACTTGGTATTTTAAGTCTTACTTTATAATTCTTTTATTTTATCTATTTGGGTTGCGAATGATTCGAATAGTAATAGTTGTTATCCCATCCGTCCTGCATGTTTAGAATCCAATATGGTTCTAGATTATATCTAATTTTTGCCAGTGAAGTGTATCTATGTGAATCTAGTATTATATATATTATATATATTTAAATCTTGATATATCTATTTATAACCACAAGTTATGAATAAATAATATTTTTGCTAACTGACATTGCATGGCATGTCATCTCATATCTTATTTCACTCTTATCTATTATGTGCAAATCTTAAAATATAAGATAACAAATAATTATTAATCTTTATATATTTATTAAATCTTTATTCAGATCTTTTTAGGGGGTATATGTATTTAACATTGGATTATCACATTATGGTTTAAGATTTTTACGTATGTGTATTATTCTTAAAAATATATTTTTTAGAAAGATTCGGGTAAAGTTTGGTAGTATTTGATATTATCTGTAAAACCCTAAAAGCATAATACATACATACATACATACATACATATATATATATATATAATATTATAAACATTTTATATTAAAATAGACCCCCCTCTCTCCCCCGTCTCTTTCCCTTTCTTTCTCTCTCCTCTCGATCACCAGACTAGACCACCACCATACCCAGACTAAACTACCACCAGACCACCACTATACCCAGACCATGCCTCCACCGTGCCATCTCCGTACCCAGACCGTGTTATTTTATGTGCCCTGCTCCTGTGCCACGTGTAAGTTGACGGCGGCGCCCCGGCCGTCAATCCGACGGCCAAATGCGGAAGCGGTGATAAACTTTAATTTTTCTTGAAATGGCAAACCGCCGCGCACTAATACCCGGATCGAACCACTAACTAGTCCTAGCTAACAATAAGGATGGGAATAGAGATATACCGACGATCCAAGTCCTCCGGTCTTCTCATCATCGTCCCGATCTCCTGCGGATTGTCCCGTCTCCTCCTCGTCGCCGGAAGTGCACCACATCGCCTACTTCTTTTACGGGCTCCCACCTCAATGCCGAGGCAACTCGGGCACGAAGCCGGCTACTCGACGTGCCCAAGCTTCGCTGTAGAAAATGTAGTCCTCAAGTCTCACTTTGGGGTTGTAGAATTGCCATTTGGTGGAGGAAAAAGAACTTGGAATTTTGGAGAGTCTTCTTGTGTGATTTTTGGAGCATCAAGAGAACCAAAAATTGCCACACCAAAATGAATGCCCCCACCTTCTACAATAGTGGCCGGCCCATGTAAATGAGAAGGGTGAGAATGGAGAGAAAGTCAAGGGAGTGGGTGAGCTATCATGCAAGCATGGATAAAGAGTGATGATTAAAACAATATCATCACCAACAAAACAAACACTCCAAAACAACCATGATGACTCCAAATGGTCAAGCCATCATGAGTTTATGAAGTCAAATGATGGGACAAGTATCATGACATGATAATAAGCAAAGACCCCCTCCACAAATGCTTATTTGCAACAATGCAAATAAGCCCTCCTCCACCAATCTTCGGCCAATGAACGGAACAATGGAAATCGGCCGAAACGAAAAGCAAACTGGCAACTCCAGAAAACTGGTCCCGTAATAAATTACAGGAAAACCCCGATACTGTGCATACACACCCGCATTTGTATTTCGACCGAAATACAAAATGCAAAGAGACAAAATCTACACTGTACTATACTAGGATCCGGCTTAAACCAAAACCGGCTAGTAATATCCGTTCGATCCTGATCCGTGCAATACCGCACGTATCTGATCGAACCCTGCCATATAACCATACGGCCTATAGTACAAACTGTCCGATCCTGATCCGTGCAATACCGCACGTATCTGATCGGACCCTGCCATATCTCCATACGGTCTCTACAACCTTTCGCCCGAAAGCTGAGTAACTGAATGTGGGGGACTCTAAAGACTCGTCAACACCTTAGTTGTAGATTTAAACACTAGCACGTTAGAGGTATAAGCCAATACATAACGGGCTACCAGGTATTGACCAAAAGGGACGTCTGTGAGCGAACTCAGCCTGACTCCCTACTGAGCCTGTCAGTGACAATATCCGTACAGTCCGGTCCGTTCGTCTATGAGCATCGCATGGCGGGCCTAGGGGGTTGGTAAAAGTCAGACCCCCAAAAGCGGTACAAGTCGTGTCGGAGTGTAGCCCAGAACACCCTGAGATACTACTGGAATACCTACCAGTAAATCTCCTTGCCTCGGCCGAGGGCTTCGTGTAATGGCTCTCCTAGACACAGCACGACCTCACCCCCAATACCGGGAGAGACGAACCCCTGAAGATACGCTCACTGCCTCCATGTGGCTCGGGACTGTACCCAACTAAAACCTGTTTGCACGACTCCTTTGATCCGTGGTAGGGTAGTAATCAAAGTACAGTGGGAACTCACACGAGACAAATGACGATCCCCAGGTCGATGAACTAACCTGCACACATGTCACCAGGGAACTGCCATCTGACGTCTGGTATATGACCAACTAGCATGTTCCCGGCGAGTCCTGTCCGGTGTACTCATAACCCAATGAGCACCTGTATACATCTTAGGTGATCCAACTGACACCAGTGGCTTGTGAGACCGGCCACCGCCCCTCGTCGGGGTCTCGACTGTATACACTAGTCTACTATGGAGAATCGATGCCCTGTCTCGAAACTCTCACGACTAGGGACCATTTAAGGATATGCTTATAGACCCCCAGCTCCCACTTATATGATCGCCCTCATACTGCTGGTGGTCAAGCAAGAATCCTAGGGGCTCTATCAACGTGTAATAGCGGCGTGTCAGGTCACTTAAAACAGTACACGATGATAAAGGTAAACCAGATAGCATACTATCATCTCGAGTAAGACTGTCCTACCGGGATAGGTCCTCCCTCAATCATTGCAATCACGTACCTGTGATCCAATAATTGACTTTGAGGGCACTATCTCCAACAATCTCCCACTTGCACTCAAGGCTAATTATTGCGATGTCGCATACTCACAGCCCGTGTGATACCGAACACCCAACTCCTCTACTAGTCAGTCTCACAAAGCTCGTTTGCGAAACTATTGCGTTCGAGGAATAGCCTCAGTGAGTGGATCCGCTTTGTTGTCTCTTTCCATGTCTCTCTATATCTCAAGTTCGCGGAGAAAGCCATCTCCCGAAATGAGCAATACCTGTCTTAGAATGTGTCTGGATGTCTGATGGGACATAGCTCATAAATGAACTCCAAATCCAAACTTCTTAGACTATATCGTCAACTGAACTTAATCAGTATCCTGCGCCATGCCACCCTTCAGTATTGCCTTGGACCACCTGTCCAAAATACTGCCCCTCATCAGAAGGAAAGCTATAACTCTGACAACCTCCTTGTCGTCCATGTCACCTTGGAAGCCTGGAATGATAACTGTCTCCCGAATGAGGCTGTCGTTATCATATCCCTAGAACATCCACTTGTGTTCTAAAACTGCTTCCGACCGTTTCTCCAGGATTGGATCAATGTCAACTTATTGCATCTAGTGCAAGAACAACATCTGGTGTGGTACTTGACATCTCATGATTGACTCAATTGCCTGAGCAAGTGATCTGCCAATCATGCACTTCCCTCTCTACTTTAGTCTATAAGACA
Organism: Agapanthus africanus; assembly: GCA_030015575.1. Lineage (NCBI taxonomy): Eukaryota > Viridiplantae > Streptophyta > Magnoliopsida > Asparagales > Amaryllidaceae > Agapanthus > Agapanthus africanus. The sequence continues at coordinate 253,608,443 of CM057341.1, forward strand.
CCTTTAGAGAGGGTGACTCCATCACCTGCAGGTATAATACCGTGCCAGGAGTCATCCATTCTAAATACCCTTAGAATGCTGTCTAAGTACCCAGATTGGGAGACTACCCAAATCTAGATCTAAGACCATAGATCTAGTAACCAGTATGTCTGATATAAAATCCATTTCCTTTGTGGAGAAACCACTGTGTGACGACCAAAGTATAACCGATTGTAGTATAGGAGTTTCTTTTCCTACTCTGTGTATGTCATCCAAATACTAGGATATCACACCCTACTACCTTCTCAACAGATCCATCCCCTATTCTGATGAAGTCAAACCCATGACTGTCACGTCAGAAATAGATGATCTATCTCCGCTACATCTGCTTTAGTCTATAAGACATAAGCTATCTGTCCACCAATGCTTCCGCTGCTCCCACTGACTACGACAACCCTCTGGCAGAGTCATATAGACGTACACTTCTAAAACTAGTTTAGAACGACGCTATACTCATCCTCCCACCGGGTCTCGCAGCCTGGAACAACAGCAATGGTAATTGTGGGTAAACAAGAACTTCCCTGTCACCGTCCTTGAGGCTACCGTAGTACCTCTCGGGTGCCTGAAGTTACCCACCTTATCTGCGGAGTGGCCAATGGAATGTCAATCCAGATTGAATCTTTAGGTTCCTTGTCAAATCTTCAGTAATCGTTTGTGGTTCTGGAATCACTTCCAGTTCTACCATACTCCCACTACTGTTTTCTGAAAAAATCCATTTTTAATAAAACTGTGGCGAGTCTAGAACAATATCGCTATTGTTCATCCAGATGGTAGAAAGTCAACCCTCGTCATAGCCTAGGTCAACCCACAAACAGCCATTACAGAAACGTGCCTTGAGTTATCCAGAGTCTGGTTTTAATCATAAGCTGGACAACTCCCCGTACCTTAACAATGTTAAGATACGAACTGTTCTATATCCCATATAGGACCAGAGGCACTGATTTAATTTAACCAGATCCAAATCATGCAACTGTCTCCAGTGCATGTCAACTAAATGGAAGGAGGCCGATCAGCGTTACTCAACTTAGGAATGCTTCCAATTATGAGTAACCTGAAAGAGAAGCAAGTTCTCTTAATCATTACTATCAACTGAATACCATTGACAAGTATCTACATCTTCGATCACTTTGAAGAATCCCGATATTTGCTCCACCTGGTTCTCTACTCTATTCGAATACCTATAACTTCTCAAAATTCGGACCCTGTGTTTCCGCGAAACACTTGTCTAAAAACTAGAGAAGTCATAAGTAAACCGAATATAGTACGAGGACCAACCCCTCTGTCCTGATGGACCCTGGACAACATACAATACTCTGCATAAGTCCCTTGAGTCTGATAACTCATTCACTGTGTGTCGTAGGTTGAAATCTGTACTTATGGTTAAGAAGAATTACACCGCTGTTTAATGCTCCTTACCTAACCATCCACTGATATAGGTAAATGTCGTAGACATAATTTCAAAAAGGTATATCTCACTCTATGAAAATAGACGTACAGATATATCAATTTGAAATTGGTGCATAACAGTGGATATTCAAAACCAAATATTTGCCGACCGGCAAACAGCCCAGGTGATTTCCTCAAATATCACCGATTACAACGAATCCTGATATAATGAGGATGATCACCCAATTCCCAATAACCTACTCCCACTCATCATCTGTAAAACCATACAGATGTGAGAATCATACCTGGTAAATACATACCCTGGAGCAAGTGTCTAATCGGGAAATCAGTTTTCTTTTAACATTACACAGTGAAACTGAAACATTGAAATGTTCCGATGGGGTATCCTGGTATTCCTAGTAATGCCTCTTCCAGATTCACGATTGTAACCGTATAATTCTTTGCCACCTCTCCAAATCCCTTCATATGTCTTTAGTCATTACCTTCTGCACACCCCTTTAGGCCAAATGGTTTTCTTCCTTCCCTACCGTTCGGCATCAGCCTATGGTTTGGAAGAAGACTATCCAATAAGCATAATGGGTGTACTGTCCTAATCCTAGGAGCACTCGCAATGCGAGAGAAGGTGAAGATAAAAGACACCCGAATAAACCTTATTCCTATTTCTCCTGGACCAGAATCCATCCCCGAACTGGAACAAGTTCCATTCGAGTTCGTATATAACCATACGATGGAGTATCCAAATAAACTGTGGATCTTCGTAGTGATACGGAGTGTCCTGGAGAAATACAAAGGTGATGTGGGAGTGGTAACGAAATATTTGGTTTGGTCGTGAATATCTGTTGCAATTTACTTTGCCCTCTTACTAATCCCTTGCTTTGTCTTTACATAATACCTTCTGTACACCATCGTTAGGCTAATTGGTTTTCTTCATTCCCTACCGGTCGGCACCTGCCTATGGTTTGGAAGAAGACTATCCAATTTGCGTAATAGGTGTACTATCTCCTAAACCAAGGAGTACTCGCAACTTGAGAGAAGGTAAAAAGGAAAAGACAACTGAATAATCCTATCCGTTTTCTCCAGAACCGGAAACCATCCTCGAATAAATCCCTTCGAGTTCGTATCTAACCATACGATGGTTTTGTCCAATGGAAGTGGACGTTCGTAGTAACACGGGGTGTCCTGGAGAAAAGGGTAAAAGTAGGAGTGGCAATGAGGTTTGCAACTCTGACAATCCAAAAGCCAGTGTTAAGAAGGTTCGGTCAACTTGGTCACTGAGTCATAGTCTTAGGGTCGGGTCAAAAGGTCGCCGCCAGAGAGAGAGAGAAAAGAAACACTCAGCGTGCACTCTAACCTAGATCAGAATGGTTACCAATTTATCTAATCTGGAATCCTCCCACTGTACCTCAAATTCTCCTCCAAACCTGAAAGAAGAATTAGTCGGGGTCACCCGAGGAGTAAACTAACTCATCAGTGGGAATCGGGATCCAACTCTCATCGTATGACAACGTGACGGAATCCGCTCACGGTATCACACTCCAGAAGGTATGCGCATATCTGGCAAGTTTCAGTTCTTTTGAAACTCCCGATGTGATTTCTGCCCCATGCTCTTATGACCTTGACTTTGGCCAACATATCATAAGTCACATGTCAAGTTCTACCCATCGTTCTCCAGGTTAATTTGAGTCCACCCGTACCTACCCTTGACTTTGGCCAAAATGGCAGTGCGACTGTCCCAAACCAACGCATCTATCTATGCTGCATATGAATGTCCAATAGCTACCAATCACTGTGCCTTGACTTTGGCCAACATACACAGCTTGAATACTATTGACCACCCATATGAAACGACGGAGGGCTACGAATGGTTTCTGGCGAAAACCTTTAACGTAATGAACTTGATATCGTTGAAGGAACGGATAGCTTTTTGAAAATATAGTGACGGAAACCTTCGCTAAAGAGGTCACTCCCGGTGAAGGGATCTCGGCTCTTTCCCCGTAGAATGGGGTGCAGGATATTCCAACTGAATACCACGGTGCAAAGCAAAAGTAATCGGCTATAGTGAAGTTAATGCCCTGACGCAAACTTTTTGTCCAAGGGGTCACTCCCGGTGAAGGGATCTCGGCCCTTGCCTCGTCGACTGAGGAGCAGGATATTCCAACTGAATACCACGATGCAAAAAAAAAGTGAACGTCCTTGCATTAACAGCTTTTTGAAAAGTGTTCCAACAACATCAGATTGGGTTTGTTTTTAACTTGCATTGATTCGAATCAATGCAGTCCCATCAATTGATCACACCACAAAGAACGAAAATATACTGATGTACGTATATGCCATCCGCATTCGCCACTGGGTCCCGTCATTACCCGTTAGGTTAGCTAACTAACGACAGAGCGGGGACTGGACTAGCGCGGATGCAAAACATATACAACATCTACTAATATATATACCAATATATTATATTTCGCTCAAGGCGTGAATAAAATGCAACATCACAGAAATGTACAGCATCACAGAAACAATATAGATATCTGGGATCCCCGGGTTTCACAGAGCCACTGCTGAAACCCGACGTTCCCCTGGTCGTGTGGATAGCCTGTGCAATGAAAACCTAGACCCCTACGGGCGCGGCAAGTCACCCGCCAAAACCTGAAGCGAGGCAGCCCCCTTCAGCGCCGTGAATGGACCACCCAGCACTTCACGGAATCCGGTAACTTGGGCACCCCTCCTGGGTCAACCTGTACCCCCTACGAGTGCGGCGAATAGCCCGCCAATCCTAGAGCGAAGCCCCCTCCGTCCCAATGCCATGAGATGCGGGCTTGTTGCCCTCTAGAATCCGGCTATCCGTGCACCCCTCCGCGGGGCAACCCTAGTACAGAAAGTAAAATATACATACAACGGTTACAACGACCGCAACCTGGCCGTGTCCCAAAATAATAATACAAACAGGCAGTGACGGCAGTCCACATGTCGGACGCTCGCCCCGCAATATTAAATGTACATAATACAATCACAACAGTACTAGCATTGCATCCAGGCTATCCCCCACGACCGATCCGCAACATCACAGCAAATACATAGAACATCAACGTGAAAATCACGTTCGCAAATCCGTCTAACCGGGCTATAGCAGTTAGACCGGATTTACTGATCGAGTGACATTCACGGTCGCAGATATAATGTAAATACTGTGAAATAATGTGTTTAAAATATCCGATCGATCAAAAATTAACAAGTGGGCCCCCAAACAATACTGTAGCAGTCACAGAAATACTGGGCCCAATATTAATATTCCAAAACCCCAATTTTAACCCCAGAAAGATACTGTAGAAATTTGGTGCAGGGAACCCAACAGTGTGCGGCGGATCCGCGGCCCAAAGGGGTGTTTGGCCGCGGATCCGCGCTCCAACAGTGGACTTAGTGCATCGAATTTTCACAGAACTCTTAGATTTTCCAGTACATCACTTTTCTGTAACCTGAAAAATTTTTGGACACCAAAAAATTTCAACAGAAACTGATGCAAGTAAAAATGTAGATTTTGGAATTTTGGTCGATCGGAAACGCAAAACACATTAAGGAAAGCTAGACTAAGTTAATGGCGAGGCTCTGATACCACTGTAAGTGCACAGCGGCGCCCCGGCCGTCAATCCGACGGCCAAATGCGGAAGCGGTGATAAACTTTAATTTTTCTTGAAATGGCAAACCGCCGCGCACTAATACCCGGATCGAACCACTAACTAGTCCTAGCTAACAATAAGAATGGAAATAGAGATATACCGACGATCCAAGTCCTCCGGTCTTCTCATCATCGTCCCGATCTCCTGCGGATTGTCCCGTCTCCTCCTCGTCGCCGGAAGTGCACCACATCGCCTACTTCTTTTACGGGCTCCCACCTCAATGCCGAGGCAACTCGGGCACGAAGCCGGCTACTCGACGTGCCCAAGGTTCGCTGTAGAAAATGTAGTCCTCAAGTCTCACTTTGGGGTTGTGGAATTGCCATTTGGTGGAGGAAAAAGAACTTGGAATTTTGGAGAGTCTTCTTATGTGATTTTTGGAGCATCAAGAGAACCAAAAATTGCCACACCAAAATGAATGCCCCCACCTTCTACAATAGTGGCCGGCCCATGTAAATGAGAAGGGTGAGAATGGAGAGAAAGTCAAGGGAGTGGGTGAGCTATCATGCAAGCATGGATAAAGAGTGATGATTAAAACAATATCATCACCAACAAAACAAACACTCCAAAACAACCATGATGACTCCAAATGGTCAAGCCATCATGAGTTTATGAAGTCAAATGATGGGATAAGTATCATGACATGATAATAAGCAAAGACCCCCTCCACAAATGCTTATTTGCAACAATGCAAATAAGCCCTCCTCCACCAATCTTCGGCCAATGAACGGAACAATGGAAATCGGCCGAAACGAAAAGCAAACTGGCAACTCCAGAAAACTGGTCCCGTAATAAATTACAGGAAAACCCCGATACTGTGCATACACACCCGCATTTGTATTTCGACCGAAATACAAAATGCAAAGAGACAAAATCTACACTGTACTATACTAGGATCCGGCTTAAACCAAAACCGGCTAGTAATATCAGTTCGATCCTGATCCGTGCAATACCGCACGTATCTGATCGAACCCTGCCATATAACCATACGGCCTATAGTACAAACTGTCCGATCCTGATCCGTGCAATACCGCACGTATCTGATCGGACCCTGCCATATCTCCATACGGTCTCTACAACCTTTCGCCCGAAAGCTGAGTAACTGAATGTGGGGGACTCTAAAGACTCGTCAACACCTTGGTTGTAGATTTAACCACTAGCACGTTAGAGGTATAAGCCAATACATAACGGGCTACCAGGTATTGACCAAAAGGGACGTCTGTGAGCGAACTCAGCCTGACTCCCTACTGAGCCTGTCAGTGACAATATCCATACAGTCCGGTCCGTTCGTCTATGAGCATCGCATGGCGGGCCTAGGGGGTTGGTAAAAGTCAGACCCCCAAAAGCGGTACAAGTCGTGTCGGAGTGTAGCCCAGAACACCCTGAGATACTACTAGAATACCTACCAGTAAATCTCCTTGCCTCGGCCGAGGGCTTCGTGTAATGGCTCTCCTAGACACAGCACGACCTCACCCCCAATACCGGGAGAGACGAACCCCTGAAGATACGCTCACTGCCTCCATGTGGCTCGGGACTGTACCCAACTAAAACCTGTTTGCACGACTCCTTTGAGCCGTGGTAGTGTAGTAATCAAAGTACAGTGGGAACTCACACGAGACAAATGACGATCCCCAGGTCGATGAACTAACCTGCACACATGTCACCAGGGAACTGCCATCTGAAGTCTGGTATATGACCAACTAGCATGTTCCCGGCGAGTCCTGTCCGGTGTACTCATAACCCAATGAGCACCTGTATACATCTTAGGTGATCCAACTGACACCAGTGGCTTGTGAGACCGGCCACCGCCCCTCGTCGGGGTCTCGACTGTATACACTAGTCTACTATGGAGAATCGATGCCCTGTCTCGAAACTCTCACGACTAGGGACCTTTTAAGGATATGCTTATAGACCCCTAGCTCCCACTTATATGATCGCCCTCATACTGCTGGTGGTCAAGCAAGAATCCTAGGGGCTCTATCAACGTGTAATAGCGACGTGTCAGGTCACTTAAAACAGTACACGATGATAAAGGTAAACCAGATAGCATACTATCATCTCGAGTAAGACTGTCCTACCGGGATAGGTCCTCCCTCAATCATTGCAATCACGTACCTGTGATCCAATAATTGACTCTGAGGGCACTATCTCCAACACCACGTCATGCCCGCTTCGTGCTCAGCTCATGCCCACTTGTGTGCCTTGTGTGCCACCGTCGCCTCAGCCCTGTGTCACCGCAATGCTCAGTACCGTGTCATGTCGTGTCGTGCCGGTCCACTACACACCTTCATCTTTAATGACGTCGTTTCTTCTTCCATCACCGATGTATACTGTATTTGTGACCAACTAGCTTTTTTGTGCTCATTGTAATCATGTTCCGCCACAATCGCACTCTCCATAACATCAATCGACGCTAAATTGAGTCCTGGCATTTCGTCGAGCATTTATAAACGTCACAATCTCTATTATTCTAGTCATCGTATCGTCCTTCTCTCTATCTTGATCATCGTCATATATGAGGCAAGTTTCAAAACTTGCAACATGCTACAAAACCATATACCAAACCATATATATTTATTATACATATATTTATAATTTGAAAACTATTATCGATATACAATTTTATAAAATAGTCTGTATTATATTATCTAGTAATGCTGATACATTTGTAGTTGCAACTGATATTACCGACGCGAACTATTCTAGTAGATATCGTTTAGTTTATAATAATAACAGGCGTGAAATAAATACGGTTAGATATTCATGTTTAAACAAGTAATACGGAGTATTTCCATTCTGTTATAGCTAGATAACCATGACAGCCATATTATTGCTTTTATTGTGATTGGTTACGCAATTAAGTATTTATCCTGTTAACACACTGCCTGACATGTTCATAACCCGTTACTAGACCTGTTACTTAGATTATTACCAATACTGACAATCCTGACTTGTTGTCCTGATGGACGTGACTTGTTGTGTAACAACTCTAATTTTAGTGTATAAAAATTTGTTTAAAAGTTAATATATACTTGGGGTATTTGCATTTCCTGTGAGTATTTTAAATATTTGTTTTGCTTTTCAATAGCAAGAACGAGCTTGTAGCTCACTGGTAATACCTTGCACTGCTGAACCAAGCCACCAGAGTTCAAATCCCATACCCCACATTATTTTGAATATTATTTTCTTTTGAATTTTTAGAAGTCCAAGGGTTTGCACGTGCATAACTCGTAAAAACAAAAAGTCACACTAAAAAAAACTGGACCAGGGTGAAGACCAACCGACGACGGCCAACTTGGACCCCCAACCCGGCCTGACTCGGCCGTATCGGGCTAGCGGTGGCGGCTGCGGCGGCCGCCGAGTCAGCCCCGATAAGGAATCGACCAACATGAAAGTTGTGTCTTTTCACCTCCTCATCACTCCTGCACACTTTAATTCTCTGGATCGGTTCCAAAAACCTTTTAAAACCCTAATTACTCAATTTTTAATACATTTTAATACAATTTTCATTTCACCCTTTCACCTATCCTAAACCCTAGCCTTACCCTATAAATACACCCCCTCACTCCAAAATTCTGATCAAAACTCTCAAGAAATCCATAGAAGTTTAGTGTACTTTTGGAGTTAATAAAGGGGCGAAACTCCGACGATCGTTTGACGACGTTTCAAGGAGCAGCCGGCGACGAAACGATGCACCGGCAATTCCTCTCTCACCCTCTATCTCCTCTCCTTCTTTTTAGCGAGTAAGTCCTAATTCCTTCTTCATTTTACTATTCTTAAAATCCGTATTTTTAAAACCCGACGGAAATCGGAGTTATCCGATCTCCGATTCGGTTTTTCCTAAAAACTAACTTTTCCTTAAACAACAACCATACCAAACTCTATCATGTTGACTAGTAATCATTAGCAAACAACTTGAACAAGTTTCATAACAAATTATTTCATTTTGTATTTTTTATAGCTCTTTTTCAGTAAAATACCATGTAGTATAGTTTCGACTTTAAAACAACCTTAATCTTGCTATACCTTTAAGTAGATTACGAGGTAATGACCTACCTACTCACACACTCATATGCAATATAGCACAATATCTTTCGAGAACATAGAATACGGGAAAACGAAACTTTACATATAAATACCACTAACTATTAAATCCGTTTTCTATAAGAATTCGTATTTTTATAAATCTTTGCAAAGTGCCACTACAACCCATTTTGGGGAACCCAACTGGGATGGTACGGATTATCGCACATCCCTGGGCTTATTAGTGCGAGATGTAGACCTCCGCAAGGAGCATTCGGTCTCGAAAGATTTAAAATACAAATATCTTAAGAAATGAGATTTCTAGAAATATAATATATATTAAAATTATTTTTATATAAATATGTATATATGTATCATTAAAATATCTATTTTGTGATAATATAAATATTACAACTTTTTCCTAAAATCACAAGGATCACTTTACATTAAAATACCATGAAATCCATACAAATTCAATATTACAATTAAATACCATGTATTATGAAAAATAGGTTATTTTCACTAGAAACATCACAAATATAAAATCTACATCCATGACAACTCTAAAGACGATAATTAAATATTTGGGGTGTATTTTGAAAATTATACAAAAATATTTTTACATAAAACCCCCTCAAGTTCTATAAATTACCCTAAGGACCTTAGTAAATATAGGTTTAAGCAGGACCAATCTCTTGAGCCTCAGCGAGCTGGAGAAGTGGGTGCTTGCCTATTTAAGGTAGACAACTTAATAAACGGTATTATCAACGCGGTAATCGTTTTTGAAAAAGACACAAATCCTGCCGCCTATGTGCAGTGGTTACCGATAACATCAAAACCTAATTCAGGACTTCAATTTCTCTTTCTAATTGTTCTGACTCAGATCGGGTCTTATTATAAATAATCTGACTTGAATATGATTCAAGTACAATCTACAATCTACAATTCAACATGAATCCCTGAATACATATATTCAATCTATTCAATCCGTATTGACTGAACCGAACCATGGATATACTTCCATTTACATGATTCCCCAGTTACATCCATTTACTGCTATCATGGTTTCGGTAAGTCATACATCTGTATAATCTATACTACAAAACAAAACAATACAATACAATACAAACAATACAAATAAGACATCGCGGGGTTTAAGGGGTAGATTGGTACGTAAGGTGTTAGAAGTGGCACGAGACTGTAATATTTAATACACCTAACCTACATTCCGTTGCTGTTGTACCGTGGCATAAACGGTTCCTTATACTACACGTGCCTCTAGTCTCTGGCATATAGAGACTCCTCTTGTATACACCGGTATCCTTCTGTACCAAGCTACAAACAACAACGTTAACACCAAATACTCATATAATACAACTTTAAAAGCTATCTTCTCTTTCTGTCTATTCTATTTCTCCCTTATCTTTGGGACTTACCGAGCGATTGTTCGCTGACGACATTTCTTCTCTTTCTTCTTTGGAATGTTGTCAGGTGATCTGGACACTCAGGAGATCGAGCCTACTAGTGAGGACTTGGACCAGCTTTCCTATGACCCAGAGCTCTAGCTTCATTGTACACATTTTTATTTCAGTACTTTTCATTTCTGTTGTGCCACTGTCTAGGCATTACTTTCATTCAGTTGTATTTACTTTTCCATGTATTGTAAAAAGAATGTGAATAAATAAAGTTGCTGTTTTATTATATCTTGTCCCTTGTGCATTTATATTGCTTAGATACGCTTAGCGTATTTACTTCATAGTAAATACATAGCGGTCTCGTCGCGTCCTCTGCCCGTACACTGGGAAGCGGGGCGTGACATGTTGTCTAGATAGACAAGACCTGTATCTGGTTGATCCTATGTTGGCATTAGAAAGTGTTCTAGATACAACATAAATAGACTTTTGCAATTGTTTTAAAATAATTTTGAAGACTAGAAAAAATCGACAGAAACTGGAAGAATGTTCGTATTGTTTCGGATTTGTTTCGGTTTCGTTATTTAGAACATCATTTAAACTGCTGGTTTAGGATTTATAGATTGGCTCTGATACCATATTGGGTCATGCTAGAACAGCCCCATAAAACGGATCAGACCATAAACCCTAAAAGCTAGCAAAAATAAAAGGAGTTAAGAATGGTTATACCGAATGATCCGTGTCCTTCGGTCTTTAACCATCATCCCAAGCTCTTAGAAGTCTCCGTGATCAAGCTTGATCTCCGGTATCCCTCTATCGAAGATGATCCACCTGAGGATTTGTATTTCGAGCTCCAACCTCATAGCCGAGATAACTAGGGTACCTAGTTTGCTAAACTAAATAGCCTAGAGAATGTAGAATCTAATGATGGATTAATTTGTCTCCAAACACCCTAGGTTTCTCAATACATGAGACTTGAAGGGTGGAGGTGGAAGAAGAAGCTTGAGGATGAGGGTGTGAAGAAACTCAAGAAAAAATCTAAGTGTTGTGAGCAATAATGAAGCATCCGATAAATATCTCAAGTCTCCAAAATATCACAAGTCTCCAAAATATCTTACAACCCAAACACAAATATCAAACATGCCATAATAGTAACCATGAGTCACCCCATGAGTCACCAAGTGAGCTATGCTACAATAAATGCACACCACACCTCATCTTCCACCTCATTAACAATTTAATCCTAAATAGTTAAAGCATAAATGAGGTGGCATCTTCTAGAAACAACTTGTAAGAAATTACAAGAATACCCCTCATCTGTATATACATACTCGTATCCGTATTCTGACAAAATACGAATACCATGAGACAAAAATAATCTAACAATATAATACTAGAATCCGGCTTAAACCAAAGCCCACTAGTATTATCCGTCCGAATCTTGATACGTGCACAAGTGCACGTATATGATCGAACCCTGTCATAAAACCATACGGCCTCTACATCGTTTTGCCCGAAGCAGGGAAACCCTCTGTGTGGGACTTTAAAGACTCGTCAATATGCTGGCAGTAGGTTTAACCACAAGCACGTCAGCGACACTAATTGTACGTAACGGCTACCCAGGTATTGAGCGAAAAGAAGGGCAATGACCAAACTCATCCGAACCCCTATTGAGCATGTCCATGAAAATATCCGTACAGTCATGTCTGCTCGTCTAAGAGTATCGCATATCGAGTTTAGGGAGGTGGATAAAGTCAGACCCTTAATAACGTGACATTTCGTGTTGGTATGAAGCCCATCACCAACTGAGAAACTACTGATCCAAATTAGTAATTCTCGACTACCTTGGCCAATGATTTCTGGTGATGGCCACCCGTGCACAACGCAACATCAACCCCCAATACCGGGAGAGACGAATTCCCGACGATCCGCTCACTGCCTCCATATGGCTCGGGACTGTACCCAACTAAAACCTGTTTGCATAACTCCTTTGAGCCATGGTAGAGTATTAATCAAAGCATAATGGGAACTCACACAAGACAAATAACAATCTTAGGTCGACAGACAACCTGTACACATGTCACCTGAGAACTGCTATCTGACAATAGGTACTATACCAACTAGCATGTTCCCGGCGAGTCCGTCAAGTGTACTCATAACCTAATGAGCACCTGTATACTATCTTAGGTGAACAGACTAACACCAATGACTCATGAGACCTGGCCACCACCCTTCGTCGGGGTCTCGATCAGTATACACTAGTCTACTCTAGAGTATCGATGCCCAGTCTCGATACTCCCATGACTAGGGACATTTAAGGATGTGCTTATAGACCACCCAGCTCCTACGTATATGATCGCCATCATAATGCTGGTAGTCAAGCAAGAATCCTATAGGCTCTATCAACATGTAATAGTGATCCATGATACCACATAAAGCATGTACATGATGATAAAGACAAACCAGATAGCATCCTATCATCTTGAGTAAGACTGTTCTATCCGTATAGGTCCTCCCTCAATCATCGCAATCGCGTGCCTGCGATTTAATAATTGACTTGAGGGCACTATAGCCAACATAGAAAACCGCCCATATTTTGATAGAATTTTCTCGTTTTCATTGTGTGTCTCTAACATGTCAAGAGTAAGCCTCTGCACTTGTTTAAAAAAATTTCAGAGGCCAAAACTTTTTCGAACAGAAACCGGGTTTCGAAAATCGGAGTTTTTCGGTTTTGAAACTAAAGTATCGTCTACTGGTAGTTTAGGGTGTTTGGGAGGCTCTGATTCCATGTTGGAGTTCGGTGCTCGCGTCGTGGAGGCCGCGGCTAAGGCAGACGCGAAAACAAAAGCTTTTTGCAAGCACCAAACATGCATAACCCAGGATTCGATCCAAACACCTAAAACTAGAAAGTTAAACAAACATGGTTATAGAAATACAACCTTCGACGCGTGTCCACCTAATTGTGGAAGACCCCTCCAAATTCATAGACACCGGGAATGCGCTTGAAAACCGACCACCCTCGCCGAAGAAGATCCACCTGAAAGGAAATCAGAAAAGGCTCGGACCGACGATCCAAACTTGCAAAGGATGGATTGTAGGTGATGTAGGAGTTTTTCACTCAAAAATCCATGCTCAAGAGAACAAGAAGAAGGAGAAGAAGTGAGGAGAATGGCTAAGCGTTGCAACCTTAAAGCATGCTCACAAGAATAATGGAATGAAGCAATCAAGTGTAGAGAGTGAATGGTTTTGTTATTTTCAACTATGCATGAATAGTGCATCCAAATTATTTTATCAATATAAAATCCAAGCAATACTTCTCTACATGTTTGCACCCATGCCTCATGTCGCCTCCTTTCCACCTCATTTCTATTTAATTTTCTAAATAGAAAAATAAATATGAGGTGTCTTTTTTCTAGAAGCATTCCCGTATAAATACGGAATACTTCACCCGGTATATGTATCGCTACATGTAACAGCTCTGAAATCTATGTACAGAATTATTTGTTTAAATGTATAGAAAAGGGTATTTCAGCTTGTGTAGGAGTTATAAGTTATTTTTGTTCAACAAAAGCAAGAAACAACTTATAGCGCACTGATAAAGCCTCTACACTGCTGGTATGTAGCCTGTGTGTTCGAATCCCATCAGTCCCAAATTTTTTAAAGATATTTCTTTTTTATTTTTCGGAAGCCCAAGAGTTGCACGTGCAATTCATGGAGAAACAAAAGGTTTCAGAAAAATCAAACAAGCGCAAAAAGGAGTAAACACGTGCCACGAATCTCGAGGCAAACCACCTAAATCAGACCACCCATTTCCCCATATGGCCGCCGTCGATGGTCGAGATGACTCCAAAAGCCTCCGTGCTTTACACACTCGTCTCTTCAGCTCTCCTTAACTCCCCTGCACTGTTTGATTTCCCTGCAATTAAATAGCGACTGTTCAATTCATCATTTAACACCAATTTTAATTCTTTTAATCCAAATTTTAATTTCTAAACACTAAATTCTTCACTATAAATACCACCCCATGCCCTAACTCTCGTCTATTCTGAAAATTCCTCAAAAATTCTCTAAGTTCAAGAAGGGTTAAAGCTATTCAAGTGGAGTTAAGCAAGCCGAGAGGAGTAGCGATCAAATTCCGACGATCGGAGCATCTCCGACGAGACTAAGACCCCTTCTCTCTTCTTTACCCTCTTTCTAACACTACACAACCAGTAAGTCCCTTCATCTCCTTCTCTTTTCACTTCAATATAATTTTTAAGACATATCGACAAAAGCGGAGTTAGTATATAACCTTTGTCTTTAAAACAATTTTTGTCACTTTGCCATGTTTAAAAGTTTATACAAATTCTCTAATATCACTTCAAGGTAATATTTACATCAATTGCTTTTTGACGTAACCAAAATTTCATGTTCAATAATCATATAAATGATTTTTTTCAGAAAAATACCATGAACGTTAATATAAACGTATTTTCAATAACTAGAGTAGAAACATTTAGATCATTCACGGGGTAACGGCCTACCCTACACGCACACTATGATTTCATAGCACGGTATTCTAAGTATATGGGTAATTCAAAGAAAAAACTTTTCATTAAAATACCACAGTTTTTACACAAAGGGGTTCTTTTAAATCGATATTTTAAATCTTTGGCAATTACTGAAAGGTTACGCTAGCGCCCCAGCCAACTTCCGTGGCCAAATACGGAACAAATTTTTTTCTACGAATCAAAACTTGGTGCTAGAATAACGATAAACCGGATCTACCATAAACCTTAACTAGCAAAAAGAGAAGCTATCTACTATGAGAAGAGTTATACCATGAGACTCGAGTCCTTCGGGTCTTCACTACTCTCCTTTAGCATACTTCTAGTGGCCTCCATGATCGAGCTTTGTCAACGGCTTCCTCACGTCGAAGATGATCCATCCGAGAGTGTCTACTTTGGGCTCCTACCTCTTAACTGAGGTAATTAGGTCACTTGGTTTTCTAAACTAAGTAGCCTAGAGTGAGTAGAAAGTGATTTGGGTAGCTAAGTCTCACTAACCCTTGGATTCTCATCCCATGAGACAATAAGGGTTGAGAGGAAGAAGAAAAGAGTGAACTTGAGGAAAGAGAATGTGTTTTTTGATAATGATAATGGAAATGGATCTTGATTAGACTATAAGCATGGCAAGAAAATATCTTATACAAAATATCTAGTGCCACAAAATATCTCACAAAATATCTAAGTCAAACCAAGCCCCAATAGTCAAACCAAGTAGCCATGGTTCAATTATCATTTATAGAAATAACAAATCATTTCCTCCACCTCATAATTGTTTTAACCATATAAATAATCAAAACCCTAATAAGGTGTCTCCTTCTAAAAGCAATCTTGAGTAATTACAAGAATGCCCCTCTCATCCATATATACATACCCGTATCCGTGTTCCGAGAAAAACGAATACACTGAGACAAAACTATTCTAATAACTAATACTAGGATCCGGCTAAAACCAAAGCCCACTAGTATTACCCGCCCGAACATCATACGTGCACAAGTACAAGTATGTGATCGAACCCTGCCGTAAAACCATACGGCCTCTACATCGTTTCGCCTGAAGCAAGCAAACCCTCTGTGTGGGACTCTAAACACTCGACAGTACGTCGGCAGTGCGTTACTGGATAAATCCATAACCACAAGCACATCAGCGGCACTAGTTGTACGTAATGGCTATCCGGGTACCTGTCGAAAAGGAAAGCCAACGAGCAAACTCATCCGGATCCCAACCGAGCCTATCCGTGACAATATCCGTATAGTCCGGTCTCTTCGTTTAAGAGTATCGCATACTAGTTCTAGGGGGTGGTAAACATCGGACCCTAATAACCCGATAATTCGTGCTGATGCGGTTCAGGACCAATCCGGGAAACTACTGATCAACCTATCAGTAAATCCTAACTGCCTTGGCCAAGATCTTATGGTCCTGACCAATCGAGCACAGTGTGATATCGACTCCTAATACCGGGACAGACGAATCCCCAACAATCACTCACTGCCTCCATGTGGCTCGGGACTGTACCTAACCAAAACCTATTTGCATGACTCAGTAGAGCCGTGGTAGGGCAGTGATCAAAACACAGTGGGAACTCATACGAGACAAATGACGATCTCAGGTCCGAAGACTAACCTGTAAACATGTCACCTGAGAACTTCCATCTAACGATAGGTATAGTACCATCTGAAAGTTCTCCATGAGTCCGTCCAGTGTACTCACACCCAGTGAGTACCTGTATACGATCTTAGGTATGCATTAGACCAATGGCTGCGGGACCAACCATTGCCCCTTGTCGGGGCTTGAAACGTATACACCAGTTTACTCTGGAGTATAAATGCCCGGTCTCGATACTTACACGACTAGAGACCATTAAAGGATGTGCTTATGGACCACCCTGCTCCCACAAGTATGATCGCCATCACAACGCAGGTAGTCAAGCAAGATCCTACGGGCTTTATCAACATGTAACCGCAATATGTAGTAATGCGTATAACATATGCCATGTTAAGATAAAGTCAAACCATAATAGTATACTACTGTATCAAGTCTATATCGATATGTGCAAGATGGATAAAACATCAATAAAAACAAATACACATATCCTGATAAAAGACAACTGAAACAATATACTATATAACTGAGCAAGACTGTCCTGTACATATATATCCCTAGCATCCACATGTGTACATATGCAATAATGGCCTTTAAGGCATACATATCCAACAATCTCCCACTTGCACTAAAGGCCAGTAATTGGTGTACCGAATACCCAACGTTTGTACTAAGGCCAGCTGCTGGCGTACCGCACACCCAACATCTCAAAAAGTCGCTCGAACCGCGCTTGAGGGAGGGCCTTTGTAAATGGATCCGCCGTGTTTTCTTTAGTATCCACTATCCAGACATCGATCTCCTGGCGATTTATGATCTCCCTGATCAGGTGATACCGCCTTAAGATGTGTCTGGATTTTTTATGGGACCATGGTTCCTTCGCTGAAGCTACAGCCCCATTGTTATCGTAATATTAAGGTATCAGATCAACAATGGATGGAACCACCTGAAGTTTAGCAATGAACTTCTTTATCCAGACCGCTTCTTTCGCGGCATCGCTCGCAGTAATGTATTCAGCGTCCATCGTTGAGTCTGCGACGGTATCCTGTTTGGAACTCCTCCAACACACCGCCCCTCCGTTGAGGGTAAACACAAAATCTGAGACAGACTTGCTGTCATCCTTGTCACTCTGGAAGCTTAAATCGGTATAGGACTCGACCTTGAGGTCTCCATTACCGAAAACCAAGAACATCTCTTTAGTCCTTCTCAGGTACTTGAGAATGTTCTTCACTGCTGTCCACTGGTTCTCACCTGGGTTTGACCGATACCAGCTCACCACGCTTAGCGCATAAGCTACATCTGGTCTTGTACATAGCACCGCATACATTATAGATCCTACCGCCGAAGCATAGGGTATAGTGCTCATGCGAACCCTTTCCTCATCATTCTTGGGAGACGTCTTTTTGGAGAGGGTGATTCCATGCAATGCGGGTATGTTACCGCGCTTGGAATCTTCCATACTAAATCTCTTTAGTACGGTTTCTATGTATCTGGACTGCGAAAGTCTTAATAATCTTTTGGATCTATCTCTGCAAATCTTGATCCCCAGAATGTATGAGGCATCACTCAGGTCCTTCATGGAGAACCTTTGTGATAAGAACAGCTTGACCGATTGTAGCATAGGAATATCATTTCCTATCAAAAGAATGTCGTCCACGTACAAGACTAGAAATACGACAGGTAATCCTACGATCTTCTTATAAATACATGGCTCATTCTCGTTCTTGATGAAGTCAAATTCCTTGACTGTTTCACCAAAACAGATGTTCCAACTCCGCGATGCCTGCTTCAATCCATAAATGGATTTAAGCAACTTGCACACCTTCCCGCTGCTCCCACTGTCTACAAAACCTTCTGGCTGATCCATATAAATGCACTCTTCTAAACTCCCGTTTAGAAAAGCCGTTTTTTCGTCCATCTGCCAGTTCTCATAGTCATGGAAGGCACGAATGGCAAGTAGGATCCGAATGGATTTGAGCATAGACACCGGAGAAAAGGTTTCATCATAGTCCACACCTGGTCTTTGACGAAAACCTTTTGCAACGTGTCTAGCCTTATAGGTTTCCACCTGCCCATCTACACCAAATTTCCTTTTGTAGATCTATTTGCATTCAACGGGTTTTACCCCAGGTGAAGCAATATCCAAGATCCACACTTTATTGGTGTACATGGACTCCATTTCGAATCTCATAGCATCCAACCACTTATCAGAGTCCCTACTGATAATGGCCTGCTTGTAACTAGTAGGATCATTTTCTTCCAAGATGCAATCCCCTCGATCCCCATCTATGAGAAAACCATAGTATCTTTCGGGAGGATAAGAAATCCTACTAGATCTGCGGAGTGGATGAGGCTCGTCCGGGGTCATTGAATCTTGAGGTTCCACCAAATCTTCAGTTATAGTTTGTCCCTCTGGAATTTCTTCAAATTCTACTGCGTTCCCACTTATTTCTTTTGCAAGAAATTACCACTCTAAAAAGGTGGCGTGGCGAGATGTAAACACCTTTTGTTCCTCGGTGTGGTAAAACTGATATCCTATTGAATTTTTAGGATATCCCACAAACTTGCATAAAACTGACCGTGCCTGAAGTTTGTCCGGATATTGTACTTTAACATAGGCCGGACAACCCCATATCTTAATACATTTAAGATATGGTCTTTTACCATTCCATATCCCGAATGGTGTCTTAGGCACAGATTTGGATGGAACATCATTCAACAGATATGCCGATGTCAAAAGCGCATGTCCTCAAAATGAAAGAGGCAACTCGGCATTACTCATCATGGAGCGAACCATGTCCAATAGGGTACGGTTCCTCTGCTCCGATACACCGTTGTGCTGTGGTGTATACGGAGGAGTAAGATGAGAGAGAATACCATTCTCTTTTAGAAAATCCCGGAATTCCGTACTCAAGTACTCCTCTCCTCTATCAGATCGGAGGATCTTGATACTTTTGCCGATCTGGTTCTCTACTTCGTTCTTATATTCTTTGAATTTCTCAAAAGCTTCGGATTTTTATTTCATAATATACACATACCCGAATCTAGAGAGATCGTCAGTGAGTGTGATGAAGTATGAGAACCCACTCCTTGCATGTATAGACATCGGACCACATACATCACTGTGTATGAGTCTCAGGAGCTCTGTTGCTCTTTCTCCGCGTCCGGTGAACAGAGATTTGGTCATCTTTCCCTTGAGACAAGACTGACAAGTTTCATAAGATGAAAATTCTAACGTATTGTCTCAGCAACACAAAACGAGGGTTTCGCAGAATGAAACGTCGTTCCTCAGGCTATCAAGTCCAGTTCCGCAGGCGTCAAAAGTCCATCTTTATACAACTTACTTAGTCTTTTCTCTCCGATATGACCAAGTCTACAATGCCACAAGTAGGATTAGTTCGTTTCTGAACTTTTCCTCTTGCATGCGTTTTGTACATTGAGAATTGTGTTTTGATTTAGAACATAGATACCATTAGACAGTGTACCTTCTGCAACCAATACCTTATCAAGGTAAATGTTCATGATATTTCTATTAAGAACAAAATTATATCCATCTTTATTAAGTAAATATACTGATATAATGTTGCAAACCATGAAAGTTACATAGTAGTAATTGTTCAAAATCATAGTATTGTCATTTGGCAACACTAAGTGATATTCACCGATGGCAACAACAACAACTTTTGCTCCGTTCCCTACTCTTAGGGCCATATCACCAGGTCCAACTATCCTACTTTTTCTCAGTCCCTGCAATAAATTATAGATATGAGATCCTGATCCTGTATCTAGTACCCAGGAGGTAGGACTGATCGAAAAACAGTTCTCAATAACAAGAACACCTAAAGAAGACGCAACAGTGTGCTTCTTCTTCGATGGGGTCATCAAGGAATTCATGCAATGCTCTTTCCTTAGCTCATACTCATGACCACCATCATAAGTTAGAGCTAAACCGACGTTCCTCAGCCCCGAATAAGAATTCGGATCGGTTAAGCGATACATTTTATTATCTTGATTAGGGTATGAAATGGTTGCTACCTAGAGAGAGAGAAAAGAAACACTTAGCATGCGCTTTTGCAAGATTAGATTGGTTATTAATTTATCTAACCAGGATGGCTCCCACTATTTCCTCAAATTCTTCCTCAAACCTTAAAAGAAGAACTGGTCAGGATTAATCGCACGTCACAATACTTGCTTAACTTTTCAGCTAGGCTAGCGTTGGTACATCGAGAGAGGTTTTCCAACACTTTCGCGAAGTTCCTTAATTATGTAACCTCTTTTTCCTGGAGGCGTAGTCCCGCTAACACCGTTCTAGATACCTACTTGGTTTATAGTATTGATTGTTAAGTGAAATAATCTTCCGAGAGTAATCCTACTCATCAGTGGGATCGGGATCCAACTATCATTGTGTGATGACATAGATGGAATCCACTCTAGTCACCATACTCCAGAAGGTATACTAAATCTGCAAGTTTCCTGTATGTTTGAAACTCCCGATGTGGTTTTGCCCCTAGGACCCAAGTGACCTTGACTGAACCAACATATCAAAGGATCCTAATCAAGTTCAACCCGTCATTATCTTGATTGCATTAGACCCACCTGTATGAGTCCTTGACTGAGCCAAAATGACCGCACGACTATCCTAACCAATCACATCTAATGCTATAGAAAAATATTACATAGCCGCCGAACATTAAGCCTCGGCTGAGCACGACATACGTAGCACGAATACTAAGCAATACCAATCTGAAACAACGGAGGGCTACGGCTAGGTTTTTGGCAAAAAACCCTTTAACGTAATGAACTTGATATCATTGAAGGAACCTGAGCAGTTTTGAAAAGGAGTGGTTTAAGCTCTGCTTTTGAAAACTTCTGGTTTTGAAGAAAATCGAGTATTCTACAGTAGAAGCTTTCGCTCAAGAGGTCACTCCCCACGAAGGGATCTCGGCTCTTGCCTCCTGGAATGAGGTGCTGGATATTCACAACCGAATACCACTATGCAAAGAGAAAGAATAAAACTATAGTTTTTCGAAATTTGTTCCAACAATATCTTTTTAGGTTTCTTTCCTTGCATTAATCAAAATTAATGCGGTCCCATCATTTAACATATCACACCAGAAAAAAACGAAAATATGATGTACGTATATGCCATCCGCATACGCCACTGGGCCCGTCGTCACCCGTTAGGTTACTTAACTAACGACATAGCGGGGGCTAGACTAGCGTGGGTGCAAAACATATAAAATATCTACCAGTATATATATAGGTATATATAACATTCGTCCTAGGCATGATAAAATCAACATCATAGAATCTTAGCCAACAATACAGAATGGTGGATAATCTTGGAGCCCTGGATTTCATTTGAGCCGCAAATAAAACCCGACGTTCCCGATCGTGTGGATAGCCTGTGCAATGAAAACCTGGACCCCTACGAGCGCGGCAAGTTACCCGCCAATCCCAGAAGTGAGGAAACCCCAATTAACAAAGTGAGTGGGCCACCCAGCACTCCACGGAATCCGGTAACTTAAGCTACCCTTCATGGGTCATCCTATACCCCCTACGAGTGCGGCGAATTGACCGCCAATTCTAGAATGAAGCCCCCTCCATCTCAACGCCATGAGCTGCGGGGTTGTTGCCTTCTAGAACCCGGCTATTCGTGCACTCCACCGCGGGGTAATCCTAGTATAGAAAAAGAAAATAATATATACAATGGTGACATCGAACTCAACTCGGCCGTGCCCAAATCAAATAATATACAACCCAGAAAAGACGACAGTCCACATGTCGGAAGCTCGCCCCGCAATATGAATATACAAATGAATCTTTAACTGTACTACTAAGATTGCACCACAAGCTATCCACCACGACTATCCTGTAGGGTTCCTAGGCACACTCATGAGGTTCTACAACTGGTCAACCATGGCAAATTTAAAAATTTATGTGCCGAGAAACCCTATGCAAGATCGTTAACTAGAGGATAGGCGAAAACAAAACAAGTTAACAACTTAACTACAAGTGAAAGGGGCTACAACCTTTGTAGATCCGGTCCTCCACTTCTTTAGTTCCGTGATGACGTCCCTCCGCTGCGATCATCGGGTTCCCGGACTCTAGCGATGGTTTCGTCGGAGAAATGATCGGGCTAGGTCGTTGACTTCGATGCCGAAGATGATCTACGTCGAGCCAACTCAAACTCAAGCTCCATCTTCACTAAGTCATAAAACTTGTGAAGAAAACACCCTATACAACATGGCAAGTGGTAGAGGATGAAGAAATAGAAAGTGGGTTCACTTTGGATTTGGATTTCTCACTTGATTTCATCACTTGAAATTTTTCAAGAAAGGTTTCTTCACTTGAAGAAGAAGATGAAGAAGAAGAAAGAAAAATGAATTATTCTTGAAAAATAATAAATCAAGTGAATACTTATCATAATGCAACCATGGGTGAAGTAACACATGTAGAGAATAAACTAGGGTTTATATGTAATGGTTAGGTTAAGGCATAAAACAAAATGGCTAGACTTTTCAAAGCTTCATGAAGCTTCAAGTAAAAACCAAAGAAAGCCACCATTTTATTTCTTGCCAAAAATAAATGAATAAAATAAATAAATAAGTTAAAACCCTAACCATTAACCTAAACATGGTTTAAAGCATACACACCCAAGTTTGCATGTATCATCAAACATGATACAAACTAGTGCACAAACATATATCATATATACAATGTGCACAATCAAGTGAGAAAATCAATCTTAAGTGAACAAATACTAGTTAATGTAAAGTAATATATCAAATATATAATTATACATTAAATCATTAAATCATTAAATCAACACTTGATTTAATGATCCGGTCATATTGCATATAACCGACTAATATCAAGTGTATCAATATATCGAATCAACATTTAATTCGGTAACCCGGCTATATCTTATATAACCGTCCGATGATACAAATCGCGAGAATAGAATTCAGTATCACATACTGATATTATTCTCGGTCCCGCACATATCTCATATGCGCTCCTATTTCGTTTCGCTTGAGCCTGGAAACCTCTGTGTAGGACTCTAAAGACTCGTCAATACGCCGGCAGTAGGTGATGATCATATCAAACACCCACAAGCCACAAGCGGTCTGCTAAACGTAACGGCCATCCGGGTATTGAGCGATCAGAAGATCAACGAGAAAGCCCGCTCATACTCCTGTGAATCCAACCAGTAACACTTACCGTACAGTCCGGCCTGTTCGTCTGATATGTCGCATATCTCGCCTAGGGGTGGTGAACGTCAGACCCCAGTAGCTTGATAAGTCGTGTCGATATATGGTCTATAGCAGTTCGAGATACTACTGATAACACTTACCAGTAAATCTCAGCAACCAGGGATTTCCGGTTATAGCCAATCGAACACAGCGCAACATCAACTCCCTATACCGGGAGAGACGAATCCCCTCCTATCGCTCATTGCCTCCATGTGATTCAGGACTGTACCCAAAAACCACCATTTTGCACGCCCTCTTGGACGTGGTAAGGTGGAAATCAAAGCACAGTGGGAATCACACAAGACTCTATGACGATCTCGGGTCTACAGACTAACCTGTACCAGTGTCACCAGAGAACTGCCATCTGAGGTAAGGTATAATACCATTTGGGAGTTCTCGGCGAGTCCGTCCAGTGTACCCAGTCTCCACTGAGCACCCGTATATCATCTCTGATGTCAAACACCAATGGATATGGGATCATCCATCGCCCATCTGTATGGGTCGAGAAGGTATACGCTAGTCTACTCTGGTATATCGATACCCTGTCTCGATACACCTACGACTAGGGACCTTGAAGGATGTACTTATGGACTACCATGTCCCCACTAGTATGATCCGCATCATAGTCCAGGTAGTCAAGTACACATCCTAAGGGCTTTATCAACATGTAACAGAGAGACAGAAAGTATACATGTTAAGATAAAGAGTAACTAGATAGCATACTATTATATCGAGCAAGAAAGTCCTACCTATATATGTCCCAGCATCCACTACAATATACATCCTATATACAGTAATGGCCTCTAGGGCATACATATAACTAACATATCCAACCACAAACACAGCACAAACACAGAACATCAACGTGAATGTCATGTTCGCAAACCCATCTAAAGGAACAAATAGCAATTAGACGAGTTATACCAATCGAATGACATTCACGGTCGCAGATAGAAGTGAGTGTACTATAAACTATTAAACAGTGTCAAATACAATGACTTCAAAACACTCCGAATTGCCCTAACAAAAAGATAATAGAATATCCAACCTGGGCAAAAACAAACAACACCTGAAACCCAAAATCCAAGAGCTAGAAAGAACGAAACAAAAACGATGCAATTCCATCAATGAAAAAACGGTGGGACCGGTTTTTATTGCATTTTGGGCGGCCACTTTTTGGTAGAATTGGTTCGTTTTTGTTCTGAGTTCATTTCACAGTCAAAGGATCACTCTGCAATTATTTAAAAAAAATTGGATCTCCTGGAAAAATCGATAGAAACTTGAAGTTTGGTTTCAATGTTTTGGAGTTGTTTCGGTTTCGTTATTTTAATATTGTTTAAACATGCTAGTATAGGGTTTATGGGCTGGCTCTGATACCATGAAAGGTTACGCTAGCGCCCCGGTCAACTTCCGTGGCCAAATGCGGAACAAATTTTTTTCTACGAATCAAAACTTGGTGCTAGAATAACGCTAAACCGGATCTACCATAAACCTTAACTAGTAATAAGAGAAGCTATCTACTATGAGAAGAGTTATACCATGAGACTCGAGTCCTTTGGGTCTTCATTCCTCTCCTTTAGCATACTCCTAGTGGCCTCCATGATCGAGCTTGATCAACGACTTCCTCACGTCGAAGATCATCCACCCGAGAGTGTCTAATTTGGGCTCCTACCTCTAAACCGAGGTAACTAGGTCACTTGGTTTGCTAAACTAAGTAGCCTAGAGTGAGTAGAGAATGATTTGGGTAGCTAAGTCTCACTAACCCTTGGATTCTCAACATATGAGACAATAAGGGTTGAGAGGAAGAAGAAGAGAGTGAACTTGAGGAAAGAGAATGTGTTTTTGATAATGATAATGGAAATGGCTCTTGATTAGACTATAAGCATGGCAAGAAAATATCTCACACAAAATATCTAGTGCCACAAAATATCTAAGTCAAACCAAGCCTCAATAGTCAAACCAAGAAGCCATGGTTCAATTATCACTTATAAAAACAACAAATCATTACCTCCACCTCATAATTGTTTTAACCATATAAATAATCAAAACCCTAATGAGGTGTCTCATTCTAAAAGCAATCTTAAGTAATTACAAGAATACCCCTCTCATCCGTATATACATACCCGTATCCGTGTTCCGAGAAACACGAATACACTGAGACGAAACTAATCCAATAATCTAATATTAGGATTCGTCTTAAACCAAAGTCCACTATTATTATCCGCCCGAACATCATACGTGCACAAGTATAAGTATGTGATTGAACCCTGCCGTAAAACCATACGGCCTCTACATCATTTCGCCCGAAGCAGGGAAACCCTCTGTGTGGGACTCTAAAGACTCGACAGTACGCCGGCAGTGCGTTACCGGATAAATCCATAACTACAAACACGTCAGCGGCACTAGCTATACGTAACGGCTACCCGGGTACCTGTCGAAAAGGAAAGCCGACGAGCAAACTCATTCGGATCGCAACTGAGCCTATCCGTGACAATATCCGTACAGTCCGGTCTCTTCGTCTAAGAGTATCGCATACCAGGTCTAGGGGTTGGTAAACGTCGGACCCTGATAACCCGATAATTCGTGCTGATGCGGTTCAGGACCAATACGGGAAACTACTGATCAACCTATCAGTAAATCCCAACTGCCTTGGGCAAGGTCTTATGGTCCTGATCAATCGAGCACAGTGCGATATCGACTCCCAATACCGGGAGAGACGAATCCCCAACAATCAATCACTGCCTCCATATGGCTCGAGACTGTACCCAACCAAAATCTGTTTGCACGACTCAGTAGAGCCGTGGTAGGGCAGTGATCAAAGCACAATAGGAACTCACACGAGACAAATGACGATCTCAGGTCCGAAGACTAACCAGTACACATGTCACCTGAGAACTTCCATCTGACGATAGGTATAGTACCATCTGGAAGTTCTCCGCGATTCCGTACTCACACCCAGTGAGTACCTGTATACGATCTTAGGTGCATCTGACCAATGGCTACGGGACTAACAGTTGCCCCTTGTCGGGGATAGAAACGTATACACTAATCTACTCTTGAGTATCAATGCCCAGTCTCGATACTCACACGACTAAGGACCATTAAAGGATGTGCTTATGGACCACCCTGCTCCCACAAGTATGATCGCCATCACAACACAGGTAGTCAAGCAAGATCTTACGGGCTTTATCAACATGTAACCGCAATATGTAATAATGTGTATAACATATGCCATGTTAAGATAAAGTCAAACCATAATAGTATACCACTGTATCAAGTCTATATCGATATATGCAAGCTAGATAAAACATCAATAAAAACAAATACACATATCCTGATAAAAGACAACTGAAACAATATACTATATAACTGAGCAAGACTGTCCTGTACATACATATCCCTAGCATCCATATGTATACATATACAATAATGGCCTCTAGAGCATACATATCCAACAATCTTCCACTTGCACTAAAGGCTAGTAATTGATGTGTCGAATACTCAACGTCTGCATTAAGGCCAGCTGTTGGCGTACCGCATACCCAACATCTCAAAAAGTCGCTCGAATTGCGCTTGAGGGAGGGCCTTTGTAAATGGATCCGCCGTGTTTTCTTTAGTATCCACTCTCCAGATCTCGATCTCCTGGCGATCTATGATCTTCCTGATCAGGTGATACCGCCTTAAGATGTGTCAGGATTTTTTATAGGACCGTGGTTCCTTCGCTGAAGCTATAGCCCCATTGTTATCACAATACAAAGGTATCGGATCAACAATGGACGGAACTACCTGAAGTTCATCAATGAACTTCTTCATCCAGACCACTTCTTTCGCGACATCGCTCGCAGCAATGTATTCACCCTCCATCGTCGAGTCTGTAAATCTACGGTAGCGTCCCGGCTGTCTATCCGAGGCCAAAATGCGGAAACAAAAACTTTTCATAAACTTGAAACTGGTGCTAACGTATACTTTCTCCCGTATCGAACCTTAACCTATAAATAGCAATCTAGAAGAAGTTAGGAAAGGCTATACCGATCGATCCGTGTCCTTCGGTCTTTGGCCATCATCCCAAACTCCTCGCGGCATCTACGATCTCCGGTCTCCTCGTCGGAAGGGCACCACATTACAGAGTCTTTTTACGGGCTCCCGCTTCATCCGAAGCAACTCGGACACGAAGTTTGCTAGCCGAAGTGTCCAAGGTGAAGTAGAGAATGTGTGCGATCACTTTGTCTCAAACATCCATTGATTCTCAACACATGAGACTGTATGGATGGAGGTTGAAGATGATGCCATTGGTGGAATTTGTGAGTGTTTCCCCCAATCAGAGCAAAGCTCTATTTTAAAAATGAAAATGAAGCGACGCTTCTGCTTCTCCCAATCAGAGCAAAGCTCTGTTCAAATTCCAAGGCGGGAAATGAAGCGACACTTCTATTTCCCCCAATCAGAGCAAAGCTCTGTTTGAATTTCAAAATTCAGAAATTGAAGCAACGCTTCAGATTCCTTGCGCTGCGCGCTGCACGCCACGTGTCAAAAGCAGACACGCCAGCGCCAGGAACGCTGCGCCCAATGCAGCGCACCCCAATCAGAACAAAACTCTGTTTCAAAATTCAAATTTTAAAATGAATCAACGCTTCAGATCCCTTGCGCTCTGCGCTGCGCGCCACGTGTCAAACGCAGGCACGCTAGCGCAGTTGCGCTGCGCTCTGCGCTGCGCAGGTGCGCTAGCGCCAATTGCACCAGCACTGGAATTTAAATAATAAATTATTAATTAATCAGAATTAAAATTCTGTTCTGGAAAGATCTTTCCAATCTTATTAAAATAAGAAGATTATCTTCTGTAAAATAGAGACCTTAGGATCAAAGATCCAACGGTGGGGAAATATCCCCAGATCAATCAGAGAAAGATCTCTGTAACTAACTTAACAAATCAATTGGCCCTATATAAAGGCCCCAAGACCTCAAGTCTCAGATAGAAAAAACCCTCTGCAAAGTTTGAGAAAAACCTCAAAGAGAAAAAAAGGCAAGCCATTGAAGAAAGAAGATCATTTTCTTTATCTTTAAAGGTAAAGAATCATATTCTTGAAGAACAGAGATGAAAACATCTCACAAAAAGTAAAACCCTCTTCTAAAAAGATCAAAAATCTAAGAACAAGATCAAGATCTTCAATAAAAAAGAAAAAGATCAAAAAGATCTAATTATAAAAGATTAAAAAGAAGTAATTTACTTCATTCGTAGATCTTTTGATCTATAAAGGCACAGCCTTTTGATGAGAACAAGAACTTTGGTTCTTGAATCTTGAGGTAAAACCTCTTTTAAGAGAACAAAAAGAACTTGTTCTTTGATCTTAAATTGATCAAGATGCCCTTTGCGCTATTGGACAGTGCCTTGCACTCTTGAATTGCGTCTTTGCGCCCCCTTGGACTGGCGCACTGCGCCAGAACGCGCCACGTGTCAACCACAGAACGGTTTGCGCTTTGCGCTTCTAAAAATAGCGCACTGCGCTCTTGGACACGTGTTATGCACTGGCGCAGCGCACTCAGAAAGCGCAGTGCGCTAACAGACCTGCGCTTAGCATAGAGCGTGACACGTGTCACCTTCACATGCGCTAGTGCATTGCGCTCTTTGATTGGTGCAAAGCGCCTGACAAGCCACGTGGCGCACTATCAAAACTATTTTGCTCCTGATAAATACTATGCATTTAATTACAGAGCCCAATGCTATGCATTATAAAAGGGCAGAGCCCAAGTAAAAGCCTAATAGGCAGAACATGAATAAAATGTTAAACATTTTCAACTGGACTTAGCCCAATTCTGGCCATAAGTCCTCAATATAAATTGAACTGAGCACAACTTCTCTTCCAATCAATTTACACCCGGTTCGAGGGTACATCTCTTTACTCATCTGATATCTGTCGTTGTAATCCTTCAACGTCGTCAGAGAGGTGACGGGTCCTGACAACTACACACTGCTACGGACTGTGGGGTCCTTAAACTCATGGACTATGACGTCCTTAACCTCAACCGTGATGTCTTAAAACTAATACCGGACTACGATGTCCTTAACCTTGACCGTGATGTCTTAAAACTAACATCGGACTGTGAGGTCCTTAAGCTTATGGACTATGATGTCCTTAACCGCGACCGTGATGTCTTAAAACTAACACCGGACTGTGAGGTCCTTAAACTCATGGACTATGACGTCTTTAACCTTGACCGCAATGTCTTAAAACTAACATTGGACCGCAATGTGCTTAAACTATTTATCGACCGCAATGTCACTAAACAAAACAATAGAGCCCAATTGCTTCTTGTCGGATCTAAACGATCCCGTTAAGTCGATTTTAGTCTAAAATTAGACTAACGTGTTCTTAACGAACGTTAAAGTTGATCTTAGCCTCAAATAAGGCTAACGTATCCTTAAACACAACCCCCCAAACCCAAATCTAAGAAAGATACGGATTTGGACTAATCTACGTCCTACGGGCGACAACATAACTTAGTCTCCATATACAATCCACGGGCAACCGAACACAAAACAAACATCCACGACACGAAGTGACCATATGGAGAAGGAGAAAGTTGTTACCACAATGCGGTAGCGTAATTAACTGCAGGGGCTTGCGACTGCAGGGAAGAGCGTCCCCACAATCAAAACCCCCTCAAACGAGGGGGAATCTGACGAAGTCTGCTACATCGGATGCATCCGTTTAAACCTTCGATACATGGTGCCATAAATCAACTTGGCATTTTCGGAGAGGTGGACGGATAGCACCAATTAGTATCTGCCCCGAATTTCAGGCAAAACGGACCCGCGCGGTCGTGTCTCCTTTGTTCAGAGGGGAAACAGATTCTGGCATGCCCGGTGGGACCTTTTCCTCTTTCCACTCCACACTTCGTGTGTCGTATTCGCGAACGAATCACGATTTGTTAATGGTTGCCCTTGGGTTTCAAGTTACTAAGATTTGGTCTCTTGCTTGGCGCAGAAAGCAAAACAGCAATGGCATTCACCTGCTCGAAGTGTTCCAACTACAACTGCAACCTACGCTTCGCCTCACCTGGAGGTGTAGCTTATGGACCCCAAGCGACTTCTCTGTTCACGATGCCCGTCGAGCATATTACTCAAGCCACCCCAGGGCTGTTTTTCGGGACCATGATCCCGCCAACGAGCTTTACTGCTCCCGTGCCCGTACCAGAAGCTCCTAAGAAGTCGGTCTTCGATCGACTTACAGTTGATGCGGCCCCTCTCAGGGGGTCGTCCAGCACCAGCGTCTCGGTCTTCTCCAGATTTGGCCAAAATTCCTGTGGGCCCACAATGAAGCTTGCAATCCCAGAGAAGGTTATTCCGAAGAGAGTAACCAAACCTGCTCCTGAAGTCGTCAAGGCGGCTTCTCCTGCCAAGGGGTTGGTCTTTACAAGACCGATTATCCCAACTCCCGCTCCTGTTACTCAAAAGACATCAGTCTTTAATAGGCTGACACCGGCAACAGCCCCTCCCTTGAATAGGGGGCAAGACAAGGCCATCCCCGTCACTGAGCCAACTCCATCAGCTCGACACGCTCGACGTCGCTACTGGTGCCGGGTAAGGAAGGCCGGGGGCAACTCCCCCTCTGGACTAACTCCACCAGCCCCAACGGTGGAAATCAATACTGTTGTTCCAACTGGGAACAACTTTGAGCTGCTAAATAAGGCGTGTAGGAATTCTCCTACCACCGTACTGAAAAGATCTCCTCCTCCGGTGGAGAATGTTGTGGAAATAAAGCCAGAACAGTCCCCTCAGCGGCTGTCCTCCAAGATCTACAAAGTCTGGCAGCAGGTCCGGAACTCGGTGGTGGATCAAGAATATTCGCGCTGGCAGAAGAAGCTGAAGGTCCGACAGGAAGAAAGCCATCCTGCCAAGCCACGAAAAGCTATATGGGTGCCCACCGCGACGGCCCCCTCAACTTCGACCGCTCATAAGAAAAGAAGGCCGGAGAAGATCCCCATGCCTGCGACAAATGTCAAAGGCACTGAGCCCAAACGCCCTAAGTCTGGAGGCATGGTGGTCCATACTATTTACATGGCATCCGGGAAGGAGGATAGTCGCGCTTCTACGGGCCACCGACCACTCACTCGATCCATCACAAGAGCCCAGGAACAACAGCAGCAGAAGCTCCAGGAGACGCTGACTGCGATGGCCGCACTCACCGGGCCAAAAGAAAGGCCGGAGGCGTCATCGGAACAACGCCGCGAACATGAGACTGATGATGAGTTCCTTCGTAGAATGCTCGAAAAGAAGGACAAAGAGGCTGCGGAACAAGCGGCCAATATAAAGCAAATGGCTCTTCTGTTCCAAGACATGGTGGGTATGATGATCCAGCCGGATCCCCCAGCTGAAGATCCTCCAATTATCCTCGAAGACAACAGAGGAGAAATGTCAAATCCACCTCCGGCTCTTTCAACAGCCAAAGAGGAAATAATCTCTAAGGCTGCCCTGGACGATTATATTGCTCAACAAATACGATTTCACCAGGTAAATGAAGTAGCCGGCCAAGTTGTCAAAACTGGGCCACCATATCCAGACTGGTATGACCAGATAAAATACCCGCCGGGCTATACGATCCCGAAATTCCATGTCTACAAGGGGACAGGCAATCCCCATCAACATGTCGCCCAGTTCAGGGCTCTTTGTGGCAACACCGGCAGCGATGATAAGATCTTGCTTCGCCAATTCGTCGGCAGCTTATCGGAGACGGCGTTTGAGTGGTACTCCGAGCTTCCAAACGACTCCGTCAAAACTTTCGCAGAGATGGAGTTGCTATTCACCCAGCGATTCGCGAGTGCCAGCGAACGTACTCCAATAACGGCGTTGATCAATACAAGGGTGAAGCCGGGCGAAACTTGGGTTCAATATGCAATCCGATGGCGGAATCTGTAGTCGAAGTGCGGACAGCGCATCGAAGAAGCACCAGCGGTGGGCATGTTCGTGGGCACCCTAGACCCTCATGCAACTATTTCACAGTTCATGATGTTCTTTAAACCGACCACGTTTCAGGCTTTAATCGATAAGCTAGCCCAGATGGATTAAATGGGTCACAGACCGTCTCCCCCGAAACCGGAACCGCGGAACGACAAGGGTAAAGGGAAGGCAACCTTTGTTGCAAACACCCAACAACAGCCCAGTGCCCCAAAGCTAGCGGATCAACTGGAAGAAAGACGACGCTATTATAATGAGAAAATGAAGCGTCCTTACTCATTCCCATGGGACAAAACGAAGAGGTTGTTCGAGCCGGCGATACGCAACATGCTTATCAATTTGCCGAATCCAAGACGACCGCCGCAGCCCAGTGAGGTGAACAATCCCAATTATTGCCCTTACCACCTAACGGTAAGCCATCCAATTGAGAATTGCTTCGTCTTTAAGGGATGGATCGAAGATCAGTACCTACAAGGCAAGTTTGCGCTGTCTGATAAGTAGAAAGTAAACCCACCACAACCGCACACTCCTAAGAAGACGGACACACCGGGGGCAACTTGTTCTTTTGTTGAAGAAGCTCCATGGGAGGTCGTGCTTTCAGCCAAAACCAAAAGGATGCTGAATGATCTTCAGACATGTCCGCCGATCAGGTGGAAGAACCCGCTAGAACCCCAGATCATCGAGGGGATGCTGAAGCCGTGCCCGACTCCAAAGATCGGTGGTGATGGCCTAAGCACTCATACCCAGCCGTTAAAATCTTCAAAAAAAAAAAGAAGAAGAAATCCAAAAAGGCCGTGAAGCCTGGCGACAAGCGCATGGACTTGCAGAAATAGATCGACGCACTGGAGGAGTATAATCAGAAGGCGCGGACTCCCATCACGCTCCAAGAGTTCCTCAGCCATGTCCTTCAGGAGAAAGATGATGGAGAAGGCTCGTCGGATGAATCTGAGGGTTACGTAGCAAGTTTTCATGTGATCTCTCACTCGTTTACAGATGATGAAAAGGCTTCTTGCACAAAGAAACTGGGGGCAGAGCCTGAACCAGAACTTCTGGGGCCGTCAGATGAAATGATTGACGAATTCCTAAACGAAGCTCTCCTGAAAAGTAAAGCTGATCGGGAGCATGAGATGGCCATATTTGAAAGAGCCAAACGCCGGCGACTGGACAAAAGAGTCGAGACACTCCCGCCAAATCAAAAGACATCCGTTGCGGATAAAAACAAGTTCAAGACGAGGAAAAGGTTTGCTAAAACTATATCAATGGGAATGAAGCTACCACCCTCCAAAGGAAACTCTCCCGATGAAGCAAAGATGCATCCTAGCTACTGCTCATATCATTGAAAGATTTTGCACCCCACCAAAGAGTACAATGCTTTTAAAAGATGGTGGCAGGGATATGTTGCTCACCGGCAACATTTTAAGCGGATGAAACGCAAAACTCAGCGTGAGCAAAGAAGTGCGACTGAGGAGCATAAAAGAGATACCGGTAACTGTCGCATGGTCAACACCGGGGGATCACAAATTCTCACTTTTGGAAGCGACTCTGATGAAGAAATGGCTCTTGGCCCCCTTTTTAAAGAATCCGCATTGGGGAAGGAGGAAGAACCGAAGGCCTGTGGAAACATCCAGCTGCGCAATCGCACACTTCCGGAAACGAATCTTGGACCTACGAGTAGAAAAGATAAGGGAAAGGAAAAGGTCTCTGAGGATATCGCCCTGGATGACCAAGTCATGAAAGAGCTGACTGCCAAGGACCCGCCAAAGAAGAACAGGGTAGACTACAACGTTTTGGCACACTTGAGGAAGTTACCCTCGTAACTTAGTATTCTCGACGCCCTTCTACTATCCAAAGAAGCGAGAGATTCACTGATCAAGGAGCTACAAGAGCCAGAGCAATTCCAAGCTTTTCTCGCCGAAGAAAAGATGAAGGACGAGCTGGAGGAAGTACACACAACCGATATCACCTTCGGCGACGAAGACCTCCTCCTTGGGACGTGAGAGCACAACCGTCCCCTCTATGTCTCAGGGTACTGCCATGATATAAAGATAGGCAAAATCTTGGTCGACAATGGGTCTTCCGTCAATCTTCTCAACGTGCGAGTGTTGAAGGAAATCTGCATGAGCATCCAGCATCTTGCTCGTGATAAGATTACCATCTCCGGTTTCGACTCCCAGTCATCGCGGACTCTCGGGTCTGTGATATTGACATTACGATTCGGGCTACTTGTCACGGATGTTAAATTTCATGTCATTGGCGCCATGACATGCAATAACGCTTTGCTCGGCCGGCCTTGGTTACACGAGTATAACATCATCCCTTCTACACAACATCAGTGTATGAAATAATTTAAGGATGGTCTTGAGTATACCGTAACAGGAGAGCTGAATCCATTCTCCATGAACGAAGTCCGCAAATATGAAGACGCTAAATATTTCCTGCCGGATTTCGAAGACACAGAAAGATGTCACAGACCGGAGAACAAAGCTATCACCACCATTCCAGTCTTCGGGAGTGATACTGAAGAAGAGGAAGCGATGGTTTATTCAGGTCCACCCCAACGCAACAAGCCGGGACCATCCGCTCCTATGTTGATCTTTGGCAGCGACTCGGAAGATGAGGTCCATGCTATATTCTCTGCTCGGCCTCCAATATGAACATTCGTTGATGAAGAACAAAGTTTGCAAGTTGCCATGGTTCCTCCCAAACATCATAAAGAACCGGACGCGCTTGATACCTACAGTGTGGAAGAACTGCATACGTTCTATGTCCCTCCCAGACGAGAAGGTGAAAAGGCGATTCTATTCTACCGCTCCGAGGAAATTAAAGTGGAGAAAGAAATCTGGCACGGTGCGGATCCTACGCTTGACAGGCTTCAGCCCATCCGTCTGCCTAGATATTATACAGAAGGCTTGAAAAGGCTGTTGAAGCGCCAAGGGATACCCTTCAAACAGACCGCTCGAAAATCTAAGTTCTATGACAGTGTAACGTTTCAGAAATCGTTTTGCGAATTTTTCCGTTTTAGGGCAAAATTGTCGATATTTTCCGTTTTAACCCGATTTCGATCAAACGTCCGTATAAACTTGCCGGCACCTTTTTTAGCTAAAATAAAGCTTGTGCGCGAACTTTAGGGCTATTTGGGAGGTTTTGGTTCAGATAGAATTTTTCCCAAATAAAATATTATTTTAGCCGGTAAAATATGCGCGTAAATCGGGAAAATTTTTCTATATGAAAATTCTTGGAAATCATCACTACAATTATTTTTAGAACCTTCTTTTTAAATATCTAGATATTTTTTAGTGCAAAAGGTTTTGAATTAAAAAAGAAAAGAAAAGAAAGAAAAGGTGTCATTTTTGCATTTAATGAAGCATTTAATGATTTTTGCTAGAAATTTCTTCACATTTTTGTACAAAACCCCCCACACTCCCTCATGGCAGGCCACTACTTGTTCTTGGCTGCCCTTTTCTTTTCTCACTCATTTTTCATCATTTCTTGCACAAATAAATCATGAAAAATCCAAATAAAATCACAAAAACTCAAATATATTCATTTTCCTTCTTTCTTCTTCACAAAAGTAGCTTGGATCTTCATTCAAAACATCATTTTTGAGGAAAAGATGATGAGTTTGGTTTCTTGGTTTTGATCTTTCGTGGAGGTATAAAACCCTAACCCTAATCCTTTTTGTTGTTTCTAAATTTCTAATTAGCATATTAATTGTTTATTTAAGCTTTTAATTTCATGTTTGAAATTCAAGACTTGATTTTTATGATAATCTAGTTAGGGTAAAACTTGATTTATGTGTTTAATATTTTATTGAAGTGTTAATTTGTGTTTTGTAGAAGATTAACCTAGTAGAAAATATTAATTTTTGCTAATGAACAGTTTGTTTAATTATGCAATTTTGCTTACTAGGTTTTTCCTAAAATTTATTTAGCAAGTGTTAAAAATATAGGAATGGTTTAGATAGTTTAGTTAAGCTATTTTATGGTGTTTGTAATCGCTACATATGCGTTAGCTTAAAACTAGTGCGAAATATTGCGATAGGTTGCTTACTAGATTTCGGGGTTTTTCCGACGTGGGTTCGATTGGTCGTTGCGAGGTTATATAGTATTCCTCGTAATTTTTGTGTTGTGTTGCGCGATCAGGACGATCGGGGTCTAGACTTGTGTTTTGTAGTTTAGCGACCCCAAATAGGGTTTTTGGCCAATGTCGTGCGCGATAGATGCGCTAAGCGCGCAGTGTAATTTTCAGGGCGTTATTCTTGCGTTTTGATGTCTTTTCGTCGATGTAGGATATTTGATTATGTGATGTGTTTGTGAAATTTGAGGTTCGCAAGCGGGGACTTCGGACGCTACTATAAGGGAAAACAGGTGGTAGGCTTCACTTAGCCAGGAGCGTCGGTGAGTAGATTTAACATCTACAGGGGAATCGCTCGCATGGCGTTATGCGTCTGGGCTAGAGATGTTATTTCTGTCGCATATTCTATGTCATATTTAGAATTGCGCATTTACCCTATTACTTAGATATTGTTGTGCTTGGACTAGTATCCTTAGGACACTGCACATATTATTGACGATTCATGCTGCACGAGCACTGATTGTATGCTACACACACCGTCAATAATTGCCATGTCACGTATAACCCACTTATAGATATGATATTGCTTGGTTAGGAACATTGAGACTTTTATTCATATTTCTTTACGCATTGACTTATAGCATACCTGTATACCTACATGCTTACACATATGTTCTGACATACTTACATGCTAGTTACCTGTATACCTATAGGGTATTGTACCATTAGTGATAGGTACATACACACTCCCTGTCATAGCTACAGGTATACCTTGCACATACTGTTCTTATACCCAGAGGGTATATTACATCATTTACTTATAGGTAGACACATACATCTGGTGTTAGCTACATGTTTACCTTTACTTGATGTTATTTAGAATCGGATAATATAGGAACCGCATGATATTGATATTAAGTTGATGCAGTTAATTAGCGGTTTTCCTTTATATGCTTGCATTTCAGATATGTCGCACATATTATATTCATGGATTTTCGCATTGTTATATGGATTTTTCATGATTTTTTCTGGATTTGGGGACCGCGGGAGTTCATGAAATTATGCATTATTTGAAAAACCCGGTTTCCTTGATATGATATTTCAGCAGCCACCATGAGATTTGTCGTTTACGATGTGTATACCCCATGCAAGGAAAGGAGGGGTCCGCGTGCGGGTACATGGTGGGGCCCGGAGGTACCCCGAAGCAAGAACGATACGTGGTGTCAGGCGATGAGGCTTAGGGGAACCATACTTTCCGGTGACAGGACCAATGACTCAGCGGCTATCATGTGGATACCGACGGGAGTCATGTACGTATGGATACGTCGAGAGGCGAGGGTCAGAGCTAGGCACTCGAGCTTTCGGGATAGCGTATGATACGTACATATCAGGATGTTAGTCTGGGAGACGGCATATGATAGATCATTATTTCTGTGTCGATGCTTGGCACATTAGTTTCATGATATTTCTAATTACTCTTTGTATATATAACAGGGGATTTATCCACTGTTATATATACCCTTACACCAATATTAGTGGAATGGGACGCTAATATATGTGTATTGACCTCATCATATTTATTTACGCCATTATATTTAGGATGTTAGAATTTTGCTGGAGATTTGACTCGGGATATAAGAGATTCATTTGAGAGTGGATACTGGAAAGATATGTGAGATCTACTTGATATTGTACATTCGAGATATATGAGATCTACTTGCTGTTGTACATTCGAGATATGTGAGATATACTTGATATTGTACATACGAGATATGTGAGATCCACTTGATTTTGTACATTCGATATATACGAGATATACTTGATGACTGTACATTCGATATATGTGAGA
Source organism: Agapanthus africanus (assembly GCA_030015575.1). Lineage (NCBI taxonomy): Eukaryota > Viridiplantae > Streptophyta > Magnoliopsida > Asparagales > Amaryllidaceae > Agapanthus > Agapanthus africanus. The sequence continues at coordinate 253,647,267 of CM057341.1, forward strand.
TATACTTGAGGTTGTACATGCGGGATATATGAGATATACTTAATATTATGCAATTGAGGAGATGTGATACTTAGATAATATGAGAGCCAATTTGGGGGCTGATTTGAGGAATTGGGATTTAAATTGTCTTGCTGGATTGTGATCCTACCACGATGTCAGGATTCCGTGGAAATGACATACTTCACTCCATACCTCACCTTATCTGTTTGTGCACTGCTTCATGTACTAGTAGTACCTGTTAGTGTACCTTTCATGATTGTTGCACATTTACATTCTCATATCCCTATCGCATGATTATTGCATACTGTTGTCATATCATTATTGCTTTATATATATTGGTTGTACCTGCTAGTGTACTTTCCATTATTCTGCATTCATATGACATGTTATTACTGTTAATTGCATATCTTAGATTCACGCTTTACGTGCATACTTGCGATTACCTGCATATATTATTTACTATTCACGAGTTGGCAACTCACCCCCGTTGTGCCACAGGTATTACAGAGTGTTCCCCAGAGTAGTCGAGGCTGGCTATTCATCTATCATCTTTTGCTACAGATACCGCATCGGCTCACAGTGTGCTGTTTTGTTCAGGTGGGTTTTGGTGGTTATCTGTATTTGTATTGTATATTCGTTGTATCTTGTACTCTCCATCTACTATTATATTGTTGACTTAGAGACTTGGTGAGGACGATACTGTATAAATTGTGGATTTGTTGTCTTTTATACAGCTTTCTCTCTATTGTCTTTATTTCTTCGCTACGGCGTCGTATATTTGTGGTGGTGATTGTTTTCCGCCTTTGGGCGTGTATTTGCTCCCTTTGGGGATGCTTTACTTTATATTTATGTTGTACCCATTTTTGGGGCTAGCTTTTACAAAGGAGGTGCTGCCAAAATTTTAAAGGAAATAAAGTTGGACTTTTAAAGAATTTGGGTTGTGATTTCAAAGACTTTTAAATAATGTTTCTTATCTTTTCTTGTCTTTTACTGGTTTAGATTTCTGGGTTTTGGCTTTCTTTTACTTCGTTATGCCTGTAGACGTTGCGTAGTATTAGGGTCGTCACGTGCCAATTTCGGATCGTGACAGACAGGGTCTGGAACGTCCCCGGAACTCAACGCAAGTTGCCCAATGGGAGAATGGAAGCAATCGGGCTTGGATATGTTCGGTCCAAGAAATGGGAGCTACTCCGCGACTGCTATGTCATACATGACTTCGATGAAGAAGGAGATGCTCAATGGGAGAGTGCTAATCCCGGACCAGAAAAAGTCCCCGACGTGAAAATGCCCAGTCCGTCGTTCGAAGAACAAATGGACAAGCTTATAAGAGAAGCTGGTCAAAAAGTCCGAGACGACCATAATCGCGAAATGGCCATCTACGAGAAGGCCAGGACGCAACGCCTTCTCCAACAGGCTGCGAAAAATGAAAATGCCCCTCCCTGTCAACCCGTTGTAAAAAAGGCCCGACACAGAGGCAGAAACAAGTCAAAAAGCGGAAAAGCCATTCAACAACGACAAAGCGGGACCAAGAAGTCACACGAGCGGGAATCGAGCGGTCCGGATTTATCCCTTATGAAGAAGATGAGTCGAGCATACTCTTTTTCTCAAGACAAGACAAAGAAGATACTTGATCTTGCCATAAGACATCAAATGATTACCCTCCCGGAGTCCAAGCACCCCGAGCAAACAAGTGAAATCTCTCACCCGAACTATTACTCATATCATAGGGCAACAGGACATCCTCTCGAAGACTGCTTCACCTTTAAGAACTGGGTCGAAGATCAGTATCAGCTCGGCAAGTTCGCTCTATCCGACAATTGGAGGGTAACACCGCCGCCGCAGAAGCATGAACCCAAAGCTACGAGAGTAGAACCAGATCCACATCGGTCTTGGAAGCGAACTCGTACTTGTCATATGATAACATCATCAAAAGAAGAACCTGAGAATATCCATGACCTTCCCTAGTGCTTCGAAAACAATGATGACGAGGTGGTCTCAGAGTTTCCACCGGCGCCAAAAGAGCTGGAAGATGGAATACACACTACTGCAGATAACTTCAAGAAGATTGATTTAGGAACGGAAAGTGACCCGCGACCGACATTCTTCAGTGAGCTGCTATCTGAAGAAAGAGTGGCCACGCTAAAAGACGTACTTATGCAGCATAGAGATTGCTTCGCATGGAACTATTCCGAGATGCCAGGACTAGATCCAGAGATTGCTGTCCACAAACTGGCTATATCCCAGGACGTCAAGCCAGTCAAACAAGCACCGAGAAGAATGCGGCTCGAGCTTGAGATGAGCATCAACGCCGAGTTCAAGAAGCTGATCGACTCTGTCTTCATCCAAGAGGTTCAGTATCCTGATTGGATCGCCAACATCGTCCCGGTGATGAAGAAAAATGGGGCAGTGCGCATATGTGTGGACTTTCGGGATCTCAATAAAGCCTGCCCGAAAGACGACTTCCCAGTACCAGTCACTGAGCTGATGATAGATAATACGTCCACTCACGAAGTTTTCTCCTTCATGGACGGCTCGTCAGGATATAATCAGATAAAAATGCATCCTGGGGACCAGAAGCACACTGCTTTCCGGACCCCGTTAGGTATATTTTGCTACAAGGTGATGCCTTTCGGTCTAAAGAACGCCGGCGCCACCTATCAGGGGGCCATGAAGAAGATCTTTGATGACCTTATACATAAAATCGTCGAATGCTATATCGACGACCTCGTGGTAAAAAGCAAATCATACGGGGAACATCTCGAGCATCTGAAGGTCGTGTTTCAACGTCTTCAGCAATACAACTTGAAGATGAACCCTCTCAAATGCGCGTTTGGGGTGTCTTCAGGCAAATTCCTAGGATTCATCGTTCGACACCGAGGTATCGAGATAGATCCGTCAAAGATCAAGGCGATTATGGAAATTCCTCAGCCAAGGACTCTCAAACAATTGCGGTCTCTCCAAGGGAAGCTCGCGTACATCAGGCGGTTTATAGCCAATCTCTCTGGAAAATGCCGTCCCTACAGTCACTTGATGAAGAAAGGGACCCCATTCGTCTGGGATCACAAATGCCAAGACGCACTAGATGAAATCAAGCAGTATCTGCAGAACCCGCCAGTGCTGGCCGCTCCGGTCAAGGGAAAGCCCCTTATTCTTTATACAACAGCCCTCGAAGGTTCCTTAGGCGCATTATGGGCACAAAAGAACGACCAAGGGAAAGAAAGAACTTTCTACTACTTGAGTCGAGTTCTCCTGGAGGCAGAAAGCAATTATTCTCCCATCGAAAAACACTGCCTGGCGTTGATCTTCGCAATAACGAAACTCAGGCACTATGCGTTGGCGCATGAAGTTCGTCTCATATCGAAGGTGGATCCTCTCAAGTATTTGATTTCTAAGGCCATATTAACGGGACGGCTCACTAAATGGGCCTTACTCTTGATGGAGTTCTCAATAACTTATCAACCTCTTAAGGCAGTGAAAGGCCAGGCCATCGTCGACTTCCTCGCTGAGCATCCGATACTGGCCGATTCTCCCTTGAATTGCGAACTGCCAGATGAACATGCGTTTGATGCTATCGATGGTGGTGATACCCGATGGGAACTTTATTTTGATGGAGCATCTTCGGTGAAGAAGCGCAAACAGAACGCGCTTATAATCAAATCAAGGGTAGGCCTTATCTTCGTGACCCCACAAGGAGGGATAATGCGCTTCGCCTTCTCCTTGACAGAGCCGAGGACGAACAATGAAGCCGAATACGAAGCTTTGATAGCAGGCCTCGAGATCGCCATCGACATGGGAATTGAAAACCTCCTCATATACGGAGACTCCCAACTGGTCGTTAGTCAAGTAAACGGCGATTACCAGACGTGCAAGCCAGAGCTGGTGAAGTATGGCAAGAGAGTACAGCAACTGCTGACCCAAATTCCTTCTCATACCCTCGAAAGCTTACTGCGTGCGGAAAATAGCAAGGCAGACGCGTTAGCCAAGCTTGCTAAAGAACTGGCTGATGAGAACCTCGATGACGTAAGAATCATGGTACAAAGCCGTCGGGTCCTCGCACCGGCAGAAATATCTCCGGAATCATCCGAGGAAAAGGAAGCGACTGAGCAAATGGCTATGCAAATAAAAGACCAGGAAAAGGCCGATAATTGGAGAGAAGTCTTTATAGACTACTTCAAATCCCGTCGAACGCCTGAAGATGCGTCCTCAAGACATCAGCTTTTGAAACGAGCTCTGTCTTTCGCCTTTGTCAATGATACTCTGTACAAGAGGTCATTTGATTCTCTGTGGTTGAGATGCCTGGGACCTGAAGAGGCAAAAAGAGTCGTTCAGGAAGTTCATGACGGACTCTGCAGTTCTCACCAAGCCGGACCGAAGATGAAGTTAAAGATCAAACGGATGGGTTATTATTGGCCTACGATGATCCAGGACTGCCTTGAGTATACGAAGCGATGCCACTCGTGCCAGATCCATGGGGACTTTATTCATCAACATCCAAATCCACTACATCCAACGGTGGCTAGCCGGCCGTTCGAAATGTGGGGAACTGGCATAATCGGCCCCATCGAACCCGCATCGTCCAGAGGACATCGTTTCATTTTGGCGACAACTGATTACTTCTCCAAATAGGCAGAAGCAGTGCCGCTGAGGGAAGTGAAGACGGAGAATATCCTCCATTTCTTCAAGACGCACGTTATTTATCGATTTGGAACTCCGCGACGGATCATATCTGATAACGGGCCAGCTTACAGAAGCCACAAGATTAGTCGCTTCGCACAACAGCCCAACATAAACTGAAGTTATTCCTCAGTTTATAATCCCCGAGCTAACGGTCTAGCTGAGTATTTCAACAAGACCTTGACGAAGATCGTGAAGAAGACGGTGTCCCGAAACAAGAAGGACTGGCACGAGAGGCTGCAAGAAGCTCTCTAGGCGTATCAAACTACGTTCAAGACGGCCACGAACACAACTCCATACGCATTGGTATTCGGTACAGAAGCAGTACTCCCTCTCGAGATAGAGCTACCCTCTCTACGAGTGAAAGTCCATTACGAGCTGACGGACGAAGAGAACGCTTACCTTCGGCTTGTGGAGCTCGATGCCCTTGATGAAACTCGGCTCCTAGCGCAGCAAAATCAGGTGGCTTATAAAGCAAAGATGACGCGCTCTTATGAAATGTTCCCCTCCGAAGGACGGCGACGACGTGAAGACGTCTTGCCTGAGGTTTGGGGCAGATGCTATTTGGTTTTATCCGTCCACCTCTCCGAAGATGCCAAGTTGATTTATGGCACCGTGTATCGGAGGTTTTATCCGTCCACCTCTCCAGCCTACAATTGGTGCTATTCCCATGCAGCCACCGCCGGCAATAGACATTCTAGGGAGGTGAATCTGTCAGGGTGAAGCACGCCCTTGGGGACAGGCTTATAACATTGGATTGGTCCCGCGATCGCCCGCCGGATATTTGCAGTGGGCTCGGTACATCTTATCGGCGAAAAGGACTCATTAGACGAAGATCGGTTTGTATTCGGCCATCTATGTTTCGCTCTTCGAGTATCCCTCCCCTCCAACGTGGTGGATTAAGGCTTTTATCGAGCAATGGAATATCCCCACCCACACTTTCTTGATGGAGGACAGGGAGGTCTCTATTTCCTTGGAGGAGTTTGCCGAAATCTCGGGTCTGCCGATGAGGGGGGAGCATTACGAGGAGTTGCTCCCTCCTGACGAATACGTCTTTGCCACCAAGCCGCTGGTGTTTAATCTGACTCCGGAGAATGCTATTCAGCACCAGTATCCGGGCTTGATGAAGGTATTGGAGATCTATGAAGGACTCTATTTGGAATCGGGCATCCGGGGCGTCAGTTTCGCAGATTTTATTGCCCGCTTCATTCGACTGGAGTTCCTATCAGAGCGGAGCGAGAAGTTCGCCCAGCTCGATGACCCTTTTGGCTTCGGCTTGGACCGCCGACCCATATCGGAGAATGATCAAAGGGACTTTTATCTCCCCGGCGCTGCCATCGTCCCTTTCTCAGAAATCGTCGTCCCGGGCATAGATGAGGAGACCTTTATTGTAGGGTTCCTGGGCTTATGGCTGTGCAGCTTTGCGCTCCCTATGCACCCGCGCTACATGCGGCCATCTGTCTTCTACCCAGCACATCGGATGGTGGCTGGCTTACCTTTATAATGGACTTAGCGTAGCGGCGGATGCTAGTGAGCCTGGGGTGTAGCCCGCTAACTTCCCGATGCACTACTTCACCTCTTGGATGGAAATGCACGTGCAAGGGGTGTTCGGCGCCCATAAGATTCCTCCGTTCTTTGAGAAATGCAGACTCCCGAGAGTCATGCGGTTGGTCGGCGCTTCAATTGTGGTTGCATCTCCGTGGGAATCTTGGGGGTTGCTCCTTCGTCCACATCTGGTCGGAGCGAAGATTTCCTTCTTGGATAAGATCATAACAATAGGCTCAGAGACCACCAAGTCGGTAGTGCCACTGCGCGATGATTTTAAAGACGGGGCTTCCGTATTGAAGGCTCGGGAGATCCTACATCTCTACTCCATTCGGCCAGGCTACCTGGTGTTTAGGCAGAATGAGACGGCTCTCTTCATGAGGTATAACCCTCACCGGTTTGCTCAGCAATCGAGCTATCACTAGGGGATCCCGATGGAGGCTTTCTTGGAAAAACCCGTGGTCAGCCGAGAGGGGATAAAGAATGCAATGCACCATTTCATGCGGCTTAACACGGGTTCCTATTTCTTCATCAGCGAACCAAGCTGTGTCCCCAAGGTGCTCAACACGTATGTAGCTTGGTATGCGCATGCAATGGGCCCGGTTATCCTGATGGAGAAGCGCATGCTGGTTGACCACAGGGGTGCGCCTCCTGGCGGTGATCGCAAGGCCCCCTTAAAGCCAAGGACCCCAGTCATTCCTCCGCTGAAAGATGCCGGAGTTGATCGACCACGCGTGCTGAGCCCCCCGCGTGGATTGCTGCTGCCTGCTATAGTGGATGTGCCACCGGCGCCCCATGCTCCCACGAAGACGGTCAATGTAGTATCCCGGAGTCCGGTGCAGGCACGGATATCGAGACCCACCGCCCCAAGGTGTCTGCCAAACGCAAATCAATTCCAGGTGCATCTAGAGCTGGCGGGCAAAAGAAGAAGAAGTCGTTCCTTTCCATCGGCACGATCCTTGGTTTAGAGCCTGAGGCCCCTCTCACCGAAGGAATAAGTGAGTATGGCAGCAATAAAGGCTTCTCGGTAGACCCCACAGACACCGATTTGGCGGCCGCTATTGCGGCTTCCGAGCGATCAGCGAGGCTTGAAGCGATGTTAAGTAAACTCGCTGAGTCAGGTAACCATTAGCTGCTTTCTTTGTCATTTTATCGCATTTTTTATCATCATTTTTGACTAATACTTTCCCCCATTTTTCAACAGGTGTCACTACCGAAGAAGCTATTGCTGCCTCTTTAAAAACCTTTCAGAAGGAGGAGGAGAAGCGCGCTTTAATGGGCGCTGGTACGTCCCACCTTAAAAAAAATTTGTTATCTTTTCTGATGGTCAACCTAACCTTCTTTCTTTGTTTCTTTGCAGGGGCTATACCAGTTGATGCGGGGATTCTCCACAGGCCTGTTACTGAAGTTTCGGTCTCGTCGGGGCTGCTGCAAGAGCCTCGACTTGACAAGTCGACGAGGGATTCCTTGAAGAATTTGGAGGCATCCCTGTACACGGACGAGGACGCCTCAATGAAAGAGGCTCTGGTGAGGTCCGTCTCAACGGCCCGGGAGGAGAGGAAGCGGCTGAGGCGCGAGGGGAAGGCGCACAGGGCTGCTTTGGCCACGGGAGCGGGCCCAAGCACCATCCCTCGCGCTGATACTCCCTCAGAAGAGGCTCCCGTCGCTCTATCCACCGCTCGCAGACAGGTGGCGCGTGCTGCTCGGAGTGCTAATGACAAGTCCAGCTCAGGTAATGTATCTTGCAAGACTTTGTTGTAAGAATTGTAAACCTGTCGGTTCTTATATATCTTGTCCTGCAGGGCCAAGTCCAACCGAAAGGAAGGCGGAAACCGTCGAACCCAAGGAGACTGAGGAAGAGGCACCGGCCGAACCCGAGCCGACGGTGGGCAACGTCGCCGGGGTTATTGAGCATGAGGTAAGGGCCGAGGGAGCTGCACCAGAGAAGGTCGTTGATGCCGGGCCTGAGGAGGCGGCAAATGAGACGACCGCTATAACTGAGCCCGGGGTAGCGGCGAGCGAGGCGCTCGAGACTGGCGATCCCATGGTGACGGCGGATGAGATAATGGCGACCGCCGAGCCCGAAGAAGTAGCGGGTGAGATGGGCGCGACTCTTGGGGACGAGCCAGCCGCTCTTTCTCAAGAGTCTGGCAATGCTCCAATTATTGCTCTCCCCGTCTACGGTCTTCCGCCGTCTCCGGGTCGGGCGAGTACGACAACAGCCCCTATCGAGTCCGGTGACGAGGCTACGGGAGGTTGACTCGTATCAATGGAGGAGGGAGACGCCTCCGTTTTGGCTGGCGGCTCATCAGGTAAATTTCGAGTTACTGTCACTCCTTTTTTATATCTTGCGATCTTTTCTAACAAGTTTGTCTTTGTTTTCAACGCAGGTGCGGCCAGCGCCGATTCTCCATTACTCGAAGGAGCACCATCAATTACTGCCTTGGCGGTGGTCACCTCCCAGTCTTCCCTTGTGCCATCGCAGATGTTGGAAGGTATGGATTTGCAACTGATTAGTTTATCTTTCAGCCGCATAATTTATGTACTAAATTCGTACCACTGTGTCTTTTCAGGAGCGCTTTTTGATCATATCCATCAGGTGTTGTTTCCGCACTTCTCCTTCCCATCTGAGCTCACTTCCTCCTCCAGTGGCGCTGGTGAGTATATTTTCCATTTGATGTCTTTCTTTTTTCAGTAATGGGATTATTTCTGACTTTTCCTCCTCCTGATTGCAGTGCTACAAATCGAAGGAGGGGACGCAAGACCGGCCACGCCACCGGCTCCTCCGGCTTTGCCGTCTGCTGCAGCTGGTATAGTAAATTTCTTTATTGATGACTTTTATATCTCTTGAACCGTCATTTGACTGCGTTTTGTTTTACAGCTACCATTCTGGTTCCGGTCCCTCTTGATTCTCGCATCCTAACGCCGGCAGGCCCCTTCCTGAAACGTCCATCTTCGAAGGGTGCCATGATGAGTTTGGACATGTTGAGCGGATACATCGAAGAACTTAATGCAAACGCTCTCCCATCCGCAGCGGATTACGCTGTGGAGGTTAACCCAATGTTGGCAGCGCTTGTGAATTTTCATAATGAAGACGTCGTCGAATCTTGGGTTAATCACTGCAGGGAAATTGAGGCCCGCCTGCATCAGCTTGCCCCTGAGGTTTTGACCATGAGTACTCAACGGGCAGCATGGATCGAACAAAGCACTTCTTATTTCCACTATATGGAACAAGAAGCAGCTTTAAGGCTGAAGGAATGTCAGGAGTCTTCAAGTGAAACTGCTCGCCTACGCGCTGAAGTTGGGGCGAATGCTGCCGAGGTGAAAGCTATCTTCGAAGGCCTTCTGGAGCGTATCTCTAATGGGCTAGCACTGAAGCGGAAGCTCGATGCCGCCGAGTGTGATGCTCAAAGCCGCGAAGCAGCCCAGCAGGCCGTTGGGGAGCAGCTTTCATCCTTCATGCAGCAGCGGGCTCAAGTAGAGGCCGAACTGGCGGCGGTGGCCGATCAGGAAAAGGCATGGAAGGAAGTGTGCGAACAACTGATAGGGCTATTTAAGATGCTTCCTCCCCAATAGATGCCTTTGTATTAATAAACTTGTAAAAAAATTTCTTTTTCGAATAACATGTATCCATTCTTTATTCTTTTATACGATTCACCTTGTACTTGATTGACGTCAATAAATAAAGATACACATTTTTCTTTGCAATGTCTTATATGCTCTTTTGCTTTCTGCCTTCTCTTATTATTAGCATGTTGTCTTGATAAACATAATTGGCAGACAATTTAGTTTTTTCCGAGAGATCGTGATGGCTTAGGCCACAGGTTCAGATCTGCCGCCTAAGGCTTTTCAACTCTATGAGCCATGAGGGTCTCATAGAGACTTTTCTCCCTACGGATCGAGAGGATCTCGTAGGTGGGTTTTCTCCTTAGGAATCGTGAGGATTTCTATGTGTGTTTTCTCATATAAGTCGTAAGGATCCTATAAGAGAATTTTTCCCTCTTACGAGTCGAGAGAACCCGTAAGCGGTTGTTTCCCTCTTTGTCGAAACTCGACTTTGGAGAGTGAAACCCGTGGATAGTATGCAAGAGTTCGTTTTAGACCGACTTGCAGGGTCCCATTGTTCAGGAAACAAGTTTTTTAATCCTTGCTGCCTGAGGCTTCATCTTGCAAGTTGAGACGAATCGGGAATTTCTCGCGGAGACACGGGTTTCTCTGCGAGCCGACGCGAATCAGAAGGCTCTCATCAAGGACGCAAGTTTCTCTGAATTAAGGTATTTGCTAAGGATATTTGTTTCCCTGGTGTTGAAACGGATCGAGAATTTCCCGCGGAGACACTGGTTTCTCTGCGAGTCGACGCAAATCAGGATTTTCTTCGTCAAGGACACTTGTTTCCTCGAGTCAAAGGATTTTTGCCTAAGACACTGGTTTCTTCGGGGTTGAGACGAACCGGGAATTTCCCACGGAGACACTGGTTTCTCTGCGAGCCGATGCGAATCAGGAGGCTCTCATCAAGGACGCTAGTTTCCCTGAATCGAGGAATTTACCAAGGATATTTGTTTCCCTGGTGTTGAAACGAATCGAGAATTTCCCGCGGAGACACTGGTTTCTCTGCGAGTCGACGCGAATCAGGATTTTCTTCGTCAAGGACGCTTGTTTCCTCGAGTTGAAGGATTTGCCGAAGACACTGGTTTCTTCGGGGCTGAGACGAACCGGGAATTTCCCGCGGAGACACTGGTTTCTCTGCGAGCCGATGCGAATCAGGAGGCTCTCATCAAGGACGCTAGTTTCCCTGAATTGAGGAATTTACCAAGGATATTTATTTCCCTGGTGTTGAAACGAATCGAGAATTTCCCGCGGAGACACTGGTTTCTCTGCGAGTCGACTCGAATCAGGATTTTCTTCGTCAAGGACGCTTGTTTTCTCGAGTTGAAGGATTTGCCGAAGACACTGGTTTCTTCGGGGTTGAGACGAACCGGGAATTTCCCGCGGAGACACTGGTTTCTCTGCGAGCCGATGCGAATCAGGAGGCTCTCATCAAGGACGCTAGTTTCCCTGAATTGAGGAATTTACCAAGGATATTTGTTTCCCTGGTGTTGAAACGGATCGAGAATTTCCTGAGGAGACACTGGTTTCTCTGCGAGTCGACCCGAATCAGGATTTTCTTCGTCAAGGACGCTTGTTTCCTCGAGTCGAAGGATTTGCCGAAGACACTGGTTTCTTCAGGGTTGAAACGAACCGGGAATTTCCTGCGGAGACACTGGTTTCTCTGCGAGCCGATGCGAATCAGGAGGCTCTCATCAAGGATGCTAGTTTCCCTGAATTGAGGAATTTACCAAGGATATTTGTTTCCCTGGTGTTGAAACGAATCGAGAATTTCCCGCGGAAACACTGGTTTCTCTGCGGGTCGACGCGAATTAGGATTTTCTTCGTCAAGGACGCTTGTTTCCTCGAGTCGAAGGATTTGCCGAAGACACTGGTTTCTTCGGTGTTGAGACGAACCGGGAATTTCCCGCGGAGACACTGGTTTCTCTGCGAGCCGATGCGAATCAGGAGGCTCTCATCAAGGACGCTAGTTTCCTTGAATTGAGGAATTTACCAAGGATATTTGTTTCCCTGGTGTTGAAACGGATCGAGAATTTCCCGCGGAGACACTGGTTTCTCTGCGAGTCGACGCGAATCAGGATTTTCTTCGTCAAGGACGCTTGTTTCCTCGAGTCGAAGGATTTGCCGAAGACACTGGTTTCTTCGGGGTTGAAACGAACCAGGAATTTCCCGCGGAGACACTGGTTTCTCTGCGAGCCGATGCGAATCAGGAGGCTCTCATCAAGGACGCTAGTTTCCCTGAATTGAGGAATTTACCACGGATATTTGTTTCCCTGGTGTTGAAACGGATCGAGAATTTCCCGCGGAGATACTGGTTTCTTTGCGAGTCGACGCGAATCAGGATTTTCTTTGCTTTCCGGCGGAGCCTGCTGGGAGGGTGTGGTTCCCTCTTTGTTTGCGCCGTTGGATTGTATACAGGGATCGATGTGATCTCAACTGTAGGGCCAAAGTTTTATCCTCATTCTCATTTTCAATTTTTTTTTTGTTTTATTTCCGCGATGCTCTATCATTTCAGCTTTTATATCGCGAAGGTCGCGATTGCCCAATCATTTCGGCTATTTTTTCGCGGTGCCCAATCATTTCGGCTGTTTATTTTATTTTTACTCGCTACTTTTTATTGCGAGTTGCCCAATCATTTCGGCTATTTTGCATGCATACATTTTTACTTGCTTCTTTTTATTGCAAGTTGCTCCATCATTTCGGCTATTTCATATGCATGTGCGGCCTATTGGCTTTTCGCCGTAAACCTGAAATTAGACACCGATTTCGGCATCAGCACCGCTACAACTGGGATATTGCCAGGAGAGAATTATCATCTGTCTCTGTCGATGTCGAACGAAGGTAGCTTAGCGTACAGGGTTAAGGTCCTGTCGACTAAGGCTTTTGACTTCATGAGCCGTAAGGGTCTCACAAAGGTATTTCTCCCTACGAGTCGTGAGGATCTTGTAAGTGTATTTTCTCCTCAGGAATCATGAGGATTCCTAAGTGTTTGTTCCTCTGTAAGTCATAATGATCCTACAGGAGGGTTTTCTCCTTGTAAATCGAGAGGATTTACAAGGGTTGTTCACCATGCGTATATATCTCCAGTCACGGATGGGACTTGGTTAGGGAAATGTTTATTCACGCCCGTGGATTGTATACAAGGGTCAGTATCAAGCCGGTTGTAGGGCAATATCGGAAGTTGTGGGGGTCGCTTAAGCACAGGTTTAGGTTTCTGTAACTTAAGACTTTCAAATCTTTTGAACCGTGAGGGTCCCATAAGAGAGTTCTCCTTACGAGTCGTGAGAATCTCGCAAGTGTATTTTCTCCTTAGGAATCGTGGGGATCCCTAAGTGTGTTGCCCCCTTGTGAGTCATAAGGATCTCACGCGGGTGGTTTCTCCTTACAAGGTCGAGAGGACCTTATAAGTGTCTTTTAACGAGGTTGCGCCCTTTCGGGTTTTCACAAACACTCGCCGGTAGCCCTGCTGTTTTTACTCACGGAGCCCTTTCGGGTTTTCATCCGTGCCCTTTTTGCTTATGGACATACCGTTTTTTTTATTCTTTTTATTTTCTTCTTCTTTTTTTTTACGAGGTCGCGCCCTTTCGGGTTTTCACGAACACTCGCCGGTAGCCCTGCTGTTTTTACTCACGGAGCCCTTTCCGGTTTTCATCCGTGCCCTTTTTGCTTATGGACATACCGTTTTTATTTATTCTTTATATTTTCTTCTTCTTTTTTTTTAATGAGGTCGCATCCTTTCGGGTTTTCACGAACACTCGCCGGTAGCCCTGCTGTTTTTACTCACGGAGCCCTTTCGGGTTTTCATCCGTGCCCTTTTTGCTTATGGACATACCGTTTTTATTTATTATATATTTTTTAAAATTTTTTTTATTCATCTCGTCAGCCTAAGGATGCTGCGGTAGTAGTTTTAAGGACGCTTCGGTCCAGTCATTAGTTTAAGGACGTTTCGGTCCGTCATTAGTTTAAGGACGTTTCAGTCCGTCCAGGAGAAGGCTGGCTACTGCTTATAAAGTTTGGGCTTAGGAAGATAGCGAGCGGACGTAGTCGTCGTCATCTATCATTGACCTAGGCAGTAACTCGCTAAGCGTAGTATTTCTTTAGGAATCGACCATTTATTGGCCTGTAAGGCCTTTCACCATGCATATCCATGAGTAGATAGGCTCCACCCTGGTAGACCTTGTCTATGATATACGGGCCTTCAAAGTTTGGCTCGAATTTTCCCCGCTTGGCACGATTGGGAATCATAGGCCTTTTGACCACTAGCACAAGTTCTCCTTGGCGGAATGTCCTCGGCCGGGTCAATCTTTCATATGAGCGGGTCATCTTTGCTTTATAAGCTTCCAGATTTTGTTGCGCTATGAGCCGTATTTCTTCAAGGGCATCAAGCTCCTCAAGCTGAAGGTGAGCATTTTCTTCGTTCGTCAGCTCGTAGTGGACTGCCACTCGTAGAGAGGGTAACTCTATCTCGAGGGGGAGTACTGCTTCTATACCGAATACCAACGCGTATGGCATTGTGTTCGTGGCTGTCTTGAACGTAGTTCGATATGCCCAAAGAGCCTCTTGCAGTCTCACATGCCAGTCCTTCTTATTTCGGGACACCGTCTTTTTCATGATCTTCGTCAGGGTCTTGTTGAAGGCCTCGGCTAGACCATTAGCTCGCGGATTATAAACCGAGGAATATCTCCAGTCTATATTATGTTGCTGTGCGAAGCGACTGATCTTGTGGCTTCTGTAGGCTGGCCCGTTATCGGAGATGATCCATCGCGGAGTTCCAAACCGATATATGACGTGCGTTTTGAAGAAATGGAGGATATTCTCCGTTTTCACTTCCCTCAGCGGTACCGCTTCTGCCCATTTAGAGAAGTAGTCAGTCGTCCCAGGATGAAACGATGTCCCTTGGACGATGCTGGTTCGATAGGGCCGACTATGTCAGTTCCCCACATTTCGAACGACCAGCTAGCCATCGTTGGATGTAGTGGATTTGGATGCTGATGGATGAAGTCCCCATGAATTTGGCATGAGTGGCATTGCTTCGCATATTCGAGGCAGTCCTGAATCATCGTGGGCTAGTAGTAGCCCATGCGTTTGATCTTCAACTTCATCTTTGGGCCTGGTTGGTGAGAACCACAGATTCCGTCATGGACTTCCTGAACGACTCTTTCCGCTTCATCAGGTCCTAGGCATCTCAGCCATAGAGAATCAAATGACCTCTTGTACAGAGTATCATTGACGAAGGCGAAAGACAGAGCTCGTTTTATGAGCTGATGTCTTGAGGACGCATCTTCGGGCGTTCGACGGTATTTGAAGTAGTCTACAAAGACTTCTCTCCAATCCTCAGCCTTTTCCCGGTCTTTTATTTGCAAGGTCATCTGTTCAGTCGCTTCCTTCTCTTCGGATGATTCCGGAGATATTTCTGCTGGGGCGAGCACCCGACGGCTTTGTACCACGATTCTTACGTCATCGAGGTTCTCATCAGCCAGTTCCTTAGCGAGCTTGGCCAACGCGTCCGCTTTGCTGTTTTCCGTGCGCGGTATGCTTTCCAGGATATAGGAAGGAATTTGGTTCATCAGTTGTTGCATCTTTTCGCCGTACTTCACCAACTCCGGTTTGCACGTTTGGTAGTCGCCGTTTACTTGACTAACGACCAGCTGGGAGTCTCCATATATGAAAAGGTTTTCAATTCCCATGTCGATGGCGATCTCGAGGCCTGCTATCAAAGCTTCATATTCGGCTTCATTGTTCGTCCTCGGCTCTGTCAAGGAGAGAGCGAAGCGCATTATGCCTCCTTGTCGAGTCACGAAGATAAGGCCTACCCCCGATTTGACTATGGGTGTGTTTTGTCTGCGCTTCTTCATGGAAGATGCTCCATCGAAATAAAGCTCCCATCGGGTATCACCTCCGTTAATCACGTCAAACGCATGTTCGTCTGGCAGATCGCAATTCAGAGGAGAATTAGCAGGTATCGGATGTTCAGCGAGAAAGTCGGCAATCGCCTGGCCTTTCACTGCTTTGAGAGGTTGATAGGTTATCGAGAATTCCATCAAGAGAAAGGCCCAATTAGCGAGTCGTCCCGTCAATATGGCCTTTGACATTAAATATTTAAGAGGGTCCACCTTCGAGATGAGACGGACTTCATGTGCCAATGCATAGTGTCTGAGTTTTGTTATCGCGAAGATCAATGCCAGACTGTGTTTTTCAATGGGGGAGTAGTTGCTTTCTGCCCCCAGTAGGACTCGACTTAAATAGTAGAGTGCTCTTTCTTTCCCTTGGTCGTTCTCTTGCGCCCATAATGCGCCTAAGGAACCTTCGAGGGCCGTTGTATAAAGGATTAGCGGTTTTCCCTTAACCGGGATAGCCAGCACTGGCGGGTTTTGCAAGTATTGCTTGATTTCATCCAATGCGCTTTGGCACTTTTGATCCCAGACGAACGGGGTTCCCTTCTTCATCAGGTGGCTATAAGGACGACACTTGCCTGAAAGGTTGGCTATAAATCGCCGTATATACGCAAGCTTTCCCTGGAGAGACCGCAGTTGTTTGAGAGTTCTTGGCGGAGGCATTTCCATTATCGCCTTAATCTTTGACGGATCTATCTCGATACCTCGGTGTCGAACGATGAATCCCAGGAATTTGCCCGAAAAAACTCCGAATGCACACTTGAGAGGGTTCATCTTCAAGTTGTATTGTCGAAGGCATCGAAATACAGTCTTTAGATGCTCAAGATGTTCCTCGTATGATTTGCTCTTAACCACGAGGTCGTCGATATAGCACTCGACGATTTCATGTATGAGGTCATCGAAGATCTTCGTCATGGCCCTCTGATAGGTGGCACCGGCATTCTTTAGACCGAAGGGCATCACCTTGTAGCAAAATATTCCTAAAGGAGTCCGGAAAGCGGTATGCTTCTGGTCTTCGGTATGCATCTTTATCAGATTATACCCTGATAAGCCATCCATGAAGGAGAAAACATCATGAGTGGACGTATTGTCTATCATCAGTTCGGTGACTGGCACTGGGAAATCATCCTTCGGGCAGGCTTTATTGAGATCCCGAAAGTCCACGCATATGCGCACCGCCCCATTTTTCTTCATCACCGGGACAATGTTGGCGATCCATTCAGGATATTGAACCTCCTGGATAAAGCCAGAGTCAATTAGCTTCTTGACCTCGACATTGATGCTCATCTCAAGCTCGAGCCGTATTCTCCTCGGTGCCTGTTTGACTGGGTTGATGTCCGGGGATATCGCCAATTTGTGCACAGCAATTTCTGGATCTAGTCCCGGCATTTCGGAATAGTTCCATGCGAAGCAATCTCTATGCTGTACAAGGACGTCTTTTAACGCAGCCACCCTTTCTTCACATAGCAGCTTGCTGACAAATGTCGGTCGCGGGTCGTCCGCCGTCCCCAACTCAATTTTCTTGAGGTTATCTGCAGTGGTATGTATTCCATCCTCAAGTTCTTTCGGAGCTGGTAGAAATTCTGAGATAACCTCATCATTGCTGTTTTCGAAGCACCAGGGAAGGTTATCCATGTTCTCGGGCTCTTCTTTTAATATTGTTATCATGTGACAAGTGCGAATCCGCTTCCAATCCCAATGTGGAGTTGGTTCTGTTCTCGTGGCTTTGGGTTCGTGCTTTTGTGGCAGGGTTACCCTCCAGTTATCAGACAGAGCGAACTTGCCGAGCTGGTACTGATCTTCGACCCAATTCTTAAAGGTGAAGCAGTCTTCGAGCGGGTGCCCTATTACTCGATGGTAAGAGAAATAATTTGGGTCAGAGACTTCGCCTGCTTGTTCGGGGTTTTTGGACTCCGGCAGTGTAAGCATTTGATGTTTTAGAGCAAGATCAAGTATTCTCTTCGTCTTGTCCCGAGGAAACGAGTACGCTCGACCCATTTTCTTCATGAGGGATAGATCGGAACCGCTCATTTCCTGCTTGCGTGGCTTCTTAGTCCCGCTTTGTTGCTGTTGAGCGCCTTTTTGGCCTTTCGACTTGTTTCTGCCTCTACGTCGAGCCTTTTTTATAACAGGTTGATAGGGGGCAGTATATTCGTCTTTCCCGGCCTGTTGGAGGAGGCGTTGCGTTTTGGCTTTCTCGTAGATGGCCATTTCGCGGTTGTGATCGTCTCGGACTTTTTGACCAACCTCCCATATAAGTCTGTCCATTTGTTCTTCGAACGATGGACTGGGCACTTTTGCATCTGGAACTTTTACTGGTTCCGGATTAGCATCTTCCCATTGAGCATCCGCTTCTTCATCAAAGTCATACACGACGTAACAGTCGCGGAGTAGCTCTCGTTTCTTGGACCGAATGTATCCAAACCCGATTGTTTCCATTCTCCCATTAGGCAGCTTGTGTTGAGTTTCGGGAACGTTCCAGACCCTGTCATAGAATTTAGCTTTTCGAGCGGTCTGTTTGAAGGGTATCCCTTAGCGGTTCAATAGCCTCTTCAAGCCTTCTGTGTAATATCTGGGTAGACGGATGGGTTGAAGCCTGTCCAGCGTAGGATCCGTACCGTGTCAGATTTCTTTCTCCACTTTGGTTTCCCCAGAGCGGTAGAATAGAATTTGCTTTTCGCCTTCTCATCTGGGAGGGACATAGAACGTCCGCAACTCCTCTACGCTGTAGGTGTCGAGCCATCCAGTTCTTTATGATGTTTGAGCGGCACCATGGCGACTTGCAGACTTTGCTCTTCGTCAGCAGACGTTTGAATTGAGGGCCGAGCAGAGAATACAACATGAACCTCATCTTCCGAGTCGCTGCCAAAGATCAATGTAGGAACGGATGGTCCTGGCTTGTTGTATTGGGGCGGACCCGAATAAATCATCTCCTCTTCCTCCTCGGTATCACTGTCGAAGACAGGGATGGTGGCGTTAGCTTTGTTCTCCGGCTTGTGACACCTCTCCGTGTCTTCGAAATTCGGCAAGAAGTATTTGGCATCTTCATATTTGCGGACCTCGTTCACAGAGAACGGGTTCAGTTCTCCCGTTACGGTATACTCAAAACCATCCTTAAAATACTTCATACACTGATGTTGTGTAGAAGGGATGATGTTGTACTCGTGTAACCATGGTCGGCCGAGCAGAGCGTTGTAGCAAGTCTTGGCGTCTATGAGGTGGAACTTAATGTCCGTGACGAATAGCCCAAAGCGTAGCGTCAGTATTACAAACCCAAGAGTCTTTGATGATTGGGAGTCGAACCCGGAGATGGTGATCTTGTCTCGAGCGAGGTGTTGGACACTCATGCAGATTTCTTTTAACACCCGCACATTGAGTAAATTAACAGAAGATCCGTTATCGACCAGGATTTTGCCTATCTTTATATCATGGCAGTATCCTGAGACATAGAGGGGGCGATTGTGTTCGCACGTCCCAAGGAGAAGGTCTTCGTCACCGAAAGTGACATCGGCCGTGTGCACTTCCTTCAATTCATCCTTCATCTTTTCTTCGGCAAGGAAAACTTGGAACTGCTCTGGGTCCTGTAGTGCCTTAATTAACGAATCTCTCGCCTCCTTTGATAGTAAAAGGGCGTCAAGAATGCTAAGCTGCGAGGGTAGTTTTCTCAGATGCGCTAAGACGTTGTAATCCACCTTATTTTTCTTCGGCGGGTCTTTGGCAGTTAGCTCTTCCATGACTTTGTCATCTAGGGCGATGTCCTCAGAGACCTTTTCTTTCCCTTTATCTTTTTGTTTGAGGGTCCGAGATTCTTTTCGGGTAGCATCCGATTACGCAGTTGGATATTTTCGCAAACCTTCGACTCTTCTTCTTTCCCCGAAGTGGACACTTTAAAGAGGGGACTAAGAGCCAGCTCCTCGTCGGAATCGCTCCCAAATGTGAGCACTTGCGATCCTCCGGCGTTAACCATGCGACAATTGCCGGTGGTTCTGTTAAGCCCCTCAGTCGTACCGTTCTGCTCCCGGCGAGTTTTGCGCTTCTCCCGCTTAAAATGTTGTCGGTGAGCAACATATCCTTTCCACCATCTATCGAAAGCTTTGCGCTCTTCAGTGGGGTGCGAAATCTTCCGATGATATAAGCAGTAGGAGGGGTGCATTTCCGTTTCACCAGTAACACTTCCCTCAGAGGATGGTAGCTTCATACCCATTGATATGGCTTTAGCAAACCTTTTCCTCGTCTTGAATTTGATTTCATCCGCAGTGGGTGTACTTTGCTCCAGCGGGAGTATCTCAATTCTTTCGTCAAGGCGCTGGCGCTTGGCCCTTTCGAATATGACCGCCTCGCGCTCCCGATCAGCTTTGCTTTTTAAGAGAGCTTCATTGAGGAATGCGTCAATTACTTCATCCGATGGCTTCAGAATTTTTGGTTCAGGATCTTCCCCCAATTTTTCAGTGCAAGGAGTCTCCTCATCGTTCGTGAGCGAATGGGAAATCATATGACAGCTCGCCACATATTTCTCGGATTCATCTGACGAACTATCTCCCTCATCATCCTCTTGAAAGACGTGGTTGAGAAACTCTTGGAGTGTAATGGGAGTCCATGCCTTCTGGTTGTATTCCTCCAGCGCGTCAATTTGTTTTTGCAAGTCCGTGCGCTTGTCGACAGGCTTCACGGGCTTCTTTGATTTCTTTTTCTTCTTCTTTGAAGATTTCGACGGCTGATTGTGAATGCTTGGGCCACCTCTATCGATCATTTGAGTTGGACGCGGCTTCAACATTCCTTCAATGACCTGCGGCTCCAACGAGTTCTTCCACTTGATCGCAGGGCATGTCTGAAGATCGTTCAACATTCTCTTTGTCTTGGCTGATAGTACAACCTCCCAAGGAGCTTCTTCAACGAGAGAGCATGTTGCCCCCGGCGTATTCATCCTCTTAGAGGTGTGGGGCTGCGGAGGATTCACCTTCCATTTGTCAGATAACGCGAACTTGCCCTGTTGGTACTGGTCTTCAAGACAATTTTTGAAGACGTAGCAATCCTCGATCGGATGACCGAGTACTCGATGATAAGGACAGTAGTTGGGCTCATTGACATCACTTGGTTGCGACGGACGTTTTGGATCCGGCAGATTTATGAGTCGGTTGCGCAACGCCAGCTCGAATAACCTTCTCGTTTTATCTCGGGGAAACGAGTAAAGACGTCCTTGCCTCTCCTCAAGGGCTACGTACGGGGGCATATTATTTTGACGAACGACTGGCTTCGAGTTGCTCAGCTGTTGTTGAGCATTAGCAACAGCGATCATTTTCCCCTTCCCCTTTTCATTTCGGGAGTCCGGCTTTGGAAGAGGAGGTCTATGGCCCATCTGATCCATTTGTGCTAGCTTGTCGATTAATGCCTGGAAGGTGGTCGGCTTGAAGAACATCATAAATTGCAAGATGGTTGCTTGCGGATCGAAGGTTCCCATAAACATACCCACTGCAGGAGCTTCTTCAATGCGTTGCTCGCATTTTGACCACAGGTTCCGCCACCGTATAGCATATTGGACCCATGTCTCTCCCGGCTTCACCCTGGCATTAAACAATGCCGTTATCGGGGTACGCTCGCTGGCACTCGCGAAACGCTGGGTAAACAGCAGTTCCATCTCAGCAAAGGTCTTGATGGAGTCATTCGGGAGCTCGGAATACCACTCAAACGCTGTATTTGACAAGCTGCCAACAAACTGGCGAAGCAACAATTTATCATCACCGCCAGTGTTGCCGCAAAGCGCCCTGAACTGGGCGACATGCTGGTGGGGATTGCCAGTCCCCTTATACACATAGAATTTTGGTATTGTATAGCCTGGCGGGTACTTGATCTGGTCGTACCAGCCCGGATACGGCCGCCCCGTTTTTACGACCTGACCGGCTGTTTCAGTCGCCTGATGAACCCGGATCTGTTGAGCTATATATTCGTCCAGGTCAGCTTTGGAGATCGCCTCCTCCTTAGCTGTTGACAGAACCGGTGGAGGATTCGATGTTTCTCCCCTATCGTCTTCCAGGACGATCGGAGGATCTTCAGCAGGGGGATCTTGTTGAATCATCATACCCACCATGTCCTGGAACAGGAGAGCCATTTTCTTTATGCTGGCTGCTTGTTCAGCAGCCACTTTATCCTTCTTCTCCAATATCCGACGAAGGAACTCAGCGTCGGTTTCCTGTTCCTGACGTTCATCCGAGGACGTTTCAGGGGTTTCTTTTGGCCCAGTGAGTGCGGCCATCGCGTTCATCATCTCCAGGAGCTTTTGCTGTTGCTCCTGAGCCTTAGTCACTGACCGTGTAAGCGGTCTATGACTTGTAGATGCACAGCTGTCCTCCTTTCCCGATGCCATGTATACTGTATAAACTATTATGCTCCCGGACTTAGGGCGTTTAGGTTCGCCGCCTTTGGCATTTGCCGCGGGCGCGGGGGTTTTCTCCGGCCTTCTTCTTTTGTGGGCCGTTGAAGTTGAGGGGGCCATTACAGTGGGCCCCCTGGTGACTGTCATCCTTTCCTGTTTGATCGGACGGTCTTTTTCTTCTTGCACCTTCGCCTTTTTCTGTCGACGAGAGTGATCCGGGTTAATTACGGAGTCTTGAACTCTCCGCCAAACTTGATAAATTTTTGAGGATAGCCGTTGAGGGGGCTGCTCTTGCCTCGTTTCCGGAACTCTCTCCGCAGGTGGAGGAGATCTCTTCAACGTAGCGGTTGGAGAGTTCTTACGTACCCTCCTCAGCAGTTCAAAGCTATTCCCAGTTGGAACAGCAGTGTTGACTTCCACCACTGGAGCAGGTGGAGTTAGCCCTGAGGGGGAGTTGCCCACTGCCTTCTTTACTCGTCGCCAATGGCGACGTCGAGCATGACGAGCCGTTCGGACTGGCTCGGCGGCAGAGATAACTTCTTCTTGCCCCCTATCCGAATGAGGCACGGCTGGTGTCAACCTTTTAAAGACTGATTCTGTTCTTTGGGCGGCAATGTTTAATCTGTCGAAGACAGATCCTTGAGCTGAGGCCAAAGCAGGAATAGTCAGCCTTGAAAAGACTGACTCTTTGACAGGAGAAGCCGCCTTGACGACTTCTGGAGCAGCGGCTGTTGCCTCCCTTGGGATAGCCATTTTAGAGTTCATGGGCTTGCTAGCGGGCCCATCAAAGTTCTGATCCAGCCTGTCAAAGACAGAGGCTGTTGGTTTGGTAATGGACGACCCGTTGACAGGGGCCATTGTAACAGTGAGCCGGTCGAATACCGACTTCTTGTTCGCTTCTGGTGCGGGCATTGGCATGGTGAAACTTGCAGTTGGGATCATGGTCCCGAAAAACAGGCCAGTGGTGGCCTAGGTCACCTGTTCTATCGGCATGGCGAGGATGGAGGCCGCATGAGGCCCATATGCTACACCTCCAGGTGAGGTGGAGCGTCCATTGCAGCGGCACTTCGAGCAGTTCGAGCAGTTAGAGGCCATTGATGCTTGATTTCTGCACCAGGTAAAAGACCAAATCTTAGTAACTTGAAACCCAAAGGCAACCATTAACAAACCGCGATTAGTTCGCGAAGACGACACACGAAGTGTGGAGTGGAAAGAGGAAAAGGTCCCACCGGGCGTGCCAGAATCTGTTCCCCTCCGAAGGACGGCGACGACATGAAGACGTCTTGCCTGAGGTTCGGGGCAGATGCTATTTGGTTTTATCCGTCCACCTCTCCGAAGATGCCAAGTTGAATTATGGCACCGTGTATCGGAGGTTTAGACGGATGCGGCCGATATAGCAGACTTCGTCAGATTCCCCCTCGCTTGAGGGGTTTTTGATTGTGAGGACGCTCTTCCCTGCAGGCGTAAGCCCCTGCAGTTAATTACACTACCGCATCACGGTAGCCACTTTCTCCTTCTCCAGAATTTCACTTCGTGTCGTGTGTGTTTGTTTTGTTTGTGGATGCCCGTGGATTGCATACGGAGACTAAGTTATGCAGTCACCCGTAGGACGTGGATTAGTCCAAATCTGTATTTACTTAGATTTGGATTTAGTGTTTTAGTTTAAGGATACGTTAGCCAAATTGAGGCTAAGATCAACTTAAACGTTCGTTAAGGATACATTAGTCCGATTTGAGACTAAGATCAACTTAACGGGATCGTTTGGATCCGACAAAAGAGCATTTGGAGGCTCTATTGTTCCAGTTTAGGGACATAGTGGTCCATAGGTAATTTAAGGACATTTCGGTCCGTATTCCAGTTTAGGGACGTGGCGGTCCATGTTCCAGTTTAGGGACGTGGTGGTCCATTATTAGTTTAGGGACGTCTCGGTCCATCATTAGTTTAAGGACGTTTCGGTCCAACATTAGTTTAAGGACGTTTCGGTCCATCATTAGTTTAAGGACGTTTCGGTCCACGAGTTTAAGGACCCCACAGTCCGTATTCATGTGTGGTCGTTGGGACCCGTCACCTCTCTGACGTCGTTGAGGAATTACAACGATAGGTGTCAAAGGAGTTCAGAGATGTATCCTCGAACCGGATGTAAATTGATTTAGGGAGCAGCCGTGCTCAGTCAATTTAATTTGAGGACTTATGGCCATGATTGGGCTAAGTCCAGTTTCAATATTCTTTTGTCTTTGACCTATTAGACCTGTGCTAGGGCTTTGCCCCTTTTTAGTAATGCACTGCATTATCTTTGTTTTGGTTGGGCTCTGCCCTTTTATAAATGATGCAGAGCATCTATTTCGTTTGGGCTCTGCCCTTTTAAAAATGCATAGCATTTTTTATTAGGCCTGTTAGACCTTTTAATTGGGCTCTGTCCCTTTTCTTTAATAATGCAGAGCATTAAATACTCTGACAGTGCCCCACGTGGCTTGTCAGGCGCTTTGCGCCAATTAATGAGCGCAAGCGCTCGTGGAGGTGATACGTGTCACGCTCTTGTGAGCGCAAGCACAACAGCGCAGTGCACTGCGCTGTTGCACTGCTGACATGTGGCGCTTCCTGGCAGCTTGCGCAATAGTGCAGTTTTTTCCAAGTGCAGGGCACTATTTTATCTTTTGATTAATTTAGATCAAAGAAAAACAAGTTTTTCTTGTTTTCAAAGAACCAGTGGTTCATAAGAAAGTGCAAGGCACTGTTGTTATTTATTCTTCCTTTTTATTGAAGATCATTGATCTTGTTCTTAGATCAATGATCTGTTCATAAGAGAATTTTCTCTTTTTCTAAAGGTTTTTACCTTTTCTTTTCTGTTCTTGAGGGGAGTTCTCTTAAATTCTTCAGAGAGTTCACTTAATCTCGATCTTGATGATGATGTTTTTTTTGGGGGGTCTAGGGGCCTTTATATAGTGCCCATAAATTAGTTAAATTTGTTAAAGAGATCCTTCTCTGAGTGATTTGGGGAATTTTCCCCACCGTTGGATCCTTGATCCAAGGGCTTCTGTTTTACAGAAGACAATCTTCTTGTTTTAACAAGAACAGAAGGATCTTACTAGAATTTTAATTCTGTCTGGCGCAAACGCCCCAGCGCTTGACACGTGTCGCGCAGCGCAGCTGTGCTTGCGCAACTGTGCAGACACGTGTCGCGCAGCGCAGCGCTTGCGCTGCTGTACTTGCGCAACTGCACAGACACGTGTCGTTCAGCGCAGCGCTTGTGCAACTGAAGCGTTGCTTCCTTTAATTTTTATTTTAAAAGAGCCTTGCTCTGATTGGACGCACTGCCTTGGGCGTTGCGCTGACGTGTCAACTTCTGACACGTGGCGCGTTACGCGCAGCGCACGGGATCTGAAGCGTTGCTTCAAAATTTGAATTTTTGAAATTCAAACAGAGCCTTGCTCTGATTGGGGGAAAAATGAAAGATTGACCAGGCCGAGAACATTCCGCCAAGGCGAACTCGTGCTAGTGGTCAAAAGACCTATGATCCCTAATCGTGCCAAGCGGGGAAAATTTGAGCCGAACTATGAAGGCCCGTACATCATAGACAAGGTCTACCAGGGTGGAGCCTATCTACTCATGGACCTGCATGGTGAAAGACCTTTCAGGCCAATAAACGGTCGCTTCCTGAAGTCACGGCTTAGGTCAATGATAGATGACGACGACTATGTCCGCTCGCTATCTTCCTAAGCCTAAACTCTATAAGTAGTAGCTGGCTTACTTTACAATAGACCGAAACGTTCTTAAACTAACAACGGACCAAAACGTCCTTAAACTAACAACGGACCAAAACGTCCCTAAACTAACGACGGACCGAAACATCCTTAAAACTAACAACGGACCACTATGTCCTAAAACTAGCTGTTGACCGAGATGTCGAGAAACTACGGTGGATCGCAGCATCCCAAAGCTGATAAAAAAATGAGGAATAAAATAAAAAAAATAAGAAAACGATCTGTCCATAAGCAAAATGGGCATGGATGAAAACCCGAAAGGGCTCCGTGAGTAAAAACAGCAGGGCTACCGGCGAGTCTTGTGAAAACCCGAAAGGGCGCAACCTCGTTAGAAAAAAATAGAAAAGAATAAAAAAAAGAAAACGGTATGTCCATAAGCAAAATGGGCATGGATGAAAACCCAAAAGGGCTCCGTGTGTAAAAACAGCAGGGCTACCGGCGAGTGTTTGTGAAAACCCGAAAGGGCGCAACCTCGTTAAAAGACACTTACAGGGTCCTCTCGACCTTGTAAGGAGAAATCACCTGCGTGAGATCCTTACGACTTATAAGGGAGCAACACACTCAGGGATCCCCACGATTCCTAAGAAGAAATTACACTTGCGAGATCGTCACGACTCGTAAGGAGAACTCTCTTATGGGACCCTCACGGCTCATAAGATTTGAAAGTCTTAAGTTACAGAGACCTGAACCTGTTCTTAAGCAACCCCCACAATCTCCGATACTTCCCTACAAGCGGCTCAATACTGACCCTTGTATATAATCCATGAGCGCGAATAAACATTTCCCTAACCAAGTCCCACCCGTGACTAGGGATATGTCCATATGGTGAACAACCCTTGTAAGTCCTCTCGACTTATAAGGAGAAAACCCTTTTGTAAAATCCTTACGACTTACAGGGGAATATGCACTTAGGAATCCTTACGATTCCTAAGGAGAAAACGCACCTACGAGATCCTCACGACTCGCAGGGAGAAATACCTTTGTGAGACCCTTACGGCTCATGAAGTCAAAAGCCTTAGTCGACAGGACCCTAACCCTGTTTGCTAAGCCACCTTTGTTCGATATCGACAGAGGCAAATGATGATTCGCTCCTGGCAATATCCCAGTTGTAGCGGTGCTGATGCCAAAATCGATGTCTAATCCAAAGCTCGCAAGCGAAAAGCCAGCAAGCCATACATGCATACGAAATAGCCAAAATATGGGGCAACTTGCGACTCAACAAGTAAAAATGTATGCATGAAAAATAACCGAAATGATTGGGCACCGCGAAAAATAGCCGAAATGATTGGGCAATCGCGACCTTCGCGATAAAAAAGACAAAATGATAGAGCATCGCGGAAAAAGATAAAATAAAAATATATATATATGAATGAAATTTACGCCCTACAGGTGATATTACATCAATCCCTGTATACAATCCAGGGGCGCGAACAAAGAAGGAATCACACTTCTCCTCTCCCAGGTTCATAGGTAGCCTAGAGATCATCTCAACATTCGTCTCAGCAGACACAACTTCAAGCAAAGTGGAACAGCGGCAACTCCCAGTTCCATGACTCGGCGGTGTACAGTTGACCGGGAGTCAAGTCCCAACTCCGTGAAATGCAGATATAATCTAGAGCGAAATTCCTGGTCACGTGGAACACGGATAACTTCACTTCTGACCCCGTGGACAACGTCCAGAGCGGATCCTGGTCCTCGCAGAGCACGGCAGTGAACCCGTGTGAAGTATCCAGAGTGGAGCCTAGTCCTCGCTGAACACGGCAGTGAACCCGTGGGAAGCATCTAGAGCAAAATTCCTGGTCACGTGGAACACGAATAACGTCACTTCTGACCCCGTGGAAAACATCCAGAGCAGATCCTGGTCCACGCAGAGCACGGCAGTGAACCCGTGTGAAGCATCCAAAGAGGAGCCTAGTCCTCGCCGAACACGGTAGTGAACCAGTGGGAAGCATCTAGTGCAAATTCCGGTCACGTGGAACGCGGATAACGTCACTTCTGACCTCGTGGAAAACGTCCAGAGCGGATCCTGGTCCTCGCATAGCACGGCAGTGAACCCGTGTGAAGTATCCAGAGCGGAGCCTGGTCCTCGCCGAACACGGCAGTGAACCCATGGGAAGCATCTAGTGCAAATTCCTGGTCATGTGGAATGCACATAACATCACTTCTGACCCCGTGGGAAACGTCCAGAGCGGATCCTGGTCCTCGCAGAGTACAGCAGTGAACCCGTGTGAAGTATCCAGAGCGGAGCCTGGTCATCGCCAAACACGGCAGTGAACCCATGGGAAGCATCCAGAGCAAACATCGGACTGTGAGGTCCTTAAACTCACGGACTATGATGTCCTTAAGCTCGACCGTGATGTCTTAAAACTAACAATCAACCAAAATGATTTTAAACTGATTTTACCTTGGTTCAAGGGTACATCTCTTCACTCCTTTGATATTGGTCGTTGTAATTCCTCAACGTCTTCAAAGAGGTGACGGGTCCCAATAAGCACACATTTCACGGACTGTGAGGTCCTTAAACTCACAGACTATGATATCCTTAACCTCGACCGTGATGTCTTAAAACTAACATTGGACTGTAGAGTCCTTAAATCCACAGACTATGATGTCTTTAACCTCGACCGTGATCTCTTAAAACTAACATTGGACTGTGAGATCCTTAAAATCACGGACTATGATTTCCTTAACCTCGACCGTGATGTCTTAAAACTAAAATCGGACTGTGGAGTCCTTAAATCCATGGACTATGATGTCCTTAACCTCGACCGTGATGTCTTAAAACTAACAACGAACTGTGGAGACCTTAAATCCACGGACTATGATGTCCTTAACCTCGACCGCGATGTCTTGAAACTACGGTATCCTGGAAAACGTCCAGAGCGGAGCCTAGTCCTCACCAAATACGGCAGTGAAACCGTGGGAAGCATCCAGAGCAACCCTTGACTCCGTGAAATTCGGATAAGGGAAACTTCACCCATCACTTGTGGGTCCTCACGACTCGTAAGGGAGTAAATTCTCTTGTGAGATCTTTACGACTCTCAAGAGAAAACACACTTAGGAATCCTCATGATTCTTAAAAAGAAAATCACACCTACAGGATCCTCTCGACCCGTAGGGAGAAAATTCTTTATGAGACCCTCACGGCTCATAAAGTTGAAAAGTCTTAGGTGACAGACCTTAACCCTGTTTTCTAAGCTATCACCACTCTACAAAGAGCCTAAGACTAACAGCTATACGCTATCTACAGACCACACTTGCTAAAGTCGCATGGCAAATAACACAGCAAAGAGAAGAAAGCGACAGAAAGAACATCCGATTTGCATTTGATTAAGCGTTCGAGACATACCCATTCATGCATGTGCAAAAGATTTAGTACGTGAAATAAGACAAGCTGAAATGAGAAATTTTAAATTCATACTTCAAAAAAAAGGTTCTTACAATTATGAAAGCAATAAACAAAGATACTACTAAAGTAATTACAATGGTAAAACCTCAAATCCAGGACATGGATTGAGGAACTCAGAAGTGACCTTGTCCAGAATTTTCCAAGCCTGGCGAACCATCCTAGTATGCTTTCTTTCATGAGCACGAGCGTCGGGATCCCCACAGATGTCCTCCACCCTCCGATAGGCAGCAAGTATGGCAGACTGCAGAAAGGCCTGGTGCAGGAGATCGACAAGATTGTCTCGCCGTCTCTTCGAGATTAGGTTCATCAGATACACCGAGTGCACCTTATCTTCAGCGGCGTCTAATGCTCTAAGTGGCACGCCGGCATAGAATAGAGGGAGCGCTCCCCAGATTGCTCCTATAATAAGCTTTAGAAGAGGGGAACGCCGGGGAAGCAGTTGACCATTATATGCGTCAAAGCGGCTCATAATTTCGGCACACTTAGCGTTTGTGAATTCTCGATTCTGATCGCGGCCGAGTCGGCGAATGTCTCCGTAAGAGATAATCTCTTCGAGATCATACATGTGAGCGTCCATTACTCCTGTGACAGAAAATCAGTAAAGATCAGCAGACAGACGGAATAAGCAATTTCTTATTTAAAAACAGGCACATGGAGTTAAACTCTTTGAGAGCAATGCTCTGCAGATAGGAGTGACACTTGTCAGAATCAGTTATGAGGGGGATTTAAAGAAATTCTCCGAGAACCCTGAGAGCCTTTCTCTGAGAAGATGATATAATCCATCAAAAAAAATAATAAAATTCCATTGTTGATCTTCATGATCCATGAAAAACTTTTAAGAGTTCTTCTATATGATTTGAAAGGGGCAAAACCCCATTAATGAATTAAGAAATTATAAATAAAATCCTTTTAGAGAGTAAAAACCCTATTAATGGAACCCTAAAATGGTTCTCTTTAGATCAAAGATCTATAAAGAGCAAAGCTCTGTTAATGGGTAAAACCCTGGTTTATTAAAAGTTTTAAACTATACCTAACTTTTAACAGAGTTTTACTCTTGAAAAGTTCTTAAAGCTTAAGAGCAATGCTCTGAATAAGAGATAATTCTCAAGGAGGAGATGAAAATCATCTAAGAGACCAAAGGTCCTATTTATAGGCATTGAGAGTCGTTTCAACTTCCAAAAGTTGATCCAACGATTGAGATGTTGCCACTGCTGCGCTCACGTTTGGGGCCACATAAGCGCAACGGTGGGGGGGCATTTGTTTCCCCCAATCATAGCAAAACTCTGTTGTAAAAATGAAAATGAAGCGACGCTTCTGCTTCTTCCAATCAGAGCAAAACTCTGTTCAAATTCCAAGGCGGGAAATGAAGCGACGCTTCTGTTTCCCCCAATCAGAGCAAAGCTCTGTTTGAATTTCAAAATTCAAAAATTGAAGCAACGCTTCAGATTCCTTATGCTGCGCACTGCGCGCCACGTGTCAAAAGCAGACACGCCAGCGCCAGGAGTACTGGCCCAAGGCAGCGCACCCAATCAGAGCAAAGCTCAGTTTTAAAATTCAAATTTTAAAATGAAGAAACGCTTCAGATCCCTTGCGCTCTGTGATGCGCGCCATGTGTCAAACATAGGTGCGCTAGCGCAGTTGCGCTGTGCGCTACGTGTCAAACATAGGTGCGCTAGTGCAGTTGCGCTGCGCGCTGCGCTGCGCGCCACGTGTCAAACGCAGGTGCGCTAGCGCCAATTGCGCCAGCACTGGAATTTAAATAATAAATTACTAATTAAGAATTAAAATTCTGTTCTAGAAAGATATTTCCAATCTAATTAAAATAAGAAGATTATCTTCTGTAAAACAGAGGCCTTAGGATCAAAGATCCAACGGTGGAGAAATATCCCCAAATCAATCAGAGAAATATCTCTGTAACTAACTTAACAAATCAATTGGCCCTATATAAAGGCCCCAAGACCTCAAGTCTCAGATAGAGAAAACCCTCTGCAAACTTCGAGAAAAACCTCAAAGAGAAAAAAATGCAAGCCTTTGAAGAAAGAAGATCATTTTCTTCATCTTTAAAGATAAAGAATCATATTCATGAAGAACAGAGATGCAAACATCTCACAAAAAGAAGAACCCTCTTCTAAAAAGATCAAATATCTATGAACAAGATCAAGATCTTCAATAAAAAAGAAAAAGATCAAAAAGATCTAATTATAAAAGATTAAAAAGAAGTAATTTACTTTATTCGTAGATCTTTTGATCTATAAAGGCACAACCTTTTGATGAGAACAAGAACTTTGGTTCTTGAATCTTGAGGTAAAACCTCTTTTAAGAGAACAAAAAGAACTTGTTCTTTGATCTTAAATTGATCAAGATGCGCTCTGCGCTATTGGATAGTGCCTTGCACTCTTGAATTGCGCCTTGCGCCCCCCTTGGACTGGCGCACTGCGCCAGAACGCGCCACGTGTCAACCACATAACGGTTTGCGCTTTGCGCTTCTAAAAATAGCGCACTGCGCTCTTGGACTGGCGCACTGTGCCAGAGCGCGCCATGTGTCATGCACTGGCGCAGCGCACTCAGAAAGCGCAGTGCGCTAACAGACCTGCGCTTAGCGCAGAGCGTGACACATGTCACCTTCGCATGCGCTAGCGCATTGCGCTCTTTGATTGGCGCAAAGCGCCTAACAAGCCACGTGGCGCACTATCAAAACTATTTTTCTCCTGATAAATACTATGCATTTAATTACAGAGCCCAATGCTATGCATTATAAAAGGGCAGACCCCAAGTAAAAGCCTAATAGGCAGAACATGAATAAAATGTTAAACATTTTCAACTGGACTTAGCCCAATTCTGGCCATAAGTCCTCAATATAAATTGAAATGAGCACAACTGCTCTTCCAATCAATTTACACTCGGTTCCAGGGTACATCTCTTTACTCCTCTGATATCTGTCGTTGTAATCCTTCAACGTCGTCAGAGAGGTGACGGGTCCCGACAACTACACACTGCTACGGACTGTGGGGTCCTTAAACTCATGGACTATGACGTCCTTAACCTCGACCATGATGTCTTAAAACTAATATCGGACTATGATGTCCTTAACCTTGACCGTGATGTCTTAAAACTAAAATCGGAGTGTGAGGTCCTTAAGCTCATGGACTATGATGTCTTTAACTCGACCGTGATGTCTTAAAACTAATACCGGACTGTCAGGTCCTTAAACTCATGAACTATGACGTCCTTAACCTTGAACGCAATGTCTTAAAACTAACATTGGACCGCAATATCCTTAAACTATTTATTGACCGCAATGTCTTAAAACTAACATTGGACCGCAATATCCTTAAACTATTTATTGACCGCAATGTCACTAAACTAAACAATAGAGCCCAATTGCTCTCTTGTCGGATCTAAACGATCCTATTAAGTCGATCTTAGTCTAAAATTAGGCTAACGTGTCCTTAACGAACGTTTAAGTTGATCTTAGCCTTAAATAAGGCTAACGTATTCTTAAACACAACCCCCCAAACCCAAATCTAAGAAAGATACGGATTTGGACCAATCCACGTCCTACGGGCGACAATATAACTTAGTCTCCGTATACAATCCACGGGCAACCGAACACAAAACAAACACCCACGACATGAAGTGACCATATGGAGAAGGAGAAAGTTGTTACCGCGATGCGGTAGCGTAATTAACTGCAGGGGCTTGCGCCTGCAGGGAAGAGCGTCCCCACAATCAAAACCCCCTCAAACGAGGGGGAATCTGACGAAGTCTGCTACATCGGACGCATCCATTTAAACCTTCGATACATGGTGCCATAAATCAACTTGGCATCTTCGGAGAGGTGGACGGATAGCACCAATTAGCATCTGTCCCGAATTTCAGGCAAGACGAACCCGTGCGGTCGCGTCTCCGTTGTTCGGAGGAGAAACAGTGAGCTAGAGGAAGAAGAAGAAGACGAGCCCTTTTTTCTTTTCTTGTGTGAGATGAAAAATGAGAGCAAGAATAATAATCACAAGAGCTCACCCATATACATGGCTGCCCCCTCTCACTATCTTTATTTCACACCCTTAATCAATCACTAAAAATGACATGGCTCAGAGAATAAGACCATGAGTCACCACCCATGTCCATGTCATATTTAATGCATCTCATCATGAATTAAGCCACCAAAGTAAACATTAACCTAAATGTTTAAACCAATAAAAAGATACGACAACATCTAAAGTAAACTCGTGACGGATCACAAGGATACCCCTCACCTGTATATACATACCTGCATCCGCATTCTGACTGAATGCGAATACGATGAGACTAAAGTAATCCAACAAATCTAATACTAGGATCCGGCTTAAACCAAAGCCCACTAGTATGATCCGTCCGATCATGATCCGTGCACGACTGCACGTATATGATCGAACCCTGCCATAATACCATACGACCTCTACAACGTTTCGCCCAAAACTTGAGAAACTGTCTGTGGGGGACTCTTAAGACTCGTCAATACACTGACTGTGGATTTAACCACTTGCACGTCAGTGGTACTAGCTGTACGTAACGGGCCACCAGGTATTGACCAAAAGGGAGGTCGATGAGCGAACTCATCCTGACACCCTACTAAGCCTGTCAGTGACAATATCCGTACAGTCTGGTACGTTCGTTTATGAGTATCGCATGTTGGGCCTAGGGGGTTGGTAAAAGTCAGACCCCAAAAGCGGTACAAGTCGTGTCGGAGTGTAGCCCAGAACACTCTGAGATACTACTGGAATACTTACCAGTAAATCTCCTGCCTTGGCCAAGGGCTTTGTGTAATGGTTCTCCTAGACACAGCGCGATCTCACCCCCAATACCGGGAGAGATGAAACCCCTGCCAATCCGCTCACTGCCTCCATGTGGCTCGGGACTGTACCCAACTAAAACCTGTTTGCATGACTCCTTTGAGCCGTGGTAGGGTAGTAATCAAAGCACAGTGGGAACTCACATGAGACAAATGACGCTCTCAGGTTGATGAACTAACCTGTACATATGTCACCAGGGAACTGCTATCTGACGTCAGGTATAATACTAACTAGCATGTTCCCGGTGAGTCATGTCTGGTGTACTCATAACCTAATGAGCACCTGTATACATCTTAGGTGAACCAACTGACACAAATGGCTTGTGAGACCGGTCACCGCCCCTCGTCGGGGTCTCGACTGTATACACTAGTCTACTCTGGAGTATCGATGCCCTGTCTCGAAACTCTCTCGACTAGGGACCTTTTAAGGATGTGCTTATAGTCCCCAGCTCCCACATATATGATCGCCATCACACTGCTGGCAGTCAAGCAAGAATCCTATGGGCTCTATCAACGTGTAATAGTGACCTGTAAGGTCACCTAAAGCAGTACACAATGATAAAGATAAACCAGATAGCATACTATCATCTCGAGTAAGACTGTCTTACCGGCATAGGTCCTCCCTCAATCATTGCAATCACGTACATGTGATCCAATAATTGACTCTGAGTGCACTGTATCCAACAGAGTCTGCGACGGTATCCTGTTTGGAACTCTTCCAACACACTGCCCCTCCGTTGAGGGTAAACACAAAACCCGAGACATACTTGCTGTCATCCTTGTCACCCTGGAAGCTTGAATCGGTAAAGGACTCGACCTTGAAGTTTCCATTACCGAAAACCAAGAACATCTCTTTAGTCCTTCTCAGGTACTTGAGAATGTTCTTCACTGCTGTCCACTGGTTCTCACCTGGGTTCGACTGATACCGGCTCATCACACTTAGTGCGTAGGCTACATCTTGTCTTGTGCATAGTATCACATACATTATAGATCCTACCGCCGAAGCTTAGGGTATAGTGCTTATGCGAACCCGTTCCTCATCAGTCTTGGGAGACGTCTCTTTGGAGAGGGTGATTCCGTGCAATGTGGGTATGTTACCGCGCTTGGAATCTTCCATACTAAATCTCTTTAGTACGGTCTCTATGTGCCTGGACTGTGAAAGTCCTAATAATCTCTTAGATCTATCTCTGCAAATCTTGATCCCCAGAATGCACGAGGCATCACCCAGGTCCTTCATGGAGAACCTCTGTGATAAGAATAGCTTGACCAATTGTAGCATAGGAATATCATTTCCTATCAAAAAAATATCGTCCACGTACAAGACTAAGAATACGAAAGTTCGTCCTACAATCTTCTTATAAATACATGGCTCATCCTCGTTCTTGATGAAGTCAAATTCCTTGACTGTTTTATCAAAACAGATGTTCCAACTCCATGATGCCTGCTTCAATCCATAAATGGATTTGAGCAACTTGCACAACTTCCCGCTGCTCCCAATGTCGATAAAACCTTCTGGCTGATCCATATAAACACACTCTTCCAAATTTCCGTTTAGAAAAGCTATTTTTACGTCCATCTGCCAGATCTCATAGTCATGGAAGCAGCAATGGCAAGTAGGATCCGAATGGATTTGAGCATAAACACTGGAGAAAAGGTTTCATCATAGTCCACACCTGGTCTTTGACGAATACCTTTTGGAACGAGTCTAGCCTTATACGTTTCCACCTACGCATCTACACCAAATTTCTTTTTGTAGATCTATTTGCATTCAGCGGGTTTTACTCGACTCACTCGACTTCATTCTACACCTTTTGCAATCTATGGTTTCGATCAAGACATGTTATAACCAATAAATCAATTTAATTAAGTATATTATACAGTTATAAACTATTTATACTCGGGTGCTTTGGATAGTTTCTTGTATGAATCCAACGGAGCTTCAGGAGTCCCGTATCAACCTCTTTTTTATTTTACTCGAATATCAGTTGGGTCGACTCATCCACAGCCTAGAGCCCCGATACTAACACATGAAATGGGCCCATGTTTCCTTACTCCTGGGGCCCCACTCTTGAGCTCATGAATACTTCTATGGCTGCGTTGACATTCACACTTGGAACTTAACGTTAACATAGTGACCATATAGCGACCTATAGTACATATTTATCCATGAACATATACTTTTACTCGTCATATATACATATATCCTACACTTGTCATTTTTACTCTTACTTTAACTTTGAGACTTACCGAGCGCTAGTTCGCTGACGGGCATTCCACCCACCTTTTTTTTGGAATGTTCGTCAGATACGGCCGAGACGGAGGAAATGGAGGCCACAGAGGAAGACTACAACCGGATTGCTCCTCAGGATTGGCTTAGCTTCACTTTTTATTCATCTTATGTACGCCACATGTTTAAGCATTTTCCTTTATTGTATTTACTTTTTAGTTGAAACTCATGTACTTGTAAATATTGAAAGTTGAATGTAAATAAAGATGTTTGTTGAAAATTTTTACAGTCTCCATTTATTCTTGCATCGTGTATTATTCTTTCAATATGCTTAGTATATTTATTTAGGAAATGACCTTCTCTGGATAAATATGCCGCAGGCTTGCCACGTCACCGTTTCCGTCTACTGGGAAGCGGGGCGTGACAGGTTTTATTGGTGGCCCATACAGGTCAGTTTTGCATGAAGTTGTAAGCAATATACCACAAAAATTAATGAATTCAAAAAACATTTACATTCCTTGCATTTCAAATTCCTTGAATCTATCCTAACCTATCTTTTATATCAAGGTGATGGAATCTCCGAACAATACCAGCATAACCATCAACGGCAATACTCCACCGCCTACACCACTACCACCACCTACTGTTGCAGCTCCTATCAATGAGCAAACGGTATTTCTTGAGGCCATCAAGAGCCTATTAGAGGGTCAGCAGCAGCAGACTGCTATCCTTATGAACCGCCCCGAAGCCGAAGCACCCGGAGTTAAGCAATATCGGGCGCTGCACGAAAAGAACTTCTCGAGTAAGGAGAACCTGCTTGAGGCAGAAGAATGGGCTCAAGCAATCGAGGGTGATCTGGCAGCGGCTCAAGTGCCAGATATAGCCTGGGTGAGAGTTGCTAAGTTGTAACTGACCGATAATGCTAGAGTTTGGTCGAATGCCGAGGATAGCTGTCTCGCTCAACCGATAAAATGGAGAACATTCTGAGGGCTCTTCGATGCCAAGTACTTCCCAAAGATTGTCCGCTTTGACATGGAGCAGCAATTCATCCATTTACAATAAGGCTCGATATGGGTCAAGTCAGTGGATGAATATGATGCTGAGTTTACATGCTCGGCAGGTAAGATATAGTCTCAAATTCAAGTTTCTGATCTCACTCACAACACTACTAACAAAAGGTCATAACAGGTTTGCCGCACACCTTATTCCCACCGCTGAGATCCGGACACGACGATTCTAGCAAGGGTTGGACCCTGAAATCCAGCTGCACTCGCTACAGGGGATTTCCCAACCCATGAACTTGCTTTGAAGGCTGCCCGACGCTATGAGACAGTTGTGAAGAAGAAGGGCAGGCCGCAGACTGCCGGTGTGATACGCCCTGTGCACCAGATCATAGGAGAGGCCTCTTCCAGGACAGCTTTTGACGGACCATCTCGGAGGCCAGTAGGTTCGTTCGCCAACAACAGGCCAAACTTTTGCATCTACTGCAAAAGAATATGGCATCTTTGTAAGTCTATGTTGCACACCCTGCGAGTTCGTGGGGAGACGGAATACATCAAAAATGATTTTTCTCCATCAAAAGATCATGTTTGGTTTTGCGGCATAGACTTTTCCACTTTAGGATCTTGATTAAACCTTAACTAGCAAAACTGATCTACAAGAAAGCTCTAACTACTCGGATAGAGGGTTTTACCTTCGTGTCAAGTCCTTCAGGTCTTCTCTTTGCTCTTTGCTCCTTGGATCAAGCTTCTACTTTGATCTCCTTTCCTTGGCTCCTACGATGCTCCAAACGAACTCGGTTGCCGGTCTCCTTTGCGTCGTAGAAGATCCACCCAAGGGCCTATGGTCAAGCTCCAACCTCAAGTGAGGTAACTTAGTGATCTAATTTGCTAAAGAAGACTACTAAGTAGATGTAGAGAAGATCTATGGATTAATTTATCTTAAAGCTCAATGGATCACAACACATGTAAAGGTTTGAGCTTGAGGGAGGAGGAAAGGAAACCTAGGAAAGAGAATGAGCAAATTGTTAGTTATATGTATGCCCTAGAGGCCATTATTGTACATATGATGTATATTATAGTGGATGCTTGGACATATATAGAGAGGACTTTCTTGCTCGATATAATAGTATGCTATCTGGTTACTTTTATCTTAACATGTAGACTGGTATTTATACTGTCTTACTCTCACATGTTGATAAAGCCCTTAGGATATGTACTTGACTATCAGGACTATGATGGAGATCATACTAGTGGGGCCGGGGTAGTTCACAAGTACATTCTTTAATTGTTCCTAATCGAGAGAATATCGAGACATGGCATCGATATTCCAGAGTAGACTAGCGTATACGCTTCTTGACCCATATGATAGGCGATGGATGATCCCACATCTATTGGTGTTTGACATCAAAGATGGTATAAGGGTGCTCAGTGTAGACTGGGTACACTGAACATGACTCACCGAGGACTCCTATATGGTAGTATACCTATCGTCAGACAGCAGTTCTCTGGTGACACTGGTACAGGTTAGTCTGTAGACCCGAGATCGTCATAGAGTTTTATGCGGCTCCCACTGTGCTTTGATTTTCTCCCTACCACACTCAAAGGAGACGTGCAAACAGGTGGATTTTAGGTACAGTCCCGAGTCGCATGGAGGCAATGAGCGATAGGAGGGGTTTCGTCTCTCCCGGTATTGGGGGTTGATATTGCGCTATGCTCGATTGGCTATAACTGGAAGTCCCTGGCCAGGGCTGCTGCTGAGACTGATAAGTGTTATCAGTAGTTTCTCAAACCATTATAGGCCAGACATTGGCATGACTTATCACGTTACTGGGGTCTGACGATTTCCACCCCTAGACATGATATGTAACATATCAGACAAAGAGACCGGACCGTACGGTTGTGTTACTGATAGGCTTCATGGAGACTATGGACAGGCTTGCTTGTTAATCTTCATATCGCTCAATACCCGGGGAGCCGTTACGTCCAGCTAGTACCGCTGGCGGCTTGTAGGTGACTGATGTGATCATCACCTACTGCTGGCGTATTGCTGAGTCTTTAGAGTCCCACACAGAAGTTCCCTGGTTCAAGCGAAACGAAGTAGGACACATATGTGATATGTGTGTGGGCCTGATTAAATACGAGTATGTGATACCGTATTGTAATCTGGCATTCATCTGTTATTAGTTCGGTTATATGTGATATAACCAGATTGTCGAATCAAGTGTTGATTCGATAATGTGATATACGGATAAATGATATTAGTCGTTCATATATGATATAACCGGATTATTAGATCAAGTGTTAATTTAATAATATGATATAATTATATCTTAAATAATATGATTAGCTCACTAATTGTTCTTCTTCATATATATATATATGATATATATATATATATATATAAAATAATGAAGCATGGCATATATATTTCTATTTTGTGAAAATAGAAATGAGGTGGAAAGTGTAAGCATGGTTGCAAGCATGGGATTAACTTTAATTTATTCATCTTGACTCACTATTCAAGCATGGTTGCAATTTTATATTGCATAATTCCATGCTTGAATGAGTGAGGGGTCAAGACTTGGCATTAATTCTAGCTCATTCTCAACACTTAGCCAAATTCTTGAGTTGCTCCCATGGTTGCTCTCTAGCTTCTTCTTCCTCCTCTAGTCATGGCTCAACCTTCAACCCTCACATGTGATGTGAATCATGAAACTTCAACACAAACTTGTAGCTTGAGGTGGAGGGACTTCGCGTGGATCATCTTTGGCACGAAGGTCATCGGAGGAAGCTTGTAACGACCATAATATTAATATACCTCCGTATTTTCTTTCTTTAGTAAAATATTGTATTTATTTATTCTTAGTATTTTTCCGTATATTTTGTTTTTTATTAAATATATTATTTTATTATTCCATCTAATTTTCTCAAACTCATTTCTTTAAACTAAATCTTAACCTATTTAAAATTAAACGTAAGACCTGACCCAGCCCATAACCCAAATCCAATCTCATTTTTATTTTCTTTTATAAAACTATGAGCCCAAAAGCCTACTTTCTTTTCAAGCAACAACATATATTTAACTCTAATTAAATATGTGCATGAACAACTTTATAGCACATTGGTTAAGTCCTTACATTGTTATTCCATAAGTCACGTGTTCAAATCTTCATTCTTGCAATTATTTTTTTATCAATTTTTATTCTTCTCATAATCTACAAATGAGACCTTTTATTTCATCTTCTTTTTAACTCACAAAATAATTAGAATGGTTATGAGCCATAATTTATTAGAATTATGGTGGCCATAAACTTTTTTATATCTCACTCCTCTCTCTTTTCATCATCGCACATTTCTATCATTTCACATATCACTCTTCATCTAGATTCCCCGAAGAAGAACATGAAGAAATTCTTAAGAAAGTCTCATTAGAAACGCGAGACTATCGGTGGATAGACAAGCCCGACGACAATACCATCTTGTGTATGTAAGTCTCTTCTCTCTTTTCCTCCCTCCATCTCTTTCTATTTATCCTTCTATTTTTTATATTGGCATGAAAAACTTCCCTTGTCATATCATAGTCCCCAAATAATTAATTAAATGGATACATATATAAATAATGAATACACACAAACATACATACATATATAGTTTGTAAAGTCATTTTCATTACTCTCAATCCATATGTTAAGATTTCATAGTGACCAATTAGGATTGCATCGTTTATTGTTGTATTTTAAATTACTTTATTTAAATTTTGTAAAAAAAATGAAATTATGAATAAATACCATGTTTTTCTCATTTCTCACATATGACATATCAATACATTTACTTTTAAAATAACTTTTAGAAATTAATTTTTACTTCTGGAAATTTCAGAAAATTTACATATGATAGAATATATTTTTCTGTACACGCTGTAAAAAATTTAGATTGAACCGCATAACGGTTTAGGAATTACATCGTTTTTACTCACTGTTCGTAAAACAGAAAACTGCATTTATCGGTTAATTTCTTAGACACATAACTTGGTATACCGATATCTAGATTGAGTAAAATCAGGTATTTTGGATATCTACATCGAATAATCTATATTTTCTTAGTTTTAAGTTTCTACTTAAAACCGACGTAAGGTAATGAAAATTGCGTTACAATATTAAGTGACGGATCTGGAATGAATCTATCTTGATTCGCATATTGTTTTTAAATAGGACATAACTCGAACTCCCGATATCCGTTTGTGACAAACGTTAGATGTATAGATGC
Organism: Agapanthus africanus; assembly: GCA_030015575.1. NCBI lineage: Eukaryota > Viridiplantae > Streptophyta > Magnoliopsida > Asparagales > Amaryllidaceae > Agapanthus > Agapanthus africanus. Next base: position 253,688,851 of record CM057341.1, read on the forward strand.
ACAATTGATAGAACTATAATTTTATGTATATTAGATTACTTATAAACGAATGAAACAACTCGATATAGGTTTTGCAATATAAAATATAGTTGCTGTCCAGAAATCTGAATTTCTGTTATAAACGTTGATATTAAAACGATCATAACTAGAGCTTCAGAAATCCAAATCGCGCGGATCTTAGTGTTTTGGATAAGTACTCCAAATGACCTACAATTTTCTATTAGTCTTCGTAATCTGAAACCTGATAAAAATTAATTCAAACTGCGTTTTAAAAATGTGTGTCGGTGCTAAACAGATTCTGATCTGTTTTGCGCGATGATACGAAAACATGTATATCTTCCAAACCGGTAGTCGTATTTAGGAGAGACTGAATCTCACGTGTGTATAACACTTAAGGATGTGTTTTCATTTATATTCTGATTTCAAATGACTTGATTAACTAGTTATACATATCACATATTTACAACATTGTTTTGGACGTTACTTGTATTCTTATCTCATATCATGTTCTGTGATTGCTTATTTGTTTTTATTTATATGACTTATGATTAAATCATTACATGTTAGAATTGACTTGATCTTGACATGACTCAATCATGAATACTTGAACCCAATATGTACACTTGAACCAACTTGACTCGAACCATGAATACAATTGGCTTGACTTGCACTTATCATGACTATATGAACTCAGTCTTGAAAACTTGATATCACACATTACTTTTTGTATTCATGTATTCGATCAAGACTTGTAACATTAATCATAGACTTATATACATGGGGTATTGTGGTAGTTTGAGTATGAATCCAACGGAATCTCATGAGTCCCATTAATACAAATCATGTTGCTGTAGTACCGGGCTGAAACGGTACAAATCATGTTGCTGAGGTACTGAGCTAAAACAGTACAAATCACGAATTCACGAATGAGAGCCCGTGTTTCCAAGCCCTTGGATGATAGCCTGTTGGGTTTGGAATACTTCAATAACAATTGAAGTCCCGCTATTTTGGGCCCGTGATTCCTTGCCCCTGGACGATAGCCTTGGGTTCGAGAATACTCTTGAGATTGGTTTACATTCACACTTGAACTTACGTTAGTTAATTTTATCCATTTAGAGACATTTTAGGACACTTGCATTCACTTCATGTTCATTATACCTACACTCCACGGTCATGCTATACTTGTTTACTATGCTTATGTTATATTTCCATCCTTACATAGTTGTCATTAACATTATCATGTTATACTTATTCATGTTTTATTTATTCATACCATATCACATGTCACCTTACATATTCATTATATACTTTCATATCTCACCTTTCTTGGGGACTTACCGAGCGCAAGTTCGCTGACGGGCATTCCACCCATTCCACCCACTTTAACCCTTTCCGGAAAATTTTCCAAGAGTTGGATTTTTTTCGGAGTTAAAGAACATTCAAATATCATGCAAGTGATTCGATGGACCCTATAGAAGAACGAAACCCTAACTCGATTATATGACCGTAAGAAGCGCCGCCAAACCCTCAGGTTTGCAGTAGTTCCGCGGCGCCATAGGTGAGGCAAGGGTTGGCCCTTCTACGGTTGGTCCATAGGTACTGTGGTATGTTCTGAGTATTTTTAAACTGCGCTCAAGTGTCGAGCTTTTCGGGAAAATTTAGGTGTTTGTTGATTCGATCGGAATGTTTAACATCATTTAGCTATTTGATGACATGTGATGTTATGTGTTGTTTGGATATGTTATTTTGGATCGTCGTGTTTTGAATAGCCGGAGGTTTTATGTGAGATGAGAGTTTTTATTTTCATTCATGTAAAATTCATTGATTATAATATTCTTTTATTGGGGTACTTCCAGATTGACGATGATGTCACCATTGTTGTATATTATTTACTTTTCCGCATTAGAATAGACCCAAGGCAGGGAGCTCAAGTAATCGGGTTCTAGAGTCCAGTGGGAGACCATCTCGAGGAGTCGAGTCCGGGTCTCCTAACTCTAGAATTGGTAGGGTTGCTTACCGCTCTCATAAGGGTCTTGGGATGTGGGTTTGGTTATTCATCATGACCGTGGAATCCGTGTTATATACTGGCTTAATATAAAACACAGAATTCCTAGTATATTCAATATTTCATATGCTATCTTCTGCTGCTGATATTCTATGATGTGATCACTTTATATGCGTGAGACGAATGCTTTATTATTGTATATATGATATATAATAAACGTTGCTTATATTTAGCACCCGCGCGAGTCCCACCCCGCTATGTCGTTAGTTAAGTAACCTAACGGTGCATAACGGGACACTGCGCCGAATGCGGATGGCATAAGCGTACATTGTATTTTCGTTTCTTCAGTGATGCTTAGAAAGCATAATTGATGGGACTTCATTAATGAGATTAATGAAACAAAAGAAACCTAAAAGATGTTGTAGAATCAAATTTTCAAAAAGGGTAGCTCTAGTTTTTGTTTTGCATAGCGGTATTCCTTGTAGAATATCCAGCACCTTATTCGATAAGGAAAGAGCCGAGATCCCTTCACCGGGAGTAACCTCTTTAGCGAAACTAGCGGATGCTACAACCCACTCGGTTTTGTTTTTGATTGCCTTTTTAGTTCTTGCTTTGCTTAGCGGTATTCTTTGTAGAATATCCAACACCTTATTCGATAAGGAAAAAGCCGAGATGCCTTCACCGGGAGTGACCTCTTTAGTGGAACTAGTAAAAGCCTCAAAAACACTCCTTTTCAAAATCACTCGATTCTGCAACGATATCAAGTTCATTACGCAAAATTTTTTCTTAGAAACCTGACATAGCTCTCCATCACTTCAGATAAGTACTATTTAGTATTCGTGCTACGTTTGTTGGCCTGCGTCAAGGCGTAGTTTGCTATAGCTATTTAGTGCTTATCTGCTGCATATGATGCGATTGGATTAGGGTATTCGTGCGACTTTGTTGGCCCGCATCAAGGGTCGTGCGGGTGGGTTTAATTCAATCAAGAAATCTACGGGTTGAACTTGACTAGCGGACTATAGTTTGTTGGCATGCGTCAAGGTCATAAGATGCTAGGGGCAAAATATTATATCGGGAATTTCAAGTGTTGAAATTTGCAATGAGATTGCACACCTTCTATGAGATAGTTGGATCCTGATACCCACTGCGAGTAAGAGTTACTCCTGGGAGAGTGTTACACATCACAATTAGCTAATCAAGTAGGTGTCTAGAAAGGTGTTAACGGGGTCATGCCCCTGGGAAAACGAGATTTCTTTTAATTAGGTCCGTGCGAAAGCACGAGGAACCTCCCTCAAAGTACCGGCACTGGTCTGGCTGAAAAATTGGCGAACTTATAAGGTATAATTAATCCTGACTAGTCTTACCTTTTAGGGTTTGAAGGAAGATTTGATAAAAACAGTGGGAGCCATCCTGATTAGATAAGATAATAACCAATCTAAATCTTACAAAGAGCACACGCAAAGTGATTATCCTTCTCTCTCTCTCTCCTAGTAGCGAAAAATGTCACGCCTTAATCAAGATAATAATATGGATGTATTGACCGAACTCGCTTGTTATACTGAGCAGGGGAACGTTGGTTCCGCTCCTACTTATAAGTGTTATAAGTCTAAGCAGAAAATAGGGGAATATCCGAACACGCCACCCAGACGAAGAATAAGCATGTTGATGCATCTTCTTCAGGTGTGTTAGTTACAGAGAACTGTTTCTCAGTACACTTTATGTCCTGGGTATTTGATACCAGATCAAGATCCCGCATATGTAATATGTTACATGGGCTACAGAAAGGTAGAGAACTGGGAAAGGGTGATATATCTCTAAGTGTTAGAGAATGGTGCAAGTGTTGCAGCCAAATCAATTGGCAGATATCACCTTGTATTACCAAATACATTGATTCTGAACTAATGTTATTATATACCGAACCTGATATACAACATTACATCAGTTTCTTTATTAAGTTAAAGAAGGATATAAGTTTGTATTGGCGGATAATGTTGTGAATATTTTCCTTAATCAAGAGTTGATTGGATAAGGTACGTTATGTAATAGCATATAAGTTCTAAATCAAACCATAGTTCAAACTATATAGAATACACACAAGAGGACTAGTTCAGAAATGAACAAATCCTTATTATGGTATTATAGACTAGGTCATATCAATGCGACACGACTAGCTAAGTTACATAAGGACGAATATGAGAATCTGTTCGAATTTTCATCTTATGATACTTGCCAGTCTTGTCTCAAAAGGTAAAATGACCAATACTCCGTTTACTGGAAACAGAGAAAGAATTATTGAACTCTTGGGACGGATACATGATGATGTATATGGTCCTATGTCTACAAATTCCATGGTTGGTTCTTCGTATTTCATTATATTCACTGATCTTCTCTCAGGATTCAGACATATGTTCCTGTTGAAACACAAGTCTGAAACTTTTGAGAAATTCAAGGAATATAAGCTTGAAGTTAAGAAGCAGACGGGTAGAAATATTAAGTCCTTCGATGTGATCAAGGAGGAGAATACTTGCGCATGGAGTTCCTGGAGTTTCTAAAAAGGAGAATGGGATTCTCTCTCAACTTACTCTTTCAAATACACCACAGAACAACGGTGTATCGGGACGGAGGTATCGCACCCTATGAGATATGGCGCGCTCTATGATGAGTATTGTTGAGTTACCTGATTCCTTTTAGAGTTATGTACTTGAGAAGCTACATACCTATTGAATGGGGTTCCATCCAAATCAGTGTCTACCACTCCATATGAGACATGGAATAGGAAGAGACCATGTATTAAATGAGTTAAGATATGGGGTTGTCGGGCCTATGTTGAAAGGCAGAATACGGACAAGCTCGAGGCAAGGTCGGTTCTGTATAAGTTTGTTGGATATCTTGAACATTCGCAAGGGAATATCTTCTACCACACTGAGGAGCAAAAGGTGTTTTGATTCTCAGCATGCCACCTTTTTAGAAAAGGAATTTCTTGTGAAGAAATTAGTGGTCATGACGTAGAACTGGAAGGAGTTCCAGCTAGACAAACTAATAGCTGATGATTTGGTGAAACCAAAGGATTCAATAGTCTCCAACGAAATTCAGCTTCTCCGCGAATCTGGTAGGGTTTCTCATCCACTTAAGAGATACTACGGTCTTCTCGGTGACAGTGGGAGCGAGGATTGCATCATGGTAGATGATGGCCCAACTAGGTTCATACATGCCATCACAAGTGGAGACTTTATGAAATGGCTGGATGCTATGCAATCAAAGATGGAATCCATGTACACCAACAAAGTATGACTTTGAATGTTGCACCTGAAGGGGGTAAAACCCATTGGGAACAAATGGATCTTGAGAAGATTCTTGGTGTAAATGGAAAAGTTGAGACTTTCAAAGCTATACTTAAGTTCATCAGGATCAATGCAAGCATCGTGGAGTTGGAACATCTGTTTTGATGTGGCAGTCAAAGAGTTTGACTTCATCAAAATGGTAGATGAATCTTGTATACACAAGAAGGTTGTAGAGAGTAAGGCGGTCTTCCACATATTGTACGTAGATGACATACTCTTGATAGGAAATGGTTTCCTATGCTACACTCTGTCAAGCTACTCTTATCATGATGATTCTCCATAGAAGATCTGGATGATACATACTACATCTTATGAATTATGATCTATGGTGATAGATCTACATGGATGTTGTGAGTGTCCCAAATCCAAGTACATTAACACCATACTAAAGGGGTTTAGTATGGAGGATTCTAAGCGTGGTGGTTCGCCCACTTACTCAGGAATCACTCTTTCCAAAAAGATGTCTCCCGAGACGGATTTGAAGAGAGCTCGCGTGAAAGGGATACCCTATGCTTCGGCGGTAGGCTCTATCATGTATGCAATGTTAAGTACCAGACTAGATGTAGCTGACTCACTAGGAGTAGTGATCAGGAATCAATCGGATCTTGGCAGAATCATTGGACAGCTGCGGAGGACATTCTTAAGTACTTGAGAAGCACTAAAAGAATGTTCTTGGTTCGAGCTTCTAGAGTGATAAAGTCAACTGAAAGTCAGTCACAGGTATTGTCTTTACCCTCAGTGGAGGGACGGTATGTTGGAAGAGTTCCAAGCTAGATACCGTGACATACTAGACGATAAAGGCCAATTATATCGCTACCAGTAATGCTACCAAAGAGGTTGTCTGGATGAATAGGGTTCATATGATGAACCTGGTTCCTACCATTGGGCATCTAATACCTGGGTATTGGGATGACAATGGAGCTATGGTTTTGTCCTAGGAACCCTGGTCCCGTCAGCGATCCAGATATATTCTTAGACAGTATCACCTGATCAGGGAGATAGATGATCTCAGGAAGATCGAGGTCAGGAGAGTTGACACAGAGGATATTACAGCGGATCCACTCACCGAGGCAATTCCCCAGACGCTATTCGTGAGACTTTTGGGACGTTGGGTATGAGATACTACAACAACTGGCCTTAGTGTAAATGGGAGATTGTTAGTTATATGTATGCCCTAGAGGTCATTATTGTACATATGATGTATATTATAGTGGATGCTTGGACATATATAGAGAGGACTTTCTTGCTCGACATAATAGTATGCTATCTGGCTACCTTTATCTTAACATGCAGACTGGTATTTATATTGTCATGCTCTCACATGTTGATAAAGCCCTTAGGACATGTACTTGACTACCAGGACTATGATGGAGATCATACTAGTAGGGCCAGGGTAGTTCACAAGTACATCCTTTAATTGTTCCTAGTCGAGCGAATATCGAGACAGGGCATCGATATTCCAGAGTAGACTAGCGTATACGCTTCTTGACCCAAATGATGAGCGATGGATGATCCCACATCCATTGGTGTTTGACATCAAAGATGGTGTACGGGTGCTCAGTGGAGACTGGGTACACTAAACAGCACTCGCCGAGGACTCCTATGTGGTAGTATACCTATCGTCAGATAGCAGTCCTCTGGTGACACTGGTACAGGTTAGTCTGTAAACCCGAGATCGTCATAGAGTCTTGTGCGGCTCCCACTGTGCTTTGATTTCCTCCCTACCACGCTCAAAGGAGACGTGCAAACAGGTGGATTTTGGGTACAGTCCCGAGTCGCATGGAGGAAATGAGCGATAGGAGGGGTTTCGTTTCTCCCAGTATTGGGGGTTGATGTTGCGCTATGCTCGATTGGCTATAACTGGAAGTCCCTGGCCAGGGCTGCTGTCGAGATTTACTGATAAGTGTTATCAGTAGTTTCTCGAACCGTTATAGGCCAGACATCAACATGACTTATCACGTTACTGGGGTCTAACGATTTCCACCCTAGACATGATATGCGACATATCAGACGAAGAGACCGGACTGTACGGTAGTGTTACTGATAGGCTTCATGGAGACCATGGACAGGCTTGCTTGTTGATCTTCATATCGCTCAATACCAGGATAGCCGTTACGTCCAGCTAGTACCGCTGACAGCTTGTAGGTGACTGATGTGATCATCACCTACTGCTGGCCTATTGACGAGTCTTTAGAGTCCCACACAGAAGTTCCCTGGTTCAAACGAAATGAACTAGGACACATATGTGATACCGTATTGTAATCTGGCAGTCATCTGTTATCGGTTCGGTTATATGTGATATAACCAGATTGTCGAATCAAGTGTTGATTCGATAATGTGATATACAGATAAATGATATTAGTCGGTCATATATGATATAACCGGATTATTAGATCCAGTGTTGATTTAATAATGTAATATAATTATATCTTAACTAATATCATTAGCTCACTAATTCTTCTTCTTTATATATATATTAATATATATGATATATATATATATATAATAATGAAGCATGGCATATATATTTTTATTTTGTGAAAATAGAAATGAGGTGGAAAGTGTAAGCATGGTTGCAAGCATGGGATTAACTTTAATTTATTCATCTTGACTCACTATTCAAGTATAGTTGCAATTTATATTGCATAATTCCATGCTTGAATGAGTGAGGGGTCAAGACTTGGCATTAATTCTAGCTCATTCTCAACACTTAGCCAAATTCTTGAGTTGCTCCCATGGTTACTTTCTAGCTTCCTCTTCCCACTTTAGTCATGGCTCAAGCTTCAACACATGTGATGTAAATCATGAAGCTTGAACACAAACTTGTAGCTTGAGGTGGAGGGACTTCGCGTGGATCATCTTCGGCACGAAGGTCATAGGAGGAAGCTCGTTCAAAGTCTCAAGAGAAGCTTAGTGGAGTCGCGGGACTACTACACGGAGCAAGTGAAGAGAAGGACCGTCTACAAAGATTGTATTCTTGTTCTCTAGATGTAAAGTAGTTTACATTTGGTATTGTCTAAATCTCTAGTTAAAGATTCTAGGATTAGGGTTGTTTAGCATGACAATTTTTGAAAAATGGAATAGACGATGTCTCCTAAAACCTTGCTGTCGTGCTAGGGAACCTTACACAAATTATAATGAACTAGAGAATGAGATGATAAGATGGTTAAGTCTCAAGACAATAATTCAAGCATGGATTATTTTAGTCTCAAATAATCAACCATGCTTGAATAGGAACTACAAATGAATAAACAAATAACAAAGCCATGCTTTCAACCCATTCCTCAAGTGTCTCCTAATTTCCACCTCATTAATCCTTTAGCAAAAAAGGATAAATCAATAATGAGATGTCTCTTTCTAGAAGCTCATTCTTGTGAAATTACAAAAATGTCCTTACCGTATATACATACCCGTATTCGTATTCTGAAAAATACGAATATAAAGAGATAAGTATAATCCAATAGTATAATACTAGGATCCGGCTTAAACCAAAGCTCACTAGTATTATCCGTTCGAACATCATCCGTGTAGCCAGTACACGTATGTGATCGAAACCCTGCCGTAAAACCATACGCCCTCTACATCGTCTCGCCTGATCCAGGGAAATCCTCTGTGTAGAACTCTACAGACTCGACAGTACGCTAGCAGTGGGTTTAACCATAAGTCCATCAGCGGTACTACCTGTACGTAACGGCAACCCAGGTACATGTCGAAAAGGAGGCCGACGAGCGAACTCATCTGAACCCCTGCTGAGCCTGTCCGTGACAATCTCTGTGCAGTCCGGTCTGTTCGTTTGAGAGTATCGCATGTAAGGTCTAGGAGAATGGAAAACGTCAGACCCTTAATTGTAAGTCTACGGTAGCACCTCGGCCGTCAATCTGAGGCCAAACGCAGAACAAAAACTTTTCATAAAACCGGCGCTAACGTAGGCTTTCACCCGGATCGTACCATTAACTCTAAACTAGCTAACTATAAAGATGATAGAATGGCTAAACCGATCGATCCGTGTCCTTCGGTCTTTAGCCACCATCCTTAGCTCCTCGCGGTATCTCCGGTCTCGCTCGATCTCCGGTCTCTTCATCGAAGTGGCACCACGTCAAGGAATCTTTTTACGGGCTCCCGCTTCAAAACCAAAGTAACTCGGATATGAAGTTTTCTAGCCGACATGTCCAAGGTGAAGTAGAGAATGTGTGTGATTACTTTGTCTCATGGCATCCATTGATTCTCAACACATAAGATGGTATGGATGGAGGTTGAAGAAGAAGCCATTGATGAGGAAATTGTGAGCACTAGAAAAGCTAGTGAAGAAGAAGCTTGCTTATTGTGTTGGGATGAAAATGTGAGAGCTATCTTAATCTTAAGACCAAGCCCCACACTATATATGGCTGCCCTCTTTCTCTTCACATGTTAATCCCACACAATAATTAATCAAGATATTAGACATGGTACAAAAAATAACACTATGACTCATCAACAAAGCACATGCCACATTTAATGCTCTTGATCATGACTAGCATTTACAATTTCCACCTAATAAACATTAATCCAAATGTTTAGAATAATAAATAGAATGGCATCTCCTAAAGTAAACTCGTGACGGATCACAAGAATACCCCTCATCTGTATATACATACCTGTATCCGCATTCCGACTGAATACGAATGCAATGAGACGAAAGTAATCTAACAAATCTAATACTAGGATCCGGCTTAAACCAAAGCCCACTAGTATGATCCGTCCGATCATGATCCGTGCACAAGTGCACGTATATAATCGAACCCTGCCATAAAACCATACGAGCTCTACAACGTTTCGCCCGAACTAGGGAAACTTTCTGTGGGGGACTCTAAAGACCCGTCAATACGCTGGCAGTGCGTTTAACCACAGGCACGTCAATGGCACTAGCTGTACGTAACGGCTGCTTATGTATTGAGTGAAAGGGAAGCTGATGAGCGAACTCATCCTGAAACCCTACTGAGCCTATTTGTGACAATCTATGTACAGTCCGGTCTGTTCGTCTATGAGTATCGCATATCGGGCCTAAGGGGATGGTAAACGTCAGACCCCCAATAGTAGTATAAGTCGTGTCGAAGTGTAGCCCAGAACACCTTGAGAAACTAATGGAATACCTACTAGTAAATCTCACTTACCTTGGCCAAGGACTTTGTGTAATAGCTCTCCAGACACAGCGCGATATCAACCCCCAATACCGGGAGAGACGAATCCTGTCTAACCGCCACTACCTCCAAGTGCTTCGGGACTGCACCCAACTACTACCTGTTTGCACGGTGGTAGGGTAGCAATCAAAGAATAGTGGGAACACACTTGAAGCAATGTAGCAGTGTCAAGTCAACGAACTAAGCTGTACTCATGTCACCTGGGAACTGCTCCTGACGATAGGTATAATACCAATCAGCAGTGCCCCTGCGAGTCCGTCCGGTGTACTCATAACCCAATGAGAATCTGTATACATCTTAGGTGAATCAACTGACACCAATGGAATGTGAGACCGTCCATCGCCCCTCGTCGGGGTCTCGACCTGTATACACTAGTCTACTATCGGAGTATCGATGCCCAGTCTCGAAACTCCCACGACTAGGGACACTTTAAGGATGTGCTTATAGACCACCCAACTCTCACGTATATGATCGCCATCATACTGCTGGTAGTCAAGTAAGAATCCTATGGGATCTATCAACGTGTAATAATGATCTGTAATGTCACCTAAAGCAAGTACACGATGATAGAGACAAACCAGATAGCATACTATCATCTCGAGTAAGACTGTTCTACCGGTTTAGGTCCTCACTCAATCATTGCAATCACGTGCCTGCGATCCAATAATTGACTTGAGGGCACTATAGCCAACACTAATAACCAGACAAGTCATGTCGATATAGCTCAAGACCATCCGAGAATCTACTGGTCCGACCACCAGTAATTCTCAATCCGCCCTGGCCAGAGACTTATGGTAATGACCAACCGATCACAGCGTGACATCAACTCCCTATACCGGGAGAGATGAATTCCCAACAGTCACTCACTGCCTCCATGTGGCTCGGGACTGTACCCAACTAAAACCTATTTGCACGACTCCTTTGAGCCATGGTAGGGTAGTAATCAAAGCACAATGGGAACTCACACAAGACAAATGACGACCTCAGGTCGACAGACTATCTGCACTCATGTCACTAGCGAACTGCTATTTGACGCTAGGTATAATACCATCTAGTCAGTTCTCGGCGAGTCATGTCCGGTGTACTCACATCCAGTGAGCACCTGTATACAATCTTAGGTGCTCCTCACCAATGGCTGCGGGACCAATCTATCGCCCCTTGTCAGGATCTAGATATGTATACACTAGTCTACTCTGGAGTAACGATGCCCAGTCTCGATACTCTTACGACTAGGGACGCTTTTAAGGATGTGCATATTGACTACCCAGCTCCCACTAGTATGATCGCAATCACAACGCAGGTAGTTAGGCAAAGATCCTACGGGCTTTATCAACATGTATACAAGATATGAAATACAAAGTAAAACACATCACATGTTAAGATAAAGACAAACCAAATAGCATACTATCATATCAAGTAAGATTTTCCTGTACATATATCCCTAGCATCCTGTATAATGAAGGCCTCTGTGGCATACATATCCAACAATCTTGTGAAAAACTGTCGTAGGGCGAACAAGTTGTGCCTGATCTATGGGTCTTCTACTCACGCCATCTGAAGCAGTTTTAGCATCTTCTCCGTCTTCTTCCATATGTATACATTCCATGGAGGTTGCTATAGATTGTCCTCATTTCCTGGGGTTGACGATTCAGCGGTATGCCTCCAAAAGGCTTCAACTTCTATCTGTATGAGGTTTGCAGTTGCAGCTTTATCGTTTGTCAACACGCCATGGGAAAATGAGATTTCTCCCGCCTTATATTATTTCTCAACCCAATCTTTGAACACGTAGCAATCCTCGATGATGTGGCCCAGCATTCTGTGGTATGGGCAATATAGAAGGTTGTCAGTCATGCTTGCTTTGTGCGGTCTTTTTGGGTTCGGCAGTTGCAAACCATTCCTCAAGGCATCCTTGAATAGCTTTCGGACATTGTCCCTTCTTAAGGAGTAGACCTTGCTTTTCCTCTCTTCCAGAGTCGGTCCATCTACTCCCAGTACTAGCTTTTGCGACCGGTTGGTTTTTTTTCCTCCCGCCTTTCGCTTGTCTTCATTGTTAGATGCATTGCAGGCATTGATATTGTTGGAGCTCTCACTTTTACGGTGGTCATTCTTTTGGCCCTTCCAAGACTTTTCATTTTGAGAGTCCGGGGTAGTCTCTTGCTTCGAGCGCTCCAACATCTAAACTTTCTTGGTCAGCTCCTGAAACGTTTTGAGGCCCGCGGTGCATAGAAACGGGACATCCAATTGCTGAGGTTCCCAACGAGAAGGCTAACGGATTGGTCCTGCTCTAACAATGGCTCTTACTAGACGGTGAGATTGCGAATCGGGCAAAGAAGTCCGTTTGCTTTCATTCTTCCCCGACTTGGTCATCATAAGGTCGGTAATGAAGATTTTGTTGCTGACACTCCTGAACCTTTGCCGAAATAGAGATTCTATTTGGATGAAAGTAGTGACAGAGCCGTCTGGTATGCTCGCGTTCAAGTCGAAAGCAACACCAGTTAGGCTGTTGATAAATTGACGGAGAAGAAGCGCATCGTTGCCACATGTGTTTCCGCATAACACTTTAAAGTGGGCAACGTGCTGATTCGCATTTCCCATCCCGTCGAATCTTCCGGATTAAAGAATGACGTAGCCGATAGGAAATTTGATCAAATCATACTGCGCGAGGTACAGCCTCCCACTGTTGCCAACGTCTTTCTAAGCCTCAGCTTCGGCCGCCATTGTTTTAACTTTGCTGGTGACCAAATCCATTATCCGATCTTGCGTCAGCGGAATGGCACCATCTAGGGCCAAGGCATCCCTAGAAGCGGAATATGGCCGGCTTTCGTGTAGCTCGCCCATATTCGGACCTGAAGAGGCATGCATCAGTCGCTTCGGGTCGTTATCGCCCGGCTCATGAGTAGAGAATTGCGCTTGATTGGAGGGCGCCCGAGCAACTTGAGCTGTGAGTTGCATCACAACATTCATCAAGTTGTCAATTTTGGAGTACAGCTTGGCCATCTCCCTATCTTTGCTTCGAAGTTGTTTTCGGAGCTCTTGGAGGAGCTCCGAATCTGCGGTCCGATGGCGGAAAGCCGGCTCTTCTTCATGTCCAAGCTTGATTCCACGTAGACTGAGGGGTCATTCTGCCTATCAGCCTTATCGAGAGGGTTTTCATCATCCTGTGGAGCAGGCTGATCTTGGGAAGGGGCGGCCAGATGGGGCTTGGGATGTGGTGGTCCCATCCTTACTTTTGCTGCGAAGGTTATCACTGGGCCACGTACCCGCCATGTAGACCGTGTGGATAACATATTTGGCCATCTTTTTACCGCTGGCGGCTGGTTTCACGGACCGCTATCGTGGCCCTTCCGCTTCGGAGAAGGATAATCGACTGAAGACAGTTGGCCTAACCAGATTATTGAGCGGCGCTGACGCTTCTTTTCAAGCTTTGCCTCACTGCTTTCGCACGGCACGAAGCTCTTGATAAGCCCCTGAAGAGAGGGTGTCACGCCTTTTGTACTGGGGCTTGGACACATCCCTTCGTAGCACAGTTCGAATTGCCGTCTTCTTGATCTTCGCAGTCATAGAGTTTTTCTTGACCAACATCAAAGGTTCAACAGAGTTGCAAATCTTTACGGCCGAGATGGTTGTCTTTGTGGGGCAAGTCGGCTCTTTAAAGTTTATAAAATCCAGTTTGGCCGGAGCCCGTGCCCTTTTGTTGGCTCTATAGTTGAGCCGCTTCTGCCTTAGATTCTCTGTTTTGAGCGCTAGGTGGGCTTTTGCTCTTCAGGAAGCCGCCATGGGTCGGCTGGTAGAGAGCCTTGAAAATATATCTGGTTGCGCACTCTTCGAAAGTATCACCTAAGCTTGCCCATGACGTTTTCTGACTTCTTTCGTTTCGACGGCTTTGCCTCCAGCTGGAGACACGGAAAGCTATTCAAACACCGATCTATGCTTGGGGCTAAATGTTTAGAAGTGCTAAACATTTGCTTGGGGCTCTGGCGCTCACGTAGGTATCATGTGAGGCGCTCAAAAATGGGCGATGTCCAATCAGTCCTAGGCACTTAGTCATTTATAGCGCTTAGCAGTTTTATACAGCGCTCATGTGGGAAGCACATGAGGCGCCGAGTCCTTTGTTTTGGGCGCTCACGTGGGAAGCGCGTCAGGCGCCGAGTTCCATTTAAGGGAATCTTTTGGGCGCTCACGTGTGTTTCACGTGAGGCGCCAAGTCCTTTCCTTTTTAGGGATTGAATCTCTATTAATGGCATTTTGGCCATTAATGATTACCAAGATCTATGTTTTGAAGATCTATGATGGAGCTCCTTTTCGGGCCTCCGTCAGATGTTGTCTTCCTTTGATCTCGAGATGAACTGAGTTGATTGTCCTTTGATGCGTGTAGGTCTCAATGGGATTTTGGAGGAAGAGGAGCGGTGAGGAAGTGGTCGCCGTGTACCTGCAAACAAGTCCCGGGGTGGTTTGGTACCACCGAGGACCCTCCGACGCTCAAGTCAGTGACTATATCCGAGCAGAGTAACGGCTTAAGTGTAAAAGAATGGCTTACTTGACCCCTCTGTGATGGGGGTTTATATAGTGGCGGCAGCACGCAGCAGCAGGCGCGAGAATCTCGCCGGCAGTTACGTTCCCGACGTCACGCCCGCATGATAAGCGGATCGCCCGTTAATGGGGATCGCAATGGCGTGGAACGTGGGATATTGCCGGCGGAGAATCTGCACATGGCGAGATTCGCGAAGCGGCGGTTACGCCTGTGAGCGGTGGAGCTGGTCGGTCGGAGGGACCGAGGAAGATGCCCTCGGCAAGCGAGCTCGGGACAGAGCGGGAGGGCCGAGGCATCTTGGTCTTACGACAGCTCAGGGTGAGCTGAGTGGCCGAGGAGGCCCATTTGCAGAGGGCCCCGAGGTGGGCCAGTTTGTGCTCGCAGGCTAGGCACCGGGTGGCCTGGTCGGCGCCAGTGGGCCCTTTCTTCCGGGTTCTGGGACACGTCATCTGCCATGTGTCCTAATCTAGGGGGTCGCCAATATAGAGTATTATCATTAGCCCCCCACTCTTGTCCCGACCAGATCGTGGTCGGGTCAGGAGTGGACTGCTGGGCCTCCCGGGGCGAGATCCTTCGTCGGGACTAATCCTCGGGTCATTGGTTGGCTTTTCCGCCAGCGAATCAAGATGAGATCTTTACATTTAAGGAGGGTGCGCCGGTTCGTGCGCTCTGCAGTCAAAGCGACGGTCCACGCATCGAGCGCCAACTGGCTGATGTAACGTGCGCAGGTCTGGGACGTCCGACGGGACAGGGTTAATCGCTGGGCTGCCATGTGGTGCGATCGGAGCCGCTGGGCGCGAGGAGCCGTTTAAGCGGGAGATGACGAGCGCCATTGGATGAGGCCGTACGCGGCGATAAGTTTGGGTGGGGCCCACCCTAGGGCCCTTACTCTCCATTTTTACTTCTCTCAGGCCCCAGCTGCTCGGCGCTCGTCTCCTTTCTTTTGCTTCAGCCCCAGAAGAATCTCTTTTTCCAAGGTTCGATGTCTTCCTCCTCTGTAGAATCAGTAGACGTCGTAAGTGTAGATGTTAGGGCTCCTTTAGTCATATCCGCCTCTATGGAGGAGGTGGCGGACATGGCCCCCGGCACCCCGTGCTGGGTGAGGCATGAGGACGAGCTCACAAACGCTCGGGCCCGATTCCACATCCCCCCACGCTACACGCTGCGCTTGGCCAAAGAGGGGGAAAGGGCCAATCAGGTGCGGGGCAGGGAGATTGCTCTGTACCTGGAAGCTTTTTGGGGCGGAATGCGCCTGCCCTTCTCTCCGGAGGTCATCGCCGCCCTCAACTTTTTTGGTTTGGCCCCCGGCCAGTTAGTACCAAACTCATGGAGGATTCTCCTTGCGTTCTTAATCCGTCTGAGGCTGCAGGCGATTCCCTTCAGCTTCTCCCTTCTCGATTCCTCCCTAGCGTTCAAGAGTCACCCTGGCGGTCAAGCTGGCGACCCCCGCTGAGTGTATTTTGCCTTTAGGAAGCGGCCCGGGGTAGCCGCCGGGGCCGGTGTTGTGGCCTTGCCCTCCTCCATTCATGATTGGAAGAAGTTCTTCTTTGTTTCCCCTCCCGAGGGTGAAAACTGGCCAGTGCCCACAAAGTGGTCGAGGGAGAAGTGCCTGCCGGGGAGTCTATCCGATGACCCGGCCGCGGTGAGAGTGTCGTCATGGGAGCCCGTCCCCCGATACGACGTGTTGCTGTCCGAGAGGGTCCTGAGCTGGGCCGGGCTCAGCCCTGTCGAGTTCGCTGGTAAGATGGGCTTGCTTTCTTGGTTTATGTTTTACTTGCGTTACTGATAAATGGGGTGTTGGTCTCGTGCAGGGTCCATGGACTTCGATGCTCTCCGGGAGGTAATGCGCCAGTCGAGGCAGCCTACCAGGGCCGGAGGAGCCAGCTCTTCCTGGGTGCAGCCTCCCCCCGCTCCTCCTGCTCCGGTGACAGTTCCTCGGAGGCGTTCGACGGTGGACCCTGCCCCGGGCCCCAGTAGGGTGTCAGGTCGGAAGCGGGCCCTGGTTGTAGAGGACTCGGCTACGGAGGAGGAGATCGGCTCTCCCTCGGAGCCGCTCAAGAGGAGCTCCCGGAAACCCGCTCGAGGCCGGTCCTCGCCGACCGTGGTAGAGGAAGGGGGGCTGCGGTTCGTGGTGCCGTCTGGGCTCTTTGTCGCGGACAGCCTCCTCTACGAAATAGAGACCTCGGCTGGGGGTCGGGTCCCTGGGGGGACCCTCAAAGCTCAGCTGGCTTCGATCGCCTAGGAAGCCGTGCAGGTAAGCCCCCATTGCGCGGTGAGACTTGGCACATTTTTTCCTGTTTCTGACACCTCTTCTTTTGTGCCTTACCAGACCCCTCCAGCACGTGGCCCTAGCCCTCTGCGCGGAGGCCGAGACGGTAGCCCCGGCGGTGGAGGCCGCGGGCCAGCTCGCCGCGTTGCAAGAAAGCTCCCGGCGAGAACAGGAGGCGATGTCGGCGAGGATCGCCGCCCTGGAGGGCGAGGTTGCGGCCGGGATAAATGAGGTCGCCCGGCACCGCGAGGCTGCCGCGATCGCCGAGGGTAAGCTTGGGGACTCGCAGGTGCTCGCCGGCACTCTGAAGAAAATGGTGAAGACCCTCCAAAAGGAGCTGGGGGCGTCTGCCGAGGCCCTCAAGTCAGCTGGCCCGCAGGTCATGGCGAGATACAAGGGGTCGAGGGATTTTTATGACGACCTGGCCGTGGCCACGACCCGCATCTGGCACGACGCCCTCGACGCTGTGAAGTCTAAGGTGCCGGAATTCGACGACACAGACCTCCGGGCAGAGTTCCCCCTCAGGGGCGCCGACGGGCAAGGGGCAGAGATTCCCGGCGAGGTTGGGGCTAAGGACCCGGCGTCCCCAGTGGTGGCGATTGAGGACCCCGAGGCTTTGCCTGGGCCCGGGGTGTAGAACCCCTGCTCCCCTATATTCATTTTGTTTTTCTTTTTCTTTTGTAAGGTTGAGGAGCCTGAAAACACCTTTTGTAAAAAGAAACTTAACTTTGGCAGTAGTAAAAGAGCTTCTCTTCTCCAGCTGTGATAAATTTTCTTTCTGGCATATTTTTATGGGGAACACTTGCTTGGGGTATTTTTGCTCACGCAGTCGTGCCTTCATGCTAGGTTGGTCCTCTGCCCAGCGATCGCCCGTCGAGCTGACTGCCGTTGCTTGCCGACGCGCTTCTCCGAGGAGGTATCTCCATGTTGGGCCCCGAGGTCGAGTGGAGATCGTTGAGGCTTGGACAGGCATGGTGTCTTCGCTGGGTAGGAAGGAACCCGTGGCCTCATGATGAGAGCTTTGAGCTGTAGAGCCGGAAGGGCTGGGAGAGGCCCCTAGAAGGCTTTGCCCCGAAGGATAGCCGAGCGAGGGATGCTCGGGCCAGACTGCCTCCAGGAGGGCTTTCCTGATCCCAGCGTTGAGGCAGGGGAGCTGCCCGCTGGGGATAGCCGGGCAAGAGAATCTCGGGCTCGGCTGTCTCTGAGAGGGATTTCGATCCATGGCGTCGTGGTAGGGAAGCTGCCTGCCAGGGATGGCCGAGTGAGGGAGCCTCAGGCCTCGACTGCCTTTCTCCGGCCGAGCAGGGTAGCTGCTTGGTTTGCCTCTTGCTAGGGTTTTTGATCCTTCGGGACGGGGACCAAACGAGTTTGTCGTTCGGTGCCTCTTGGCGAGGGCTTTTTGATCCCCAGCGTTGTGGCAGTGAAGCTGCCCGCTGGGGATAGCCGAGTGAGGGAACCTCGGGCCTCGACTGCCACTGGGAGGGCTTTCGATATCCGGCGTTGTGGCAGGGGAGCTGCCTGCAGGGGATAGCCGAGCGAGGGAACCTCAGGCTCGGCTGTTTATCTCTGGCCGAGCAAGGTAGCTGCTCGGTTTGCCTCTTGCGAGGGCTTTGGATCCTTCAGGACGGGGACCGAATGGGGTTGCCGCCCGGTGCCTCATGGCGAGGACTTTGATCCCTGTCGGTTGTGGTAGGAAGCTACCAGCCGGGGATAGCCGGGCAAAGACCCGGCTTCCTCTGGGTGGACTTTGGTCCTTGGCGTGAGAAAAAGCTATAGGGCTGTAAGAAGCCTACCAAGGACCCCTGGCCGGGCAGGGTTGCTTCCCGGTGCCTCTTGACGAGGGCTTTTGTCCTGAAGGATAGCCGGGTGAGGGATCCTCGGGCCTCGACTGCCTCTGGGAGGACTTTTGATCCCCAGCGTTGTGGCAGTGAAGCTGCCCGCTGGGGATAGCCGAGTGAGGGAATCTCGGGCCTCGACTGCCTCTGGGAGGACTTTTTTGATCCCCAGCGTTTGTGGCAGTGAAGCTGCCCGCTGGGGATAGCCGAGTGAGGGAACCACGGTCCTCGACTGCCTCTGGGAGGGCTTTCTCCATCCCCAGCGTTGAGGCTGGGAAGCTGCCCGCTGGGGATAGCCGAGCGAGGGAAGCTCGGGCTCGACTGCCTCCGGGAGGGCTTTTCCGATCCTCGGCGTTGAAGCAGGGAAGCTGCCCGCTAGGGATAAATGAGCGATGGGAGCTCGGGCTGACCTGCCCCGGAGAGGGCTTTATCGATCCCCGGCGTTGCGGCAGGGAGGCTGCCCGCGGAGGATAGCCAAGCGAGAAGGTGAAGCTACAGGGACGATGCTCCTGCTCCGGAGAAGGTGAAGCGACAGAGACGCGTCGCTTCGTTTACACCGGGTAACGCTCGATGGAAGCCGCATGGCAGAGACCCCCTGGGTGATGGCGGGCGACTGTTGGGCAGTGCATTGGGCTATATAAGGAGTACTAACCCCCCTCCTTTCGCAGGCAGGCCATCGAGAATGGAGGATTTCCCGTTCACCATCCCCGACATCGTTAGCTTTGGAGATGTGTACCTCTATGACCCCTATTGCACCGAGGACACGGTGCAGTTGGTTTACGAGCGCATCGAGGACCACTTCGGCCGGTTGCTCCCCAGATGCTCTTCCCTACTGCAACTGCTGATGTACTCCATCTGGAGAGCATTACCGGGGCTTCATAACCCCGTATCAGAGCTGCTCTTCGATGAAGCCATGTGCAAGCTGCGGTCTTTGAGGCGCTTCGGCCTAATCTCCACGACCTGGCTGGCCCGCTCGGAGGCGCTCGTCCGCGAATGCTACGAGCTGAGGCTTGGGGTCGATGCCCGTGGAGGGAACCGGGGGCAAAGGATGGAACCAGCGAGGCCTCGTCTGCTGGAAATTTTTATTGAGTACCACGAACAGTTCTCGCTGCACCCCCTGCCCCCACTATTGTAACACCCCCTTTTTTCTTTTTTTTTCTTGTATGGCTGAGGAGCCCATAATACCCTTTGAATAAAACAATGTCTTTCTTTATTTCGCGCAATGCTTCATTGACCTTTATCAAACTTAACAGCAGATCTTTATCATGCCAGAGAAAGAAAACAGAATAACAGAATAAAAACAAGGAAAAAAAGGGGTGGTTCAGGCTAGAGGATGACTTTATCGGCATCGGCCGAGTTTCCCGGAGAGCCGTCGGCCCCCGCACCGGGCATAGGGCATGGGGCTCCCTGGGCCCCCGGTTGACTGTCCGCTGAAATGAGCATGATCTGACCGATGGTCAGGTCGGTGGGGGGGTGAGGCTACTCTTGCTCACGGTCGGCCCGCCGTTTATCCCTTAGGTAGGAAGCGAGGTGCCCAGACCGGATGAGCTCTTCAACGTAGTCCCTCAACTGTTTGCAGTCCTCTGTGGCGTGGCCTGGCACCCGGTGGAAAGCGCAGTAGGGGCCCCGACCTCACTTGGCGCCCTGGCGTGGGACCGGGGAAAGCTTGAAGAGCCCTTCATTCTGGGTCTCCTCCAGCAACACCGTGAGGGAGACGTTGAGGGGGGTGTATTCTCGGAATTTCGGGTGGTAGGGCTGCTGACGTTCCGGCCCGTCCTCCCGAATCCTCTTCTTCTGGTCGGGCATGTCTGCCCGAGGAAGGTTGGCATTCACCTCGGACTCCAGCTGGACCTCGCGCTCGGTCCATGCCTTGACTTTGTCCATGGTCTTGGGTTGAGCTCGCG
Organism: Agapanthus africanus; assembly: GCA_030015575.1. Classification (NCBI taxonomy): domain Eukaryota; kingdom Viridiplantae; phylum Streptophyta; class Magnoliopsida; order Asparagales; family Amaryllidaceae; genus Agapanthus; species Agapanthus africanus. The sequence goes on from CM057341.1 coordinate 253,709,913, forward strand.
CGAAGGAGCGCAACCATTCTTTGCGCCTCAGACCAGACCTGAGCGCCGTTATGATGGTCTCGTCCCGGTACTCGGGCACTTCGAGGAGGGCGTTGTAGAAGCGGGAGATGTAGGCCTTGAACGTTTCCTTGTCCCCGCTCTTGACCGTGAAGAGGTAGTCGACCGTGTGTTTCTGTCGACGGTTTCCTACGAAGTGGCCGAGAACTTGTTCCCCTCCGAAAGACGGCCACGACGTGAAGACGTCTTGCCTGAGATTCGGGGCAGATGCTATTTGGTTTTATCCGTCCATCTCTCCGAAGATGCTAAGTTGATTTATGGCACCATGTATCGGAGGTTTAGATGGATGCGGCCGATGTAGCAGACTTCGTCAGATTCCCCCTCGCTTGAGGGGTTTTTGATTGTGGGGACGCTCTTCCCTGCAGGCGCAAGCCCGTGCAGTTAATTACGCTACCGCATCGCGGTAACAACTTTCTCCTTCTCCAGAATTTCACTTCGTGTCGTGTGTGTTTGTTTTGTTTGTGGCTGCTCGTGGATTGTATACGGAGACTAATTTATGTCGTCGCCCATAGGACGTGGATTAGTCAAAATCCGTATTTACTTAGATTTGGGTTTGGTGTTTTAGTTTAAGGATACGTTAGCCATATTTGAGGCTAAGATCGACTTAAACGTTTGTTAAGGATGCGTTAGTCCGATTTGAGACTAAGATCGACTTAACTGGATCGTTTAGATCCGACAAAAGAGCATTTGGGCTCTATTGTTCTAGTTTAGGGACATAGTGGTCCATTGCATGTATGGCCGTCGGGACCCGTCACCTCTCTGACGTCGTTGAAGGATTACAGCGATAGGAGTCAGAGGAGTTCAGAAATGTACCCTTGAACCAAAGTTGATTAGGGGATTTATACTCCGATTTGGGACTAAATTTTGTTTGAAAGTTTAAGGATACGTTAGCCATTTTTGAGGCTAAGATCAACTTAAACAGGATCGTTTAGATCCGACAAAAGAGCATTTGGGGCTCTATTGTTCCAGTTTAGGGACGTAGTAGTCCATGTTCCAGTTTAGGGACATGGGGGTCCATGTTCCCGTTTTAGAGACGGATGTTAGTTTAAGGACGCATTAGTCCATGGGTTTAAGGACCCCATAGTCTATATAGATGTGTTTAAGGACGCATTAGTCCATTAGTTTAAGGACGCATAAGTCCATGAGTTTAAGGACCCCAAAGTCCGTATCGATGTGTGGTTGTCGGGACCCGCCACCTCTCTGACGTCGTTGAAGGATTACAATGATAGGTGTCAGAGGAGTTCGGAGATGTACCCTTGAACCGGATGTAAATTGATTTAAGAGAGCAGTCTTGCTCAGTCAATTTAATTTGAGGACTTACGGCCGTGATTGGGCTAAGTCCAGTTGAAAATGTTCAACATTTTATTTGCATTTGACCTGTTAGGCCTTTGTTTGGGCTCTGCCCTTTTTAATAATGCATTGCATTTTTTATTTGGGCCCATTAGACCTTTAATTGGGCTCTGCCCTTTAATAATTCATAGCATTTTTTATCTGGGTCTGATAGACCTTTTTATTGGGCTCTGCCCTTTTAATAATGCATTGCATTTTTATTCTGACAGTGCCCCACGTGGCTTGTCAGACGCTTTGCGCCAATTGATGAGCGCAAGCGCATGTGGAGGTGACACGTGTCACGCTCTGGTGAGCGCAAGCGCATTGCGCTGCGCCAGTGCGCCGCGCTGTTGCGCTGCTGACACGTGGCGTGCTCTGGTGAGTTGCGCCAATTTAAGAGAGCAGTGCTCTATTTTTAAAAGCGCACAGCGCAAGTGGTTATGGTGCTGACACGTGGCGCTATCTGGTGGCTTGCGCCAACCCAGGAGCGCAACAATGCAGATCTGCAAGTGCAAGGCACTGTTTTAATTTCTTGATCCAATTTTGGATTGAAGAAAAGAATCTTTAAAATTCCAGAACCAATGATTCATGAAAAAGCAATGCTTTTATCATTATTTATTTTTTATTGAAGATCATTGATCTTGTTCTTAGATCAATGATCTATTCAGAAAAAATTCTTCTTTTTTAAAGGGTTTTACCTTCTTTTTCCTTCTGAATTTCTTCTCAGAGTTCTTTAGAGTTCTCTCTCTGTTTCTAGAGTTTTTCTATTCTCTGTGTTCTTGTTGTTGTTCTTCATGTGTTTTTGAGTTGGGGTCTAGGGGCCTTTATATAGTGCCCATTAATTTGTTAAATTTGTTAAAGAGATTCTTCTCTGAGTGATTTGGGGAATTTTCCCCACCGTTGGATCTTTGATCCAAGGGCTTCTGTTTTACAGAAGACAATCTTCTTGTTTTAACAAGAACAGAAAGATCTTACTGGAATTTTAATTCTGTTTGGCGCAGATGCATCAGCGCTTGACACGTGTCGCGCAGCGCACAGCGCAGCGCAACTGTGCACGCGCAACTGCGCTGACACGTGTCGCGCAGCGCTTGCGCTACTGAAGCGTTACTTCCTTTAATTTTGTTTTAAATAGAGCCTTGCTCTGATTGGGTACGCTGCCTTGGGCGTAGCGCTGACGTATCAGCTTTTGACACGTGGCGCGTTGCGCGCAGCGCACTGAATTTGAAGCGTTTTTTGAATTTTTTTGAATTTTTTGAAATTCAAACAGAATTTTGCTCTGATTGGGGGAAACAAATGCCCCCCACCGTTGCGCTCACGTGGCGCACACGTGAGTGCAGCGGTGGCAAGATCCTAGCCATTGGATCAACTAGTGAGTTGAAGGGGCGCAAGCGCCTATAAATAGGACCCTTGGTCCTCAGTAAATGATTTACTATTTTCAAGAACTTTGATTTTCAGAGCCTTGCTCTTGCTTTTAAGAACTTTAGAGCCTTGCTCTCGTTTCTTTTCAAGAACTCCAGAGTTCAGATTTTTAGAACAACTTAGGTAAAATTTAACTTAAATTTAATTAACAGAGCCTTGCTCTTATAGATCTCTGATCTAAAGAAAACCCCTTTGGGGTTTCATCAACAGAGCCTTGCTCTCAAAAATCCATAAATCTACAGAGATCTTGTTTCATGGGTTTTAACCTATGAACAGAGCTTTGCTCACGGATCAAATGTAGATCTTTTTTGATCTGAAAATGAAGAACTCCTAAGAGTTTTCATAGATCTTTGAGATCCCAAAATTTTTACTTCTTTCAAGAGTTAAATTTTTCTTTTGATGGATCTTTCCATCATTATTACAGAGCTAGGCTCTTTTTAGGAAATTTTTATTCCTTTGAGACCAGAGTTTGACAAATGTCACTCTGTGACAGAGCTTTGCTCTGAAAGAGGAGATTTTCTCCTTGTCTCTAGGGATTTCCCATTAATGAGAATATTCTCTTGGGGATCTCTTCATTAATTGACAGTCTCATCCAATGATGGGGCTGTCTTATTAAATAATGCACTGTCATCCAGATTTTATGGGTCCCCCTTTGGTCCCCTACCCACTGCATTGCAATATGGTATAAATTTTTAAAACGCCAAGCGTTGGAATTACAACACTGACGGCTGACTTTTGTCCCTCTACAGGAAACATGCCTGCTGACTTATCATTCCTATTTGTTCGCTCGGAGGGAGGATTTCCCCAGGCACCAGTGGACCGAGAGGTGCGCACTCTCATCAAGGACCATGACCCTGAGCACAAGAACCTTCACCTGTGGGGTAGGTGGTATAATAAGATCATCCAGGGTCGCCGAAGCTTCGGTTCTGCTACGCCGTCCGAGCCCATATTTTCGATCCCCTATGCAGATGAACCCCCGGTGAAGTATGCCGTAGAGGTTAAAGACTGGAATTCAGATGATCTTCTCCAGCCTGTGATTGGTGCTATTCCCATGCAGCCGCCGCCAGCAATAGACATTTTGGGGGAGGTGAATCTATCAGGATGAAGCACGCCCTTGGGGACAGGCCTATAACATTGGATTGATCCCACGCCCGCCCGCCGGATATTTGCAGTGGGCCCGGAATATCTCATCGGCGAAGAGGACTCATCTGATGAAGATTGGTTTGTATTCGGCCATCTACGTCTCGCTCTTTGAGTATCCCCCTCCTCCAACGTGGTGGATTAAGGCTTTTATCGAACAATGGAATATCCCCACCCACACCTTCCTGATGACGGACAGGGAAGTCTCTATCTCCTTAGAGGAGTTTGCTGAAATCTCGGGTCTGCCGATGAGGGGGGAGCATTACGAGGAGCTGCTTCCTCCCGACGAATATGTCTTTGCCACCAAGCCGCCGGTGTTTGATCTGACGCCGGAGAACGCTATTCAGCACCAGTTTTCGGGCTTGGTGAAGGTGCTGGACATATATGAAGGGCTCTATCTGGAATCAGGCGTCCGGGGAGTCAGTTTCGCAGATTTTATCGCCCGCTCATTCGACCGGAGTTTCTATCGGAGCGGAGCGAGAAGTTCGCCAAGCTTGATGACCCTTTCGGCTTCAGCTTGGATCGTCGACCAACAGCGGAGGACTATCAAAAGGATTTTTATCTCCCCGGCGCCGCCGTCATGCCCTTGTCAGAAATCGCCGTCCTGGGCATGGACGAGGAAACCTTTTTTGTAGGGTTCTTGGGATTGTGGCTGTGCAGCTTCGCGCTCCCCATGCACCCGCACCACATGCGGCCGTCCGTTTTCTACCCAGCGCGTCGGATGGTGGCTGGCCTGTAGTTGACAATAGGAATCGCCGGGTTGGCTCACCTATATAATGGGCTTAGCATGGCGGCGGACGCTAATGAACCTGGGGTGCAGCCTGCTAATTTTCCGATGCACTACTTAACCTCATGGATGGAAAGGCATGTGCATGGGGTGTTCGGCGTCCATAAGATCCCTCCGTTTTTTGAGAAGTGCAGACTCCCAAGAGTCATGCAGCTGGTCGGCGCCTCGATCGTGGTTGCGCCTCCGCGGGAGGCTAGGGGGTTGCTCCTTCATCCACACCTGGTCGGAGCGTAGGTTTCTTTTTTGAATAAAGTCACAACCATAGGCTCAGAGACCTCCAAGTCGGTGGTGGCGCTGCGCGACGACTTCAAGGTTGGGGACTCCGTACTGAAAGCCCGGGAGATTCTTCACCTCTACTCCATTCGGCCGGGCTACCTGGTGTTCAGGCAGAACGAGACGGCACTTTTTATGAGGTATAACCCCTACCGGTTCGCTCAACAATCGAGCTATCACCAGGGGATCCCGATGGAAGCGTTCTTGGAAGAGCCCGTGGCCAGCCGAGAGGGGATAAGGAGTACGATGCACCATTTCATGCGGCTTAACACGGGCTCCTATTTCTTCATCAGCGAGCCGAGCTGCGTCCCCAAGGTCCTCAACGCATACGTGTCTTGGTACGCGCATGCAATAGGTCCAGTTATCCATATGGAGAAGCGCATGCTGGTTGACTGCAAGGGTGCGCCTCCCGGCGGCGATCGCAAGGCTCCCTTGAAGCCAAGGATTCCGGTCATTCCTCCGCTGAAAGATGCCGGAGTTGGGCCACCACTCGTGCTGAGCCCTCCATGCGGATTGCCGCCTCCTGATACTGTGGATGCGCCCCCAGCACCCCGTGCTCCAGTGGAGACGGTAAATGTTGTTTCACTGGAGTCTGGCGTAGGCGCGGATATCGGGACCCGCCACCCTAAGGTGCCTGCAAAGTGCAAGTCGATCTTGGGTGCACCCAAGGCTGGCGGACAGAAGAGGAAGAAGAAGTCGCTCTTCTCGGCTGACGTTGCGTTCGGTCAGGAACCTCATGCTCCCTATAGCGAGGGCTTGGACGAGTATGGGACCAATAAAGGATTGGTTATGCCGCCAGACGACACTGATCTGGCAGCCGCCATCGCAGCTTCAGAGCGATTGGCGAGGCGCGACGCGTGGCTAGCTAAGCTTGCACAATCGAGTAACTACTAGTCGCATTTTTTTTATTGCATCGTACTTTTACTATTGTCTTTGACTAATGCTTTTCCTCTCTTTTCTTCAAACAGGCATCACCACTGAAGAAGCCATCGCTGCCTCCCTCAAAACTTTTCAAGAGGAGGAACGACTCAGAGCATCCTTAGGCTTCGGTACATTTCGACTCATTACGTCTTTATTCTCCTTTTATTGTGGTCTATCTAACCTCCTTCCTCTGTCTCTTTGCAGGGGCTGCGCCAGCCGATGTGAGGATTCTCCTCGGGCCAGTTACTGAAGTTCCAGCCTTATCAGGGCTGCCGCAAGAGCCTCAACTCGAAGAGTCGGTGAGGGATGCCTTGAAGGATTTGGAGGCATCTCTGTACACAGACGATGATGCCTCGATGAAGGAAGCTTCGAAGAGGTCCATCTTGACAGCTCAGGAGGAGAGAAAGCGGTTAAGGCGCGAGGCGAAGGCACGCAGGGCTGCTTTGGCCGTGGGAGCGGGCCCAAGCACCGTTCCTTGTGCTGATACTCCCTCGGAAGAGCCGTCGGTCGCCCTGTATACAGCTCGCAGACCGGTGGCGCGTGCAGTTCGGGAGGCCAACGATCAGTCCACCTCAGGTAACGTGTCTTTCAAGATTTTGATGTAAGAATTGTAAATCTGTCGGTTCTTATATATCTTGTCCTACAGGGCCAAGTCCAACCGAAGGGGAAGCGGAAACCGTCGAACCTAAGGGGACAGAAGAAGAGGCACCGGCTGAACCCCAGCCGACGGTGGGCGACGTCGCTGGGGTTGTTGGACCTGAGCTGGGGGCCGAAGAAACTGCGCCGGAGAAGGTCATCGATGCCGAGCCTGAGGTAGCGGCAAATGAGACGACCGCTATAACTGAGCCTGGGGCAGCGGCGAACGGAGCACCTGATACCGGCGACCCCATGGCGACGGCAGATGAGACAGCAGCGACCACCGAGCCTGAAGGGGTAGCGGGTGAGATGGGCGTGATTCCCGGGGACAAGCCAGCCGCTCTTTCTCAAGAGTCTGGCAATGCTCCAATCATTGCTCTCCCCGTCTATGGTTTTCCGCTGTCTCCTGGCCGCGCGAGCATGACAACAGCCCCCGTTGAGTCGGGTGATGAGGCCACGGGCGGTGGACTCGTATCGATGGAGGAGGGAGACGCCTCCGTCTCGACTGGCAGCTCATCAGGTAAATTTCGGGTTACCGTCCCCCCTTTTTTATCTTGCAATCCTTTCTGACAAGTTTATCTTTGTTTTTAACGCAGGTGCGGCCAGTGCTGATGCTCCATTGCTCGAGGGAGCGCCATCAGCTACTGCCTTAGCGGTGGCCACCTCTCAGCCTTCCCTTGTACCATCGCAGATGTTGGAAGGTATGGATTTGCAACCTATTAGTTTTATCTTTCAGCTGCATAATTTATGTACTAATGTCATACTATTGCGTCTTTTCAGGAGTACTTTTTGATCATCTCTATCAGGTGTTGCACCCGCACTTCTCCTTCCCATCTGAACTCGCTTCCTCCTCCAGTGGCGCTGGTGAGTATAGTTTCCAATTGATGTCTTTCTTTTTTCAGTAATGGAATTATTTCTGACTTTCTTGCAGTGCTACAAATCGAAGGAGGGGATGAAAGATTGGTCGCGCCACCGGCCCTCCCGGCCTTGCCACCTGCTGCAGCTGGTATAGTAAACTATCGCATCGATGACTTTTCATATTTCTTGAACCGTCATCTAATCGTATTTTATTTTTTCAGCTGTCGTTCCGATCCCGGCGCCCTTCGAGTCTCACGTTATAATGCCGGCAGGCCCCTTCCTGAGACGTCCGTCTTCAAAGGGTGCCGTAATGAGCTTGGGCATGCTGAGCGGATACGTCGAGGAGCTTGATGCAGACGCTCTCCCATCTGCTGCGGATTTCGCTGCAGAGGTTAACCCAATGTTGGCGGCGCTTGTGAATTTTCATGATGGAGGCGTCGTCGAGCTTTGGGTCAGTCACTGTAGGGAAATCGAGGTCCGCCTGCATCAATCGGAGTTTATGCGCCCTGCTCCCGAGACCTTAGCCGCAAGCAATCAAAGAGCAGCATGGATCGAGCAAAGCGCTTCTTACTTCCATCACTTGGAACAAGAAGCGGCTTTAAGGTTGGGGGAATGCCAAGAGACTTCAAGCGAGACGGCTCGTCTGTGCACTGAGGTTGAGGCGAACGCTGCTCAGGTGAAGGCTATCTTCGAGGGCCTTCTGGAGCGTATCTCTAATGGGCTAAACCTGAAGCGAAAGCTTGATGCCGCCGAGCGTGATGCCCAAGGTCGTGAAGCAGCTCAGCAGGCCGTTGGGGAGCAGCTTGCATCCTTTTTGCAGCAGCGGGCTCAGGTGGAAGCGGACTGGCGGTGGCGGCCGATCAGGAGAAGGTATGGAAGGAAATACGCGAACAACTGATAGGGCTATTTAAGACGCTTCCTTCCCAGTAGCTGCCCTTGTATCGATATACTTGTAAAAATTTTCTTTTTCGAATAAGATGTATCCATTCTTTATTCTTTTGTACGATTCACTTTGTACTTGATTGAATTGATAAATAAAGATACACATTTTTTCTTGCAATGTCTTGTATCATTTCTTTGCTTTCTCCCTTCTCTTATTATCAGCATGCTGTCTTGATAAACATGGTTGACAGATAATACAGTAGGCATCTTGGTTTCTTGAAGAGATAGTGATGGCTTAGGCCGCAGGTTCAGATCTGTTGTCTAAGACTTTTCAACTCTATGAGCCGTGAGGGTCTCATAGAGACTTTTCTCCCTACGGATCGAGAGGATCTCATAGGTGGATTTTCTCCTTAGGAATCGTGAGGATTCCTAAGTGCGTTTTCTCTTATAAGTCGTAAGGATCTTATAAGAGAATTTTCCCTCTTACGAGTCGAGAGGACTCGTAAGCCGTTGTTTCCCTCCTTGTCGAGATTCGACTTTGGAGAGTGAGACCCGTGGATAGTATAAAAGAGACCGTTTTAGGCCGACTTGCAGGGTCCCAGTGCTTAGGAAACAAGTTTTTTAATCCCTGCTGCCTAAGGCTTTATCTTGCAAGTTGAGACGAATCGGGAAGTCCTCGCGAAAACACTAATTTCCTCACGAGACGAGACGAATCGGGCAGCTCTCGTCAGGGACGCTGGTTTCCCTGAGTTAAAGTATTTTGCCGAGGACGCTGGTTTCCTCGAGATTGAAACGAATCGAAGTATTCCTGCAAAGATGCTGGTTTCTCTGCGGGCTGATGCGAATCAGGATGTTCTTGTCAAGGACACTGGTTTCCCTGAGTCGAAGTATTTTGCCGAGGACGCTGGTTTCCTCGAAGTTTGAAACGAATCGGAGTATTCCTGCGGAGACACTGGTTTCTCTGCGGGCCAAAGTGAATCAAGAAGTTCTCGTCAAGGACACTAGTTTCCCTGAGTCGAAGAGGTTGCCAAGGACACTGGTTTCCCTGGGGTTGAAACGAATAGATGAATTCCTGCAAAGACACTAGTTTCTCTGCGGGTCGACGCGAATTAAGAAGTTCTCGTCAAGGACACTGGTTTCCCTGAGTCGAAATATTTTGCCGAGGATGCTAGTTTCCTCGAAGTTGAAACGAAACGGAGTATTCCTGCGGAGATATTGGTTTCTCTGCGGGCCGACGCGAATCAAGAAGCTCTCATCAAGAACGCTAGTTTCCCTAAGTTGAGGAGGTTGCCAAGGATACTGGTTTCCCTGGGGTTGAAACGAATCGATGAATTCCTGCAAAGACGCTAGTTTCTCTGCGGGTCGATGCGAATCAAGAAGTTCTCGTCAAGGACACTGGTTTCCCTGAGTCGAAGTATTTTGCCGAAGACACTGGTTTCTTCGGGGTTGAAACGAATCGATGAATTCCTGCAAAGACGCTAGTTTCTCTGTGGGTCGACGCGAATCAAGAAGTTCTCGTCAAGGACACCGGTTTCCCTGAGTCGAAGTATTTGCCGAAGATACTGGTTTCTTCGGGGTTGAAACGAATCGATGAATTCCTACAAAGACGCTAGTTTCTCTGCGGGTCGACGCGAATCAGGATGTTCTCATCAAGGACACTGGTTTCCCTGAGTCGAAGTATTTGCCAAGGACACCGATTTCCCTGGAGTCGAAACTGATCTATGGTGGTCTTTCAGGTTTTATATAAGTTACCGTCCAAACCATGAAGCTAGGAATTTGATCTTCGCTTCGTTTGCTGGCACTGCGTCTGCTGTATCGAGACGAATGTCACGGTTGTCTCTAGGCTGTTGGTGAACCGTCAAGATTTGGCTTCGCTTTCTGGCGGAGCCTGTTGGGAAGGTATGGTTCCTTCTATGTTTGCGTCCTTGGATTGTATACAGGGATTGACGTGATCTCAACTGTAGGGCAGAAGTTTCATTCACATTTTTTTATTATTGTTTTATTTCCGCAATGCTTTATCATTTCAACTTTTATATCGCGAAGGTCGCGATTGCCCAATCATTTCGGCTATTTTTCATGGTGCCCAATCATTTCGGCTGTTTATTTTATTTTTACTCGCTGCTTTTTATTGCGAGTTGCCCAATCATTTCGGCTATTTTGTGTGCATACGTTTTTACTTGCTGCTTTTTATTGCAAGTTGCCCCATCATTTCGGCTATTTCGTATGCATGTGCGGCCTACTGACTTTTCGCTGTAAGCCTGGAATTAGACACCGATTTCAGCATCAGCACCGCTACAACTGGGATGTTACCAGGAGCGAATCATCATTTGCCTCTATCGATGTCAAACAAAGGTGGCTTAGCGAACAGGGTTAAGGTCCTGTCAACTAAGGCTTTTGACTTTATGAGCCGTAAGGGTCCCACAAAGGTATTTCTCCCTACAAGTCGTGAGGATCTTGTAGGTGTATTTTCTCCTTAGGAATCATGAGGATTCCTAAGTGTATGTTCCTCTGTAAGTTGTAAGGATCTTACAACAGGGTTTTCTCCTTATAAGTCGAGAGGACTTACAAGGGCCGTTCATCATGCGAACATATCCCCAGTCACGGATGGGACTTGGTTAGGGAAATGTTTATTCGCACCCGTGGATTGTATACAAGGGTCAGTGCTGAGCCACTTGTAGGGCAATATCGAAGGTTGTGGGGGTTGCTTAAGAACGGGTTCAGGTCTCTGTAACTTAAGACTTTCAAATCTTATGAGCCGTGGGGGTCCCATAAGAGAGTTCTCCTTACGAGTCGTGAGGATCTCGCAAGTGTAGTTTCTTCTTAGGAATCGTGAGGATCCCTAAGTGTGTTGCTACCTTGTGAGTCGTAAGGATCTCACGCGGGTGGTTTCTCCTTACAAGGTCAAAAGGACCCTGTAAGTGTCTTTTAACGAGGTTGCACCCTTTCGGGTGTTCACAATCACTCGCCGGTAGACCTGCTGTTTTTATTCACGGAGCCCTTTCGGGTTTTCATCCGTGCCCATTTTGGTTATGGACATACCGTTTATTATTTATTTTTCCTTTTATTCTCTTTTTTTTTACGAGGTCGTGCCCTTTCGGGTTTTCACGAACACTCGCCGGCAGCCCTGTTGTTTTTACTCACGGAGCCCTTTCGGGTTTTCATCCGTGCCCATTTTGCTTATGGACATACCGTTTATTTTTTTTATCTTTTTTTTATATCGGCTTTATGATGTTTCAATCCACCGTAGTTTATCGACATCTCGGTCAACAGCTAGTTTTAGGACGTAGTGGTCCGTCATTAGTTTAAGGACGTTTCGGTCCGTCGTTAGTTTAAGGACATTTCGGTCCGTCATTAGTTTAAGGACGTTTTGGTCCGTCGCTAGTTTAAGGACGTTTCGGTCCGGTCAGGAGAAGGCCGGCTACTACTTATAGAGTTTGGGCTTAGGAAGATAGCGAGCGGACATAGTCGTCGTCATCTATCATTGACCTAGGCTGTGGCTCATTAAGCGTAGTATTTCTTTAGGAAGCGGCCGTTTATTGTCCTGAAAGGCCTTTCACCGTGCATATCCATGAGTAGATAGGCTCCACCCTGGTAGACCTTGTCTATTATGTACGGGCCTTCATTGTTCGGCTCGAATTTTCCCCGCTTGGCGCGATTGGGGATCATAGGCCTTTTGACCACTAGCACGAGTTCGCCTTGTCGGAATGTCCTCGGCCTAGTTAATCTTTCATATGAGCGCGTCATCTTTGCTTTATAAGCCTCCAGATTTTGTTGCGCTATGAGCCGTGTTTCATCAAGGGCATCAAACTCCTCAAGCCGAAAGTGAGCATTTTCTTCGTCCGTCAGCTCGTAGTGGACTGCCACTCGTAGAGAGGGTAACTCTATCTCGAGGGGGAGTACTGCTTCGGTACCGAATACCAACGTGTATGGCGTTGTGTTCGTGGCCGTCTTGAACGTAGTTCGATACGCCAAGAGAGCTTCTTGCAGTCTCTCATGCCAGTCTTTCTTATTTCGGGACACCGTCTTCTTCATGATGTTTGTCAAGGTCTTGTTGAAGGCTTCAGCTAGACCGTTAGCTCGCGGATTATAAACTGAGGAATATCTCCAGTCTATATTATGCTGTTGTGCGAAGCGACTGATCTTGTGGCTTCTGTAGGCTGGCCCGTTATCGGAGATGATCCGTCGCGGAGTTCCAAACCGATATATGACGTGCGTCTTGAAGAAATGGAGGATATTCTCCGTCTTCACTTCTCTCAGCGGTACTGCTTCTGCCCATTTGGAGAAGTAATCAGTCATCGCCAGGATAAAACGATGTCCTCTAGACGACGCTGGTTCGATGGGGCCGACTATGTCAGTTCCCCACATTTCGAACGGCCAGCTAGCCACCGTTGGATGTAGTGGATTTGGATGCCGGTAGATGAAGTCCCCATGGATTTGGCATGAGTGGCATTGCTTTGCATATTCGAGGCAGTCTTGAATCATCATGGACCAGTAGTAACCCATCCGTTTTATCTTTAACTTCATCTTTGGGCCTGCTTGGTGAGAACCACAGAGTCCGTCATGAACTTCCTGAATGACTCTTTTCACTTCGTCAGGTCCCAGGCATCTCAACCACAGAGAATCAAACGACCTCTTATATAGAGTATTATTGACGAAGGCGAAAGACAGAGCTCGTTTCATAAGCTGATGTCTTGAGGACGCATCTTCAGGCGTTCGACGGGACTTGAAGTAGGCTATAAAGACTTCTCTCCAATCCTCAGCCTTTTCCCGGTCTTTTATTTGCAGGGACGTCTGCTCAGTCGCTCCCTTTTCTTCGAATGATTCCGGAGATATTTCTGCTGGGGCAAGTACTCGACGGCTTTGTACCATGATTCTGACGTCATCGAGGTTCTCGTCAGCCAGTTCTTTAGCGAGTTTGGCTAACGCATCCGCTTTGCTGTTTTCCGCACGCGGTATGCTTTCCAGCACACAGGAGGGGATTTGAGTCAGTAATTGCTGTACTCTCTCGCCATACTTTACCAGTTCGGGTTTGCACGTTTGATAATCGCCATTTACTTGACTGACGACCAGTTGAGAATCTCCGTATATAAGGAGGTTTTCAATTCCCATGTCGATGGCGATCTCGAGGCCTGCTATCAAAGCTTCGTATTCGGCTTCATTATTCGTCCTCGGCTCTGTTAAGGAGAAAGCAAAGCGCATTATCCCTCCTTGGGGAGTTACGAAGATGAGGCCTACCCCCGATTTGATTATAGGGGTACTTTGCTTGCGCTTCTTCATGGAGGATGCTCCATCGAAATAAAGCTCCCACCGGGTACCACTACCGTCGATCGCATCAAACGCATGTTCATCTGGCAGTTCGCAATTCAGAGGAGAATCGGCAGATATCGGATGCTCAGCGAGGAAGTCGGCGATGGCCTGGCCTTTCACTGCCTTGAGAGGTTGATACGTTATCGAGAACTCCATCAAGAGTAGGGCCCATTTAGCGAGCCGCCCTGTCAATATGGCCTTCGACATCAAATACTTAAGGAGGTCCACCTTCGAAATGAGACGGACTTCATGCGCCAACGCATAGTGCCTGAGCTTTGTTATCGTGAAGATCAACGCCAGACAGTGTTTTTCAATGGGGGAATAGTTGCTTTCTGCCCCCAGTAGAACCCGACTCAAATAGTAGAGTGCTCTTTCTTTCCCTTGGTCATTCTCTTGTGCCCATAATGCGCCTAAAGAACCTTCGAGGGTAGTTGTATAAAGAATGAGAGGCTTTCCCTTAACCGGAGCAGCCAACACTGGCGGGTTCTGGAGGTACTTCTTGATTTCATCCAGTGCGCTCTGGCATTTGTGATCCCAAATGAAAGGGGTTCCCTTCTTCATCAGGTGGCTGTAAGGGCGGCACTTGCCTGAAAGGTTGGCTATAAATTGCCGAATGTACGCGAGCTTCTCTTGGAGAGACCGCAATTGTTTGAGAGTCCTTGGCGGAGGCATTTCCATGATCGCCTTGATCTTTGACGGATCTATCTCGATACCTCGGTGTCGGACGATGAATCCTAAGAATTTGCCCGAGAAAACTCTGAATGCGCACTTGAGAGGGTTCATCTTTAGGTTGTATTGCCGAAGGCGTTCAAATACGGTCTTCAAATGCTCTAAATGCTCCTCGTATGATTTGCTCTTAACCACGAGGTCGTCTATATAGCATTCGATAATTTCATGTATAAGGTCATCGAAGATCTTCGTCATGGCCCTTTGGTAAGTGGCACCGGCGTTCTTTAGACCGAAGGGCATCACCTTGTAGAAAAATATGCCTAGCGGAGTCCTGAAGGCGGTGTGCTTCTGGTCTTCGGGATGCATCTTTATCTAGTTATATCCTGATGAGCCGTCCATGAAGGAGAAGACTTCGTGAGTGGACGTATTGTCTATCATCAGTTCGGTGAATGGCACTGGAAAATCATCTTTCGGGCAGGCTTTATTAAGATCCTGGAAGTCCACGCATATGCGCACTGTCCCATTTTTCTTCATCACCGGGACGATGTTGGCGATCCAATCAGGATACTGAAACTCCTGAATAAACCCAGAATCGATCAGCTTCTTGACTTCGGCGTTGATGCTCATCTCAAGCTCGAGCCGCATTCTTCTCGGCGCCTGTTTGACTGGCTTGACATCCGGGGATATCGCCAGTTTATGCACAGTGATTTCTGGGTCTAGTCCTGGCATTTCGGAATAGTTCCATGCGAAGCAATCTCTATGCTGCATAAGCACGTCTTTTAACGCGGCCACCCTTTCTTCAGATAGCAGCTCGCTGACAAATGTCGGTCGTGGGTCGTTCGTCCGTCCCCAACTCAATTTTCTTGAGGTTATCTGCAGTAGTATGTATTCCATCTTCCGGCTCATTCGGTGCTGGTGGAAATTCTGAGATCACCTCATCGTTGTTGTTTTCGAAGCACCAGGGAAGGTCATCCATGTTCTCGGGCTCTTCTTTTGATATTGTTATCATGTGACAAGTACGAGCTCGCTTCGAAGACCGATGTGAATCTGGTTCTGCTCTCACGGCCTTGTGTTTGTGCTTTTATGGCGGCGTTACCCTCCAGTTGTCAGACAGAGTAAACTTGCCGAGCTGATACTGATCTTCGACCCAATTCTTGAAGGTGAAGCAGTCTTCGAGAGGATGCCCTATTACTCGGTGATAAGAGCAATAATTCGGGTGTGAGACTTCGCCTGCTTGTTCGGGGTGTTTAGACTCCGGTAGTGTAAGCATCTGATGTTTTAGAGCTCGGTCAAGTATCTTCTTTGTCTTGTCTCGAGGAAAAGAGTACGCTCGACTCATTTTCTTCACAACGGATAGATCAGAACCGCTCGATTCCCGCTTACGTAGTTTATTAATCCTGCTTTGTTGCTGTCGAGCGCCTTTTTCGCTTTGCGACTTGTTTCTGCCTCTGCGTCAAGCCTCTTTTATGATAGGTTGACAGGGAGTGGCATTTTCATCTTTCACGGCCTGTTGGAGGAGGCGTTGCGTCTTGGCTTTCTCATAGATGGCCATTTCGCGGTTATGGTCGTCTCGGACTTTTTGACCAGCTTCCCTTATAAGTTTGTCCATTTGTTCTTCGAACGACAGACTGGGCACTTTTGCATCAGGAACTTTTACTGGTTCAGGATTAGCGTCCTCCCATTGAGCATCCTCTTCTTCATTGAAGTCATGTATGACGTAGCAATCACGGAGCAGCTCTCGTTTCTTAGACCAAATGTATCCGAGCCCGATTGTTTCCGTCCTCCCACTAAGCAACTTGTGCTGAGTTCCGGGGACGTTCCAGACCCTGTCATAGAACTTAGCTTTCCGAGCGGTCTGTTTGAAGGATATCCCCTGGCGTTTCAACAGCCTCTTCAAGCCTTCTGTATAATATCTGGGTAGACGGATGGGCTGAACCCTGTCAAGCATAGGATCCGCACCTTGCCAGATTTCTTTCTCCATTTTGGTTTCTTCAGAGCGGTAGAATAGAATTGCATTTTCGCCTTCTCGCCTGGGAGGGACATAGAACGTCCGCAGCTCCTCTACAATGTAGGTATCGAGCCCATCCAGTTCTTTATGATATTTAAGCGGCACCATGGCGACTTGCAGACGTTGCTCTTCGTCAGCAGATGTTTGTATTGAAGGCCGAGCAGAGAATACAGCATGGACCTCATCTTCTGAGTCACTACCAAAGATCAACGTAGGAGCGGATGGTCCCAGCTTGTTGTATTGGGGCGGGGCCGGATAAACTATCTCCTCTTCCTCCTCAGTATCACTCCCGAAGACAGGGATGGTGGCGTTAGTTTTGTTCTCAGGCTTATGACACCTCTCCGTGTCTTCGAAATCCGGTAAGAAGTATTTGGCATCTTCATATTTGCAGACCTCGTTCACGGAGAATGGGTTCAGTTCTCCCGTCACGGTATACTCGAGACCATCCTTAAAATATTTCATACACTGATGCTGTGTAGAAGGGATGATGTTGTACTAGTATAACCATGGTCGTCCGAGCAGAGCATTATAGCACGTCTTGGCGTCTATGATGTGAAATTTAATATCTATGACGAGCAGCCCAAAGCGTAGCATCAGTATCACAGATCCAAGAGTTCGTGATGATTGAGAATCGAACCCAGAGATGGTGATCTTATTTCGAGCAAGGTTCTGGACGCTCATGCATATTTCTTTCAACACCCGTACATTGAGGAGATTGACGGAGGACCCATTGTCGACCAGGATTTTTCCTATTTTTATATCATGGTAGTATCCTGAGACATAGAGGGGGCGGTTGTGTTCGCACGTCCCAAGGAGGAGGTCTTCATCACCGAAAGTGACATCAGCTGTGTGCACTTCTTCCAGCTCGTCCTTCATCTTTTCTTCGGCGAGAAAAGCTTGGAATTGCTCTGGGTCCTGTAGCTCTTTGATCAGTGAATCCCTTGCCTCTTTTGATAGTAAAAGGGCGTCAAGAATGCTGAGCTTCGAGGGTAGCTTCCTCAGATGCGCTAGAACATTGTAATCTACCTTATTTTTCTTCGGCGGGTCTTTGGCGGCTAGCTCTTCCATGACTTGGTCATCTAGGGCAATATCATCAGAGACCTTTTCTTTTCCTTTATCTTTTTTATTTGAGGGTCCGAGATTCTTTTCAGGTAGCGTACGATTACGTAGCCGGATATTTTCGCAGGCCTTTGGCTCTTCCTCTTTTCCCGAGGTGGACTCTTTAAAGAGAGGGCTAAGAGCCATTTCTTCGTCAGAGTCGCTCCCGAATGTGGAAACTTGCGCTTTCCCGGCGTTAACCATGCGACAATTGCCGGTAGTTGTGTTAAGCCCCTCAGTCTTACTTTTCTGCTTCCGACGAGTTTTGCGCTTTTCTCGCTTAAAATGTTGTCGGTGAGCAACATATCCCTGCCACTATTTATTGAAAACTTTGCACTCTTCGGTAGGGTGCGAAATCTTCCGATGATACAAGTAGTAGGAAGGGTGCATTTCTGCTTCACCAGCACTATTTCCTTTAGAGGGTGGTAGCTTCATACCCATTGATATGGCCTTAGCAAACCTTTTCCTCGTCTTGAATTTTCTTTTATCTGCGGTGGATGTATTTTGCTCCAGCAGGACTGTTTCAACTCTTTCGTCAGGTTGCTGGCGCTTGGCCCTTTCAAATATGACCGCCTCGCATTCCCGATCAGCTTTACTTTTCAACAGAGCTTCATTGAAGAATGCGTCAATTGTTTCATCCGATGGCCCCAAAATTTCCAGTTTAGGATCTGCCCCCAGCTTTTCAGTGCAAGGAGTTTCCTCATCGTCTGTAAACGAATGGGAAATCATATGACAGCTCGCCATATATTCCTCGGATTCATCCGAAGAACTCTCCCCCTCATCTTCCTCTTGAAAGATGCGGTTGAGGAACTCTGGGAGTATGATGGGAGTCCATGCTTTCTGGTTATATTCCTCCAGCGCGTCAATCTGTCTTTGTAAGTCCGTGCGCTTGTCGCCAGGCTTCACAGGCTTCTTGGATTTCTTCTTCTTCTTCTTCGAAGATTTTGACGGATGGTTGTGAGGGTTTGGGCCACCACCATCGGTCTTTGGAGTTGGACGCGGCTTCAACATCCCTTCAATGATCTGAGGTTCCAACGGGTTTTTCCACCTGATCGCTGGGCATGTTTGAAGATCGTTCAGCATCCTCTTTGTTTTGGCTGATAGCACAACCTCCCATGGAGCTTCTTCAACGAGTGAGCACGTTGCCCCTGCGTATTCACCCTTTTAGGGGTGTGAGGCTGCGGCGGATTCACTTTCCATCTGTCGGACAACGCGAACTTGCCCTGTTGGTACTGGTCCTCAATCCAATTTTTGAAGACGTAGCAATCCTCGATCGGATGACCCAATACTCGGTGATAAGGACAGTAATTGGGATCATTGACGTCGTTTGGCTGCGACGGACGTCTTGGATCCGGCAGATTTATGAGTCGGTTGCGCAAGGCCAGCTCGAACAATCTTCTCGTTTTATCTCGGGGAAACGAGTAAGGACGTCCTAGCCTCTCCTCAAGGGGTACGCGCGGACACATATTATTTTGACGGACAGCCGGTTTCAAGTTGCTCGGTTGTTGTTGAGCATTAGCGACAACAATTGCTTTTCCCTTCCCCTTCTCATTTCGAGAGTCCGGCTTTGGAGGGGGAGGTCTATGGCCCATCTGATCCATCTGAGCTAGCTTGTCGATCAAGGCCTGGAAGGTAGTCGGCTTGAAGAACATTATGAATTGCGAGATGGTCGCTTGCGGATCGAGGGTTCCCACAAACATGCCTACCGCAGGAGCCTCTTCGATGCGTTGTTCGCATTTTGACCATAAGTTCCACCACCGTATCGCGTATTGGACCTATATCTCGCCTGGCTTCACCCTGGCATTAATCAATACGGTTATCGGGGTGCGTTCGCTGGCGCTTGCGAAACGCTGGGTAAACAGCAGCTCCATCTCCGTAAATGTCTTGATAGAGTCGTTTGGAAGCTCGGAGTACCACTCGAATGCTGTATCCGATAAGCTACCAACGAACTGGCGAAGCAAAAATTTATCATCACCGCCGGTGTTGCCGCAAAGCGCCCTGAACTGGGCAATATGCTGGTGGGGATTGCCCGCCCCTTATAAACATGGAATTTCAGTATTGTATAGCCTGGCGGGTACTTGATCTGATCGTACCAGCTTGGATACGGTCGCCCCGTCTTGACAACTTGGCCGGATGCCTCAGTCGCCTGATGAACTCGTATCTGCTGAGCTATATATTCGTCCACGTCGGCTTTGGAGATTGTCTCCTCCTTGGCTGTTGACAGAGCCGGTGGAGGATTTGACGTTTCTCCCCTGTCGTCTTCAAGGACGATCGGAGGATCTTCAGCAGGAGGATCTTGTTGGATCATCATTCCCACCATGTCCTGAAACAGGAGGACCATTCGCTTTATATTAGCTGCTTGTTCCGCAGCCTCTTTATCCTTCTTTTCCAGTACCCTACGAAGGAATTCAGCGTCAATTTCTTGCTCCTGGCGTTGATCCGAGAATGCTTCGGGGCTTTCTTTCGGCCCAGTGAGTGCGGCCATCGCATTCATCATTTCCTGGAGCTTCTGCTGTTGCTCCTGAGCTTTGGTCACTGACCGTGTAAGCGGTCTATGACCTGTAGATGTACGGCTGTTCTCCTTCCCCGACGCCATGTATATAGTATGGACTGCAATGCCCCCGGAATTAGGGCGTTTGGACTCGCCGCCTTTGGCATTTGCTGCAGGCGTAGGGACCTTCTCCGGCCTTCTTCTCTTATGGGCCGTTGAAGTTGAAGGGGCCGTTGCAGCGGGCATTCTGGCAGTTGTCGTCCTTTGCTGTTTGTCAGGACGGTTCTTTTCTTCCTACACTTTCGTCCTTTTCTGCCGGCGAGAGTGATCTTGGTCGATTACGGAATCTTGGACCCTCCGTCAGACCTTGTAAATTTTGGAGGACAGCCGTTGAGGGGGCTGCTCCAGCTTTGTTTCTGTAACCCTCTCCGCAGGTGGAGGAGATCTTTTTAGCGTGGCAGTCGGAGAGTTCTTGCATACCCTCCTTAGCGGTTCAAAGCTGTTCCTAGTTGGAACAGCAGCATTAAGTTCCACCACTGGAGCAGGTGGAGTTATCCCTGAGGGGGAGTTGCCCCCGGCCTTCCTTACTCGGCGCCAGTGGCGACGTCGAGCATGTCGAGCTGTTGGGACTGGCTCGGTGATAGGGACAGCTTCGTCTTGCCCCCTGTCCGGATGAGGCGTTGCCGGTGCCAGCCTCTTAAAGACTGATGTTGTCCTTTGAGTGGCGATGTTTAATCTGTCAAAGACAGACCCTCGAGCAGGAGCAGGAGTCGGAATAGTCAGCCTTGAAAAGACCGACTCTTTAACAGAAGAAGCCGCCTTGATGACCTCAGGAGCAGAGGTGGCTGTCTTCCTTTGGACGGCCACTTCAGGGTTCATGGGCTTCTTGGTGGGCCCATCAGAGTTCTGGCTCAGCCTGGCAAAGACAGAGGCAGCCGGCTTGATATTGGACAACCCGTTGAAAGGGGTCATTGTAGCAGTGAGCCGATCGAAAACCGACTTCTTGTGCGCTTCCGGTGCGGGCACTGGAATAGTGAAGCTGGCTGGCGGGAGCATAGTCCCGAAAAACAGACCGGTGGTGGCCTGGGTCACTTGTTCCACCGGCATGGCAAGGATGGAGGCCGCTTGAGGCCTATAGGCTACACCTCCAGGTGAGGCGGAGCGTCGGTTGCATCGGCACTTGGAGCAGCTCGAGCAGTTGGATGCCATTGATGCTTGATTTCTGCCCCAGGCAAAAGACCAAATCTTAGTAACTTGAAACTCAAAGGCAACCATTAACAAACCGCGATTCGTTCGCGAAAATGACACACGAAGTGTGGAGTGGAAAGAGGAAAAGGTCCCACCGGGCATGCCAGAATCTGTTCCCCTCCGAAAGACGGCCACGACGTGAAGACGTCTTGCCTGAGATTCGGGGCAGATGCTATTTGGTTTTATCCGTCCACCTCTCCGAAGATGCCAAGTTGATTTATGGCACCGTGTATCGGAGGTTTAGACGGATGCGGCCGATGTAGCAGACTTTGTCAGATTCCCCCTCGCTTGAGGGGGTTTTGATTATGGGGACGCTCTTCCCTGCAGGCGCAAGCCCCTGCAGTTAATTACGCTACAGCATCGCGGTAACAACTTTCTCCTTCTCCAGAATTTCACTTCGTGTCGTGTGTGTTTGTTTTGTTTGTGGCTTCCCGTGGATTGTATACGGAGACTAATTTATGCCATCGCCCGTAGGACGTGGATTAGTCCAAATCCGTATTTACTTAGATTTGGGTTTGGTGTTTTAGTTTAAGGATACATTAGCCATATTTTAGGCTAAGATCGACTTAAACGTTTGTTAAGGATGCGTTAGTTCGATTCGAGACGAAGATCGACTTAACTGGAACGTTTAGATCCGACAAAAGAGCATTTGGGCTCTATTGTTCCAGTTTAGGGACATAGTGTTCCATTGCATGTATGGCCGTCGGGACTCGTCACCTCTCTGACGTCGTTGAAGGATTACAACGATAGGTGTCAGAGGAGTTCAGAGATGCACCCTTGAACCAAAGTTGATTAGGGGATTTATAGTCCGATTTGGGACTAAAATCTGTTTGAAAGTTTAAGGATACGTTAGCCATTTTTGAGGCTAAGATCAACTTAAACAGGATCGTTTAGATCCGACAAAAGAGCATTTGGGGCTCTATTGTTCCAGTTTAGGGACGTAGTAGTCCATGTTCCAGTTTAGAGACATGGGGGTCCATGTTCCCGTTTTAGGGACGGATGTTAGTTTAAGGACGCATTAGTCCATGGGTTTAAGGACCCCATAGTCCATATAGATGTGTTTAAGGACGCATTAGTCCATTTGTTTAAAGACGCATAAGTCCATGAGTTTAAGGACCCCACAGTCCGTATCGATGTGTGGTTGTCGGGACCCGTCACCTCTCTGACATCGTTGAAGGATTACAACGATAGGTGTCAGAGGAGTTCGGAGATGTACCCTTGAACCGGATGTAAATTGATTTAAGAGAGCAGTCTTGCTCAGTCAATTTAATTTGAGGACTTACGGCCGTGATTGGGCTAAGTCCAGTTGAAGATGTTCAACATTTTATTTTCATTTGACCTGTTAGGACTTTGTTTGGGCTCTGCCCTTTTTAATAATGCATTGCATTTTTTATTTAGGCCCATTAGACCTTTAATTGGGCTCTGCCCTTTAATAATGCATAGCATTTTTTATCTGGGTCTGATAGACCTTTTTATTGGGCTCTGCCCTTTTAATAATGCATTGCATTTTTATTCTGACGGTGCCCCCACGTGGTTTGTCAGACGCTTTGCGCCAATTGATGAGCGCAAGCGCATGTGGAAGTGACACGTGTCACGCTCTGGTGAGCGCAAGCGCATTGCGCTGCGCCAGTGCGCGGCGCTGTTGCGCTGCTGACACGTGGTGTGCTCTGGTGAGTTGCGCCAATTTAAGAGAGCGGTGCTCTATTTTTAAAAGCGCACAGCGCAAGTGGTTATGGTGCTGACACGTGGCGCTATCTGGTGGCTTGCGCCAACCCAGGGGCACAACGTTGCAGATCTGCAAGTGCAAGGCACTGTTTTAATTTCTTGATCCAATTTTGGATTCAAGAAAAGAATCTTTAAAATTCCAGAACCAATGGTTCATGAAAAAGCAATGCTTTTGTCATTATTTATTTTTTATTGAAGATCATTGATCTTGTTCTTAGATCAATGATCTATTCAGAAGAAATTCTTCTTTTTTAAAGGGTTTTACCTTCTTTTTCTTTCTGAATTTCTTCTCAGAGTTCTTTAGAGTTCTCTCTCTGTTTCTAGAGTTTTTCTATTCTCTGTGTTCTTGTTGTTGTTCTTCATATGATTTTGAGTTGGGGTCTAGGGGCCTTTATATAGTGCCCATTAATTTGTTAAATTTGTTAAAGATATTTTTCTCTGAGTGATTTGGGGAATTTTCCCCACCGTTGGATCTTTGTTCCAAGGGCTTCTGTTTTACAGAAGACAATCTTCTTGTTTTAACAAGAACAGAAATATCTTACTGGAATTTTAATTCTGTTTGGCGCAGATGCATCAGCGCTTGACACGTATCGCGCAGCGTACAGCGCAGCGCAACTGCGCTCGCGCAACTGTGCTGACACGTGTCGCGCAGCGCACAGCGCAACGCAACTGCGCTCGCGCAACTGTGCTGACACGTGTCGCGCAGCGCTTGCGATACTGAAGCGTTGCTTCCTTTAATTTTATTTTAAATAGAGCCTTGCTCTGATTGGGCACGCTGCCTTGGGTGCTGCGCTGACGTATCAGCTTTTGACACGTGGCGTGTTGCGCGTAGCGCACTGAATTTGAAGCGTTGCTTCAATTTTTTTGAATTTTTCTGAATTTTTTGAAATTCAAACAGAGCTTTGCTCTGATTGGGGGAAATAGAACTGAGTGGCCAGCTCGTCGAAAGTCGATATTGAGCGGGGCTCGAGCCCCCGGAACCAGTCGCGACCCGCGCGGATCAGGGTGGCCGGGAAGGCCCTGCACTGGGCGGCGACAGAGTGATCCTGGAAGCTCATCCCTGCGGTGAAGGCGTCCAAGTGGTCCTTAGGGTCGGTTTTTCTGTCGAACAAAGAGACCTTGGGGGCCTTGTTGCGTGAAGAGACGCGTACAGCGAGCAGTTCCTCGGTGAATGGCTTCGTGAGCGAGTCGGAGGCGTACTTAGCCCCGTCGCTCAAGAAGTTGGCTTCCCGACGCATGCCCTCGATCTTCTTCTCGAGGGCGTCGAGCCGACCATGGTACCTTAAGGAATCGGCACCTGGGGATTCCCGGGCCCCGCTGCGGGCAGATTGCGCATGGGAGCGATCCCGGTTCCTCCTGATGAGGTGCCTCAGGTCCCGGGACGGGGAGACCTTCGAGCTGTCAGGATGAGACCCTTCCGTGCGTTCCTGCCGACCACGATGGGGTCGGCCACGCTCGCTGTTAGGAGAGGTGACCGACATTTCCTCAGGAGAGTAGGGGTAGCGAGGAGGCTCGGGCCATGGCTCCCTGGCGGCGAATCTCGGCGTGGAGCCCTAGGGCGCCCAGCGGGCCTTAGGGAGCACTGGTTCGAGGGACCGGTGGCAAGGGGATGCAGCTTGCTGGTGGTTGGCCGTCCAGACAAGGGCGGGACCTTCTGGCGGCGGAGGTGCAGCGATCTGGGGCCCGGGCACAGTCATTTGGACACGGACGAGGTCTTCTACGAGGGATTGCAGGCGATCTATCCGGCCTGCGAGGGCGTTGATTACGGTCATGGGGGAAGGTTCGACCTCGCCTTCGGTGAACGGAAGGCGGCGGCTGGTACTGGGATCCTCAGGATGGTCGTCCGACATGAGAGAGGAGATAGGAAGGTCAACTTTGTATTTTGGGGAATCTTGTTCCCACAGACGGCGCCAACTGATGGAGCTCCTTTTCGGGCCTCCGTCAGATGTTGTCTTCCTTTGATCTCGAGGTGAACTGAGTTGATTTTCCTTTGATGCGTGTGGGTCTCAATGGGTTTTTGGAGGAAGAGGAGCGGTGAGGAAGTGGTCACCGTGTACCTGCAAACAAGTCCCGGGGTGGTTTAGTACCACCGAGGACCCTCCGACGCTCAAGTCAGTGACTATATCCGAGCAGAGTAACGGCTTAAGTGTAAAAGAATGGCTTACTTGACCCCTCTGTGATGGGGGTTTATATAGTGGCAGCAGCACACAGCAGCAGGCGTGAGAATCTCGCCGGCAGTTACGTTCCCGACGTCACGCCCGTGTGATAAGTGGATCGCCCGTTAATGGGGATCGCAATGGCGTGGAACGTGGGATGTTGCCGACGGAGAATCTGCGCATGGCGAGATTCGCGGAGCGGCGGTTACGCCTGTGAGCGGTGGAGCTGGTCGGTCGGATGGACCGAGGAAGATGCCCTCGGCAGGCGAGCTCGGGACAGAGCGGGATGGCCGAGGCATCTTGGTCTTACAGCAGCTCGGGGTAAGCTGAGTGGCCGAGGAGGCCCATTCGCAGAGGGCCCCGAGGTGGGCCAGTTTGTGCTCGCAGGCTGGGCACCGGGTAGCCTGGTCGGTGCCAGTGGGCCCTTTCTTCCGGGTTCTAGGACATGTCATCTGCCACGTGTCCTAATCTGGGGGGTCGCCAATATAGAGTATTATCAATCTGGGATCATTTTTTTATTGGAAAACTGAGTTCTTCTGTTTCTTTTATAAGAGCTAAGTTCTTTCATGTAGGGTTAAACCCTGTTTGCAAAAGAATTAAATTCCTAGAACATATGTTCTCTTCTCTCTTTTTCTTTTAATCTTGTTCTTTCCCCTAGATTTTGAGTTTGAAAAACAGAAGCACCCCTATGAGAATTAAATTCTCAACTTGTGGGCAGATTTGCTATGCAAATCTTATTTCAGAGAAAGAACTAAGTTCTTTTATGAAGGATCAAACCCTTGTTTTTTTACTTGTACTAGGCAAAAAAGTTATATTTAATCTCTTTTTTCTTTACCTAGGGTTTTAAAGGAGGAAGGTCTTCTTCTTCAAAGAGAATTGAATTCTTTGTTGCAGCCTCTAACTTTTTATTTCTTTTAGAAACTTATGAGGGGTTCTTCTCTCGAGACTTGAAGTCTCCTATCCTTTATATAGGAGATGCAAATTGTTAATTAGTTTGAGAAAATCCGTCGTTTGAGAGATACCAATTGATTTAATTGACCTCAAAGATTATTTGAGAGATTTTATCCACCGTTGGATTTTTTATCCAAAAAAATTTCTGTTTTACAGAATATATATTCTTATTTTTAACAAGATTAGGAAAATATTCTCCCATATACAGAGTTTAATTCTGTCAAATGGTTATTTTAATCACCATTGGATTATTAATCCAATGGTGCTCTGTTTAACAGAGCACAATCTTTCTTTGTTTAGAAAGATATAGGAAAATATTTTCCATATAAGAATTTAATTCTATCATTGGATCTTTGATCCAACCAAGAATATATTTCTTATTTAGAAAAATTAAGGAGATATTTTTCCCTATACAGAATTTAATTCTACCATCGGATTTTTGATCCAACGGCTTTGTTTAACAGAGAATGTCTCCAGTTCTTAGGAAAATATTCTCCATGCAGAATTTAATTCTACTCTCTTTAATTTGGGTGCTGACACTCGCATGCTATGCACGTGGGCGCTGCCTAAGAATTTAATTCTTACGGAATCAGGCAACACGCGCTTTGCATACCGGCGCTCACGTGAGCTTTACGTGAGGCTCCACTGTTAGATTTAATCCTATAGGAGGCCGGCACTGGAGCTCACGTGGAGAGCACGTGAAACACTGCTTTATTGTGTTTAATTAATAAGGGAACAGTCCCACCGAGTATGCCAAAATCTGTAGAGTGTTTTTCATTATCCTATTAAGATAGGAATGCGCGTGCTTGTCAGGTATATACAGATTCCCCCTTCCTGGGGCAGGCTGTGGTTTATTGATTATGGGGATCCGAATCTCCGGCAGCCGCAGACTAAGCTTCCGTTAATTACCCCTCGCGCTTGGAAGCGAGAGAACCTCCGATTAACAAATCAAGCAGATCATGCGAACTCAATGTGCAGTATGCGCGTGTTGTGTTTTGATGGTGTTTTGGACGTATCGGGGGCCTCGCAGAGTTTACGGGGGTCTATCTAACGGGAGAAGTGTTTTGAGTATGGAACGTGTGTGTTTTTTAAAACAAAAACGAATGGACGTGTTCATTTCATTTTTTTTAATTTATTCTATTTGTGACAAAAAGGTTTTGTTTATTCAAAAGAAACAAAATATTTTAATTGCACACATGTGTTTATTATGTATTTTCCTTTTCCTTTTTCTTTTTTTAAAGATATTTTTTTCTTTTTTAAAAAAAGGGTGTGGGAGACAAGGAGTGAAGGGTGTCCTCAGGGGGTAGCAGCCCCTTTGTGGGGTGCGGGACAGCGCCCCGTTAGAATTTTTTCTGACGAGAGAAGTGTTTTGAGTGTGAAACGTTTGTGTTTTATTATATATTTCCCCTTTTTTAAAAAAAAGATAAGGAGTGAGGGGCGTCCTAAGGATGCGTGAGACGGCACGTGGCAGCTGGGCGCCGGCGGACCACGTGGCTGCTAGGCACCAGGCATTCACGTGCGCGACACGTGACCGCTGAGCGCAGCGAGCCATGTGAGCGACACGTGGCTATTGGGTGCCAGTCGTTCACGTGCGCCGCACGCGACCGCTGGGCACAACGGGCCATGTGAGCAGCACGTGCCCACTGGAAACAACAGCAGAAAAAAGAGTTTGGCCCCTGGGCAGGGAGTTGAACTCCCGAGGGATTTTACTTAGAGTT
Source organism: Agapanthus africanus (assembly GCA_030015575.1). Classification (NCBI taxonomy): domain Eukaryota; kingdom Viridiplantae; phylum Streptophyta; class Magnoliopsida; order Asparagales; family Amaryllidaceae; genus Agapanthus; species Agapanthus africanus. The sequence goes on from CM057341.1 coordinate 253,737,586, forward strand.
GAACTCCCAAAAAGGATTTTTGTTTGGAATTAAACTCCCAAAAGATTTTTTGAGAGGAAAACCAAAGAAAGATATCTCTTGAAACTTCAAGATCTAAATCTTGGATCTTAGATTATGAAAGAGGTTCCCTTTATTCTCTTTTGAGCCTTGGATCCTCCCAAAAATGATACTTTTGGAGATGGGTCTCCTCCTTCCTCCTCTATTTTCTTGGATCTTAGAAAAAATGGTGGTGAGTTTTGAAATCTTCCCTTTTAGAGATTTGATGGGAAATTTGAACTCCCTTTTAAGGGTTTTATGGTGAAAACCCATTTCTTTTTTAGAAAAAAAGAGTTAAAGTCTTGATTTAATTCAAAGGGAGAAAGAAGGTTTAAAACCTTGGAGAAGGAGGAGGCACAGAACCCTGGTATGGAAAGAATCTTATTTGTTAAAATTCATCATGATACCTTATATAGGTTTTAAATTTTACATATGCCCCCTTAGGCTCTTCAAAATAGTACATGTGCCTTTCCCATACCACGTGTTTTCTTTCTTTTGCACATAAGCCATGAGATTTTACATAATTTGGGTTTTTTGCCCATTTTTATTACATTCATTCATAGAAATTATTTTAAGCCTATTTATTGCTTTAACAATTATTCCTCTGGCATTGGGTGCCAGCCTCTTCATGCTTGGGGTCGACTTGGGCATGGGCCTACTTGCTTAGACTTGGGTTCGTGCTTAGGCACACTTGATTTGGATTCGGGCTTGGGCCCGGCCCACTTTTCATGTCTTGACTTTGACTTGTTGATTTCGACTGTGGGATATAATTTTTGACCGAACAATTCTGGCACGCCCGGTGGGACATTTTCTCTCCTCTCATATTTCGGTTCAAGCGTTCATGCGAGCTCAATTAATATATATTGATTGCCTATAACTGAAATCACGTTTCTTTGCACGGGCTAATAGCTTTCAATCGTAATTGCAAGTGCAACAAAGATGTCTCCAAGAACAAGCTCAGCTCTCAATGCACCTCCCATCTCATACACGATGAAGGTGGACGCTCGGACGATTCTCCCAGCAAGTCTCGAGCGGCAGTGGGAAGAACCGCTGCTACAATTTGGCTCTATTCTATTTGTCCCGGCTAACATCATTCCTGCTCCTCAAGTTTCGGTGATGGATAAACTGGCTTCAAAAGGCAGTAGGCCGAATGTCGTGATCGCTAAGGTACAACAACCCAAACGTAAGTCGGTGTTCGAACGACTTTCTATCACTCCAGCCGGCGGCAAGACCGCCAAAACAAAGGAAATTTTCAAACGTCGCGGGAAAGCTCAGGAAATACCTCCGACAAGTGCACGATCAGACATACTTTCTGTAGGGTTACCTAGCGCGGCAGCAAGGTTTCAGGAGGCATCGTCCATGCCAATTTCAAAATTTTTTCGTACTAAAGAACTATAACCCTAGAATTTTAACTAGAGAATTAAACAACACAAACATGTAAATATCTTTACATCTAAGTGAATGAGGAATACAACCTTTTTATACCGGTCCTTCACTTCTAAAGCTCTATGTAGTAGTCCCTTCGCTCCAAGTAGTGAACACCCGAACTCTAATAAGGGTTCACATGAAGAAATGAACAAGCTTGCTCGAAGTCTTCGAGGCCGAAGATGATCTATGTCGAGGAGACTCAAGCTCATGTTACCTCTTCACTAATGGTAGATTAGTGAAACAAACACCCTAAACTAAATGGCTAATATAGTAGAGAGGATGATGAAGTAGGAGATGGGCTCACTTTAGATTTAATTTTCTCACAATATTTTCTCACTTAGATAAAAGCTAGCAAGCTTTTTCTCAAATGAAGAATAAGATGAAGTGGGAATTAGAATGAACTCATGAGGTGAGAATAGCAACCATGGGTGAGTTAGTGTCATACACTAACTCATGTAGAGACTTAATTATGGTTATGGATAATGGTTAGGTTAATAAATATCTTAAGTAAAACAAATTAGTGCACTAAGTCAATGAACACTTGAAGCTTCTCCAAGCTTCTAGCCATGAGATAATTCCATCAATTTGTGAATTACTTGGATAAATATAAACCCTAGGATTATCATAAGTATGGTGTAAGTCTCATACACCCATGTAGCATGTGGCATCAAGCATGACACAAATAAAATGTACATTAATATATATCACATATATACTAAATGCACACAAGTGAGAAAAAGAAATGTTTAAGTGAGCAAATATTAGTTAATATAAATTAATATATCACATATATAATTATACATTAAATTATCAAATGACACTTGATTTAATAATCCGGCTATATTACATACAACCGACTAATATCATATGTATCAATTTATTGAATCAACACTTGATCCGATAACCCGACTATATCACATATAACAGACCGATATCACATATCGCGAGAATAGAATGCGGTATCACATACGCGCATTAATCGCGGTCCCGCACATATCACATATATGCCCCTACTTCGTTTCGCATGAACCAGGAAACCTCTGTGTAGGACTCTAAAGACTCGTCAATACGCCGGCAGTAGGCAATGATCATATCAAACACCCACAAGCCGCAAGCGGTCTGCTAAACGTAACGGCCACCCGGGTATTGAGCGATCAGAAGATCAACAAGCAAACCTGCTCATACTCCTGCGAATCCAATCAGTAACACTACCGTACAGTCCGGACTCTTCGTCAGATATGTCGCATATCACAGCCTGGGGGTGGTATAACGTCGGACCCCAATAGCCTGATAAGTCATGCCGATGCAAGGTCCATAACGGTTCGAGAAACTACTGATAACACTTACCAATAGATCTCAGCAACCCTGGCCAGGGATTTCCTGTTATGGCCAATCGAGCATAGCGCAACATCAACTCCCAATACCGGGAGAGATGAATCCCCTCCTATCGCTCATTGCCGCCATGTGACTCGGGACTGTACCCAAAAACCACCTTTTTGCACGATCTCTTAACCGTGGTATGGTGGAAATCAAAGCACAGTGGGAATCACACAAGACTCTATGACGATCTCGGATCGACAGACTAACATGTACCAGTGTCACTAGAGAACTGCTATCTGACGATAGATATAATACCATCTAGGAGTTCTCGGCAAATCCGTTCAGTGTACCCAGTCTCCACTGAGCATCCGTATACCTTCTCTGATGTCAAACACCAATGGATATGTGATCATCCACCGCCCATCATATGGGTCGAGAAGCATATACGCTAGTCTACTCTGGAATATCGATGCGCCGTCTCGATACCCCCACGACTAGGAACATTTGAAGGATATATTTACTGACTACCTCTGCCCCACTAGTATGATCTGCATCATAATCCTGGTAGTCAAGTACTCATCCTAAGGGCTTTATCAACATGTAATAGAGAGACAATAAGTGTACATGTTAAGATAAAGAGCAACCAGATAGCATACTATTATGTCAAGCAAGAAAGTCTTCCCTATATATGTCCAAGCATCCACTACAATATACATTGCATGTACAGTAATGGTTTCTAGGGCATACATATAACTAACAATCTCCTACTTGCACTAAGGACATTTGTTGTAGTATCTCATACTCAACGTCCTATAGAAGTCTCTCAAGGGTAAGGCCTTTGTGAGTGGATCCGCTGTGTTATCCTTCGCGTCTACTCTCCTATCCTCGATCCCTTGGAGATAAACCATCTCCTTGATCAGGTGATACATGCCTCAGAATATGTCTGAATCGCTGATAGGACCGTCATTCCTATGCCAAAGCCACAACTCTATTATTGTCACAATAGCAGTTATTGGACGCTCAATGGTACATCTCATGAACAAGAAATGCCCAGACAGCCACTTTGGCAGCATCGTTGGTAGTGATGTATTCAGCCTTTATCATCTAGTATGCCACGATATCTAGCTTGGAACTCTTCTAACATACCGTCCCTCCACTGAGGGTAAAGACAATTCCTGTGACTGACTCTCAGTCGACGTTATCACTCTGGAAGCCCGAATCAAGAACATTCATTTAGTGCTTCTCAAGTACTTAAGAATGTCCTCCACAGCTGTCCAGTGATTCTCTCAAGATCTGATTGATTCCTGATCACTACACCTAATGAGTTAGCTATATCTGGTCCGGTACATAACATCGCACATATAATAGAGCCTACTGCCGAAGCATAGGGCATCCCTTGCACGCGAGCTCTCTCCAAATCAATCTTGGGAGACTTCTTTTTGGAGAGAGTGATTCCTCAGTAAGTGGACGAACCACCATGCTTAAGAATCTTCCATACTAAACCCCTTTAGTATGGTGTTAATGTACCTGGATTTGGGACACTCCCAATATCCAATTAGATCTATCATCATAGATCATAATCTATAGGATGTAATAGGTATCATCCAGATCTTCCATGGAGAATCCTCGTGATAAGAGGAGCTTGACCGATTGTATCATAGGAAACCCTTTCCTATCAAGAGTATGTCATCTACGTACAATACGTGGAAGAAAATCTTGCTCTCTATAACATTCTTGTATATACAAGGTTCATCTACTATTTTGATGAAGTCAAACTCTTTGACTACCACATCAAAGCAGATGTTCCAACTCCGCGATGTGCGCATTGATCCTGATGGACTTAAGGATAGCTTTGAAAGTCTTAACTTTTCCATCTACACCAAGAATCTTCTCAAGATCCGATTGCTCCCAATGGGTTTTACCCCTTCAGGTGCAACATTCAAAGTCATACTTTGTTAGTGTATATGGATTCCATTTTTGATCGCATAGCATCCAGCCATTTCACAGAGTCGCCACTCTTGATGACCTGCCTGAACCTAGTTGGGCCATCATCTATCATGATGGAATCCTCGCTCCCACTGTCACCGTGAAGACCGATGTATCTCTCAAGTGGATGAGAAACCCTACTAAATTCGCGGAGAGGATGAGGTTCGTTGGAGACTATTGAATACTTTGGTTTCACCAAATCATCAGCTATTAGTTTGTATAGCTAGAACTTCTTCCAGTTCTACCTCATGACCACTAATTTCTTCACAAGAAATTCCTTTTCTAAAAAGGTGGCATGCTGAGAAACAAAACACCTTTTGCTCCTCAGATTGGTAGAAGATATACCCTTGCAAATGTTTGGGATATCCTAACAAACTTACAGAACTGACCTTGCCTCGAGCTTATCCGGATTTTGCTTTTCAATATAGGTCGGACAACCCCATATCTGAACTCATTTACGACATGGTCTCTTCCCATACTATATCTCATATGGAGTAGTAGGCACAGATTTGGATGAAACCCCATTCAATAGGTATGCAGCTTCCCAAGTGCATAACCCCTAAAGGAAACAGGCAACTCAGCAATACTCATCATAGAGCGCACTATATATCATAGGGTGCGATACCTCTGCCCACGGTTGTGCTGTGGTGTATACGAAGGAGTAAGCTGAGGGAGAATCACATTCTTCTTTTAGAAACTCTAGGAACTCCATGTGCAAGTATTCTCCTCCTCGATCACATCGAAGGACTTAATATTTCTACCGTCTGGTTTTTAACTTCAAGCTTATATTCCTTGAATTTCTCAAAAGTTTCAGACTTGTGTTTCAACAGGAACATATGTCCGAATCCTGAGAGAAGATCAGTGAATATAATGAAGTAGGAAGAACCAACCTTGGCATTTGTAGACATAGGACCGTATACATCATATTTATCCGTCCTAAGAGTTCACTAACTCTTTCTCTGTTTCCAGTAAACGGAGTATTGGTCATTTTACCTTGGAGACAAGACTGGCAAGTATCATAAGATGAAAATTCTAACAGATTCTCATATTCATCCTTATGTAACTTAGCTAGTCATGTCGCATTGATATGACCTAGTCTACAATACCACAAGAAGGATTTGTTCATTTCTGAACTACTCCTCTTGTGTGTGTTCTAGATACTTTGAACTGTGGTTTGGTTTAGAACTTATATGCGATTATATAACGTGCCTGATCCAATCAACTCTTGATCAAGGAAAATATTTATAACATTATCCAGCAATACAAAATTATATCCTTCTTTAACTTAATAAAGAATCTGATATAATGTTGTATATCAGGTTCGGTATCTAATAGGATTTGTTCAGAATCAATGTGTTTACCATTTGGTAATACAAGGTGATATCTGCCAACTGATTTGGCTGTAACAATTGCACCATTCTCTAACACTTAGAGACATATCACCCAATCTCAGTTCTCTACCTTTCTGTAGCCCGTGTAACTCTTACATATATGGGATTCTGATCCGGTATCTCATACCTAGGACGTAGAGGAAACTGCGAAACAGTTCTTGGTAATCAAACACACCCGATGAATATGCATCAACATGCTCATTCCTCGATTGGGTCGTGTGGAAATCCGGATATTCCCCTATTTCCTGCTCGGACTTATAACAGTTATAAGATAGAGCGGAACCAACGTTCCCTAGCACAGTATAATAAGCAGGTTCGGTCAATGCATCCATATTATTATCTTGATTAAGGCGTGACATGGTTGCTACCAGGAGAGAGAGAGAGAAGAAAATACTCTGCGTTTGCTCTTGCAAGATCAGATTGGTTATTATTTTATCTAATCAGGATAGCTCCCACTGTTTTTATCAAATCTTCCTTCAAACCCTAAAAGGTAAGACTAGCCAGGATTAATTACACCCTACAAGTTCGCCAATCTTTCGGTCAGGCCAGTGTCGATACTTTGAGAGAGGTTCCCCGTGCTTTCCCACGGACCTAATTAAAATAAATCTCGTTTTCCCAGGGGCTTAACCCCGTTAACACCTTTCTAGACACCTACTTGATCGGATAGTTGTAATGTGCAAAACTCTCTCAGGAGTAACTCTTACTCACAGTGGATATCGGGATCCAACTATCTCATAAAAGGTATGCAATCTCATTGCAAATTTCAACACTTGAAATTCCCGATAATCTTCTGCCCCTAGCATTCTATGACCTTGACGAAAGCCAACAAACCATAGTCCGCTAGTCAAGTTCAACCCGTACATTTCATGATTGAATTAAACCCACCCGCACGACCCTTAACGAAAGCCAACAAAGTCGTACGACTACCCTAATCCAATCGCATCATATGCTTAAGCAGATAATCACTAATCAGCTACCGCACACTACGCCTTGACGAAAGCCAACAAACGGAGCACGAATACTAAATACTACTTATCTGAAATGACGGAGGGCTACGACGGGTTTTTAAGAAAACTCTTTGCGTAATGAACTTGATCTCGTTGTAGAATCGAGTGATTTTAAAAGGAGTGTTTTTTTAGGTTTTTACTAGTTTTGCTAAAGAGGTCACTCCCGGTGAAGGGATCTCGGTTCTTTCCTTATCGAATAAGGTGCGGGATATTTTACAAATACCACTATACAAAGCAAAAACTATAGAAGCAATCAAAAGACAAACCGAGTGGGTTGTAGCATCTGCTAGTTTCGCTAAAGAGGTTACTCCCGGTGAAGAGATCTCGACTCTTTCCTTATCGAATAAGGTGCTGGATATTCTACAAGGAATACCACTATGCAAAGCAAGAACTAGAGCTACCAGTTTTTAAAAAGTTTCTACAACATCTTTAGGTTTCTTTTATTTTCATTAATCTCATTAATGAAGTCCCATCAATTTTGCTTCCTAAGCATCATAGAAGAAACGAAAGCATCAATATTTATTATATCTCATATATATAATATAAGTAATCGTCTCAACATATCAAGTGATCACATCACAGAATATCGGCAGCAGAAGAACATATATGAAATATTGGATATACTAGGAATTCCGTGTTTTTAAATTAAGCCAGTATAAAACACGGATTCCACGGTCGCGATGAATATCCAAACCTACATCCCTAGACCCCTAAAAGAGCGGCAAGCAACCCTACCAATTCTAGAGTTAGGAGACCCGGTCTCGACTCCTCGAGATGGTCTCCCACTGGACCCTAAAACCCGGTTACTTGTGCTCCCCGTCTTGGGTCTATCCTAATACGGAAAAGTAAATAATATACATCAATGATGACATCATCCTCAACCCCGAAGTGCCCCAATAAAAGAATATTACATACAAGGTTTTACATGAATGAAAATGAAAAACGCTCATCTCACATAAAAAACCCCGGCTATTCAAAACACGACGATCCAATATAATATATAACAGCAACACATAACATCACATGTCATCAACGTAAGTAAATATTCGTATCCCAATTGTCATTGACATATAGCACCGAAACTGGCGATACACCACATATTATACTTACGGTCGCAGAAAAGAAAGTGAAAAACTACAACAATTGGAATCCGCAACCACCTTAGAAATCATAAACCCAATGTATCACATACTTTGGATTTCATACCCAACCAAATGAATTTCTTAGACATCACATGCCTAACAATTATAAACCCCGCATTTTAGTCTCGATATTGAAAACACTTTTCAATAACCAGTCGGGTAATACAACAAGATTCCCGATAACCTAATCGAATGCTTGTCGGAAACTTTAGTAGACGGCCGCACCCCCGATGACGTCGACGAAGTGCACTAAAGCGGAACACCGCGGCTGCGAGCACCCGAACGGATGCTTTTAGCGACGGGGTTCTCCTACAGTCACTTGGTCGGGGCTATGGGGCGTGGCTATCTAGTAAGGTTACCTGGCGAGTATCCGCTGTAACACCTTAGGATGTGATTAGTGGCTACTTATATTTTAATATATGGTTTTTAATAAAAAGTTTACCAAAACGATCTTTAAATATTTTATCAAAATTAATGAATATTTTATTAGAATTTATTTAGGCTTGCACACACATATGCATGTAAACTAGGGTTAAATTGGGGTTAGACCATGATTAGCAACCATGGTGGACTAACCATTTTGTTAAGCTAAATTGATTTTTATTAAGTGTTTGGTTATTTATTTTTTTAATGGAAAATGATTTGAATTGTGATTGACTTGGAGAGAGAGAGGGGGGGTGTGGGCATCATGGCTTGAGCCATGCTCACATTTAATGAGGAGATAGAGGGGGGGTTGACTAGCTTAGACTCTCATTTCTTTTTTCTTTTGCCTCTCATTTTCTCACATCTCTCTCACTCTCACTCACAACAACAGCAGCAGAAGAAGAAGAAGCAGTAGCAGCAGGAGCTTCAGCAACAGCAGCAGCAAGCAACAGCAACAACAACAACAACAACAATTAGTAGCAGCAGCAGCCCAAGCAACAGCAGCAGCAACATGCATCAGCAGCAGCAGCAGCTCCTTCCCTTCTTCTTCTTCTCCTTCTCCTTGCACCTAGGGTCAAGTGAGGTATAAGTTCTAAGCCCAACTTCTTTGTTGTTAAACTTATGTGTTAATTAGCATTGGTTAGTGATAAATATGAGATTTAGTGCTCGAAATGGTGATTTGTGTAGAGTTTTGGCCAAGTGGTGATATTGATGGTTAGCCTAGCTTAACTAAGTGTTATTAGGCCCTTTAAACTGAGATATAACCCCAGGTTTCACCAAAATACCATAGGGTTTCATTTAGTGCACAATCTAACTTTTTAAAGTAAATTTTAACCTTTCTGTAATCTGCTGTTGACCCGTATGGTTCAGACAAAATCTGGGATAACTGGAGCATGCACACTAGACCTAGACCACACACATGAAGCATGAGCCCCAAATTCCCAACCTGGGCCGCCGAAATATTCGTTCTGGCCGCAATTTGCGGCCAGATAGGGGATCTGGGTGTCTGGGTTTGTTGTGTTGGTGTCTGCTGTACTTTTAAGGCCTATGGTACATGCAACTTTTTAAGTTTTCACCCGAGTCAAAATCTGGAGGGATATACTGTTTTTCCTATACGTTTAGCATGCACGACACGTGTGATACGTGAGTGGGTTTAGTGTTTGCCACGTGTCACGATGTGTCAGGGTAGTTTCAGACGCGTATTCACACGTTTCAGCGTATCGGACACACCCGCGTTTAGTTCGCGATGCGAGATTCTCGTTTGATTTCGATATCGCGTTTTGTAGGATTTTGCTTATATGGATTCTTTGTGTAAATTCTAGGTTCGCAGGCGGGTACGTCGGACGACGCAAAGAAGGGGAAACAAGTGATCAGCTACGTTTAGCATGAGACCAGGTGAGTAGATTTAATATCTACGGGGAAATCGCCCGTATGGCGTTAAGCGTCAGGGAGTGATAGGATATTTTAGTCGTATATATTTATATGTACTATTGTAGCATACCATCTTTTGTTGCATATAGAATGGTAGATATATAATACTGCACTGTCACTAACGGTCAAGCTGCACAAGCACTATTTGTATGTTGCACTCACACCGTTAGTGATTGCCATGACACTCGCACTATAGGATTGCTATGAATCATATATCGTTTTGATAACCGCATCATTGATGCTTAGACATGACTTTAACACATATTGGCATATATTCACATTGATGCCTACATACATGATATACCTATATTGCGCACGTTCATATTGATATATCTACACTTGTGCACACATACCTTGTATATCCATATTAGTGCACATATACATTGCTACACTCATATTCGCGTATATATCCATTTGCACATCCATACCTATATACATACAAATGTTACATACATGGATGATATTGACTTGATTTAAAAATAGGGACCGCATGAGATATTTTCAACACTGGATCCTTTTTAAAAGAGCGGTTTCCCCTTTTACTCTTAGTGTCATATGACACATTGCATGGATTTACGCATTGAGTTTGGATATATGTGATTTCTGAATTTAAGAACCGTGGTATTATTTTAAGAAAGTACGCACTGTTTTAAAAACCCGGTTTCTCTTGATATGATATTTCGGTGCGTCCACCATGCGTTTTCTCGGTTCTGAGACGTGTGACATGTGAACCCGAATCGAGGAGCTAGATGAGGCCGATTACGGGTACATGGTGGACCCGGTATGGTACCCCGGGGCGAGAACGGATCTGTCGTGCAGTAGGCGATGAGCCTGGTAGAGGGACTACTACCTACCGGTGATTGGTTGGACCTGGCGGTTATCCGGAGGATACTGACCAGAGTCGAGAGATAGATACGGGACGACCCATACTGCTGGGGCCGAGGGCCGATTCCGTAGACGGAGCCCGTGGGCCGATCCGGACTGACGGAGCCCGATGCTTGAGGATTTGCGTGTCAATGCTAGGCACGATGATTTCATGATGTTTTCGAGTGCCGATGTTGGGCACTCACGATTCTATGAGATTTACAAGATTTGAGGGCCGATGAGGTTGACGGCACCTGAGTTTTACTGGGATTTGGGTGCATTGATGGACACCGGTTATTTTTCCACGTTGACATTCCGTGTAGATGTTATTTTATCCCATGCTCAGCTTTCATTATTATGCATCTCATCCTGTAGTCGTAGTACCTGATAGAGTACTTTTGCATGATTATTGCCTACCCAGTTCATCATATAGATAATATCTGTTGGCATATGTTAGAGTATCGCAGTACGTGCATACTCGCGATTACCTTTATATGTTATCTACTATTCATGAGTTGGCAACTCACCCCCGTTGTGCCACAGTGTTTGCAGGTTGCCCCTCAAAGTAGTCGCGACAGGCTACTTTCTTTCATCTTTTGATACGGATACCACTGCAGTTGGCGCGTGAGCCCTTTTGCTGATAGGTGGGTTTTTGCGGTATCTGTTTATTTTCCAGTTGTACACACTATTGTATCCAGTACTCTCCATCTACTATTCATGTATTGACTTAGAGACCAGTTGTGAGGACGATATATATTATTTTGTACTCTGGTGTCGAGCTCGTTGTGAGCCGACTTTATTTATGCAGTTTTATCTTTCATGATTGTCTTCACTTATTTTTGCTCATTCTTCGCTACGGCGTCGTATATTATTATTGTGGTGATTGTTTCCACCGTTGGGCGTGATTGCTCCCGTTTGGGATGCTTTATTCTTATTGTATCTCATTTTTATTTATATCTGCTCTTGTACCCGATTCCGGGGCTAGTTTTTATAAAGGAAATGCTGCCGAAATTTTTAAAGAAAACAACTTAAACTTTAAAGAATTTTACTAAATTACCAAGGCTTTCTAAATGTTTTAACAAATGTTTCTATTAAATATTTTAACACTCACTACTTTTAATAGTTTTGATTTCTGGGTTTCGGCTTACTTAGTCGCGTTACGCCTGTAGGCGTTACGTGATTAAGTGCTGGTCACGGGCCGAACTTCGGGTCGTGACAAAGTTGGTATCAGAGCGTAGGTTTTACCTTTCAGAGTGTAGGATGACCCTGATATGATAGAGTAGGTAGATGAAGCAGAGTGGCGTAGCGTGCGTATGTTCCGCGGCATACTCACGACACGGTACTCCGCCTCAGTGACCTTAGGACTTATTGATTGAATTCCTTCATGGTTATATACATTCTTGTGATTCGATTTCCGTATCTTTATCGAATCCTACTTTCTTTTCAACCATTATGCCGCCAAAAACTACGAGGGCGCTGAGAGAGGCCGTGAGAGCCGAGATTCGAGTTGACTCATCTGAGACAAGAACTGACCCGGGACGTACACCCGTTGTACCAGAGCAGACTATCCCTCCTTCGACAGATCAGATCGCTATCCTAGGGGCCGGTATGCAGGAGATGCGCCAGATGATAGGGTCGCTAGTTGAGACACTTCGAGTGCAGCGACCAGAAGTAGTTCCACCCGTTGCGTGGACCGCGATGGTACCTACAGTTCAGGCAGTTGCACTTGCAGCCATAGAGATTATCACAGTATCGCTATCAGAGTTTATGAGGCTGAAGCCTCCGGTCTTCACAGGCACCGATGTAGCCGAGGACCCACAGTCTTTTATTGATAGGATGGCCTGGATATGTCGTTCACTCAGATGCTCAGATGCGAGATGGGTAGAGTTCGCGAGCTTTCTCCCGGAAGCTCTTGCGCAGAAATGGTGCGAATCGGTCGAGAAGGGCAGAGCAGCGGGTCTTCCTCCTATGACATGGACCGAGTTTGTGACGGTGTTCCTTGCCCGCTTCCTTCCACAGAGTGTCAAAGATTCTAGAGCGCGCAGGTTCGAGTCTTTACGTCAAACTCCGGAGATGACGGTGTCAAAGTACGACGTACTGTTCACCGAGCTATCTATTTATACCCCATATTTAATGGCTACTGAGGGGATGCGAGTCAAGAGATTTGTTCGAGACTTGCTTACACCATTGTTTCTTGCGATCAACGCACAGCATTGCGAGACCTATGCAACAACTGTAGATGCAGCCTTATTAGTCGAGGAGCGCCTTGCTGAGACTTCGGTAGTCCCAGAGCCGAAGAGAATTCGTACGGATACATCAGCACAGAGACAGCCGTTTAGACGCCATGACAGACGTCTTGCACATGGCAGGGACTTGGGGCGAGGCCGTCTGTTCAACTCTTATCCTCAGGAGGGTCAGCGGTCATCGTCGGGATTTTTCTACTGCGGGAGTTCTTATCATCGTGTTCGAGATTGCCCAGAGCCACGTGAGGGCGAGACTGCCGTACCACATGTCACACTTCCACCTTCTCCACCCCAAAGGGCGTTGACTATTGTACCTACTCTTGATCTGCGTCAGACTCATGCACAGAGAGGCCATGGTCACGGAGGGTTGTTCATAGAGGCCGAGGTGGCCAAGGCAGAGGACAGCCAGCTGCCGGCAGAGTACAGCCAGTTGCTAGTAGGGGACCGCCAGTCGCAGGTGGAATACAGGCACGGGTTTTCGCTTTGACGCATCAGGACGCACAGGCGTCCAATGTGGTGGTCTCAGGTACCCTATCAGTATGTTCTGTTGACGCACACGTGTTGTTTGATCCGGGATCCACGCACTCGTACGTTTCCACACACTTCGTGCCGAGTTTGGGTAGAGAGTCCAGTTTTCTTGATCAACCGCTTGTTGTGACCACTCCTGTAGGCGAGTCATTTTTTGCTAGACACGTGTTCCGATCCTGTGTTGTCCGTATTGGCGAGAGAGAGTTGCCTGTCGACTTGATCCTTCTTGAGATGTTGGACTTCGACGTTCTTTTGGGCATGGATTGGTTAGCCACGTGCTATGCGTCTGTAGACTGCCGAGAGAAGGCAGTTAGGTTTTGTTTTCCCGGCGAGTCGGCTTTTGTTGTGCAGGGGGACCGTAGTGCCGCCCCTCACAGTTTGATTTCATCTCTTCGCGCTGGACAGCTTTTGAGGAAGGGATGTCAAGGATTTCTAGCCTATGTTTGCGATACTAGAGCTACAAATGTTCCGTTGGACCAAGTTCCGATTGTTCATGAGTTCCCTGATGAGCTTCCTAGGCTACCGCCTGAGCGCGATATTGTTTTCTGCATTGACTTGATTCCCGGCATGGGGCCTATTTCCATACCGCCTTATCGGATGGCCCCGGCGGAGCTTAGAGAGTTAAAAGGCCAGTTACAAGATTTGCTGGATAAAGGACTTATTCTACCCAGTGTGTCTCCTTGGGGTGCTCCGGTCCTGTTTGTCAAGAAGAAGGACGGCAGTTTGCGTCTTTGTATCGACTACCGTCAGCTGAACAGGGTTACCGTGCGAAACAGATATCCTTTTCCACGCATCGACGACTTGTTCGACCAGCTTCATGGTGCAGGGTATTTTTCTAGGACCGACTTCCGATCGAGATACCATCAGTTGCGGGTTCGACAGGAGGATATTCCGAGGACAGCTTTCCGCACGTGTTACGGCCATTATGAGTTTTTGGTGATGTCGTTTGGACTCACCAACGCCCTAGTAGCATTTATGGACTTGATGAACCGTATTTTCAGGCCGTATCTTGATTTGTTCATCATCGTATTCATTGACGATATTTTGGTGTATTCCCGGAGCCGAGAGGAGCACGAGCAGCACCTGCGGATCACACTGCAGACTTTGAGGGAGCACCAGCTATTCGCAAAATTCTCTAAGTGAGCATTCTAGCTTGACAACGTAGACTTCTTGGGACACGTGATTACACAAGATGGTATACGTGTGGACCCGAAGAAGATCGAGACCGTTCAGCGTTGGCCCAGACCCGCATCAGTTACAGAGATCCGCAGCTTTCTAGGACTGGCCGGCTACTACAGGCAATTTGTGCAGGACTTCTCCCGTATTGCCGCACCGTTGACCGGGTTGACCCGGAAGGGAGTTCCTTTCGATTGGACGGAGGAGTGTGAGCATAGCTTTCAGCAGTTGCGGACTCGTTTGACTACGGCGTCGGTGTTATCATTGCCTTCAGGATCGGGTGGATTTATGGTCTATTGTGACTCTTCTCGAGTGGGGCTAGGGTGCGTATTGATGCAGTACGGCAGGGTGATCGCGTATGCTTCATGGTAGTTGAAGAAACATGAACAGAACTACCCCACTCATGATTTGGAGATGGCTGCAGTGGTCTTTGCACTCAAGATCTGGCGACATTATCTATACGGCGAGTCATGCCAGATATTCACTGATCACAAAAGCTTAAAGTATATATTTCAGCAGCGAGACCTGAATCTTAGACAACGCCGTTGGATGGAACTAGTAAAGGACTACGATTGCGAGATCTTGTATCACTCGGGCAAGGCTAATGTAGTGGTGGATGCTTTGAGCAGGAAGCCCGGGGGTAGTCTATCTTGTTTGAGCGCAGTACAGAGGCAATCGTCGGCAGATTGGCAGATTTTATGTGACAGCCGAGTGCAGTTCGAGTTCACGCCGATCGGGGGACAGTTTGCGCATGTTCGTGCACGCCCACAGTTGCTTGACCGTACACATGAGGCACAGTACAGTGATGACCGTTGTTCAGAGATCATGACACAGATTGGTAGGGCAGATTTTCCGAGTTCGTGATTGATGATCAGAGGATACTACGATTTGGGACTAGACTGTGCGTACCAGATGCTGAGGGACTGCGGCGCGAGATTCTTGAGGAGGCACATCGATCAGTGTATAGTGTTCATCCGGATTCCACCAAGATGTACCATGATATGAGAGACGTTTACTGGTGGGACGGGATGAAGAGGGACATCACAGACTTCATGTTGAGATGCCTGACTTGTCAGCAAGTCAAGGCCGAGTACCAGAGGCCAGCGGGAGAGCTACAGTCGTTACCCATTCCGGAGTGGAAATGGAAGCAGATTTCTATGGATTTCATTGTGGGTCTATCCAGGACTAGTCGAGGGTATGACTCCATTTGGGTGATCGTGGATCGATTGATGAAAGCGGCTCACTTCCTGCCGGTGAAGACCACTTTCTAATTTGCTCGGTATGCCCAGATATACATCGACGAGATTGTACGACTGCATGGAGTCCCGACATGTATCGTGTCCGACCGAGGCACCCAGTTTACTAGTCGACTATGGCAGAGGCTTCAGGAGGCTTTGGGCACCCGCTTGAATTTTAGCACAGCATTTCATCTGCAGACCGACGGCCAGTCAGAGCGGACTATTCAGACTCTCGAGGACATGCTCCGAGCGTGCGTTTTAGACTTTGGTGGTAGCTGCGATCATCATTTACCCTTGGTGGAGTTCTCCTACAACAATAGTTTCCAGGATACTATTCAGATGGCATCTTTTGAGGCCTTGTATGGGAGGAGATGTAGATCGCCCGTCTGTTTGACAGAGCTCAGTGAAAGCAGTATTTTGGGGCCGCAGATCGTACAGGAGACGACCGAGAAGATACAGCTGATTCGAGATAGGATGAGGACAGCTCAGAGCAGGCAGAAATCGTATGCTGACAGACGCCGCCGCAGATTAGAGTTTGCAGTTGGCGATCACGTTTTTCTGAGGGTCTCTCCGATGAAGGGAGTGATGAGGTTTGGACGGAAGGGGAAGCTTAGCCCCAGATTCATAGGTCCCTTCGAGATCTTCGAGCGTGTGGGCACAGTAGCATATCGTTTGGCTCTTCCACCCGACTTCCCAGATGTTCACCCCGTATTCCACGTGTCTATGCTTCGCAGATACCTGCATGACCCTTCTCACATGATTCAGCAACAGATCGTTCAGCTCGAGCGCGATCTTTCGTTCACCGAGCAGCCAGTCGTGATATTGGACCGGCAGGTGAAGAAACTTCGATCGAAGGTCTTGCCATCTGTGAAGGTGCTTTGGTGCAGCCCAAATGATGAAGAGATCACTTGGGAGGCCGAGGGAGAGATGCGGAAGAAGTTCCCTCATCTCTTTGAAGGTACGCGTACCAATATATTTTAAATTCGGGGACGAATTTCTTTAAGGGGGGAAGATTGTAACACCCTAGGATGTGATTAGTGGCTAATTATATTTTAATATATGGTTTTTAATAAAAAGTTTACCAAAACGATCTTTAAATATTTTATCAAAATTAATGAATATTTTATTAGAATTTATTTAGGCTTGCACACACATGTGCATGTAAACTAAGGTTAAATTGGGGTTAGACCATGATTAGCAACCATGGTGGACTAACCATTTTGTTAAGCTAAATTGATTTTTATTAAGTGTTTGGTTATTTTTTTTAATGGAAAATGATTTGAATTGTGGTTGACTTGTGGAGAGAGAGAGGGGGGGTGTGGGCATCATGGCTTGAGCCATGCTCGCATTTAATGAGGAGAGAGGGGGGTTGACTAGCTTAGACTCTCATTTCTTTTTTCTTTTGCCTCTCATTTTCTCACATCCCTCTCACTCTCACTCACAACAACAGCAGCAGAAGAAGAAGAAGAAGCAGCAGGAGGAGCTTCAGCAGAAGCAGCAGCAAGCAGCAGCAACAACAACAAGTAGCAGCAGCAGCAGCACAAGCAGCAGCAGCAACATGCATCAGCAGCAGCAGCACCCCAGCAGCAGCAGCAACTCCTTCCCTTCTTCTTCTCCTCCTTCTCCTTGCACCTAGGGTCAAGTGAGGTATAAGTTCTGAGCCCAACTTCTTTGTTGCTAAACTTATGTGTTAATTAGCATCGGTTAGTGATATATATGAGATTTAGTACTCGAAATGGTGATTTGTGTGGAGTTTTGGCCAAGTGGTGATTTTGATGGTTAGCCTAGCTTAACTAAGTGTTATTAGGCCCTTTAAACTGAGATTTAACCCCAGATTTCACCAAAATACCATAGGGTTTCATTTAGTGTAAAATCTAATTTTTTAAAGTAAATTTTAACCTTTCTGTAATCTGCTGTAGACCCATATGCTTTAGACAAAATCTGGGATAACTGGAGCATGCATACTAGACCTAGACCACACACACGAAGCACGGGCCCCAAATTCCCAACCTGGGCCGCCGAAATATTCGTTCTGGCCGCAATTTGCTGCCAGATGGGGGATCTGGGTGTCTGGGTTTATTGAGTTGGTGTCTGCTGTACTTTTAAGGCCTGTGGTACATGCAACTTTTTAAGTTTTCACCCGAGTCAAAATCTTGAGCGATATACCTTTTTTCCTATACGTTTAGCTTGCGTGACATATGTGATACGTGAGTGGGTTTAGTGTTTGCCGCGTGTCGCGACGTATCGGAGTAGTTTCAGACGCGTATTCACACATTTCAACATATCAGACACACGCGCGTTTAGTTCGCGACGCGAGATTCTCGTTTGATTTCGATATCGTGTTTTGTAGGATTTTGCTTATATGGATTCTTTGAGTAAATTCTAGGTTCGCAGGTGGGTACGTCGGACGACGCAAAGAAGGGGAAACAAGTGGTCGGCTACGCTTAGCACGAGACCAGTTGAATAGATTTAACATCTATGGGGAAATCGCCCGTATGGCGTTAGGCGTCAGGGCGTGATAGGATATTTTAGTCGTATATATTTATATGTACTATTGTAGCATATCATCTTTTGTTGCATATAGAATAGTAGATATATAACACTGCACTGTCACTAACGGTCAAGCTGCACGAGCACTATTTGTATGTTGCATCACACCGTTAGTGATTGCCATGACACTCGCACTATAGGATTGCTACGAATCATATATCATTTTGATTACCGCATCATTGATGATTAGACATGATTTTGACACATATTGGCATATATTCACATTGATGCACACATACATGATATACCTATATTGCGCACGTTCATATTGATATATCTACACTTGTGCACGCATACCTTGTATATCCATATTAGTACACATATATATTGCTACACTCATATTCGCGTATATATCCATTTGCACATCCATACCTATATACATACATATGTTACATACATGGATGATATTGACTTGATTTAAAAATAGGGACCGCATGAAATATTTTCAACACTGGATCCTTTTTAAAAGAGCGGTTTTCCCTTTTACTCTTAGTGTCATACGACACATTGCATGGATTTACGCATTAAGTTTGGATTTATGTGATTTCTGAATATGAGAACCTGGTATTATTTTAAGAAAGTATGCACTGTTTTAAAAACCCGGTTTCTCTTGATATGATATTTCAGTGCGTCCACCATGCGTTTTCTCGGTTCTAAGACGTGTGACATGTGAACCCGAATCGAGGAGCTGGATGAGGCCGATTGCGGGTACATGGTGGACCCGATATGGTACCCCGGGACGAGAACGGATCTGTCGTGCAGTAGGCGATGAGCCTGGCAGAGGGACTACTACCTACCGGTGATTGGTTGGACCTGGCGGTTATCCGGAGGATACTGACCAGAGTCGAGAGATGGATACAGGACGACCCGTACTGCTGGGGCCGAGGGCCGATTCCGCAGACGGAGCCCATGTGCCGATCTGGACTGACGGAGCCCGATGCTTGAGGATTTTCGTGTCGATGCTGGGCACAATGATTTCATGATATTTTCGAGTGCCGATATTGGGCACTCACGATTCTATGAGATTTACAGGATTTGAGGGCCGATGAGGTTGACAGCGCCTGAGTTTTACTGGGATTTGGGTGCATTGATGAACACCGGTTATTTTTCCATGTTGACATTCCGTGTAGATGTTATTTTATCCCATGCTCAGCATTCATTATTATGCATCTCATCCTGTAGTCGTAGTACCTGATAGAGTACTTTTGCATGATTATTGCCTACCCAGTTCATCATATAGATATTATCTGTTGACATATTTTAGAGTATTGCGGTACGTGCATACTCGCGATTACCTTATGTTATCTACTATTCACGAGTTGGAAACTCACCCCCGTTGTGTCACAGTGTTTGCAGGCTGCCCCTCAGAGTAGTCGCGGCAGGCTACTTTCTTTCATCTTTTGATACGGATACCACTGCAGTTGGCGCGTGAGCCCTTTTGCTGATAGGTGGGTTTTTACGGTATCTGTTTATTTTCCAGTTGTACACACTATTGTATCCAGTACTCTCCATCTACTATTCATGTATTTACTTAGAGACCAGTTGTGAGGACGATGTATATTATTTTGTACTCTGGTGTCGAGCTCGTTGTGAGCCGACTTTATTTATGCAGTTTTATCTTTCATGATTGTCTTCACTTATTTTTGCTCATTCTTCGCTACGGCGTCGTATATTATTATTGTGGTGATTATTTCCACTGTTGGGCGTGATTGCTCCCGTTTGGGATGCTTTATTCTTATTGTATCTCATTTTTATTTATATCTGGTCTTGTACGTGATTCCGAGGCTAGTTTTTACAAAGGAAATGCTGCCGAAATTTTTAAAGAAAACAGCTTAAACTTTACAGAATTTTACTAAATTACCAAGGCTTTCTAAATGTTTTAACAAATGTTTCTATTAAATGTTTTAACACTCACTACTTTTAATGGTTTTGATTTCTAGGTTTCGGCTTACTTAGTCGTGTTACGCCTGTAGGCATTACGTGATTAAGTGCCGGTCACGGGCCGAACTTTGGTCATGACAAAGTTGGTATCAGAGCGTAGGTTTTACCTTTCGAAGTGTAGGATGACCCTGGTATGATAGAGTAGGTAGCTGAAGTAGAGTGGCGTAGCGTGCGTATGTTCCGCGGCATACTCACGACACGGTACTCTGCGTCAATGACCTTAGGACTTATTGATTGAATTCCTTCATGCTTATATACATTCTTGTGATTCGATTTCCGTATCCTTATCGAATCCTACTTTCTTTTCAGCCATTATGCAGCCAAAAACTACGAGGGAGCAGAGAGAGGCCATGAGAGCCGAGATTCGAGTTGACTCATCTGAGACGAGGACTGATCCGGGCAGTACACCCGTTGTACCAGAGCAGACTGTCTCTCCTTCGACAGATCAGATCGCTATGCTAGGGGCCGGTATGCAGGAGATGCGCCAGATGATAGGGTCGCTAGTTGAGACACTTCGAGCGCAGCGACCAGAGGTAGTTCCACCTATTGTGGGGACGGCGATGGTACCTACAGTTCAGGCAGTTGCACCTGCAGCCACAGAGGTTATCACAGTATCGCTATCAGAGTTTATGAGGCTGAATCCTCCGGTCTTCATAAGAACCGATGCAGCCGAGGACCCACAGTCTTTTATTAATAGGATGGCCCGGATATATCGTTCACTCAGATGCTCAGATGCGAGATAGGTAGAGTTCGTGAGCTTTCGCCTGGAAGGTCTTGCGCAGAAATGATGCGAGTCGGTCGAGAAGGGCAGAGCAGCAGGTCTTCCTCCTATAACCTCGACCGAGTTTGTGACGGTGTTCCTTGCCCGCTTCCTTCCACAGAGTGTCAGAGATTCTAGAGCGCACAGGTTCGAGTCTTTACGTCAGACTCCGGAGATGACAGTGTCGGAGTACGACGTACTGTTCAACGAGCTATCTGTTTATGCCCCATATTTAGTGGCTACTGAGGAGATGCGGGTCAAGAGATTTGTTCGAGGCTTGCTTACACCATTGTTTCTTGCGATCAGCGTACAGCATTGCGAGACCTATGCAGCAGCTGTAGATGCAGCCTTATTAGTCGAGGAGCGCCTTGCTGAGACTTCGGTAGTCCCTGAGCCGAAGAGAGTTCGTACGGATACATCAGCACAGAGACAACCGTTTAGACGCCGTGACAGACGTCTTGCAGGTGGCAGGGACTTGGGGCGAGGCCGGCTATTCAGCTCTTATCCCCAGGAAGGTCAGCGGTCATCGTCGGGATGTTTCCGCTGCGGGAGTTCTTATCATCGTGTTCAAGATTGCCCGGAGCCACGTGAGGGCGAGACTGCCGCACCACATGTCACACTTCCACCTTCTCCACCCCAGAGAGCGTTGCCTATTGTACCTACTGTTGCTCTGCGTCAAACTCATGCACAGAGAGGTCATGGTCGCGGAGGGTTTGTTCATAGAGGACGAGGTGGCCGAGGCAGAGGACAGCCAGCTGCCGGCAGGGTACAGCCAGTTGCTAGTAAGGGACCGCCAGTCGCATGTGGAGGACAGGCACGGGTTTTCGCTTTGACGCATCAGGACGCACAGGCATCCAATGCGGTGGTCTCAGGTACCCTATCAGTGTGTTCTGTTGACGCACAAGTGTTGTTTGATCCGGGATCCACGCACTCGTATGTTTCCACACACTTCGTGCCGAGTTTAGGTAGAGAGTCCGGTTTGCTTGATCAGCCGCTTGTTGTGACCATTCCTATAGGCGAGTCGTTTGTTGCTAGACACGTGTTCCGATCCTGTATTGTCCATATTGGCGAGAGAGAGTTGCCTGTCGACTTGATTTTTCTTGAGGTGTTGGACTTCGACGTTCTTTTGGCATAGATTGGTTAGCCACGTGCTATGCGTCTGTGGACTGCCAAGAGAAGACGGTTAGGTTTTGTTTTCCCGGCGAGTCGGCTTTTGTTATGTAGGGGGACCGTAGTGCTGCCCCTCACAATTTGATTTCTTCTCTTCGCGCTGGATAGCTTTTGAGGAAGGGATGTCAGGGATTTCTAGCTTATGTTTGTGATACTATAGCTACAGATGTTCCGTTGGACCAGGTTCCGATTGTTCGTGAGTTCCCTGATGTTTTTCCTGATGAGCTTCCTGGGCTACCGCCTGAGCGCGATATTGTTTTCTGCATTGACTTGATTCCCGGCACGGGACCTATTTCTATACTGCCTCATCGAATGGTCCCGGCGGAGCTTAGAGAGTTAAAAGGTCAGTTGTAAGATTTGCTAGATAAGGGACTTATTCGACCCAGTGTGTCTCCTTGGGGTGTTCCGGTCCTGTTTGTCAAGAAGAAGGACGGCAGTTTGCGTCTGTGTATCGATTACTACCAGCTGAACAGGGTTACCGTGCGGAACAGATATCCTTTGCCACGCATCGACGACTTGTTCGACCAGCTTTAGGAGGTATCGTCCATGCCAATTTTAAAATTTTACCGTACTAAAGAACCCTAACCCTAGAATCTTAACTAAAGAATTAAACAATACAAGCATGTAAATATCTTTACATCTAAGTGAACGAGGAATACAACCTTTGTAGACCGGTCCTTTACTTCTAAAACTCGATGTCGTAGTCCCTTCGCTCCAAGTAGTGAACACCCAAACTCTAGTAAGGGTTCACATGAAGAAATGAGCAAGCTTGCTCGAAGTCTTCACGGCCGAAGATGATCTACGTCAAGGAGACTCAAGCTCATGCTACCTCTTCACTAATAGTATATTAGTGAAGCAAACACCTTAAACTAAATGGCTAATATATTAGAGGATGATGAAGTAGGAGATGGGCTCACTTTAGATTTAATTTTCTCACAATATTTTCTCACTTAGAAAAAAGCTAGCAAGCTTTTTCTCAAATGAAGAAGAAGATGAAGTGGAGATGAGAATGAACTCATGAGGTGAGAATAGCAACCATGGGTGAGTTAGTGTCATACACTAACTCATGTAGAGATTTAACTATGGCTATGGATAATGGTTAGGTTAATAAATATCTTAAGTAAAACAAATTAGTGGACTAAGTCAATGAACACCTGAAGCTTCTCCAAGCTTCTAGCCATGAGATAATTCCATCAATTTGTGAATTACTTGGATAAATATAAACCCTAGGATTATCATAAGCATGGTATAAGTCTCATACACCCATGTAGCATGTGGCATCAAGCATGACATATAAAATATACATTAATATATATCACATATATTCTAAATGCACACAAGTGAGAAAAAGAAATGTTTAAGTGAGCAAATATTTGTTAATGTAAATTAATATATCACATATATAATTATACATTAAATTATCAAATCAACACTTGATTTAATAATCCGGCTATATCACATACAACCGACTAATATCATATGTATCAATTTATCGAATCAACACTTGATCTGATAACTCGGCTATACCACATATAACCGACCGATATCACATATCGTGAGAATAAAATGCGATATCACATACGCGCATTAATCTCGGTCCCGCACATATCACATATGTGCTCCTACTTCGTTTCACATGAACCAGGAAACCTCTGTGTAGGACTCTAAAGACTCGTCAATACGCCGGCAGTAGGTGATGATCATATCAAACACCCACAAGCCGCAAGCGGTCTGCTAAACGTAATGGCCACCCAGGTATTAAGCGATCAGAAGATTAACAAGCAAGCCTGCTCATACTCCTGCGAATCCAATCAGTAACACTACCGTACAGTCCGATCTCACCGTCAGATATGTTGCATATCACAGTCTGGGGTGGTATAACGTCAGACCCCAATAGCCTGATAAGTCATGCCGATGCAAGATCCATAACGGTTTGGGAAACTACTGATAACACTTACCAGTAGATCTCAGCAACCCTGGCCAAGGATTTCCTGTTATGTCCAATCGAGCATAGCGCAACATCAACTCTCAATACCGGGAGAGAGGAATCCCCTCCTATCGCTCATTGCCTCCATGTGACTCGAGACTGTACCCAAAAACCACCTTTTTGCACGATCTCTTAACCGTGGTATGGTGGAAATCAAAGCATAGTGGGAATCACACAAGACTCTATGACGATCTTGGGTCGACAGACTAACCTGTACCAGTGTCACCAGAGAACTGTTATCTGACGATAGATATAATACCATCTAGGAGTTCTCAGCGAGTCCGTTCAGTGTACCCAGTCTCCACTGAGCACTCGTATACCTTCTCTGATGTCAAACACCAATGGATATGGGATCATCCATCGCCCATCATATGGGTCAAGAAGCGTATACGCTAGTCTACTCTGGAATATCGATGCCCCGTCTCGATACCCCCACGACTAGGAACATTTGAAGGATGTACTTACTGACTACCTCTGCCCTACTAGTATGATCTGCATCATAATCCTGGTTGTCTAGTACCCATCCTAAGGGCTTTATCAACATGTAATAGAGAGACAATAATTATACATGTTAAAATAAAGAGCAACCGGATAGCATACTATCATGTCGAGCATGAAAGTCCTCCCTATATATATCCAAGCATCCACTACAATATACATCGCATGTACAGTAATGGCCTCTAGGGCATACATATAACTAACATTTTCAAGGCTCTCCATCACTCGACCTACGGAGGCTTCTCGAAAAGCGAAGGCAATAGAACTAACAAAAGGGCCAGAGCTCCGGCCAAGTTAAATTTTGTGAAGTTCCAAAGCTCGGACTGCCCCCACGACCATAGCCGTGTCAGCCATGAAAATCCTCAATTCTTTCAAACCCTTAAAATGGGTTCAGAAGAATGCGATGTCTGCCAAGATCAAGAAGACTGCAATTCAAACTGTCTTACTAAGGGATGTGTCCAAGCCCCGGCACAAAAGGCGTGACACCCTCTCTTCAGAAGTCTACCAAGCACTTCGTGCCATGCGAAAGCAGCAGGCCAAAGCCCAAAAAGAAGTGCCAGTGCCACTTAAGAACCCGGTCAGCCGTCTTCAATCAATTTTTTCTCTCGAAGCGACAGGGATACGATGGCTGTCCGTGAAATCAGCTGCCAGTGATAAAAAGATGGCCGAATATGTTATCCATACGGTCTACATAGTGGGCACGCGTCCTAGCGATAACCTTCACAGCAAAAGTAAGGATGGGGCCATCACATCCCAAGCTCAATTTGGCTTGAATATGGACGCCATTTCCCAAGATCAGCCCCCTCCGCAGGAGAAACCCCCCTTGATGAGGCCGATAAGCTGAAGGACCCCTTAGTCCATGTGGAATTAAGTTCGGACAACGAAGAAGAGCCAACTTTCCGCCCCCGGACAGCAAAACAGGAGCTCCTCCAAGAGTTCCGAAAACAGCTTCGAAGCAAAGACAGGGAGATGGCCAAGCTTTACTCCAAAATCTATGGCTTTAGATCTAGATTTGAAAAGTGTCCCAATTTGGGTACTTTGACACTATTCTAAAGTGTTTTAGAATGGATGGCTTCTGGCGTGGTGGTATACCCGTAGGTGATGGAGTTACCCTCTAAAGAAATATTTTTGGACTGATGAGGAGAGGGATTTGCATGATTGACATATCACTTGCTTAGGCAATTGAGTCAATCATGAGATGTCAAGTACCACACCAAATATTGCTTTTGCACTCGCTGTAATAAGCAGATATTAATCTAATCCTGGAGAAACATTGGGAAGTAATTATGAACATAAAAGAATGTTCTTGGTATATGATAACCTTCAGGAAGCGGTTATCATTTCAGACTTCCAAGATGACCAGGATGAGAGAGTGGCTATCAGAATTAAAGTTTACCCTCTTCTGAGGGGCGTTATGTTGGACAGCGATCCAAGCGGATACTAAGGTAGGCATGACGTAGGATACTGATTAAATTTAGTGGAGGATACAGTATAAGAAGTTTGTTGGTTTTGGAGTTCATTTATGAACTTGGTCTAATCAGATATCCAGACAAGTTCTATGACATGTATCGCTCATTTCGGGAGATAGATGTTCTCTGCGAAGTTGAGATATAGAGAGATAAAGATAGAAATATTGGGTGAATCCACCACTGAGGCTATTTCTCGAACACGAATGTTTTTCATGATTTGTGAAACTGATTAGTAAAGAATTTGGGTGTTCGGTATCACACGGGCTGTGAATATGCGACACCACAATAATTAGTCTTAAGTGCAAGTGGGAGATTGTTGGCTATAGTGTTGTCAAGGCAATTATTGTGAACGCAGGCAGGCGATTATGATGATTGAGTGAGAACCTATACGGGTAGAACAGTCTTACTCGAGATGATAGTATGCTATCTGGTTTGTCTTTATCATCATATACATGTATTATGTAGTATTATGGATCACTATTACATATTGATAGAGCCCATAGGATTCATGCTTAACTACCAGGGTTATTGTGGCGATCACACTTGTGAGAACTGGGCAATCCATAAGCAAATTCTTAAATGTCCCTAGTCGTGGAAATATCGAGACTGATTATCGATATTCTAGAGTTGACTAGTGTATATGTTTCTTGACCCCGACGAGGGGTGATGGCCGGTCTCACAGCCATTGGTGTTAGTTAGTCACCAAAGATTGTATACAGGAGCTCATTGGGTTATGAGTTACACTGGACGGACTCACCGGGAACATGCTAGATGGTATTATACCTATTGTCAGGTAGCAGTACTCTGGTGACATGAGTACATGTTAGTCTGCAGACCCAAGATCGTCATTTTTCTCATGTGTGTTTCCCCCAATCAAAGCAAAGCTCTGTTTGAATTTCAAAAACTCAAAAATTGAAGCAACGCTTCAGATTCCTTGTGCTGCGCACAGCGCGCCACGTGTCAAAAGCTGACACGCCAGCGCTACACCCAAGATAGCGCACCCAATCAGAGCAAGGCTCTGTTTTAAAATAAAAATAAAGGAAGCAACGCTTCAGATGACTTGCGCTCTGCGCTGCGCGACACGTGTCAGCGCAGTTGCGCTGCGCTCTGCGCTGTGCGACACGTGTCAACGCAGTTGCGCTGCGCTCTGCGCTGCGCGACATGTGTCAAGCGCAGGTGCGCTTGCGCCAACCGTACGAGAATTTAAAAAATAAAATTTTGGAAAGATCTTTCTAATCTTGTTAAAACAAGAAAATTATCTTCTGTAAAACAGAACTCCTAGGATCAAAGATCCAGCGGTGTGGAAACACCCCTAAATCAATCAGAGAGAAAGATCTCTTTAACTGATTTAACAAACACCCACGACACGAAGTGAAATTCTGGAGATGGAGAAAGTGGTTACCGCGATGCGGTAGCGTAATTAACTGCAGGGGCTTGCGCCTGCAGGGAAGAGCGTCCCCACAATCAAAAACCCCTCAAGCGAGGGGGAATCTGACGAAGTCTGCTACATCGGCCACATCCGTCTAAACCTCCGATACACGGTGCCATAAATCAACTTGGCATCTTCGGAGAGGTGGACGGATAAAAACTAAATAGCATCTGCCGCGAATCTCAGGCAAGACGTCTCTGCGTCGCGCCGTCTTTCGGAGGGGAACAGATTCTGGCACGCCCGGTGGGACCTTTTCCTCTTTCCACTCCACACTTCGTGTGTCGTGTTCGTGAACAAATCGCGGCTTGCTATGGTTGCCTGTGGATTTGAGGTACTTAGATTTGGTGTCTTGCTCTGTGCAGAAAATAGAAGATCAATGGCTTCAAACTGCACTACCTGCAACTACAACTCTCGCTCCGTCCCATCTGGAGGGGTGATTTACGGGTCCCAAGCGGCCTCCCTTTTCAAGATGCCAGTGGAGCAGGTAACTCAAGCCACCACTGGACTATTCTTCGGGACCATGCTCCCACCGATGAGCTTCAATGCCCCAATGACGTCACAAGAAGCTCTAAAGAAGTCGGTTTTTGATCGGCTTACAACTACCGCGGCCCCTCTCAACGGGTTGCCCAACTCCATTGCCTCGGTTTTTAACAGACTAGGCCAAAGCTCCAACGGGCCCATGAAGAAGCCCGCGGTACCAGAAGGCGTTATCCCGAAGCGGATAGCTATTCCTACTCCTGAAGTCACCAAGGTGGCTTCTCCGGCTAAGGGGTCGGTCTTCACAAGACTGTCCGGGTTAGCTCCCACTCCGCGTGAAGTAACCAAGGCCGTTTCCCCTGCACGAAAATCAGCCTTCTCAAGATTGGTCGTTCCCTCTCAGCGAGCGTCAGTCTTCGACAGGCTAGCACCAATAACAGTCTCTCCTCAAAGCAGGGGGCATGAAGAAGCTTATCCAACAACGGAGGTGATCTCATCCGCACGACATGCTTGACGTCGCCACTGGCGCCGAGTGAGGAAAGCCGGGGGCAATTCCCCTTCTGGACTGACTCCGCCAGCTCCAACGGTGGAAGTTGATGCTGCTGTTCCAACCGAGAACAGTTTTGAACTACTTAACAAGGTGCACAGAAACTCGCCAACTGCCGTATTGAAAAAATCTCCTACACCAGTGGATAATGCCCCAAAGGTGAAGCTGGAGCAGCCGCCTCAATGGCTGTCCTCTAAAATTTACAAGGCCTGCCGTCAAGTCCAAGACTCCGGAGTGGATCAAGACTATCTCCGCCGACAGAAAAAGATGAAGGTTCGGCAGGAGAAGGACTACTCTGTCAAGCCATAAAAAGCGACAGCTACTTGGGTACCCACTACAACGGCCCCCTCAGCTTCGACCGCTCGCAAAAGAAGGAGGTCGGAGAAGATCCCTGTGTCTTTAGAAAATCGCAAAGACACTGAATCTAAATGCCCCAAGTCTGGGGGCATGGTGGTGCACACTATTTATATGGCTTCCGGAAAGGAGGAAAGCCGTGCTTCGATGGGTCACCGACCGCTTACTCGATCCGTGACCAAAGACCAGGAGCAACAACAGAAGCTTCAGGAAATGATGACTGCAATGGCCGCACTTACCGGGCCGAAAGAAAGCCCGGAGGCATCATCAGAACAGCGTCACGAACAAGAAACTGACGCTGACTTCCTACGCAGAGTCCTCGAAAAGAAGGACAGAGAAGCAGTAGAACAAGCTGCCAACATAAAACAAATGGCACTTCTCTTCCAAGACATGGTAGGAATGATATTACAGCCGGATCCTCCAGCTGAAGATCCTCCGATTACCCTTGAAGATGACAGAGGAGAGACGTCGAATCCACCGCCGGCTCTTTCAACGGCCAAGAAGGAGACAATTTCCAGAGCTGCCCTGGATGAATATATAGCCCAGCAGATACGAGTTGTTGTTTACCCAATGTTTCGCAAGAGCCAGCGAGCGTACTCCAATAACAGCTTTGATCAATGCAAGAGTAAAGCCGGGCGAAACTTGGGTTCAATATGCAATCCGATGGCGGAACTTGTGGTCAAAATGCGAACAACACATTGAAGAAGCGCCAGTGGTAGGCATGTTTGTGGGCACCCTAGACCCTCATGCAACTATTTCACAGTTCATGATGTTCTTTAAACCGACCACGTTCCAGGCTTTGATCGACAAGCTAGCCCAGATGGACCAGATGGGCCATAGATCGTCTCCCCCAAAGCCGGACTCTCGAAATGAGAAGGGGAAAGGAAAAGCGATCGTCGTCGCCAATGCTCAACAACAGCCGAGCAACTTGAAACCGGTTGTCCGTCAAAACAACATGCGTCCACGCATATCCCTCGAGGAGAGGCTAGGACATCCTTACTCGTTTCCTCAAGATAAAACGAGAAGACTGTTCGAGCTGGCAGTGTGCAACAGACTCATCAATCTGCCGGATTCAAAACGTCCGTTGCAGCCAAATGACGTCATTGATCCCAATTACTGCCCCTACCACCGAGTATTGGGTCATCCGATCGAAGATTGTTACGTCTTCAAAAACTGGATTGAAGACCAATACCAACAAGGCAAGTTCGCGTTGTCCAAAAGATGGAAGGTGAACCCGCCGCAACCTCATATCCCTAAAAAGGTGAACATGCCGGGGGCAACGTGCTCCCTTGTTGAAGAAGCTTCGTGGGAGGTTGTGCTATCTGCCAAAACTAAAAGGATGCTGAATGATCTTCAGACATGCCCGGCAATCAAGTAGAAGAACCCGCTGGAACCCCAGATCATTGAAGGGATGCTGAAGCCGCGCCCAACTTCAAAGATCGGTGGTGATGGCCCAAGCACTCACACCCAGCCGTCAAAATCTTCAAAGAAGAAGAAGAAGAGATCCAAAAAGCCCGTGAAGCCTGGCGACAAGCGCACAGACTTACAGAAGCAGATTGATGCATTAGAGGAGTATAATCAAAAGGCACGGACTCCCATCACGCTCCAAGAGTTTCTCAGCCACGTCTTTCAAGAGGAAGATGATGGAGAAAACTCGTCGGACGAATCTGAGGGTTATGTAGCAAGTTGTCATATGATCTCCCACTCGTTTACAGACGATGAGAAAACTCCTTGCACTGAGAAGCTGGGGGCAGATCCTAAACCGGAACTTCTGGGGCCATCAGATGAAACAATTGATGCATTCCTCAACGAAGCTCTTTTGAAAAGTAAAGCTGATCGGGAACGCGAGACGGTCATATTTGAAAGGGCCAAGCACTGGCGACTAGAAGAAAGAGTTGAGACACTCCCGTCAAATCAAAAGACATCCGTTGCGGATAAAAACAAATTCAAGACGAGGAAAAGGTTTGCTAAAGCCATATCAATGGGGATGAAGCTACCACCCTCTGAAGGAAACACTGCCGGCAAAGAAGAAATGCACCCTTCCTACTGCTTATATCATCGAAAGATTTCATACCCCACCGAAGAGTGCAAAGCTTTCAATAAATGGTGGTAAGGGTATGTTGTTCTCCGGCAACATTTCAAGCGGGAGAAGCGCAAAACTCGTCGGGAGCGGAAAAGTACGACCGAGGAGCTTAGAAGAACTACCGGCGATTGTTGCATGGTTAACGCCGGGGAAGCGCAAATTCTTACATTCGGGAGCGACTCTGACGAGGAAATGGCTCTTAGCCCTCTCTTTAAAGAGTCCACTTCGGGAAAAGAGGAAGAGCCGAAGGCCTGCGAAAATATCCGGCTGCGTAATCGTACGCTACCCGAAAAGAATCTCTGACCCTTAAATAAAAAAGATAAGGGAAAAGAAAAGGTCTCTGAGGATATCGCCCTAGATGACCAAGTCATGGAAGAGCTAACCGCCAAGGACCCGCCAAAGAAAAATAAGGTGGACTACAACGTTCTGGCACACTTGAGGAAGCTACCCTCGCAACTCAGTATTCTCGATGCCCTCTTACTATCAAAAGAAGCAAGAGATTCATTGATCAAGGCGCTACAGGAGCCAGAGCAATTCCAAGCTTTTCTCGCCGAAGAAAAGATGAAGGACGAGCTGGAAGAAGTGCACATAGCCAATGTCACTTTCGGTGATGAAGACCTCCTCCTTGGGACGTGCGAACACAATTGTCCCCTCTATGTCTCAGGGTACTGCCATGATATAAAGATAGGCAAAATCTTGGTTGACAATGGGTCTTCCGTCAATCTCCTCAATGTATGGGTGTTGAAAGAAATCTGCATGAGTGTCCAGCACCTCACTCGGGATAAGATCACCATCTCCGGGTTCGACTCTCAATCATCGTGGACTCTCGGGTCTGTGATACTGACGTTACGCTTTAGGCTACTCGTCACGGACATTAAATTCCACGTCATAGACGCCAAGATATGCTATAATGCTTTGCTAGGCCGGCCCTGGTTACACGAGTACAACATCATCCCTTCTACGCAGCATCAGTGTATGAAATATTTTAAGGATGGTCTCGAGTATACCGTAACAGGAGAGTTGAACCCGTTCTCCGTAAACGAGGTCCGCAAGTACGAAGATGAGAAATACTTCTTACCGGATTTCGAAGACACGGACAGGTGTCACAAGCCAGAGAACAAAGCTAACGCCACCATTCCTGTCTTCGGGAGCGATATCGAGGAGGACGAAGAGATAGTCTATTCCGGGCCGTCCCAATGTAACAAGCTAGGACCGTCCTCTCCCATGTTAATCTTTGGCAGTAACTTGGAAAATGAGGTCCATGCTATATTCTCTGCTCGGCCTTCCATACAAACTTTCGTTGACGAAGAACAAAGTCTGCAAGTCGCCATGGTTCCACTTAAACATCATAAAGAACTGGATGCGCTCGATACCTACAGTGTAGAAGAGCTGCGGACGTTCTATGTCCCTCCCAGGAGAGAAGGCGAAAAGGCGATTCTATTCTACTGCTCTGAAGAAACCAAAGTGGAGAAAGAAATCTGGCACGGTGCGGATCCTACACTTGACAGGCTTCAGCCCATCCGTCTGCCTAGATATTATACAAAAGGCTTGAAAAGGCTATTGAAGCGCCAAGGGATACCCTTCAAACAGACCACTCGAAAAGCTAAGTTTTATGATAGGATCTGGAACGTTCCAGGAACTCAGCACAAGTTGCCTAACAGGAGAATGGAAGCAATCGGGCTTGGATATGTTCGGTCCAAGAAACGGGAGTTACTCCGCGACTGCTATGTTGTGCATAACTTTGATGAAGAAGGGGATGCTCGATGGGAAGATGCTAACCCTGAGCCAGAAAAAGTACCCGACGTAAAAATGCCCAGTCCGTCGTTCGAAGAACAAATGGACAAGCTTATAAGGGAAGCTGGTCAAAAAGTTCGAGACGACCACAATCGCGAAATGGCCATCTATGAGAAAGCCAGGATGCAACGCCTCCTCCAACAGGCTGTGAAAGACGAAAATGCCGTTCCCTGTCAACCTGTTGTAAAAAAGGCCCGACGCAGAGGCAGAAAGAAGTCAAAAAGCAGAAAAGGCATTCAGCAACGACAAAGCGGACCAAGAAGCCACGCAGTCGGGAATCGAGCGGTCCTAATCTATCCCTTATGAAGAAAATGGGTCGAGCGTACTCTTTTCCTCAAGACAAGACAAAGAAGATACTTGACTTCGCTATAAAACATCAAATGATTACGCTTCCGGATTCCAAGCACCCCGAACAAGCGGGCGAAGTCCCACACCCGAACTATTGCTCTTATCACCGAGTAATAGGCCATCCTCTCGAAGATTGCTTCACCTTCAAGAATTGGGTCGAAGATCAGTATCAGCTCGGCAAGTTCGCTCTATCTGACAGCTGGAGGGTAACGCCGCCACAGAAGTATGAACCCAAGGCCACGAGAGCAGAACCAGACCCACATCGGTCTTGGAAGCGAGCTTGTACTTGTCATATGATAACAATATTAAAAGAAGAGCCCGAGAATATGGATGACCTTCCCTGGTCAAAAAGTTCGATGACTAGGTGATCTCAGAATTTCCACCAGCGCCGAAAGAGCTGGAAGATGGAATACACACCGCTGCAGATAATCTCAAGAAAATTGAGTTGGGGACAGCGAACGACCCGCGACCGACATTCGTTAGTGAGCTGTTGTCTGAAGGAAGGGTGGCTTCATTAAAATATGCAGTATAAAGATTGCTTCGCATGGAACTATTCCGAAATGCCAGGACTAGATCCAGAAATTGCTGTGCATAAATTGGCGATATCCCCGGACGTTAAACCAATCAAACAAGCACCGAGAAGAATGCGGCTCGAGCTTGAGATGAGTATCAACACCGAGGTCAAGAAATTAATCGACTCTGGCTTCATCCAAGAATTTCAGTATTCCGATTGGATCGCCAACATCGTCCCGGTGATGAAGAAAAATGGGACGGTGCGCATATGTGTAGACTTTCGGGATCTCAATAAAGCCTGCCCGAAGGACGATTTTCCAGTGCCAGTCACCGAGCTGATGATAGATAACACGTCCACTCACGAGGTTTTCTCCTTCATGGACGGCTCATCAGGATATAATTAGATAAAGATGCATCCCGAAGCCCAGAAGCACACCGCTTTCCGGACCCCTTTGGGTATATTCTGCTACAAGGTGATGCCCTTCGGTCTAAAGAATGCCGGTGCCACCTATCAAAGGGCCATGACAAAGATCTTCGATGACCTTATACATGAAATCGTCGAATGCTATATTGACGACCTCGTGGTTAAGAGCAAATCATACGAGGAGCATTTAGAGCATCTGAAGACCGTATTTCAACGCCTTCGACAATACAACTTGAAGATGAACCCTCTCAAGTGCGCATTCGGGGTCTCCTCGAGCAAATTCCTGGGATTCATCGTGTAAGTCCACGTTACCCGTCCCCGATTCTTTGGGGTTGCGGAAATGGTGAAAAACAATTTTCTTCGGTGGGGTAACATGGACTCAAAAGCCGGATCTTTGCTAAACAAACTATCTAACAACCTAGCTAAGAGTTTAGCTACTATGTTAGGGGTTATACCTAATCTTGAACTCCTTCTCTTCAACTCCTTGTGGTGGTCGGATCGGCCTCACCTCGTCATCTCCTTGTGCCGAAGATGGATCCACCCGAAAGCTTCTACCTTTGGCTCCAACCTCAATCTAGAGGAAACTAAAATCCTTGGCTTGCTAGACCTTGGACTTTAGGATGAGTAGAGAAGTGTTTTGGGCTTTATCTCTATGGTTCTTGTTTCTCAACACATGAGACAATAGAACCATGAACTAGAGAGAGAGCAAGAGGAAGAGGGAGAGCTTGAG
Source organism: Agapanthus africanus (assembly GCA_030015575.1). Classification (NCBI taxonomy): domain Eukaryota; kingdom Viridiplantae; phylum Streptophyta; class Magnoliopsida; order Asparagales; family Amaryllidaceae; genus Agapanthus; species Agapanthus africanus. Next base: position 253,772,873 of record CM057341.1, read on the forward strand.
GATGAGGAGAGCTTTCATGAGAGAGAAAGCAAATGATAGAATGAGCAAGACTGTTTCCACCATCCTCTCATAACACAAAAATAATCATAACAATAATAGTAATTGAGTATTATGTGATGGTTCATGTCAAATGGCAATATCATTTCATGCACTCATTTTGTAAAGACTAACAAGCAAGCAAAAGTCTTTGCCATGAAATGATAGCCATTGTAATGATGTTGGTCAACAAGTCCAACCTAGTCAACCGGTCAACAAAGTCAACCTTTCAACCCAACCATGGCACAATAATACTTAATTAATATTATCATTAATCATATTTCTTATTCTCATTAGGGTTTAGCAAAAGTCAACAGTCAACAACCCTAATGAGAATCCTCTGCCTCTGTCTCTGTCAACCGTGCATACACACCCGCATCCGCGTTCCGAGGAACACGAATACAAACGAGATAAAACCAATCCCAAAACGTATACTAGGATTTGGCTTAAACTAAAGCCCGCTAGTAATAACTGTCCGGTCACTAAACGTGCACAAGTGCATGGATGTGACCGAACCCTGTCGCAAAACCATGCGACCTCTACTCTTTTGCCTAAAGGCGAATAGCTCTCTGTGTGGGACTCTAAAGACTCGACACTACACTGGCAGTGGGTTTAACCACAGACCGCAAGCGGCACTAGCTGTGCGTAACGGCCCCCAGGTAGATGCCGATAAGAAGACTGACGAGGTGAAACCCATCTGAACTCCTACTGAGCCTGAATGTGACAGTCTCCGTACAGTATAATCTGTTCGTCTGAGAATATCGCATGGCGGGCCTAGGAGGGCGGTAAACGTCAGTCCCCTAATAGCGGTACAAGTCGTGTTGGAGTGTAGCCCAGAACACCCTGAGATAACACTGGAAACCTACCAGTATATCTCGCTTGCCCTGGCCAGGGACAACTGTGTGTAATGGCTCTCCATGACACAGCGCGATATCAACTCCCAATACCGGAAGAGACGAATCCTGTCTAACCGTCACTGCCTCCAAGTGCTTCGGGACTGCACCCAACTACTATCTGTTTGCACGACTCCTTTGAGCCGTGGTAGGGTAGTAATCAAAGTACAGTAGGAACACACTCGAGGCGAAGTGACAGTGTCAAGTCAGCGGACTAAGCTGTACTCATGTCACCTAGGAACTAATAACTGACGATAGGTATAGTACCAACCATCAGTTCCCAACGAGTCATGTCCAGTGTACTCGTAACCTAACGAGCACCCGCATACTATCTCAAGTACGACGTACTGACGGCTGTAGGACAGACCGTCTCCCTTGCTGGGATGAGAAGCGCATACGCTAGTTGATTGATACGAAAAAGTGTGTTTGTTTGTAGTTAACCGCAATCAGAACGGTATCGCGTATAGCTAGACCGAGATGAGTACGGGTCGTCCTCTGGGAAACGTTGAATCTTTTATTTTTACTTTAGATGTGTTGAAAAAGAGAGGAGGAAGAAAGAATTTGTTGAATGGTTTCTAGATCTACTTTAAACAAGAATGTAAAATATAGATCTAGATTATTTTAGAGATTTAAATAATATAATAATAGGGCTTGTAGGGTTCGTTAGGATTTAGTAGTTATGGACGATTAATTAAAAGTTACCCTTTTTATCCATTAATAGATTTAGAACTAGAACGACGGTGATGCGTGTAGATTAGGGTTTCTGGAGGGAAAAGGAATCACACTCTTAACCCTTATCTCGACACGGAACTCCGCTCATATCTAGCCTTTACCAAAACAATTATTAATCTAATCTCTAATCGTGGTCGGAACTAGCAAAGAATTGCTAGCGCGCCCGATTAGGATGTTAATGGTTCTTTTGATAAAGTTCCTAAACTTTATAGGACTTAAAAAGGGTTTAATTATTTTCCTCGTCCATTAGCCTACCCTAATCCTACGAACCCTAACAAGCGGAGAATTACTCGCGCATGTTGGGAAAAGAAGATGAAAAGAAAGAGAGGGAAAACATAATGTAAAAAAAACAAACAATTAAATAAAAAACTACCTTTATTAATCAACTCCTTCAAGCTACACTTTTAATCCATAGAAAATGATTACAAAACTTGATTTGCTTCTCGATCTTTCCTAAGGAGGTAGTCGAACAGTCGATGATCAGCCTGGATGCGTGAGCGTCGGGAGCTTCGTGATCTCTTCGGCTTGATAGCTTTTCCAAGAGGCTCTCGGTGCCTTTTTATAGTGCAAAGCCAGAATCTTTTTGTTGAGAACTTGGTAAATTTCAGCCTAGATTAATGCCCCAAAATATTTCCTTCCAACCTCCTCAAATTGCGGCGGATCCGCGGCCCAAGGGTGTGTTTGGTCGCGGATCCGCGCTCAAGGGACGAGATCGATTGATGATTTTTCTTTTGCTTTTATCTGGTGACATTTGGCAATCCTAGGCATCTTCATATTTCAGAAATCTTCTCTCGGTTGCTTCCAGACTTGGTCTCCAAGTTTGCTTCTTAATTTGGCAAGTTTTCTTCAACAAATTGATTTGTTTGTTAAATCCTGCATAACAACTTGGAAAATTCTGCACCATAATCTCAAATAATATTTAGTAGACTTAGTTCTACTAGGATTTGGTCAATAGATTTATTTGCATACATTTTCCTACCAAAATGATAATTAAATATATTAACACATGGAAAATAATGTTTTTACACATAAACCCTCATATGTATAATATATTATAATAAAGTCCTTTTTTTTAATATGAAAATGGTAGGTTAAATATAATACAAATGTGCAGTTTTATCAACTGAACAAATACCCCCAAACTTATCTTTGATCGTCCCGAGCAAACTAGTTTATTTAAGAGGAGAAAAAGAAAGGAGAAAACTAAGCACACTTTCGTAGGCAGACATGATTGCACTGAGCACGTGCAACAAGCCGTTAAACCTCTAGGTGTCCCTAGTAGGAGGAGTGTTGTCTCCTGAGGGTTTTCAGCGGATTACACCCACAAAATCCTATAACAAAAGAGAGATGGTGAAATTTACATATAAAGATAAGAACCATAAAAGAAAGACTTTGAAAAGAAGAGTTTCCAACTATGCTAGCTTTTCAGTTGTCATGAGCCATATCTTAATAGTCATGAAAAAATGTTAGAAATCACATCATCCCTCAATAAAACATCGTCTTTATTCTTCATTCCTACCTTTCATCCAAACATTGATCATATAACCCCATGTGTGTGAAATGGACATCCCTACACTCGGAGAATTCAATTCAAGCTATCATACTCTTGTCCATCTACCTTAGTACTTTTTAATGAATATTAAAGATTTGCTCACACATTTTCATGCGACCGTTAATACTTCTTGAGGTACTAACAGACCGATTACTTATGTGCTTGCTGATAAGGTGATAATTTTCCTCGTCTTGCACCACCTAAGGCTTAGCAGTGACTCCCAGACCAGTTGGCCTTAGGGCACTAGGTGAAGAGGCACCCTCGCTATATTTTTTTATTGCTGCCTTGGCGATAACAAAACCAGTGTTCATTTTTTTTTTCTTTTCACCATTTTCATATTTTCTTCATTTTTTTTTCCTTCATACTTTGGCTTTTAGACAAGAGCATTTCAAGGTATTCTCTACTATCCCGAGTTTCAAGACGTGTGTAAGTGCATATAGTAGGGTATCAACATTCAAATGTTTGGCTTCCAGAATAGAAATTATTTTTCAGACTTATTTTTATCCTCAGATTAGTGACTTCCTTCATCTTACTAACCCTTGGGACAACAGCTCATAACTACTTATTACTAGTTCGTGTAAGAAAACTTCTAATTTTCTTGGTTTTCTTAAACTATTCCAATCTTTTGGATGTAATGTTTCACTTTCTATTCTTTTGTTATATACAAACAAAATTTTAATGCCCGGTGTCAAAGATAATTTAGTGAATACAAACCTCCCCCCCCAAACCTGTTTTCAGCAGTGTCCTCACTGATGTATCCTTTTGAGAACATGGACCTGTATACTAAGGGAGAGATACAAGGGGTAAAATAATAGTGAAATGAAAAATTCCCCCAAACTTATTCTTTGACACGCACGGATATTCAATCAAATCATTTTTGTACTCACCTCCATTCTTAAAATGTGAAAAAGTTATCAAAACATGGAGGTGAGGCGGAGGAATTTTAGTTTTGATAAAGCGGCTCCTGTAAAAACAGGAGCTCCTCCGCGGGGTCAACAGAAAAATACGGTTTTAATCTATGCCCATTCACTTTAAAAATCGAACCGTTTTTCAAATTTTCGACTTCAACCGCCCCGTGCGGGTGTACATACCGCACCACAAAAGGTCCTTTCCAACGAGATTTAAGCTTACCCGGATGAAGATGGAGACGGGAATCGTAAAGAAGGACTTGTTGCCCCGATGTGAAGGTTTTTCTAGAAAGATTTTTATCGTGGAACACTTTAGTCCTGTTCTTTACTATCACCGCATTATCGTAAGCTTCATCGCGGAGTTCGCTTAGCTCATTCAATTGCAGCTTCCGATAGCTGCCTGCATGCTCAAGATCAAAATTAAGCTCTTTAATAGCCCACATTGCCTTATGTTCAATCTCGACAGGGAGGTGGCATGCCTTCCCAAACACAAGACGGTATGGAGACATACCAAGATCGGTCTTATAAGCGGTGCGGAATGCCCAAAGAGCATCCGTCAATTTGGTTGACCAATCCTTACGGTTTTTGGAAACCTTCTTCTCCAATATCTGTTTGATCTGCCTATTTGAGATCTCAGCCTGCCCGCTTGTTTGGGGGTGATAGGGCGTAGAAAGCTTGTGAGTGATTGAATATTTCCGCATCAAGGCCTCGAAAGACCTATTGCAGAAATGTGTCCCGTTGTCGCTAATGATAGCGCGAGGGTGTCCGAATCGCGAGAAGATGTTTTCTTTAAGGAACTTAATGACAACTTTGTTGTCATTAGTGCGACACGGTACAGCTTCCACCCACTTCGAGACATAATCAACCGCTAATAAGATATATAAATTCCCAAAGGAGTTGGAAAAAGGGCCCATAAAATCAATACCCCAAATATCAAATATTTCCACAACCAATATAGGTTGGAGCGGCATCTCGTTCCTCCGTGAAATCCGACCCAAATGCTGACATCGCGGACAAGTTTTGCAATGTTCAAATGCATCTTTAAATAATGTTGGCCAATAAAAACCACATTGCAAAACTTTCTCCGCCGTTTTTCGAGGTCCAAAATGACCGCCGCATGCCTGATCATGACAAAATGATAACACGCTCTTGAATTCATCGTTAGGGACACACCTGCGAATGATTTGATCGGAACAATACTTGAATAGATATGGTTCATCCCAGTAAAAATATTTTACTTGGGATAAAAATCGAAGTTTGTCTTGTTTCGACCAATCGCTAGGTATAAGTCCCGTCGCAAGATAGTTCACGATATCCACAAACCAAGGTTCGTAGGATACATTCAAGAGCTGTTCGTCGGGAAATGAGTCATTTATCGGCACAGTCACAGTTGGCGAAGAAGTGATGCGTGAAAGATGGTCGGCTACAACGTTTTCACATCCACTCTTGTCTTTGATGACAAGATCAAATTCTTGTAACAATAGGATCCAACGTATTAGCCTGGCCTTCGCATCCTTCTTCGATAAAAGATGTCGTAGGGCGGAATGATCTGTGTAAACCATAATAGGCGAGCCAATCAAGTAGGGCCTGAATTTCTCTAATGCAAATACAACTGCCAAGAGTTCTTTCTCGGTAGTTGTGTAATTTATTTGTGCATCATTCAAGGTCCTACTTGCATAGTAAATTACATGTGGCATCTTATCAATGTGCTGTCCTAAGATCGCACCAATAGCAAAATCTGATGCATCACACATAAGCTCGAACGGGTGGTTCCAATCCGGAGATGATAAAACAGGGGCTGTAGTGAGTGATTCTTTAAGCGATTCAAAAGCAGCCTCACAATCCGAATCGAAGTGAAAAGTAGTGTCCTTGACCAATAGAAGGGTTAAGGGTCTAGCAATTTTGCTAAAGTCCTTAATAAATCTCCTATAAAATCCTGCATGACCAAGGAAGGATCGTATATCTTTGACGCAATTGGGACGAGGGAGGTTTTGAATGACATCTATTTTAGCTCTGTCAACCTCAATGCCTTTATGTGAAATTATATGTCCAAGTACAATACCTTCTTGGACCATAAAATGGTATTTTTCCCAATTCAAAGTCAAGTTCTTATCCTTACAGCGGGTAAGAACAGCGTCAAGATTACGAAGGCAGTCCTCAAAGGAGTCCCCAAAAATGGAGAAATCGTCCATAAAAATTTCTAGAAAATTTTCCACCATATCTGAAAATATCCCCATCATACACCGCTGAAATGTAGCGGGAGCGTTGCATAACCCAAAGGGCATGCGTCTATAAGCAAAAGTTCCGAAAGGACAAGTAAAAGTGGTTTTATCTTGATCCTTTTCGGCGATGGGGACCTGGTTGTAACCAGAGTATCCGTCCAAGAAACAGTAGTATTCGTGTCCCGCTAATCGTTCCAACATCTGGTCAATGAAAGGTAGAGGGAAGTGATCTTTCCTCGTCGCGGCATTGAGTTTCCTGTAATCGATACATACGCGCCACCCAGTTTGGGTGCGTGTTTGGATTAACTCATTAGCCTCGTTAGTGATGACCGTGATGCCAGACTTTTTAGGGACCACATGAATTGGACTTACCCATTGACTATCAGATATGGGGTAAATTATTCCACTATCAAGACACTTGACGATTTCTTTCTTTACCGCCTCCTTCATAACGGGATTTAACCGTCTTTGTGGGTCTCGGGTTGGTTTGGCTTCATCCATCAGATGTATGTAATGTTCAACAATTAAGGGACTAATCCCTTTGATGTCAGCCATAGTCCAACCAAATGCTTCCCGATTCGATCTCAATACTGCCAAAAGTGCATTCTCTTGCTCTAAGGCTAGAGAAGCGGAAATAATCACTGGCAAAGTCTCATTCTCTCCTAAATATGCATATTTAAGATGAGAAGGTAGCGGTTTGAGATCAAGAATTGGCGGAGAGACAATAGAAGGTGGGGTAAGCGAATGATATTCGGACTCCCGAAGAGGTTCAAAACTTGCATAAGATATTGACTCGGAAAGTGCTGCTGACTTTTGCAACGAGTCAACGGGTTCAATCTCAAGGTCGGACTCATTGAACATATCCTCACTGTAAAGTGGTGCAAGATCCAACGATGTCTCATTAATGTTGTCGAGAACATCAAAGCAAAGCTCCTTATCCATGCAGCTTTCGGAAGCTATCTCGTGGATGGAACAAACATCCAGCAATTGAGCAGAAGGTTCTGATGGCTGACTTCCTAGCTTGTAAATATTAAGCTCAATTGTCATTTTTCCGAAGGATAAGTTCATAGAACCATTACGACAATTAATTACAGCGTTAGAAGTTGCTAGGAAGGGTCGACCAAGTATCACCGGGATTTGATTGCGTGGGTTTGCCACAGGTTGTGTATCTAAAACAATAAAGTCCACGGGAAATATGAATTCCCCAACTTTAATTAACACATCCTCTAGTTCGCCCCGAGGTTTGGTGATAGATCGGTCTGCCATTTGGAGAGTACAATGGGCGGGTTTTAACTCTCCAATTCCTAACTGCTCGTATACTGAATAAGGAAGCAAGTTGACGCTAGCGCCTAGATCGAGTACAGCACGATTTATATTTTTACCCCCAATAGAAATAGAGATTGTAGGACAGCCGGGGTCCTTACGTTTCTTTGGTATTTGTTGGGTAAAAGCTGTGCTAACATTACTCGTCATGAAAACCTTTTTAGGCACTTGAGTTTTTCTCTTCCTAGTGCACAAGTCTTTAAGGATTCTTGCATAAGATGGGACTTGTTGAATAGCATCTAGAAGAGGAATATTCACGCTAACTTGCTTAAACATTTCCACAATCTTCTCCATTTGCGGGTTAGGTCGGTTGGCCCTTAATCGGTTTGGAAATGGAGCTCGATCAATAAGTTTTGGGTCCAACGTTTGTGGAGAAGACTGTGGCGATGGATTCGATCCCAAAATTGGAGTGGGCATCGACTTAGATAGATTTGACGAAATGTTTGAGCCTTGGGGAAAACGGAGAATAGGCTCGGACGAAGGTGGAAGACTAGACGAGTTAGGGGAAGAAGAAGAAGAAGGGGTGTCAAATGTGTCACTATCATCAATTTGCTCACCCACTCGGTTATTCAGCACTCTCCCCGATCTCAACGTAGTGACGGCATTCACATTATGACTTTGTGAATGGCCAGGATTAGGTAGGGGTTGAGATGGGAGTTTCCCTTTCTCTCTTGCACTTATTGCGGCGTTTAACTGTGCGATTTGGTTTTCTATTGATTTAATGCTCTCACCATGGGAGGAGGAGTTTTTCGTTAGGGTATCAATAGAAGACCTTATCTCAGCCGAATTTTGCATGGATTGTTTCATGAACATCTCCAATGTTTGTGCAAGTGAGTTGTCAGTACCGGCCATTTGTGGTGTAGAAATGTTGGTCGGATTTTGGAAATTCTGTGACTGAAAGGGTGGCTGATTCTGCGTTTGTGATTGCTGTGGAGGAGGTCTTTGAAAATTACTTTGTTGGTTTTGATTCCAAGCAAAGTTAGGATGATTCCTCCATCCTTGATTATATGTGGAAGAATAAGGGTCGTTTCTAGGTCGCTGCTGAAAGGCAGCATTAGCTTGAAACGAGGCATTCATAGGACATTCTTCCGTTAGGTGTGAAGGATCCGAACAGCAACCACAAACGGTCTTAGGAAGCGTGACCTGATTTAGGGAGAATGATGAAAATTTGTTCTCCATAGCATCGAGTTTCTTCTGCATCGCTGCCATTTCGGCTTTTACTGCGATGGAAACATCAAGCTGGTGAATACCTCCCTTAGTTGAAGGTGGTCTTACGCTTTCCCACTGCAAAGTGCTTTCTGCGAGATCTTCCAGATATTTCCAAGCTTCACCATCATCTTTAGACATGAAATTGCATTGACACATTGTTTCAAGCATCTGCTTTGTCGCTGGATTAATGCCCTCATATATAATCCGACATAAATCCTATCTTTGTATTCCGTGATGGGGGCATTGGACAAGCAGATCTTTGAAACGTTCAAAGCACTTCCAAAATGGTTCATTGGGAAGCTGGGTGAACTGGTTAATCTCGCTCCTAACATGTGCAGTCTTATGATTTGGGTAAAACTTCTTAAGAAATGCTACGACGAATTCATCCCAATTAGTGATAGAGTGTGCGGCAGTATTATAAAACCATTTTTCTGCCAAGTCGCACAGTGTGAATGGGAGAAGACGTAAGCGCATAGCATCTAAAGTCAATTGTGAAGTACCCATCATTGCGCATACGTTTTCGAATTTGGTGATGAAAACGTACGCGTCTTCCGACTCAAGCCCGTGAAATTTGGGCAGCAGATTGATGTAGTGGGGTTTAATTTCGAAATTATCCCCGTTAGGTGGTGGAAGAGATAAACAAGTAGGAAGGGGACCACGAATAGGATAGCATCTCTCTTGGAGAGAGATGCGCGGTGGATTCTGCGCACCTGCGGGCGGTGGCAGCGTGGTGTTATAATTAGATGGAGTGTCGTCCATCACGATCGATGTGGTGTGTGGTGGGGGAAAAGAAGACGAAGAAGTACCGACTTCGGTGTCGATAGCAGGAACGCGGACAAGACGGGCACTTGGATCCCGTGTCCAGCCGAGCATGCACTAAGCGGGTTTAGTGCAAGTGGCAGCGTGTGTGTGATTTAAAATTGGCTTGTTTTGAAAAAGTGGGACTCAAGACAAATCTCCTTAAGATGCACAAGCAACCCTAGAACTAAGGTCACCTAGGTCCAGTCTCTAGACCGCTCCTAGACTTCCAAAGGACAAGCCGCAGGATAAATCCTCTACCGCCTCCGTACTACCCTTGTAGCGAGGTAAGTGCCAGGTAAGTGGGAAGGAACCACCACTACAGTGGGCCTAATTAAAAACCACTAGCCTTTGTCACACTTGCCTAGGCACTACAAAAGTAATGCGGATAAACGATAGATTACCCACGACCTTCCTCTGTCCTTATTGAGCGCGACAGTCCTTAGAGTCTGGTCTAGATATTTTTTAAATTAATGAAGGGTTGATCTATATGCTCGGTTTGTGATTTGTGGGGCTTAGGAAGGGTGATGAAATCCCCACCTAATCTTGATTTGGTCTTTGCCCCTTAAAATCCGTATTAAATATGCAAAACAAAACCAATAACAAAACTTTTGCAAAAAGATTTTTGAGCGGCGCAATTTTGCAAAGAATCCTGCAGAAAATAGATTTTATTGGATTTGAGGGGAGAGAGAAGGAGTTAAGAAAGATACCAGAGAAGATTGAAGCCCTGATTCCTCTAGCCTGCCGCGCTTCCGCCGCCAAAGGTGCCTTTATGCCGCGGTTCCGCCGCGTTGTAGAGAGAACAGTTGATGAAATTTTTTCTGTGATCTCCTTTGCTCCTCTGGATCTCTAAAAATCTCTCTGTTTCCTGTTTTCCTCAATTCTGTGACTCCAGATCTCCTTGCAAAAATCCACGCACAAATCGTTAAATATGCAATTTGCAGTTTTGTTTTAATAATGATATGACTCGTCTAAGAATTCAACACAAATAGTAAAAATAAAAAAATTACGCACGTATCCCCGGCAACGGCGCCATTTGATTGATACGAAAAAGTGTGTTTGTTTGTAGTTAACCGCAATCAGAACGGTATCGCGTATAGCTAGACCGAGATGAGTACGGGTCGTCCTCTGGGAAACGTTGAATCTTTTATTTTTACTTTAGATGTGTTGAAAAAGAGAGGAGGAAGAAAGAATTTGTTGAATGGTTTCTAGATCTACTTTAAACAAGAATGTAAAATATAGATCTAGATTATTTTAGAGATTTAAATAATATAATAATAGGGCTTGTAGGGTTCGTTAGGATTTAGTAGTTATGGACGATTAATTAAAAGTTACCCTTTTTATCCATTAATAGATTTAGAACTAGAACGACGGTGATGCGTGTAGATTAGGGTTTCTGGAGGGAAAAGGAATCCCACTCTTAACCCTTATCTCGACACGGAACTCCGTTCATATCTAGCCTTTACCAAAACAATCATTAATCTAATCTCTAATCGTGGTCGAAACTAGCAAAGAATTGCTAGCGCGCCCGATTAGGATGTTAATGGTTCTTTTGATAAAGTTCCTAAACTTTATAGGACTTAAAAAGGGTTTAATTATTTTCCCCGTCCATTAGCCTACCCTAATCCTACGAACCCTAACAAGCGGAGAATTACTCGCGCATGTTGGGAAAAGAAGATGAAAAGAAAGAGAGGGAAAACATAATGTAAAAAAAACAAACAATTAAATAAAAACTACCTTTATTAATCAACTCCTTCAAGCTACACTTTTAATCCATAGAAAATGATTACAAAACTTGATTTGCTTCTCGATCTTTCCTAAGGAGGTAGTCGAACAGTCGATGATCAGCCTGGATGCGTGAGCGTCGGGAGCTTCGTGATCTCTTCGGCTTGATAGCTTTTCCAAGAGGCTCTCGGTGCCTTTTTATAGTGCAAAACCAGAATCTTTTTGTTGAGAACTTGGTAAATTTCAGCCTAGATTAATGCCCCAAAATATTTCCTTCCAACCTCCTCAAATTGCGGCGGATCCGCGGCCCAAGGGTGTGTTTGGCCGCGGATCCGCGCTCAAGGGACGAGATCAATTGATGATTTTTCTTTTGCTTTTATCTGGTGACATTTGGCAATCCTAGGCATCTTCATATTTCAGAAATCTTCTCTCGGTTGCTTCCAGACTTGGTCTCCAAGTTTGCTTCTTAATTTGGCAAGTTTTCTTCAACAAATTGATTTGTTTGTTAAATCCTGCATAACAACTTGGAAAATTCTGCACCATAATCTCAAATAATATTTAGTAGACTTAGTTCTACTAGGATTTGGTCAATAGATTTATTTGCATACATTTTCCTACCAAAATGATAATTAAATATATTAACACATGGAAAATAATGTTTTTACACATAAACCCTCATATGTATAATATATTATAATAAAGTCCTTTTTTTTAATATGAAAATGGTAGGTTAAATGTAATACAAATGTGCAGTTTTATCAACTGAACACTAGTCTACTCCGGAGTATCGATGCCCTGTCTCGATAATCCTACGACTAGGGACCTGTATAAGGATGTGCTTGTAGATTACCCAGCCCCCACGAGTGTGACTGCCATCACAACGCTGGTAATCAAGCAAAGATCCTAAGGGCTCTACTAATGTGTATAGGTGATATTCTATAAGAAACACATGTACACACATTGAAGTAGAAACAAACCAAGTAGCATACTACCATTTTGAGCAAGATTGTCTATACAACGGTGAATATCCCAAGCTTCCATTAAGTAATATACAAACTAGTATGATACAGTAATGGCCTCTAGGGCATATACACTAACACATCGTCCGACACCGAGATATCGAGATAGATCCATCAAAGATCAAGGCGATCATGGAAATGCCTCCTCCAAGGACTCTCAAGCAATTGCGGTCTCTCCAAGGGAAGCTCGCGTACATCCGGCGATTTATACCCAACCTTTCAGGCAAGTGCTGCCCTTTCAGTCATCTGATGAAGAAGGGAACCCCTTTCGTTTGGGATCACAAATGCCAGAGCGCGCTGGACGAAATCAAGCAATACCTGTAGAATCCGCCAGTGTTGGCTGCTCCGGCCAAAGGAAAGCCTCTCATTCTTTATACAACCGCCATCGAAGGTTCCGTAGGCGCATTATGGGCATAAGAGAATGACCAAGGGAAAGAAAGAGCTCTTTATTACTTAGGTCGAGTTCTCCTGGGGGCAGAAAGCAACTACTCCCCCATCGAAAAACACTGCCTAGCGTTGATCTTCGCGATAACAAAGCTCAGGCACTATGCGTTGGCGCATGAAGTCCGTATCATTTCGAAGGTGAACCCCCTTAAATATTTAATGTCGAAGGCCATATTAACAGGGAGACTCGCTAAATGGGCCTTGCACTTGATGGAGTTTTCGATAACCTATCATCCTCTTAAGGCAGTGAAAGGCCAGGCCATCGCCGACTTCCTTGCCGAGCATCCGATACCTGTCGATTCCCCTCTAAACTGCGAGCTGCCAGACGAACATGCATTTGATGCGATCGACGGTAGTGATACTCGATGGGAACTTTATTTTGATGGAGCATCTTCCATGAAGAAGCGCAAACAAAGCACCCCTATAATCAAATCGGGGGTAGGCCTCATCTTCGTAACTCCATAAGGAGGGATAATGCGCTTTGCTTTCTCCTTAACAGAGCCGAGGACGAATAATGAAGCCGAATACGAAGCTTTGATAGCAGGCCTCGAGATCGCTATCGACATGGGAATTGAAAACCTCCTCATATACGGAGATTCTCAACTAGTCGTCAGTCAAGTAAATGGCGACTACCAAACGTGCAAACCCGAACTGGTGAAATATGGTGAGAGAGTACAGAAACTGCTAACTCAAATCCCCTCCTATATGCTGGAAAGCATACCGCGCGCAGAAAATAGCAAAGCAGACGCGTTAGCCAAGCTAGCTAAAGAACTGGCCGACGAAAACCTCGATGACGTAGGAATCGTGGTACAAAGCCGTCGGGTGCTTGCCCCAGCAGAAATACCTCCGGAATCATCCGAAGAAAAGGGAGTGACTGAGCAAATGGCTATGAAAATAAAAGACCAGGAAAAGGCTGAGGATTGGAGAGAGGTCTTTATGGACTACTTCAAATCCCGTCGAATGCCTGAAGATGCGTCCTCAAGACATCAGCTCATGAAACGAGCTCTGTCTTTCGCCTTCGTCAATGATACTCTGTACAAGAGGTCGTTTGATTCTCTGTGGTTGAGATGTTTGGGACCTGAAGAGGCGAAAAGAGTCATTCAGGAAGTTCGCGACGGACTCTACGGTTCTCACCAACCATGCCCGAAGATGAAGTTGAAGATTAAACGGATGGGCTACTATTGGCCCACGATGATTCAGGATTGCCTCGAATATGCGAAACAATGCCACTCATGCCAGATTCATGGGGACTTTATCCATCAGCACCCAAATCCTCTACATCCAACAGTGGCCAGCTGGCCATTCGAAATGTGGGGGACTGACGTAATCGGACCCATCGAACCAGCATCGTCCAGGGGACATCGTTTCATTTTGGCGACAACCGATTACTTCTCCAAATGGGCAGAAGCAATACCGCCGAGGGAAGTGAAGACGGAGAATATCCTCCATTTCTTCAAAACGCACGTCATTTATCGGTTTGGAACTCCGCGATGGATCATCTCTGATAACGGACCAGCCTACAGAAGCCACAAGATCAGCCGCTTCACGCAACAACACAATATAGACTGGAGATATTCCTCAGTTTATAATCCCCGAGCTAACGGTCTAGCTGAGGCTTTCAACAAGACCTTGATGAAGATCGTGAAGAAGACGGTGTCCCGAAGTAAAAAGGACTGGCATGAGAGACTGCAAGAAGATCTCTGGGCGTATCGAACTACGTTCAAGACGGCCACGAACACAACGTTGTACGTGTTGGTATTCGGTACAGAAGCAGTACTCTCCCTCGAAATAGAATTGCCCTCTCTGCGAGTGGCAGTCCACTACGAGCTGACGGACGAAGAAAATGCTCACCTTCAGCTTGAGGAGCTTGATACCCTTGATGAAACCCGGCTCATAGCGCAACAAAACCTGGAGGCCTATAAAGCAAAGATGACGCGCTCATATGAAAGATTGACCAGGCCGAGGACATTCCGCTAAGGCGAACTCGTGCTAGTGGTCAAAAGACCTATGATCCCCAATCGCGCCAAGCGGGGAAAATTCGAGCCGAACTATGAAGGCCCGTACATCATAGACAAGGTCTACCAGGGTGGAGCCTATCTACTCATGGATATGCACGGTGAAAGGCCTTTCAGGCCAATAAAGGTCGCTTCCTAAAGAAATACTACGCTTAATGAGTCACAGCCTAGGTCAATGATAGATGACGACGACTATGTCCGCTCTCTATCTTCCTAAGCCCAAACTCTATAAGTAGTAGCCGGCCTTCTTCAACAACGGACCGAAACGTCCTTAAACTAATGACGGACCACTACGTCCTAAAACTAGCTGTTGACCGAGATGTCGGTAAACTGCGGTGGATTGCAACATCACAAAGCCAATACAAAAAAAAAGAATAAAAAAATATATATAAAATAAAAAAAAATAAAAAACGGTATTTCCATATGCAAAATGGGAACGGATGAAAACCCGAAGGGCACCGTGAGTAAAAACAGCAGGGCTACCGGCGAGTGTTTGTGAAAACCCGAAAGGGCGCAACCTCGTTAGAAAAAAAAAGAATAAAAGGAATAAAAAAAACGGTATGTCCATAAGCAAAATAGGCATGCATGAAAACCCGAAAGGGCTCCGTGAGTAAAAATAGCAGGGCTACCGGCGAGTGTTTGTGAAAACCCGAAAGGGCGCAATCTCGTTAAAAGACACTTGCAGGGCCCTCTCGACCTTGTAAGGGGAAACTACCCACGTGAGATCCTTACGACTAACAAGGGAGCAACACACTTAGGGATCCTCACGATTCCTAAGGAGAAATTACACTTGCGGGATCCTCATGACTTGTAAGGAGAACTCTCTTATGGGACCCTCACGGCTCATAAGATTTGAAAGTCTTAAGTTACAGAGACCTGAACCTGTTCTTAAGCAACCCCCACAACCTTCGATATTGCCCTACAAGTGGCTCAATACTGACCCTTGTATACAATCCACAGGCGCGAATAAACATTTCCCCAGCAAAGTCCCACCCGTGACTAGGGATATGTCTATATGGTGAACAACCCTTGTAAGTCCTCTCGACTTATAAGGAGAAAGCACTCTTGTAGGATCCTTACGACTTATAAGAGAACATACACTTAGGAATCCTCACGATTCCTAAGGAGAAAACTCACCTACGAGATCCTCACGACTTGTAGGGAGAAATACCTTTGTGAGACCCCTACGGCTTATGAAGTCAAAAGCCTTAGTCGGCAGGATCCTAACCCTGTTTACTAAGCCACCTTTGTTCAACATCGACAGAGGCAAATGATGAATCGCTCCTGGAAACATCCCAGTTGTAGCGGTGCTGATGCCGAAATCGGTGTCTAATCCCAAGCTTGCGGCGAAAAGACAGCAAGCCACACATGCATACGAAATAGCCGAAATGATGGAGCAACTTGCAACAAAATCAACAAGTAAAAATGTATGCATGCAAAATAGCCGAAATGGTTGGGCAACTCGCAATAAAAAGCAGCGAATGAAAATAAAATAAATAGTCGAAATGATTGGGCACCGCGAAAAATAGCCGAAATGATTGGGCAATCGCGACTTTCGCGATATAAAAGCTGAAATGATAGAGCATCGCGGAAAGAAATAAAATGAAAAATGTATATAATGAAATTCATGCCCTAAAGGCGATATCACAGCAATCCCTGTATACGATCCAGGGGCACAAACAAAGAAGGAAACACACCTTCCCTCCCCATGCTCCATCAGAAAACGGAGCTAAGTCTTGACGGCAAGTCATATAAAGCCTGAAAGACAATCAGAGATCATCTCGCACCAGCGCGAAGTGGACACCACCTCGTCGTCCGTCTCAACACAACAGATGAGATGTCACGACAGCGTTCTTCCTCCAACAGGATTCGAACGTGACAAAGCAAACGAAGCGAAGGCCAAATTCCTAGCTTCAGGGTCTTAACGGCAAGTCATATAAAGCCTGAAAGACAATCGGAGATCATCCCGCACCAGTGTGGAGTAGTCACCACCTCGACGTTCGTCTCAACACAGCAGACGCAACATCACCAAAAGGAGCCACGGCAAAATCCCTAGCTCCAAACCTCGACGGTTCACCAGCAACCTAGAGACAACCGCGACATTCGTCTCGATACAACAGACGCAATGCCAGCAAACGAAGCAAAGGCCAAATTCCTATCTTCAGGGTCTTAACGGCAAGTCATATAAAGCCTGAAAGACTATCGGAGATCATCCCACACCAGCGCAGAGTGGTTATGACTCATCGGGGCTCTCCAAAATGAGCCTAACCTCAAGTAAAAAGCGGCATGGCAAAATTCCTAACGCTTGCTCTTCCGACGGTCAAACTGCCTAGGAGAATTGCTTGAAGACGTCTTGTCCAGCCCCCGAAGGGATCAGAGACACGACAATCGCAAGGCTACTCGAAAAGCAAGATTGCCTATCGAGGAATACATCAGCCAACGCGACGGTATGACGGGCAAAACCCTAAGTACCACAGACCCTAACGGACCTCTGTCGTAAAGAGCAGAGGTTAACTGTGACGTTAGGATATTCTTACGAGAAATGCTCGATTCGTCTCGACTCGCGAGGAAATTAGTGTCTTTACGAGAACTACTCGATATGTTTCGACTCGTGAGGAAAAGCCTTAGGTGGCAGGGATTAAAAAACCTGTTTCCTAAGCACTGGGACCCTGCAAGTCGGTCCAAAATGGACTCTTGCATACTATTCACGGGTCACACTCTCCGAAGTCGAATCTCGACAAGGAGGGAAACAACCGCTTACGGGTCCTCTCGACTCGTAAGAGGGAAAAATTCTCTTATAAGATCCATACGACTTATAAGAGAAAACGCACTTAGGAATCCTCACGATTCCTAAGGAGAAAATACACCTATGAGATCCTTTCGATCCGTAGGGAGAAAAGTCTTTATGAGACCCTCACGGCTCATAGAGTTAAAAAGTCTTAGGCAGCAGATCTGAACCTGGGGCCTAAGACATCACTACCTCCTGAAGAAGCCAATACAAGATGCTCGCTCTATCATCTGTCAACCATGTTTACTAAGGTAACATGCTAATAATAAAAGAAAAAAGAAAGCGGAGCAATGACATAAGACATTATGAAGAATGTATATCTTTTATTCATAAATTTGATTGAGTACAAGATACATTGTGTTAAAGAATAAAAGGAAACAAATACATTTTATTTACAATTACAAATGATACAAAATGTTCATGGAGAAGGAAGCGTCTTCAACAAATCCGCAAGCTGCTCTTGCACTTCCTTCAACGCCTCCTCCTGAGCGGCTGCCGCGGCCACTTCTGCTTCCACCTGGGCCCGCTGCTGCAGGTAGGATGAAAGTTGCTCCTCAACTGCCTGCTGGGATGCCTCCTGATTTGGTGCATCCCGCTCGACGACGTCAAGCTGCTGCTTCAGTGTTAACCCATCAAAGATGCATCGCAGAAGGCCTTCAAAGATAACCTTCAACTGTGCGGCATTTGCATCCACCTGAGCATGCAGTCGGGCCGATTTGCTTGAAGTCTCTCCACGCTCCTTACACCTTAAAGCAACTTCTTGTTCGAGATGGCAGAAGTAAGGAGCGCTCTGCTCGATCCATGCCGCCCGTTGAGTGCTTGCGGCCAAGATCTCGGGGGCAGGACGCATAAGCTCCAGTTGATGCAGGCGGGCCTCGATCTCCCTGCAGTGATTAACCCAAGACTCGACGACGCCTTCATTATGAAAATTTGCAAGCATCGCCAGCATCGGATTAACCTCCTCAACGAAATCTGCGGCAGATGGGGGAGCTTCTGCGTTAAGCTCTTCGATGCATCTGCTCAGCATGCTCAAACTCATCGCAGCACCCTTTGAGGATGGACGCCTGGAGAATGGGCCTGCCGGCATCGTGATGCGAGACTCGAAGGGGGCCGGAATCGGAATGACAGATGAAAAACAAAACATAATCAGATGACGGTTCAAGAAATATAAAAAGACATCAATGAGGGAATTTACTATACCAGCTGCAGCAGGCGGCACAGCCGGGAGGACCGGTGGCGCAACTAATCTCTCATCTCCCCCTTCGATCTGTAGCACCGCAATCAGGGAAAGGAAGAATCAAAAACAAGTTCATTATTGGAAAAAGAAAGAGTATTAATTGAAAACTATACTCACCAAGCGCCACTGGAGGAAGCAAGCTCCGATGGGAAGGAGAAGTGTGGGTGCAGCACCTGGTAAAGGTGATCAAAAAGTACTCCTGCAAGGACGCAATAGTATAACGTCAGTACATGAATTATACGGCCGAAAGATAAGACTGATGGGTCACGAGTCCATACCTTCCAGCATTTGCGACGGTGCGAGAGAAGGCAGAGAGGTGGCCACCATCAAGGCAGTAGCTGACGGCGCTCTCTCGAGCAATGGGGCATCAACACTGGCCGCACCTGCGTTAGAAACAAGATAAGCACTGTCAGAAAAGTTACAGAATAAAGAAAAGGACGCTAACCCAAAATTTACCTGATGAGTCACCAGCCGAAACGGCGGCGTCTCCCTCCTCCATTGACACGGGTTCACCTCCCGTCGCCTCATCACCAGACTCTACGGGAGCCGTCGTCGTGCTCGCGAGGCCAGGAGACGGCGGAGGACCGTAGGCGGGGAGAGCAATGATTGGAGCATTCCAAACTCTTAAGAAAGAGCGGCCGGCTCGTCCTCGGGAATCATGCCCGTCTCACCCGCTACTCCCTCAGGCTTAGCGGTCGCGGCCGTCTCAGCCGCTCCATCCGCTGCTGCCCCAGGCTCGGTTATAGCAGCCGTCTCATTTGTCGCTACCTCACGCTCGGCAGTGGTGGCCGTCTCAGGCGCAGTAGGCGTGACTGTCTCACCAGCTACTATCTCGGGTCCAGCAACCCCGGCTACATCGCCCACCGTTGCCTCGGGTTCAGCCAGTACCTCCTCCACTGTCCCCTTAAGCTCGACGGTTTCCGCCGCTCCTTCAGTTGGACTCGGACCTGCAGGACAAGATGTATAAGAACCAATAGGTTTACAATTTTTGCAACAAAGTCTTGAAAAACACATTACCTGAGGTAGATTGATCGTTGGCTCCCGAGCTGTACGCACCGCCCGCCTATGAGCAGTGGACAAGGCGACCGAGGACTCTTCCGAAGGAGTAGCAGCACGAAGAACGGTGCTTGGGCCCGCTCCCACGGCCAAAGCAGCGTTGCGCTCCTTCGTTGCGCGCCTCAAGCGCTTCCTCTCTTCCCAGGCCGTCACGACGGACCTCTTGGAAGCTTCCAACAAGGCGTCGTCGTCCGCGTTTAGGGTTGCCTCCAAAGCCTTCAAGGCATCCATCATCGGCTTTTTGAACCGGGTCTCTTACGGCAATTCCGAAGAGGCCGGAACATCGGTAGCTGGCCCGGGAAGAGTCCCCGCATCGGCTTGCGCAATAGATCCCGCGGCCCCTGCAAAGAGACAAAGAAGAGGTTAGATTGTCCATAGGAAAAGAGAATAAAGACTCAATGAGCCGAGACGTACCAACGCCCGATAGAGCGCGTTTCCTTTCCTCCTCCTGGAAGGTTTTGAGGGAAGTGGCGATGGCTTCTTCGGTAGAGACGCCTGTTAAAAAAAAGGGAAAAAGCATTAGTCAAAGACAATGATAAAAGTACGATAAAATGACGAAGAATGCAACTAATGATTACCTGATTGAGCAAGTTTAGCCAACCACGCTTCGAGCCTGGCCGATCGCTCAGAAGCCGCGATGGCGGCCGCCAGATCGGTGTCTTCTGGCTCTACCAAGAAACCCTCATTGCTCCCGTATTCGCGTAAGCCTTAGATGAGAGGGGCCGGAAGCTCTAAGCCAAGGACGGCGTCAAGAGAAAGAACAGACTTCTTCTTCCTCTTCTGCGCGCGGACCCCGGTCGTCGGCAAAATCAGCTTATGCTTCGCAGGCAGCTTGGGATGGCGGGTCCCGACGTCCGAGCACACGCCAGAATCAGGCAAAACTACATTCACCGTAGCACGGGACGCTGGGGGCACGTCGGCGGTAGCACGGGGTAATCCGCGTGGAGGGCTCAACACGCGCGGTGGTCCAGCTCCAGCATCTCTCAGCGGAGGAACGACCAGGATCCTTGGCCTCAGGGGAGCTTTGCGGTCGCTGCCAGGGGGCACACCCTTGCGGTCGACCAACAACCGCTTCTCTTCTCGGATGACGGCAGCCATCGCGTGCGCGTACCAAGCCACGTACACGTGGAGGGCCCGGGGAACGCAGCTCGGCTCGCTGATAAAGAAGTGGTAGCCCGTGTTCAGCCGCATAAAATGGTGCAGCGCACTCCGTATCCCCTCCCTGGTGGCTGCGAGCTCTTCCAAAAACACCTCTAGTGGGACCCCCTGGTTATAGCTTGATTGTTGGGCGAACCGATGGGGGTTCTCATGAAGAGCGCCATGTCGTTTTGCCTGAACACCAGGAAGCCCGGCCGGATGGAGTATAGGTGAAGAATCTCCCGGGCTTTCAATACGGAGGCCCCGTCCTTAAAACCATCACGCAGCGCCAACTCCGCCTTGGAGGTCTCCGGGCCGATAGTCACGACTTTGTCCATGAAAGAAATCCTCGCTCCGACCAGGTGCGGACGAAGAAGCAACCCCCTAGCCTCCCGCGGAGACGGATTCACAATCGAGGCGCCAATCAGCCGTATGACTCTTGGGAGTCTGCACTTCTCGAAAAACGAGGGGCTCTTATGAATGCCGAATACCCTGAGCATATGCATTTCCATCCATGAAGTGAAGTAGTGCATCGGGAAATTGGCAGGTTGCACCCCAGGTTCATTTGCGTCCGCCGCCACGCTGAGTCCATGGTATAGGTGGGCCAACCCGGTGATTCCGATCGACAACTGTATGCCAGCCACCATCCGATGCGCTGGGTAGAAGACGGACGGCCTCATGTAGCGTGGGTGCATGGGGAGCGCAAACCAGCACAGCCATAATCCCAGAAACCCTAGAAAGAAGGTCTCCTCATCAATACCCGGGGCGGCGATTTCTGATAAGGGCATGATGGCGGCATCGGGGAGATAGAAATCCTTTTGATCGTCTTCCAATACTGGTCGACGATCTAAGCCGAAGCCGAAGGGGTCATCGAGCTTGGCGAACTTTTCACTCCGCTGTGATAGAATCTCCGGTCGAAGAAAGCGGGCGATGAAATCCGCAAAACTGACTCCCCGGACTCCCGATTCCAAATAGAGACCTTCATACATATTCAGCACCTTCACCAGGCTCGAAAACTAGTGCTGAATAGCATTCTCCGGCGTTAGGCCCATTACCAGCGGCTTGGTGGCGAAGACATACTCGTCAGGAGGAAGCAGCTCCTCATAATGTTCCCCCCTCACCGGCAAACCTGAAATCTCAGCAAACTCTTCCAGGGGGATGGAGACTTCACTGTCCGATAGAAGGAAGGTATGGGTGGGGATGTTCCATTATTCTATGAATGCCTTAACCCACCACGTCGGAGGAACAGGGTACTCGAACAATGAGACATAGACTGTAGAGTATAGACCAATCTTCATCAAATGCATCCTCTTCGCTGATAGGATGTACCTGGCCCACTGCAAATATCCGACCGGTTGTCGAGGGGTCAATCCAATATTATAAGGTTGTCCCCAAGGGCGTGCCTCACCCTGGCATATGCGCCGCCCCAAAATGTCCACGGCTGCCGGCGGCTGCACAGGAATGGCAGCAATCGAAGGCTGGAGAAGATCCTCCGAATTCCAGTTCACGACCTCCACGGCATACTTCACCGGGGGTGCATCCGCATAGGGGATCGACGAGATAGGCTCTGACGGCGTCGCGCAACCGAAGCTTCGGCGACCCTTGATGATTTCGCTGTACCACCTACCCCACAGGTGAAGGTTCTTATACTCGGGGTCATGATCCTTAATGAAAGCGAGCACCTCCCGGTCCACCGGCGCCTCAGGGAATCCTCCCTCTGAGCGAGCAAATGGGAAAGACAGATCATCAGACATGATTGCCTGTACAGAAAAGCGAAATTCAGCCGTCGGTATCATGATTTAATTTTAAAAGCCCAACGCTTAGTACTTTAAAATTTATACCACACTGTAATGCAGTGGAAAGGGGACCAAAAGTGGACCCACAAAATCTGGATGACAATGCATCAGTTAATAAGACAGCCCCATCATTGGATGAGGCTGTCAATTAATGAGGAGATTCTCAAAAGAATATTCTCATTAAACGAGAAATCCCTAGAGACAAGAAGAAAATCTCCCCTTTCAGAGCAAAGCTCTGTCACAGAGTGACGCTTGTCAAACTCTGGTCTCAAGGGAATAAAATTCCTTAAAAGATTAAAAGAGTCTAGCTCTGTGATAATGATGGAAATATCCATCAAAGGAAAATTAATTTCTAAAAGATTAAAGTTTGGGATCTTAAAGATCCATGAAAAACCCTTCAGAGTTCATCATCTTTAGATCAAAAGATCTATGTGTTGTCATGAGCAAAGCTCTGTTCATGGGTTAAGAAACCCTGAAACAGATTCTTGAGAGCAAAGATCTGTTTGTGAAGCCCTAAAGGGGTTTTCTTTAGATCAAAAGATCTATGAGAGCAAGGCTCTATTAATTAAAATTAATTTAATTTAAAGATTATTTTTTACCTAAAGTTTTTCTAAAAAGTTCTAACTTTGGAAATGAGAGCAAGGCTCTGAAGTTCTTGAAAACAAGAGCAAGGCTCTGAAAATCAAAATCTTGAAGATGATAAACATCTGTGGAGAACCAAGAATCCTATTTATAGGCGCTTAAGCGCCCCTTCAACTCCTGAGTTGATCTGACGGTTGGGATCTTGCCACCGCTGCACTCACGTGTGCGCCACGTGAGCGCAACGGTGGGGGGGCATTTGTTTCCTCCAATCAGAGAAAAGCTCTATTTGAATTTCAAAAATTTAAAAATTGAAGCAACACTTCAGATTCCTTGCGCTGTGCGCAGTGCGCCACGTGTCAAAAGCTGACACGCCAGCGCTGCGCGCAGCGCGCCACGTGTCAAAAGCTGACACGCCAGCGCTGCGCCCAAGACAGCGCACCCAATCAGAGCAAGGCTCTGTTTTAAAATAAAAATAAAGAAAGCAACGCTTCAGACGACTTGCGCTCTGCGCTGCGCGACACGTGTCAGCGCAGTTGCGCTGCGCGACACGTGTCAAGCGCAGGTGCGCTTGCGCCAACCGTGCCAGAATTTAAACAATAAAATTTTGGAAAGATCTTTCTAATCTTGTTAAAACAAGAAAATTATTTTCTGTAAAACAGAAGCCCTAGGATCAAAAGATCCAGCGGTGAGGAAACACCCCTAAATCAATCAGAGAAAGATCTCTTTAACTGATTTAACAAATCAATTGGCAAGACTCCAAGTCTAAAACACACAGAGATAGAGATACAGAATTCCTCTAAAAACTTTGAGAAGAACTCGAAGAGAAAAAGGTAAACCTTTGAAAAAAGAAGAGTTTCTTTTAAAAAGATCAAAGTTCTAAGAACAAGATCAAGATCTTCAATAAAAAAAATAATAATAATAATAAAGAAGTAATTTACTTCTTTACTAGATCTTTTGATCTATATAAAGGTATTGCCTTTTGATAAACCATCGGTTCTTGAATCTTGAGGTAGAACCTCTAAAAAGATTCTTTCCTGTGATCTAAATATGATCAAGATGCGCTCTGCGCTACTGTACAGTGCCTTACACTTTTGATTTGCGCTGTTGCGCTCCTTGGATTGGCGCAAGTCACCAGAGAGCGCCACGTGTCAATCTGCGCCTTGCGCTCCTAAAAACATAGCGCTGCGCTCTTGGATTGGCGCACTGCACCAGAGCGCGCCACGTGTCAGCAGCGCACTGGCGCAGCGCACTGTGCTTGCGCTCACCAGACGTGACACGTGTCACCTCCACATGCGCTGGCGCCTTGCGCTCATTAATCAGCGCAAAGCGCCTAACAAGCCACGTGGCGCGCTATCAGACCATTGAATGCTCTACATTATTAAAGAAAGGGACAGAGCCCAATTAAAAAGGCCTAACAGGCCTAATCTAAATGCAGTGCATTATTAAATAAGGGCAGAGCCCAATTAAAAGGTCTATCAGACCAAACAAAAATGCAGTGCATTATAATAATAGAGGGCAGAGCCCAAATATAGGCCTGACAGGCCAAACACAAATAAAATGTTGAATATTCTCAACTAGACTTAGCCCAATTCTGGCCATAAGTCCTCAAATTAAATTGAACTGAGCACAACTGCTCTCCCAAATCAATTCACAACCGGTTCAAGGGTACATCTCCGAACTACTCTAATATTTGTCGTTGTAATTCTTCAACGTCGTCAGAGAGGTGACGGGTCCCGACAACCATACATTGATATGGACTGTGATGTCCTTAAACTCATGGACTATGGGGTCCTTAAACCAATATTCGTCCCCAAAATGGGAATGTTGGACCACCATGTTCCTAAACTGGTAATATGGACTGTGATGTCCTTAAACTCATGGACTATGAGGTCCTTAAACCAATATTCGTCCCCAAAATGGGAATGTTGGACCACCATGTCCCTAAACTGGTAATACGGACTATGGGGTCCTTAAACTCATGGACTAATGCGTCCTTAAACCAATATCCATCCCCCAAAATGGGAATGTTGGACCACCATGTCCTTAAACTGGCGATGGACCACTATGTCCCTAAACTGGAACAATAGAGCCCCCAAATGCTCTTTTGTCGGATCTAAATGATCTTGTTAAGCCGATCTTAGTTTCAAATTAGACTAACGTATCCTTAACAAATGTTTAAGTTGATCTTAGCCTCAAATATGGCTAACGTATCCTTAAAGCAAAACTTTCAAACAGACTTTAGTCCCAAATTGGACTATAAATCTCCCAACCAACTTTGGTTCAAGGATACATCTCTGAACTCCTCTGATATCTGTCGTTGTAATCCTTCAACGTCGTCAGAGAGGTGACGGGTCCCGACGGCCATACATTCAATGGATCACCATGTCCCTAAACTGGCAATGGACCACTATGTCCCTAAACTAGAACAATAGAGCCCAAATGCTCTTTTGTCGGATCTAAACGATCCCGTTAAGTTGATCTTAGTCTAAAATTAGACTAATGTATCCTTAACAAACGTTTAAGTTGATCTTAGCCTCAAATATGGTTAATGTATCCTTAAACCAAAACCCCAAAACCAAATCTAAGAGAATACGAATTTGGACTAATCCACGTCCTACGGACGACAACATAAATTAGTCTCCGTATACAATCCACGGGCAACCACAAACAAAACAAACACCCACGACACGAAGTGAAATTCTGGAAAAGGAGAAAGTGGTTACCGCGATGCGGTAGCGTAATTAACTGCAGGAGCTTGCGCCTGCAGGGAAGAGCGTCCCCACAATCAAAAAACCCTCAAGCGAGGGGGAATCTGACGAAGTCTGCTACATCGGCCACATCTATCTAAACCTCCGATACACGGTGCCATAAATCAACTTGGCATCTTCGGAGAGGTGGACGGATAAAAACCAAATAGCATCCACCCCGAATCTCAGGCAAGACGTCTCTGCGTCACGCCGTCTTTCGGAGGGGAACAGTGTGAGTTCCCACTGTGCTTTGATTACTACTCTACTACGACTCTGATGAGTTGTGCAAACAGGTTTTAGTTAGGTACAGTCCTGAGCCACATGAAGACAGTGAGTGGATTGTCAGGGATTCATCTCTCCCGGTATTGGGGATAGATGTCGCGCAGTGCACGAATGGCCATCACCAGAAATTCTTGGCCAAGATGGACGAGATTTACTGATTTGGATCATCAGTTTCTCTGTAGATAATGGGTTTCACACCGACACGACTTATCGTGTTATTAGGGGTCTGACTTTATCCACCCCCTAGACCCTATATGAGATACTCTTAGACGAACAGACCGAACTGTACGGAGACTGTCACTTTCAGGCTCAACAGGGATACGAACCAGTTTGCTTGTCGACCTTCCTTTCGTTCAATACCTGGATAGCCGTTACTTACAGCTAGTGCCACTGACATGCCTGTGGTTAAACCCACTGTCAGCGTATTGTCAGGTCTTTATAGTCCCACATAGAGGGTTTCCCAGCTCAGGTGAAACGATATAGTGTGCGCATTTTGATACGTACTTAAATTCGATTAAATACATGTTTTTGTACACGTGCCTTTAATCAGACATTTTGTTAATACTAGCTGGTTTGAAAGATAGCCAGATTTTCACATTTGATGAAATGTGAGTTAGTATTATATATCTCTTTTTGGTATCTCTCTTTTTGGTATTTGTATTTTGACAGAATATGATATTAATACGAATACGGGTATTTGAATAAATACGGGTATTCGTATTTTAATGAAATACGGGTATTTGTATTTTATACGAATACGGTATTCGTATTTTGATACGAATACGGGTGTATGTATTTGTAGCTTATACTTATATTGGTGTATTTATACACACACATATGTATATGTGTACACTTGAGGTGGCACTCTTCTCTTCTCATCTTTTCTTGTATATGTTAGAATGGTGTGGGCTTGTGATCCACTATGATGAGTCATAATTCCACCCATTCAAAACGTAAAAGAAAAGAATATGAAGAGATAATGGTTTTCATTAGCCATGTTTGATTTTTGTGAGCTTCACCCTTAGTTGCTTCCTCCACCTCTCTTGAGTTTTTGTTTATTGAGAGAGGAAAAAGAAAAGGAGAGCACTGAAAGATTAGCCGCTACTACATCTCTAGTGATCATTTCTTAGCAAGTTTTGTTCACTAGTTGCTTCACTTGTTATTTAGTGTGAAGCTAAAACCTAGATTTGGGTTCCTTCGGGTGGATCATCTTCGACGGGAAGACCGACTCCCAAGCTCATTTCCGACAACCCAGGAGCATAAGAAGTGGATTGAAAGCGAAGGACACAACTACAAAGGTTGTGATTACTAACCGAGTAGCTAAACGCCTTCTTGTGTTTGCTAGTTTAGTATTTGGAATCGATTCTAGGTCATAGTAGTTCGTGCTCTTGTTCTTAAAATTTTCGTTTTGTATTCCGCCTTGTCCACAAGTTAACGGCACGAGAACGAGCATCTACTAACAAGATATAGGCCTTTCTTAAAACTCATGAAGAAAGGAGCTCCTTTTATCTGGGACGTTGAATGTCAAGAAGCATTCAAAAGTATCAAACAATACTTGTTGCACCCTCCAGTACTTGCTACTCCCATTGTAAATAAACCGCCGATTCTCTACACCACCGCGCTAGATGAATCACTCGACGCGCTCCTTACCTAGAATAATAAGGAGGGAAAGAAAATTCCCTCTACTAGCTCAGTCGAACATTAGTCGGGGCGAAATATAACTATTCCCCGATTTAAAAGCAATGTCTGGTCCTGATATTCGCTGTGAAGAAGCTGAGGCACTATCTGCTCGCTCATTGGGTTATACTGACTCTAAGGCCAACCCGCTCGAACACTTAATGACCAAAGCAAGCCTTGCCGGCAGAATGGCAAGATGGGTTGTCATGCTGCTTGAGTTTGACATAATCTATACTCCTCAGAAAGCAGTAAAAGGGCAAGCCCTCGCCGACTTCCTCGCTGCTCGTCCCATACCTAAAGGGTCACCGCTAAATTGCGAGTTACTCGATGAACAAATGTTGCGCCTTGAAGGTAGCGAACCATGCTGGGAGCTCTACTTCAATGGAGCCTCATCAATAAGAACCTCCAGCAAATCAAGTATCCCGTAGATAAAAGCAGGCACATGATTGGTATTCATTACACTCTCGAGAGGAACCCTAAGATGTTCTTTCGCTCTTACCGAGCCTCACACAAATAACGAGGCTAAGTATGAAGCTCTGATAGCTGGCATGGAGCTCGCCATAGAAATGGAGATCCTTCGTCTATGGGTCTACAGTGATTCTCAGCTTGTCATCAACCAAGTGAGCGGCAACTACAAGATATATAAGCTTGAGTTAGCTCGAAACAGAAGTCGGGCAGTGGAGCTCATGAAGCGTTTCACCTATATTGAACTGATGAGAGTTCCTAGGGCGTATAACGGAAAAGCAGACATACTCGCTCGCCTAGCCAAAGAGCTGGCTGATCCCGACATGGGTGAAATTATGATCACAGTCAGAAGTAGGCAAATTCTACCCCCGGTCACTTTACGAGAAGAAGAAAGCATAGAACAAGATAACAATTCTGCCAAAGAAGCTATCATTATTCAAGATGAGCTTGATTAAAGAGAATCCATCATAGAGTATGTTCACACCTATTTAAGTGTTGGCCTACATATATATGCGTACTTGAATGAGAAATAACGTTGAAAGTATGCTTGATGGGGATTCACCCACGTGCGCAAACGTGCATGTTTTAGAAAAGAGAATGGTTTTGAGAAATAGTTGCGCACGCGAGCTCGGTCTCGTTTTAAAATTTATAAACCGTAAGTGCACGGCGCGTTGTAGCGAGCCGGCAAGTAGGGTCGATCCGCAGGGAATTGGAGATTAGGTTTTAGAACAAAGAATTAGGTTTGGTTGTCACAAAAAAATAAAAATACGAAATAAAGAAACAGGTTAAGAGAAAGGTGGCCGTGGTTTTGGCTCGGATGGTTGAATCACGGCGATTCCTTCGACGCTCCCTTAATCATGAGTTGTCCGTCCTTGTGTCAATCCCGACATGAAGCATGACTTGTCAAGGTGGTTACGAAGCACAAGTCATCAAGTTGCCGATATTGGACGCAAAAAACGAAACGAGTCCGTTTTGTTCACTTACCGTTTGTATGTCCAAGCTTGAGATATCAACACTAAGCACAAGAGTTAGCAAGCATACCGCAACATCAAAAACACAAATTAGTGAGTGAGAGCAAGTAGTTTTAGTGTTAAGTTTGCTAAGTGTTTGTGATAGTATAGGGTATATGAAACCGAGAGGTTTGTCAAGCCATTAATCACAATATACCATATCTAAACTTAGCAAACTTAACACCAAATTGATTTTAACTTAAACATTGGAAAATGGAGAGAATGAGTGAATATGGTATATGAGAAGTTACCTTGTAACCATGGATTCAAAATACCATATCAAACCAATACATAAAGCAATCTTTAAGTTAGAATCACAATATAAGCACATTAAACAATAACAGGAGGAGGAGGAAGGCAAAGCCATTCATCTCACATCTTTACCATCACCACAACCAAAGATTAGTTACACATCATAATAAAAAGAAAAAGAAAACAAAAAAGAAATAAAGAAACAAAACAGCAAGCAATATTATTAACACTTGAATGAGTTAAGATACAAGATATTGGTTACTTGTTCAACCTCCATAATGAAGCTCCCAAAAGAAATCTTCAAGAGGGAAGAAGAAGAAGAAGAAACCAAGTTGAGCTCACGCAACTCTCAAGCTAAACCAAAAATAAAACTAAACTATGGAATATGTGCATCCCCTCTCTCTAAATCTGTTCTGGTATTTATAGGTCTCATTCCAGAATAAACAAACAACAAAAATAAGATGATGTGACCCTAAGAAATGACCAGAAGAAAATTGGGGATAAATGGAGACAGGGGACCCGGTGATGCCGGTTTTTTAGGGGGTCTCGCCGGTCCAATCTTGGGCTTTTGTGCTCGTGTTGGCATGGTGATCTCTAGTGTACTCCATGATCCCACTGTTATTGTTTGGTTTGTCTAAATAACCCTGGTTTGTACTCAGTATAATTGGAGGGAAAGTGTTGCTTTATATCACATCATATCTTTTTGCATTTATCACACATCACACCCACTTGTGCTATGGGCGGCCCCCACCTAGTTCCAAGTACCAAAGAGTTATGTGCACACTTGTATTGTGTTGGACCAAAATTGTATACACTTTATTTGTTGCAAAAGAACTCTTTGGATATCGATCGGTTTTTTGTTTTGATTGCAGTGTCGGCTCATAAATGTCATATCCGTGAATTTAAGTGTGTTTCCAGTATTTTTTCATGAATACATGTAATCTATATTTACTGAGCAGACACTAGTTAATAGTACCGATATATAACAAAATAGATAATGAATGAGTGGTATTAAAATGCAGTTTTCTGAGATAAACAATGCTCATCTATATGTGCATGTGTGAAGGTTAGTGCATGACACGTGCACAACATACGCGCGCATCATTGGCGTTAGCACTTAGCAGAAATTCCTAAGGGTAAAGTTCAAAGCACATGCGCAGATACAAGATGCACATATGAACATGTGCTGGGGATGAAACATTCAGCAGTCAACGACAAAGAAATACATTTAAATAAACATCTTATTCTATAAGGAAGAGATCACCGAACATGGGATCAGAATTACAAGGGTTAACAAAGCAATAAACAAAGTTTTCTAATTCTCTCTCAGCCTTCTTCACTATATCGAAACGGCGATCCTCGCGAAGAGTCGCTCCTCATCGATCAGTGTCGTGCTCATCAGCAAAAGCACACATGATGGCCCGCTGAGCCCGTATCTGGCTCAGCAAATAAACGGAGTGTTCACCGCCGAAAGACCGGACCGAGACGTTGGGACGTCTAGCCTGAATTTGGGAGGCAGATGCTATTTAAACTTCTCCATCCACCTCTCCGAAGATACCAAATTGATTTATGGTACCGTATATCGGAAGTTTAGATATATACGACCGTTGTAGCAGATTTTATCAGATTCCCCCTCATTTGTGAGGGGGTTTTGGTTGTGGGGACGCTCTTCCCTGCAGGCGTAAGCCCCTGCAGTTAATTACGTTATCGCGTTGCGATAACCACTTTCTCCTGTTCCAACTGTTCACTTCATGTCGTGTATTATTATGTTTGTTAAGCTTGCCTGTGGATTATATACGGAGACTATTTTATATTATCGCCCGTAGGGCACGGATCAGTCTAAATCCGTATATTTTTATATTTGGGTTTGGGTTTTGAACTTAGCTTATATATTCCTTTAATTCAAAAATGTTTCGTTTTATTTAAAGACCGTTAATCTAGTTTGAAATTAAGATCAACTTAAATGTATGAGCATTTGGGCTCAATTTATTTTAATTAAGGATATATTAGTTCTGTTTGAGACTAAGATCAACTTAATAGCATTTTAAGGATCATTTTTTTTATTAAGATCTAACAACAGAGCATTTGGGCTTAGATGCTAAAAATTTCAGAGAGAGATTTTTAGCCAATGTGGACTTGTTCTACTCAGTCTTTTCTTCTTTCTTTTTCTTTTATTCAAAAGTGCTAAGCACTTATTTGGGTTCTGTTTGTTCAGCCCTCTTTTCTTTTATGCAAAAGTGCTACGCACTTATTTGGGATTCTGGCGCTCACATACGTATCATGTGAAGCACTCAGTCATGGGCGCTGCCTAATAAGTGCTAAGCACTTTAGTCATTTTGACCGAACATGAAGTGCTAAGCACTTTTGTATGGTGTCCATATGAGGAGCACGTGAGGCGCTGGGCGCTACCCAATTAATGCTAAGCACTCAGCCGTTTTGGTTGTATATATGAAGTGCTAAGCACTTTTACTCAGCGCTCACGTGTATTTCACGTGAGACGCTGGCCTTCTGTTTTGGGCGCCCACGTGTTTTTCACGTGAGACGCCGGGCGCTGCCCAATCAGTGCTTTGTTAGGGGTGCCCATATGGGAAACAAGTGAGGCGCTACTTCCTTTTTTCTTAGAGATTGAATCTCTGTTAATGGCATTTTAACCATTAATAATCACCAAGATCTTTATTTTGAAGATCTGTGATCAAGCCTACTTTAAGAACTAAATTCTTATGTTTTTTCTATTATAAACACTAAGTTTCTTTTTTAGGTTAAATCTTATTTTCAGAGGAATTAAATTCCCAGAACATAGGTTCTTTTTCTTTCTCTTTCTTTTTAACCTAATTCTTTTCCCCTAGGTCTTGAGTCTAAAGAACAAAATCTCTCCGATGAAAATTAAATTCTCAACTTTTAGGAAAATTTGCTTTGCAAATCTCAAATCAGAGGAAGAACTAAGTTATTGTATAAAGGGTTAAACCCTTGTTTCCATTTATACTAGGCAAAGGAGTTATTTTGATCTCTACTTTTTCTTTTACCTAGAGTTTGAAAGGAAGGGGATCTTCTTCTTCTTCTTTTAAGAATTGAATTCTCTGTTTATTTCTCTCTTTTTTTCGAAAAACTTATGGGGTCGGTTATCTATATGAGACTTGAAGTCTCGGGTCCTTTATATAGGAGGGGCAAGTTTGTTAATTAATTTAAGAAAATCCCTCTTCGAGAGATACCAAGGATTATTTAGGGAATTTTATCCACCGTTGGATCTTTGATCTAAGGATTTCTGTTTTACAGAATATGTTTTCTTATTTTTAACAAGATTGGGAAAATATTTTTCCATATATAGAATTTTTTTCTATTAAACGGTGATTTTTAACCACCATTGGATTTTTAATCCAAGAGTTCTCTTTTTAGCAGAGCACATCTTTCTTTGTTTAGAAATATATAGGAAATATTTTCTATCTCATTGGATCTTTGATCCAACAACTTTCTGTTTAACAGAAATTATTCTTCTCATTTAGAAAGATCAAGGAGATATTTCCCCCCGATAGAATTTAGTTCTATATTTGATGATTTTTAATCGCCATTGGATCTTTGATCCAACGGTTCTCTGTTAACAAAGGATATCTTTATCTATTAGAAAAGATCAAGGGCGGTATTTCCCAAGTATAGAATTTAATTCTATAGAGGGAGACGTTCTCACGTGTTCAACACGTGACCCTCATGAGGGTGTTAGCTTATTTTATTTGGCGCCCATATGTCTTGCATATGAGTGCTAACATGTTTAACACGTGAGATCAATTTGGATTTTAGCCACTTGCTCTTAGTGTCTTTATGCTTTGCATACAAAAATAGAATTTAATTCTTTGTATAGAGTTTAACTCTATCTGAAGCTAATACTTCAAAAGGGTGTTCTCATGTGTTTAACACATGACCCCAATATGGGTTTTAATCAGTTTATTTGGCGCTTATATGCTTTGCATGTAGGCGCTCATATGTTTAACACGTGAGGCGTGTTTAGCCTTTAGTTATTTGGTTGCAGCGCTTATATGTTTTGCATATAGGCGCTCACGTGTTTAACACGTGAGGCTTAAGGTGTGGGGAATTCTTTTTTCTTTCTCCCCTTTTTTATAAGGGAACAAATGCCCCCTAGCGTTGCTCTCACGTGGCTTACATGTGAATGCAACGTTGTTATCTTTACCATCATTGGATTGCCTAGGGGAATGGGAAGTTGAACCGCTCCCATCACGTCTTATAAATGGTGTTTTTGGCCTTGGAGTGATTACTGTTTTTTCATCTTCCTCCTTGAATTTTTTTCCTTTAAGAATTTAATTCTCATTTCAAAGCTTAGATCTCTGCCCACAGAACTCCTCTGATCAAAGTTAAACTCTGCCAAAAAAAACTTTTGGTAAGGATTATGAACAGATCTTAGCTCTTAGGAAACTTTTTATTTTGTTTTGGATTTTTAATCCATTAATAGAGCTTGGCTCTTTTCTTGAACTGATCTCTTGGAGATCTTAAAAAACTCTTTTTTAGTAGACCGTGGGTCTTGAATCAATGGGCATCCTCAAGAATCGTTGGTTCTCTTCTTAGGGTTTTACCCTATCATTGATCATGATCTTTGAGGGTCACTGGAATTTAATTCCATTTTGTCTTGCAGAGCTTAGCTCTGAATTTTTTTAGAACTTTTGGGAATTTTATTCCTCTTCCTGTTCTTAAGTATTTTCCCTTTTAGGGTTTTAATACCCTCTTTACATATTTGAATCTGTTATTTTTAACAGAACTCGCTTTTCAGGGATATTGGGAGTTTTTAACTCCACTGTTCATTTAATGAGAATCCTTTTAAATTATCATAATGGGCACTTTGTCTCATTATTGATAAGCCGTCATTTTGATTTCGTGGGGTCCACTAGCTTTTTAATCAGTAGTCCCATAAGACCAACTCACACCTTTTGTTGACTATTTTGTTTGTCCCCTTTTTTAGGTACAATGGTCTTACTTCCCTACTTCCCTTATACCCGCTCAAAGGTTGCATTCCCGCAGTCGCTATCAGACGAGGAAGTTATGGCTATGATTAAGAATCATGATAAGGACAAAAAGAGTCTTCTCCTATGGGGCGTCTGGTATGGTCATATTATAAGGGGTCGTCGCAGTTTCACATGTGGAGTACCAATGGAACCCATTCGTTCTATCCGATTTACGGAGCGTCCGTGTACTGCTTATGCACTAGATGCGGCTAATTGGACTCCTGAAGGCAGGCTTGAGCCATCAACGACAGGGATACCCAACCAGCCCTTAGTGGCTATTGACATTCTGGGACGCAGAATATACCAAAGCAAAGCTCGACCCTGGGGCAGGTCTATAAAATAGGCGTCATCCCAGTGGGCTACCATCTTTGGGCCCGGTATATTCTCTCCTCCCAACCCTCATGGTTCAAAAAATTTGTATTATACTAGGCGGTGTATGCGTCGTTGTTCTATTATCATGCTCCCCACATTTGGTGGGTTAAGGCCTTTTTAAACTAATAGAATCTTCCCACGCATACGTTCCAACTGAGGGACTACAAGGTTTCCATTTCGCTGGAGGAATTCCGAGAAATTTCCGGACTGCCGATCAGAGGAAAACATTACGAGGCCCCTGACGAGTACGTTTTTGCCACGGTGCCAGCCATGCATGAAGGCTTGACAACTGAGAATGTTGTTCGGCACAAGCATCCAAGTTTAATCAATTCCTTAGGTATTTTTTAGAACCTGTTTGTGGTATTAGAAGGGCAAGGTGTTAGTTTTGATGATTTCATTGATCACTTCCTTCGTAATGATGCTCTATCCAAGAAAGCTCCGAAATTTGCGAAGGTCGAGAATCCTTTCGGATTTGGCCTGGACAAACTGCCGGCTAAGGAGGAAGATCTTCCCCATTTTTATATTCTAAGTTCATCAACCGTGGCTTTTGACGAGATTGCTGCTCCTCGTATGGACGAGGAAACATTCTTTGTAGGCTTCATCAGTCTTTGGCTCAGCTGGTTTGCAATGCCGATGCACCGACGCTTTATGAGAGCCTCCATTTTCTACCTCGCAAACCGCATAGCCAATGGAGCTCGACTGGCCATTGGCGTTGCATGGTTATCACACCTGTATCATGGTTTGAGTACCGCAACCAACACTTCAAATCCAGGTGCAGACACCGTGAACTTCTCTCTCCATTACTTCACGTCTTAGATTGAGATGCACGTGTTAGGCGTGTTTATTGTGCATCGGCGGCCTGATTTCTATGAGTCTTATACTTTCCCACGAGTCATGAGATTGGTTGATACTTCCGCTCCTGATCCGACTCAGTTAGGGGCTTTGCGCGTGCTGCTTAACTCGTATTCAAACGAAGGTGGCATGGTTTTCAATGATCGGGTTCTTTCTACGCCTGCGAGGCCTATTCAACAGTTATTTGATTTGTTAAAGAACGGAGCGCCGACTTTGAAACACAAGGAGATCATGCACCTGTATTCGATCAGGCTGGGGTACTTGGTGTTCCGATTAAATGATGTCTCTCTCTTCATGCGGTACAATCTGCATGGCTTTGCCTAACAGTTGGGTTATAACCAGGGTGTGCCTCTTGAAGCTTTCTTGGTTGATCCTACTCCCTCGCTGGAGACTGCCCGCAACGCTATTCATCACTTTATGCGGCTGAACACTGGTTCCCTCTTCATGGTCCCGAGCCCGATTACATTCTAAGGCCTGTAGGACCCTTTAAGGGATGGTATCTTCACCGGGTCAGTCCCATCATTACAGAGGAGAGACGGGTGCTTTTCGAGTGTAAGGCCTCTGCGCCTGCCCAAGCCGTCAATGTTCTGCTGCAACTACGGTCAGTCGTTCGCCCACCTCTGAGAGACAGTGATTCGGTGATTATTCCGAAAGATGATCAAACAAAATCGGCCCCCCATATTGCTGGTATGCCCGTTCGCACTGGAGCCGGTGCAGGGACTCCTGATAATGCATAAGCTGCGGCGCCATCAAAGTCGGATCTCGAAGATGAAATTGGGCAACACCATGCAAAGGTGCCTAAGGGGAGGAAGCGCCCTTCTGCGAGTGCTAGCTCAGGCCCTAAAAAGATGAAAAAGTCGGCTGTGCGATTAATCGACACCTTGCTTGAGCTTGAGCCTCTCGCTTGTGATGAGCCTATGTCTGTGCACGAACCAGATGACAGTCTTCTTTTTTCGGGTACATCTGCCGAGGAGGCCGCTCAGCTGGCTGAAGTCCTAAAGTGATCACAGGATGAGACTGAAAACGTGCGCCCTAAGAAGGGAGGCTTTCCCCCCGTCGAGTTCCATGATGTTGATCTGATTCCTGCTACATTACCGGCAGTTCCTTTAACACCGGCAGAAGAACGAGCTCTTAAACAGCTGATATCGGACGCTTCTAAAGACGAGGCTGCTCTGAAAGCGGGTAGGGATCTATCTTCGATCGAAGCCCGACGAGCATGGTTAACTAGAAAATAGCAGCGGATTGAAAAGGTTATACTTCAGGCTCCTTGGCGTATCGGTATGTACCTTATACATCCTTCTCAGTAAATGATTTATATTGCTTTCATATTGTATTCGTCATTACACATTTTTCTTTTGTAAGGCCTTCTGTGGCGGGCGCAGTTTCGAGCCCAGATCGCGTCTTAGAGACTCCGGTGATGAATTTAATTCCTTCAGTGGAGGTTACCGGACCAACTATAGACTCTGTAAATATTACCAGTGGCGCACTGGAGGATGTAGAGGAGATTCCTGAGGCTGCTGTCCCTTTGGTCCAGAATGGACAAAGTATTGAAGGTAATCGTTTATCTTTCTTTCTGTTTAATGATCTTTCAATATGTCTGACCTCTTCTTTCTCCCAGAATTGCGGGAGTTGGCATACTCTATTGTGGATCGTTCTCAAGTGGAAACTTTCTTATGTTTACTTAACAAAGCGGCCCCGCACGCAATACCCCCCAGTGCATCGTCCTTTCTTCTGGCCATGGTTGGTATTCCCTTGCTTTCAGTATTATATTTTCATAACGGTACTGACATGTCCTTTACTTTGAACCGCGGTCCTACAGGATGATGACAAAGTTGAGGTTCTTGATGGGCCTGGGTATTTGTCAGATTTGCCTTCTGTGACCATAGGTAAGTAACGCTTTAGCCCTGGTATTCTTTTACTTATTCCCCGTTCGGAAAGGTGACTAACCATACATGTATTTTCGCAGTTTTGCTAACCCTGACTCTACTTGAGTCCCATATTTACATGCCGTCGGGCCCTTATGCCAGACGTATGTCTGAAAAGATGGAAAAATAGAGTATAAAGATCTTCGCGCCGGCACTTCCGTCATAGCAGAGGAATTTGCTGTCGAAGCTAATGCTTCTTTGTCTGTCCTTGCCACCTACCATGACAAGGCACTGGTGCATACTTAGATTGAGTATTGTCATCGAGTGGAGGCTTCTCTACATGGAGTCGAATGCGTAAGCCTTCTTTCTGATATCTTATCTATAAAGGCCAACATGAATGGATTGATCGGTGTACGGCCAACCTCCGTTCTTCTGAGAAAAGGCTCAACCGGAAGTTTTCGGAGAGGGAGCTGGCATCGAAGGCTTTGGGAGAACATCAAGCCTAGCTCACATCCAAGACTACTCGAGTTTACGAAATTTGGCGAGTTCTTCAAGAGGCAATTACGGAGGTGGTGGCTCTCGATAAAGCTGTCATTTTTACACACGAAATGAATGAGACTCACAAGACTGCTGAGAAAGTGCTTAAGCATCGGTTTTCTTTTTATCAACAACAACATGCACTGGCAGGGGCTCAGCTTGCGGTGCTGCTAGAACTTGAGGCGGAGATTCGGCGAAAAATGATGATTTAGCCGGCTTATTGAACTGTCCACCGTCTTAATAATTTTTTTGTCGCTGTATTTTTCCCTTATATATATATATATATATATATATTGTATTTATTTTGGTTTATGAATAATAGACATATTTTATTTCATTCCTGCACCTCTCTATCTTTTTGATATCTTGATTCAGCGCTAATTAGTTCATTTACTCATTTCGGAGTTTATAGTTTATTCACTCGTTTCGGAGTCTCTAGTTTATTTACTCATTTCGGAGTTTGTAGTTTATTCACTCATTTCGGAGTCTTTAGTATATGTACTCATTTCGGAGTTTGTAGTTTATGTACTCATTTCGGAGTGTTTTTTAGTTTACCTCCCTTGGGTTTACATGCAAACTCGTCCTAACATTGTATGTAGATAACCCCCGTTCTTTTATAACAGGGGTCCGTTAGCTTTGTCATACTAGGGTTTTAGTCCGTGGTACTGTCGCGTTGGCTCATATATTTCTCGATATGCAGTCTTTAAGCCGTTGTTCGAGTAGCCCCGCGACTGTCGTGTCTCTGACTCCTTCTGAGGCTGGACAAGATGTCTTCAATTAATCTCCTTAGGTCATAATACCGTTGGAAGAACAAGCGTTAGGTATTTGGCATGACGCTTTTTACTTAAGATTAGGATCAATTTGGATCCCCAATGAGTTATAACCGCACTCTTCTGGGGTGGGATGATCTCCAACGGTCTTTAGGCTCTGTTTGTACTGCCGTCAAGACCCGAAATTAGGAATATGTCGTCACTTCATTTTTGATTTGATGATGTCGCGTCGATTCTTTGCTAATGTAGGGTAGACATCTGTAGGACCTCTATGCTGTATATATTGCAATTGAAGTCCGGAGCTAGGAATATGTCATTACTCCAATTTCATCGAATAGTTGCATCTGCACCCTGCTGAAGTGAGGAGGAATGCCGGGATAGCCTCTAGGTTGTATATGTACCATCAAGACTCGGTTCTTCTTTTGACGAAGCGTGGTGGGAAAATAAGATTCTCTTTCTTTCACTTGTGCCCATGGATTGTATATAAGAATCAATATGGATATACTTGCAGGGCAGAAAAGTTTCATTTTAATTTTTTTCCTTTCCGCGAAGCTTTATCTTTTCAGCTTTTATGTCACGAAAGTCGCAATTGCCCAATCATTTCAGCTATTTATCCTGGTGCCCAATTATTTCAGCTGTTTTTTTTACTCACCGCTTTTTGTTGTGAGTTGCCCTTGCCCAATCATTTTGGCTTTTTTTGTTTTTACGCGCTACTTTTTATTGCGAGTCACCCTATCATTTCGGCTTTTTTTCTTTTTTTTGTTTTTTTTTTGAGTTGGGGATTTAAAATCTGATGCCAATCTTGGCATCAGAATCGCTACCACTGGGATATTGCCAAGAGCGAATCATCATTTGTCGTGAGAGAACTTAAAATTTGATACCTATTTAGGTATCAGCATCGCTACAACTGAGATATTGCCAGGAGCGAATTATCATTTGCCTTTGTCGATTTGAACAAAAATGGCTTAGCAAATAGGGTTATGGTCCTGTCGACTAAGGCTTTTTGACTTTATGAGCCGTAAGGGTCTCATAAAGGTATTTCTCCCTACGAGTCGAGAGGATCTTGTAAGTGCATTTTCTCTTTAGGAGTCGTGAGGATTCTTAAGTCTGTTTTCTCTTATAAGTCGTGAGGATCTTACAAGAGTATTTTCTCCTTGTAAGTCGAGAGAACATACAAGTGTCACTCACCATATGAGAGCATTTCTCGTCATTGGTGGAACTTGGTGGGAGAATATTTATTTATGCCCATAGATTGTATACAAGGGTCAATATTGGACCGCCTGTAAGGCAAAGGGTTTTGCAATATTTTTTGATGTCTTAAGAACAAGTTTAGATCACTGTAACTTAAAACTTTTGAATCTTATGAGCCGTAAGGGTCTCATAGGAGGAAATTCTCCTTACGAGTCGTGAGGATCTCGCAAGTGTAATTTCTCCTTAGGAATCATAGGCACTCCTAAGTGCATTGTCCCTTTGTGAGTCGTAAGGATCTAACGCAGTTTTTTTTTAACGAGTTCACGTCCTTTTGGGTTTTCACTAGCTCGCTGGCAGTCCTGCTGTTTTTACTCATGGTGCCCTTTCAGGTTTTCATCCGTGCCCATTTAGATTGTGGATATAGCGTTTTTTATTTTTTTAGACGGCTCGTAAGTTAACGCGCCGTTAGCTGTACGCTCCGATCTTTTTCTAAGGACTTCGTCATGTAGGACCTGGGAGAGTTATTAATCGTTTTGGCCCGTAGATTGTATACGGTAATCTATATGGGGATTCACCGTAGGGCTAAACGTATGAGGACATGACGGACCTTTATCACCGTATTTGGGGCGAAATGCTAGTTTAAGTACATTCCGGTCCAAATTTCCTGGTTTGGGGACGAATATTAGGTCCAGTATTAGTTTAAGGACATTTCGGTTCATCATTAGTTTAAGAACGTTTCGGTCCAGCATTCCCATTTTGGGGACGAATTTTAGTTTAATGACATTCCGGTCCATTGTTAGTTTAAGGACGTTTTGTTCCAACATTCCCGTTTTGGGGACGAATTTTAGTTTAAGGACATTACGGTTCATTGTTAGTTTAAGGACGTTTCGGTCCAACATTCCCGTTTTGGGGACGAATTTTAGTTTAAGGACATTCCAGTCCATTATTAGTTTAAGTACGTTTCGCTCCAGTATTAGTTTAAGGACGTTTTGGTTCAGTATCGCCATATTTTGGGGCGACGGAGTTTTTTGGATACTACTCTCAGGGTTCTGACTCGGGAAGATAGAGAACGGACATAAGCGTTCTCATCTATCATTGACCTAAGTCATGACTCGTCAAGCGTAGTATTTTTTTAGGAATTGACCGTTTATTGGCCGGAAGGGTCTTTCGCTATGCATATCCATGAGCAGGCAGGCTCCACCTTGGTAGACTTTGTCTATGATGTACGGGCCTTCATAGTTCGGCTCGAACTTTTCCTGTTTTGCACGATTGGGGATTATTAGTCTTTTGACGACTAGCATGAGTTCGTCTTGGCGGAATGTTCTCGGCCTGGTCAGTTTTTCGTATGACCATGTCATCCTTGCCTTATAAGCCTCCAGATTTTGCTATGCTATAAGGCGATTTTCGTCGAGGGCGTCGAGCTCCTCAAGCCTAAGATGAGCATTTTCTTCATCTGTCAGCTCGTATCGAACCGCTACTCGTAAAGAGGGAAGTTCCATTTCCAACTGGAGCACTGCTTCTGTGCCGAATACTAATGCGTATGGTGTTGTATTCGTGACCATCTTGAACGTTGTTCAGTATGCCCAGAGAGTTTCATACAATCTTTCGTGCCAGTCTTTTCTGTTTCTGGACACCGTCTTTTTTGTAATCTTTATTAAGGTCATGTTGAACGCTTCAGCTAGACCGTTGGCCCGAGGATTATAAACTGAAGAGTATCTCTAATCTATTTTATACTGCAGTGCGAAACGGCTTATTTTATGACTCC
This sequence comes from Agapanthus africanus, assembly GCA_030015575.1. Classification (NCBI taxonomy): domain Eukaryota; kingdom Viridiplantae; phylum Streptophyta; class Magnoliopsida; order Asparagales; family Amaryllidaceae; genus Agapanthus; species Agapanthus africanus. Next base: position 253,815,136 of record CM057341.1, read on the forward strand.
TATAAGCTGGCCCATTATCCGAGATTTTCCGTCGCGGAGTGCCGAACCGATAGATGACATGGGTTCTGAAGAAGTGGAGAATATTCTCCGTCTTCACCTCCCTTAGTGATACTGCTTCTGCCCATTTAGAGAAGTAGTCGGTTGTTGCTAATATGAACCGATATCTTTTGGATGATACAGGTTCAATATGGCCAATTATATTGGTTCCCCACATTTCGAACGGCCAGCTAGTCACTGTCAGGTACAGTGGATTTGGATGTTGATGGATGAAGTCCTCGTGAATTTGGCACGAGTGATACTACTTCGCATATTCAAGGCAGTCCTGGATCATCGTAAGCCAATAATAACCCATTCCTTTTATCTTCAGCTTCATCTTTGACCCGGCTTGATAAGAACCGCAGAGTTTGTCGTGAGTTTCTTAGACGACTTTCTTTACTTCCTCCGACCCCAGGCATCTTAGCCATAGATAGTCAAACGATCTCTTATATAGAGTATCATTGACAAAGGTGAAAGACAAAGCTCGTTTTATGAGCTGATGTCTAGACGACGCATTTTTGGGCGTTCGTTGGGACTTAAAGTAATCTATGAAGACTTCCCTCCAGTCCTTGATCTTTTCTTCGTCCTCTATTTGAAGGGCTACTTGTTCGGTCGTTTCTTTTCCTTCGTATGGCTCTATCAGGTCTTCCGAAGATATATCTGTTGGCGCGAGAATCCTGCGGCTTTGCACAATGATCCTTATGTCATCGAGGACTTCATCAGCCAATTTGGCCAATGCATCCGCCTTACTGTTTTCCGCACGCGGTATAATTTCTAGGGTATAGGAAGGGATTTGTCAGCTGTTGCTGCACTCTTTCGCCATACTTTATCAGCTCTGGCATGCATGTCTGATAGTTGCCATTTACTTGGCTAATTATCATGTCACACCCCGCTTTCCGAAGTACGGTAAGGAGACGCGACGGGTCACGCGACGTATTTACTCAGAAGTAAACATGCTAAGTGTATCTAAGCAATATAAAGTAAAATGTACACAAGAGACATGAATATAAATGAATAGCAACTTTTTATTTATTTAACAATTCATTACAAGTACAACTGGAAATGTAAATACAGGAATAGAAAGCAATACCTAAACAATGGCATAACTGAAATGAAAAGTATACAAGTGCCTACAGCTCTAGGTCGATGGTAAACTGCTTCAAGTCCTCAGTACTGGGCTCGATCTCTAATGAGTCAGATCCACCTGACAACATTTCATAGAAAGAAGAAAAGGAATGTCGTCAGCGAACAATCGCCCGGTATGTCCCAAAGAAAGAGAGAAGTAGAATAGACAGAAAAGAGAATATAACTGTATAATGTTATCTTTGTTCTGTTATCGCAGTTGTTTGTAGCTTGGTACAGAATATGCCAGTGTATTCGAAAGGAGTCCCACTATTCCGGAGACTAAGGTATACGGAGCACAAAGAACCGTTAAGCCACGGTACAACAGTAATGGATATTCAAGTTGGGTATATTAAAGTGACCGTCTCGTGCCACTTCTAACACATTCCGTACCAGTCTACTCCTTTAAAACCCCGTAATGTCTTTTGTATTGATTGTATTGTTTTGTTATATAGATGGATGACTTGCTGAAACCATGATATCATGTAAACAGAATGGATATAAATGGATAGTCGTGTAATCAGAGTATATCCATGGTTCGGTTCGGTCAATATAGATTGAATTCTGATATAAATGGATGCATGTTGTATTATAGTTATACTTCAATTGAATTCAAGTCTGATTGATTTCATATTAGATGGAGACTCTATCTGAGTCAAACACTTTTGAAAAGAAATTGAAGTCCTGAATTAGTTTTAATATTATCGGTAACTGCTGCATATGGACGGCATGATTTGTGTCATTTTCCAAGACAATTACCCTGTTGATAACACCGTTGTTAGGTTATCTATCTTAGATAGGCAAGCACCCATATTCTCAGGCTCCCTGAAGCTCAAGAGAACCGGTCCCGCTTAAACCTATATTTACTAGGGTCCTTATTGTAAATTAATATAACTTGAGGGGGTTTTATGAAAAATAGTTTTGATACATTTTCAAAATACACCTCAAGTATTTAATTATCGTCTTTAGGATTTTCATAATTGTAATTTTATAAAGTGAAATATTCTAGTGAATATAACCTACTTTTCATTGTATATGGTATTTTAGTGTAAACTTGGAATGGTATTGAATTGTAAAGGTAGTTTCATAAAATTTGTGATTCCTTTGATTTAGAAAACATGGAATATATATATATATATAATATATTTAAAGTAGATATTTTGATAATATTTATATATATCTAATATTTATAAAAAAATAGAATTTATTTATTAAATAGAAATCATATTTTTCTTAAAAATTGCATTAAAATTTTCATCGAGATCGAATGCTCCTTGCGAAGGTCTGCATCTCGCTCTATTAAGCCCGAGAATATGCGATAACCCGCACCATCCCGATCGGGGTTCCCCAAAATGGGCTGTAAAGATGCAATTGCACGGAATTAAATAACACACTTTTTAAAAAAACGGTTTTTGAATGTTTAAGATACTTAAATGTAAATTCGTATTTTCCCATAAACTAATGTCCCAAGAGTTATCGTGCTATGTCAAAAATGTGTGTTTTGATGAGGTAGGTCATTATCTCGTGAGTTTTCTAAAGGTGATACAAGGGAATATGTTGAATTGTGTTGAAAGTAAAGTATATGGTATTTAACCGTAAAAATGCGATAAAAGTTGCATAATAGGTTCTTTTGAGATGAAACTTGTTCTAATATGTTTGTTAATGATTACTAAACAATTTATTAAAAATTTGTAGGTTTGTTATTAAGAAAAAATTAGATTTTTTAAAGAAAAGAGAATCGGAATCAGGAATAACTCTGCTTCCGACGATTTTTGAAAAAGAGAAGTTTTAGAATAGCAAAAGAGGAGGGGAGAGGGGACTTACTGATTGTAAAACAAGAGGAGAGAGAAGGGAAGCTATTGGAACCATCGGAGAGTCATTTCGTCGCCGGATTCTTCCCGAAACTTCGCCGGAACTTCGCCTCTTGCTAACTCCTGTATAACTTTGGTACTTAGAAATTTTTAGAGAGTTTTTGTAATGGAATTCTGAATGAGGAGGGGTGAAAAGTAGTGTGGTATTTATAGGGAAAGTTAGGGTTTAGGGTGATGAATAATGGAATTAAAATGTGCATTAAAAATGAATTAAAGAGAGGAATTATCACTCCCTGGATATTTTCAGAGTAAACAAACAACATGGGGGTAGTCGGGTAAGAAAAGGGGTTCAGGGGTAAAAATTTCAGAGCATTACCTACGGGCATGCCCGGCGGTGCCGGCCCCTCCTTCACATCTCGTCGGTCCAAAACCGGCGGTCTGTGCTTGGATTTTCGCCATGTGTCCCTGTTGCATGGTATACCTCAGTGCACGTGTTTGATTACTTTGTGACTTTTCATTTTATGTGGTGTGTACGTGCAAACTTTTGAGCTTCTAAAAGTTTAAATGAAAATCAATTAAAAATATATGTGGCTGGGGGCATTCGATCACAGAGGTTACGTCACAGCAGTGCAAGGCTTTACCAATGAACTACAAGTGCTTTCTTGCTATTCTAAAACAAATCAAATACTTATAGCATATACAGGATTGAAAATACTCTATTTGTACATTAACTTTTAATCAAATTTGTTGTACACTGAAACAGAGTTGTTACATTCTACCCTCCTTACAAAAATTTCGTCCTCGAAATTTACAATTATTTTAAGGACTTGTTTACAAACAATTGAGGGTATCTTGCACGCATTTCATCTTCCTTTTCCCACGTTGATTCTCCTGGTGTGTCTTTTCTCCACATCACTCGAACTAAGTTTACTTCCTTATTCCGAAGTGACTTCACTTTTCTATCCAGGATTTCAACAGGTTGTTGCTCACAGGATAAATCTGGCTGTACAGTGAGCTCGGGATGATCAAGAATATAGCTTGGGTCACTCACATACCTTCTGAGTTGGGATATGTGGAATACATTATGCACTCCTTCCAATGAAGGTGGAAGTGCCAAGCGATAGGCCACTTCTCCGACTCGTTCAAGTATGTCGAACGGTCTAATATATCTTGGACTGAGCTTACCCCGTCTCCCAAAACGAATCACTCCACGGTTTGGAGATATCTTCAAAAAGACATGATCTCCCTATTGGAACTCAAAGTGTCGGCGTTTTGCATTACCCCAGTGCTTCTATCGATCTTGGGCTATGCACATTCTTTCCCTGATAGTGCGAACTATATCGACTGTTGCTACTATCATCTCAGGTCCAAGAAGTTCTCTATCTCTGATGTCTGTAGAATTACTAGGCACTCTAACAAGGGTTGAGAAAGCATCAACCATGCCCGATTAAAATTTTAGCCGTGTCTAACAACCCTAAACAAGATCTTTGCTACAAAATTAGGGTTTCACATGCAAGTAAATAGCATCTATGACTAATGGAATACAAAATACAACATTTGTAGATCGGTCCTTCACTTCTAAAGCTCCTTGTCGTAGTCCCTTCGCTGCGATCATGGTTCTCCCGGGCTCTTGCATGGCTTTACGAGGCGAAAGATGCGTCCTTGCTTGAAGTCTTCGAGGCCGAAGATGATCTACGTCGAGGGAATACCGACTCAAGCTACTACTTCACTAACTAGAGAATTAGTGAAGCAAACACCCTAAACTAAAGTGCTAGTCTAGTAGAGGATGGAGAAATAGGAAGTGGGTTCTCTTTAGAATTTTATTTCTCACAATGTTTCACTCTCTTTTTAAAACCCTAGCAAGTTTTTTCTTTTGCTCAATGAAGAAGAAGATGAACAAAAGAAAAGGATGAGGATAATGATCAAGTGAGTGAGCTAACCATGGTGAGTGAGTATCATATACTAACTCATGTAGAGACATAACCATGGCTAATCCAAAATGGTTAAGTTAACAAAAATCTAAAGTAAAGACAAAACTAGTGGACTTTGTCAAAGCAAAGCAAGCTTCTACAAGCTTCATGCTCTTTCCAAAATTCCACTAATTTTGTAATTACCTTAAATAATTATAACCCACCATAATAAATAGAATGGTGTATGTCTTACACACCCATGTCAAGTGTATCATCAACCATGATACAAAAAGAAAACACATTTTAATATATATCACATATATATTAATGTTGTGCACATGTAAGAAAAAACCTTAAGTGAACAAGTGTTAGTTAATGTAAACTAGTATATCTAATATACAATTATACACTAAATTATTAAATCAACACTTGACTTAATAATCCGGTCATATCTCATATAACCGACTAACATCCATTGTATCGACTTATCGAATCAACACTTGATTCGATAACCCGGCTATATCACATATAACCTCGCGATACAAAAAGTTGCGAGAATAGAATACGGTATCACATACACGCATTTTTCTCGGTCCCGCACATATCACATATGCGCTCCTATTTCGTTTTGCCTGAGCCAATAAAACCTCTGTGTAGGACTCTAAAGACTCGTCAATACGCCGGCAGTAGGTGATGATCACATCAAACACCCATAAGCCATCAGCGGTACTAGCTGGACGTAACGGCTACCCGGGTATTGAGCGATCAGAAAATTAGCAAGCAAGCCCGTTCCAACTCCTGTAGAAGCCTACCGGTAACACTTCCCGTACAGTCCGGTCTCCTCGTCTGATATGTCGCATATCAAGTCTAGGGGTGGTAAACGTCAGACCCCAATAACCAATAAGTCGTGCCGATGTGAGACTCATAACGGTTCGAGAAACTACTAGTAACACTTACCAGTAAATCTCTAAATCAGCCCTGGCCAGGGACTTCCCTGTTACGGCCAATCGAGCACAGCGCAACATCAACCCCCAATACCGGGAGAGACGAAACCCCTCCTATCGCTCATTGCCTCCATGTGACTCGGGACTGTACCCAAAAACCACCGTTTTGCACGCCCTCTTGGACGTGGTAAGGTGGAAATCAAAGCACAGTGGGAATCACACAAGACTCTATGACGATCTCGGGTCTACAGACTAACCTGCATAAGTGTCACCAGAAAACTGCCATCTGACGTGAGGTATAATACCATCTGGGAGTTCTCAGCGAGTCCGTCCAGTGTACCCAGTCTTCACTGAGCACCCGTATACCATCTCTGATGTCAAACACCAATGGATATGGGATCATCCATCGCCCATCTCATGGATCGAGAAGCGTATACGCTAGTCTACTCTGGTATATCGATGCCCTGTCTCGATACACCCACGACTAGGAACATTAAAGGATGTACTTATGGACTACTCTGTCCCCACTAGTATGATCTGCATCATAGTCCAAGTAGTCAAGTGCACATCCTAAGGGCTTTACCAACATGTAACTATAAGACAGTATCAAGAGACAAGTATACATGTTAAGATAAAGAGCAACCAGATAACATACTATCATATCGAGCAAGAAAGTCCTCTCTATATATGTCCAAGCATCCAATATAATATATATCATCTGTACAATACTGGCCTCTAGGGCATACATACAACTAACAATCTCCCACTTGTACTAGGGCCAGCTGCTGTAGTATCGCATACCTAGCATCCCGAAAGGTCTCTCAAACTGTATCTGGGGAATGGCCTTCGTGAGTGGATCCGCAGTGTTGTTCTTCGTGTCAACCCTCCTGACCTCGATCTCCCGGCGATCAACTATCTCCCGGATCAGGTGATACCACCTCAGAATATGTCTGGATCGCTGATAGGACCTGGGTTCCTTGGCCAAAGCCACCGCTCCATTGTTATCACAATACAAATGTATTGGATGCTCAATGGATGGAACCACACCAAGTTCAGTAATGAACTTCTTGATCCAGACAGCCTCTTTGGCAGCATCGTTGGCAGCGATGTATTCAGCCTCCATCGTCGAGTCTGCCACGGTTTCCTGCTTGGAACTCTTCCAGCTAACCGCCCCTCCGTAAAGGGTAAAGACAAATCCCGAGTGCGACTTAGAGTCGTCCTTATCACTCTGGAAGCTCGAATCGGTAAAGGACTCCACTTGGAGTTCTCCGTTACCATACACCAAGAGCATCTCTTTAGTCCTTCGTAAGTACTTGAGAATGCTCTTCACAGCTGTCCAGTGACTCTCTCCAGGATCAGCTTGATACCTACTCACTACACTTAGTGAGTATGCTACATCGGGTCTGGTATATAGCATCGCGTACATGATAGAGCCTACAGCCGAAGTATAGGGTATCCCTTGCATGCGAGCTCTCTCCAAATCAGTCTTGGGAGACATCTCTTTGGAGAGAGTGAGCCCTGAGATCGTGGGTAAAAACCCACGTTTGGACTCTTCCATACTAAACCTCTTTAGTATGGTGTCAATGTACCTGGATTGGGACAATCCCAATATCCTTTTAGATCTATCTCTATAGATCATAATTCCAAGTATGCAGGAGGCATCACCTAGATCTTTCATTGAGAATCTTTGTGATAAGAAGAGCTTGACCGATTGCAGCATAGGAATGTCATTTCCTATCAAGAGTATGTCATCCACGTACAATACGAGGAAGACAACCTTACTCTCTGCCACCTTCTTGTAGATACAAGGTTCATCTATGTTTTTTACGAAATCAAACTCTTTGATAACGACATCAAAGCAGATGTTCCAACTCCGCGATGCTTGCTTTAATACATGAATGGATTTAAGCAGCTTGCACACCTTCCCACTGCTCCCACTATCTACGAAGCCCTCTGGCTGAGTCATGTACATGCACTCTTCTAAATCACCGTTTAGAAAAACGGTTTTAACATCCATTTGCCAGATTTCGAAGTCATGATATGCAGCAATGGCAAGCATGATCCGGATGGATTTAAGCATAGCCACTGGAGAAAAGGTTTCGTCATAGTCCACACCTGGTCTTTGCTGAAAACCCTTTGCAACAAGTCTAGCTTTGAAAGTCTCCACTTTCCCATCTACACCAAGTTTTTTCTTGAAGATCCACTTGCTTCCAATGGGTTTTACCCCTTCAGGAGCATCTTCCAAAGTCCATACTTTGTTGGTGTACATGGATTCCATCTCGGACCGCATTGCATCCAGCCATTTCACTGAGTCCCCACTCGTGATGGCCTGCTCGAAGCTAGTTGGGTCATCATCAACCATGATACAATCCTCGCTCCCACCATCCATGAGAAAACCGCAGTATCTCTCAGGTGGGTGAGGAACCCTACTAGATCGGCGGAATGGCTGAGGTTTGTTGGGAACTACTGAATCCTCTGGTTTCACTAATTCTTCAGTTGCAGTTTGTGTATCTGGAACCTCTTCCAGCTCTACCACTTTGCCACTAATTTCTTTTACAAGAAATTCCTTTTTCTAAAATGGTGGCATGTTGAGGAACAAACACCTTTTGTTCCTCACTGTGGTAGAAAAAATACCCATATGAGTTCTTTGGATATCCCACAAACTTGCAAAGAACTGACCGTGCCTCGAGTTTGTCCGGATTTTGTCTTTTGACATAGGCTGGACAACCCCATATCTTAACTCGTTTAAGATATGGCCTCTTCCCACTCCATATCTCATATGGTGTGGTAGGTACAGATTTAGATGGAACTTGATTCAATAGGTATGCTGCTGTCTCCAGCGCATACCCCCAGAAGGAAATAGGTAACTCAGCTGTGCTCATCATAGAGCGCACCATATCTAATAGGGTGCGGTTCCTTCGTTCCGATACACCGTTGTGCTATGGTGTATATGGAGGAGTCAGCTGAGAGAGAATCCCATTCTTTTTTAGGAAGTCCAGGAATTCATTGCTCAAGTATTCTCCTCCTCGATCTGATCGAAGGATTTTAATACTTTTCCCGGTTTGGTTCTCGATTTCTTGTTTATATTCTCTAAATTTCTCAAAAGCTTCTGATTTGTGTTTCATCAGAAACACATATCCGAATCTAGAGAGGTCGTCAGTGAATGTAATGAAATACGCAGAACCATTCCTGGCATGTGTAGACATGGGACCGCATACATCACTATGTATCAGTCCCAAGAGGTCGGTAACTCTTTCTCCGTGTCCCGTAAATGGAGTTTTGGTCATCTTGCCTTTGAGACATGACTGGCAAGTGTCATAAGATGAAAATTCGAACAGTTTCAAATATCCATCCTTATGCAACTTAGCTAGTCGTGTCGCATTGATGTGACCCAGTCTACAATGCCACAAGAAGGATTCGTTCAGTTCTGAACTCTTCCTCTTGTGTGTGTTTGTTATGCTCAGAACTGTTGATTGATTTAGAACATAAATGCCATTGCACAACGTGCCTGATCCAACCAACTTTTGGTTAAGGAAAATGTTCATAACATTATCCTGTAATACAAAATTATATCCCTCTTTACTCAACAAAGAAACCGATATAATGTTGCATATCAGGTTCGGCATGTAATAGCATTCGTTCAGAATCAATGTATTACCAGTTGGCAATACAAGGTGTATTCCCCGACGGTTCTAACTGCAACACCATTTCCAACCCTTATGTCTTTATCACCTTCTCCAAGTTCTCTACCTTTCCTAAGCCCATGTAACTGATTACATATATGGGATCCTGACCCGGTATCTAATACCCAGGACGTAGAGGAAATGGAGAAACAGTTCTCTGTAACGAACACACCCGAAGAAAATGCATCATCATGTACTTTCTTCATTCGGGTGGCATGGGAATCCTGGTATTCCCCTATATCCTGTTCAGTCTTATAACTTTTATAAGAAAGAACGGAACCAACGTTCCCCAGCACAGTATAACATGCGGGTTCGGTCAATACATCCATTTTATTATCTTTATTAAGGCATGATATGGTCGCTACCTGGAGAGAGAGAGAAGAAAACACTTTAGCGTATGCTCTTGCAAGATCAGATTGGTTATTATTTTATCTAATCAGGATGGCTCCCACTGTTTTTATCAAATCTTCCTTCAAACCCTAAAAGGAAATACTAGCCGGGATTAATTACACTCTACAGTTTCGCCAATCTTTCAGCCAGGCCAGTGTCGGTACTTTGAGGGAGGTTCCCCGTGCTTTCGCACGGACCTAATTAAAGTAAACCTCGTTTTTCCAGAGGCGTAACCCCGTTGACACCTTTCTAGACACCTACTTGATCGGCTAATTGTCCTGTGTAAAACTCTCCCAGGAGTAATAATTACTCGCAGTGGGTATCGGGATCCAACTATCTCATAGAAGATATGCAATCTCATTGCAAATTTCAACACTTGAAATTCCCGATAATATTTTGCCCCAAACGATCTATGACCTTGACAAGGTCAACAAACCATAGACCGTAAGTCAAGTTCAACCCGTCATTTCTTGATTGAATTAAACCCACCCGCACGATCCTTGACAAGGTCAACAAGGCCGTACGACTACCCTAATCCAATCTGCATCATATGCATAAACAGATAAATACTGGTCAGCTACCACACACTACACCTTGACAAGGTCAACAAACGCAGCACGAATACTAAGCAGGACTTATCTGAAATGACGGAGGGCTACGACAGGTTTTTTGAAAACCTATTGTGTATCGAACTTGATATCGTTATAGAATCGAATGAATTTTGAAATGGAGTGATTTTGAGGCTTTTATTAGTTTTTCTAAAGAGGTCATTCCCGGTGAAGGGATCTCGGCTCTTTCCTTATGGAATAAGGTGCAGGATATATCATATATATCACTATGCAAAGCAAAACTCCAAAAGCAATCAAAAACAAACCGAGTGTTGTAGCATTTGCCAGTTTTGCTAAAGAGGTCACTCCCGGTGAAGGGGTCTCGGCTCTTTCCTCATCGAATAAGGTGCAGGATGTATCATATATATCGCTATGCAAAGCAAAAAACTGTAGCTACCCTTTTTGAAAATTTGATTCTACAACATCTTTTAGGTTTCTTTTCTTTCATTAATCACATTAATGAAGTCCCATCATTTAAGTCACCTAAACATCACAGATAAATACGACGTACACTTATGCCATCCGCATTCGCCTCGATGTCCCCTCGTGCACCGTTAGGTTAGGTAACTAACGGCAGAGCGGGGCAGGGCTAGCGCGGGTGTAAAACATAAGTAACGTCTATATAATATATCATATATACTATATACAGTATTTATCATCACATATCAAATGATCACATCACAGATATCGCAGCAGAAGAAACATATGAAACATTGGATATACTAGGACGTCCGTGTTTTATTTTGAGCCTCTATAAAACACGGATTCCACGGTCCCGATGAATAGCCAAACCCACACCCCTAGACCCCTACGAGAGCGGCAAGCAACCCTACCAATTCTAGAGTTAGGAGATCCGGACTCGACTCCTCGAGTTGGTCTCCCACTGGACTCTAGAACCCGGTTACTTGTGCTCTCCTCCTTGGGTCTATCCTAGTGCGGAAAAGTAAATAATATACAAATGGTGACATCAACCTCATCCCGGAAGTGCCCCAATAAAAGAATATTACATACATTTAATTTTACATGAATGAAAATAAAAACTCTCATCTCACATAAAAAAAACCCGGCTATTCAGAACGCGACGATCCAATATAACATATCCAGCAACACATAACATCACATGTCATCAACGTAAGTAAATATGCGCATCCCAATTGTCGTTGACATATAGCAACGAAACCGGCGATATCACATATTACACTTACGGTCGCAGAAAAGAAAGTGTAAAACTACAACATTTGGAATCCACAACCTCTTTAGACATCATAAATCCGAAATATCACATACTTCGCATTTCATGCCTAACTGTATGAATTCCACATATTGTATCACATTCCAGATAAATAGACAGTATTAAACTTTCCGATCGAATAATCAAATACCCAAGATTTCCATAATAGCTCAACACTTGAGCGGAGTTCAAAAATTCCAGAATACGTCACAGTACTAACGGTCAAGCCGTAGAAGGGTCAAGCCAACGCCTCACATGTGGCATGCCGTACTGCCCCAAACCCTAAGGTTCAAAAGGCAGTTCAAGACGGTCACATAATCGAGTTAAGGTTTGTTGTCTTCTAGAGGGTCCATCGCGTTACATGCACGTTTTTTCGAAAAATTTAAACTCAAGAAAAAATTCAACACTTGAAAGTTTTTCATGTCGGGAAAAAATGAGTTAATGATATCCGTTCGAACATTTTAATACTTTCTAAATTATCCGGAAAATAAAACGAAATTAAATATTCCGATCGAATTAACGAATACAAAATGATCCCCAGAATACTCAACACTTGAGTAAGTTTAAAAATACCCAGAAAATAGCACTATCATATTGGAGTATTACTGTGCAAAAACCAAAGAAAACACTCACTGTACGGCCGCGGATCCGCGGCACAAGCAGGCTATTGCCGCGGTTCCGCGACGGTCCGTACGTCTTACGTCACCGTTTTGCACAATAATGCTTATAATTACCTGCTGAATTTTTTAGGTATTTTTAATTCAGAAAAATCACAGTTTTTGAAAAAAGTCCAGAGAGGGGGTCGTTTTGACGTTTCGGGGTTCGTTCGGAGTTTTAACTTTGTATACACATCGCCTAATACTCTAGCTAGGCTCTGATACCACTGTAGGGTTACTAGGCACTCTAACAAGGGTTGAGAAAGCATCAACCATGCCCGATTAAAATTTTAGCCATGCCTAACAACCCTAAACAAGATCTTTGCTAGAAAATTAGGGTTTCACATGCAAGTAAATAGCATCTATGACTAAGTGAATACAAAATACAACCTTTATAGATCAGTCCTTCACTTCTAAAGCTCCTTGTCGTAGTCCTTTCGCTGCGATCATGGTTCTCCCGGGCTCTTGCATGGCTTTACGAGGCGAAAGATGCGTCCTTGCTTGAAGTCTTCGAAGCCGAAGATGATCTACGTCGAGAGAATACCGACTCAAGCTACTACTTCACTAACTAGAGAATTAGTGAAGCAAACACCATAAACTAAAGTGCTAGTCTAGTAGAGGATGGAGAAATAGAAAGTGGGTTCTCCTTAGAATTTTATTTCTCACAATGTTTCACTCTCTTTTTAAAACCCTAGCAAGCTTTTTCTTTTGCTCAATGAAGAAGAAGATGAACAAAAGAAAAGGATGAGGATAATGATCAAGTGAATGAGCTAACCATGGTGAGTGAGTATCATATACTAACTCATGTAGAGACATAACCATGGCTAATCCAAAATGGTTAGGTTAACAAAAATCTAAAGTAAAGACAAAGCTAGTGGACTTTGTCAAAGCAAAGCAAGCTTCTACAAGCTTCATGCTCTTTCCAAAATTCCACTAATTTTGTAATTACCTTAAATAATTATAACGCACCATAATAAATAGAATGGTGTATGTCTTACACACCCATGTCAAGTGTATCATCAACCATGATACAAAAAGAAAACACATTTTAATATATATCACATATATATTAAAGTTGTGCACATGTGAGAAAAAACCTTAAGTGAACAAGTGTTAGTTAATGTAAACTAGTATATCTAATATACAATTATACACTAAATTATTAAATCAACACTTGACTTAATAATCCGGTCATATCTCATATAACCGACTAGCATCCATTGTATCGACTTATCGAATCAACACTTGATTCGATAACCCGGCTATATCACATATAACCTCGCGATACAAAAAGTCGCAAGAATAGAATACGGTATCACATACACGCATTTTTCTCGGTCCCGCACATATCACATATGCGCTCCTATTTCGTTTTGCCTGAGCCAGTAAAACCTCTGTATAGGACTCTAAAGACTCATCAATATGCCGGCAGTAGGTGATGATCACATCAAGCACCCACAAGCCGTCAGCGGTACTAGCTGGACATAACGGCTACCCGGGTATTGAGCGATCAGAAGATCAGCAAGCAAGCCCGTTCCAACTCCTGTAGAAGCCTACCGGTAACACTTCCCGTACAGTCCGGTCTCCTCGTCTGATATGTCGCATATCAAGTCTAGGGGTGGTAAACGTCAGACCCCAATAACCGATAAGTCGTGCCGATGTGAGGCTCATAACGGTTCGAGAAACTACTGGTAACACTTACCAGTAAATCTCTAAATCAGCCCTGGCCAGGGACTTCCCTGTTACGGCCAATCGAGCACAGCGCAACATCAACCCCCAATACCGGGAGAGACAAAACCCCTCCTATCGCTCATTGCCTCCATGTGACTCGGGACTGTACCCAAAAACCACCGTTTTGCACGCCCTCTTGGACATGGTAAGGTGGAAATCAAAGCACAGTGGGAATCACACAAGACTCTATGACGATCTCGGGTCTACAGACTAACCTGCACAAGTGTCACCAGAGAACTGCCATCTGACGTGATGTATAAAACCATCTGGGAGTTCTCGGCGAGTCCGTCCAGTGTACCCAGTCTCCACTGAGCACCCGTATACCATCTCTGATGTCAAACGCCAATGGATATGGGATCATCCATCGCCCATCTGATGGGTCGAGAAGCGTATACGCTAGTCTACTCTGGTATATCGATGCCCTGTCTCGATACACCCACGACTAGGAACATTAAAGGATGTACTTATGGACTACTCTGTCCCCACTAGTATGATCTGCATCGTAGTCCAGGTAGTCAAGTACACATCCTAAGGGCTTTACCAACATGTAACTATAAGACAGTATCAAGAGACAAGTATACATGTTAAGATAAAGAGCAACCAGATAGCATACTATCATATCGAGCAAGAAAGTCCTCTCTATATATGTCCAAGCATCCAATATAATATACATCATATGTACAATACTGGCCTCTAGGGCATACATACAACTAACAATGTCGTCCCAACTTAATGGTGATCGACACTTCCTTCCATACAGAGCTGCAAATTGTGTCATTCCTATACTTGCTTGGTAGCTGTTGTTGTATGAAAACCACAAGATATAGGTGATCTTCCCACGATCCTCCGAAGTCTAGTATACACGCTCTTAGCATATCTTCAAGTATCTGAATAGTTCGCTCAGACTGTCCATCTGTTTGTGGATGGTAAGCTGTGCTGAAGTTCAGATTTATTCCCAAGTTAACTTGCAGACTCTGCCAAAATTGCGATCGGAATCTGGTGTCACGATCGGAGACAATGCAAACTGGTACTCTATGTAATCTCACGATTTCCTGCATGAGTTCATGGGTATCAGAAATAGTACACATTGAAGAGTTTAAATCTTACTTAGATTCTTACCTCCATATACTTCTTTGCTAGTGTCTCTGTAGATTGGCCAACTCGAAATGGGATGAAGTGAGCCGACTTTGTAAGTCGATCCACAATAACTCATACCGCATCGTTACCTTTTGTCACGCCCCGCTTCCCAAAATACTGAATACGAGGGGTTGACAAGGCCAGCCATGCTCCTACGGTCAAGGAAATATCCTGCCGTAGTCACACTTCGGCTTCTAGCTTTACGTGGTAATCAGTAAACAACGCACAGGTAATGAGAAATACAGTAACTGAGACAAAACAGATACACGGAACTAACCTGATGGAGATCAAAAGAGTATAGCTCTGGATAGCTGATCAAGATGTTCGTGATGCACGTCTGGTCCTGGTCCAGGCTAGATCCACTCCTCACTCTGAGCATGCATACTCAGGTCGTCAGAGCGACACGATAGCAATATAAACATAGGTGCAAGTGGTAACTCGTACAGTAATAATGGATATATAACAGTAAATCAAGATAGTAGAGATATGAACATGAAGTAGCCAATACGGGTCTCTAAAGAAGCAGATGAACAGTAAAGCAGTAAAATAGTATGTCAGGTGTGTCAGTACAGTAAGTAATGCATGTCAATGTCACTATCCCTATCGGTCTCTAAGTCTCACTGTACAGGTCACTAAGCCTATCGTCGGTCCAAGTGTGAGAGTCAACCACTCGTGAGTGTCCTCCACCCAAGGGTAGGACCCAAGGGCAAGGGACCACGGGCCCAAAATATAACTCACGGTAATAATCACGTAATATCCCTGTATATCTCCATATATCTCCATATACATATATGCCGGCATGGGACTCCCGAGATTCTGTTGAACTCACACTCAAACTACCCCACACCCCGTGGTCTATATCAAACGCCAACCATAACCTCAAATACCGGTCGGTCCATGACCAGTCTGCGCGAGAACTGGAGACAGGATCTCCATCAAGCACGTTCCGACTGATACCCAAGATAAATGGACAGTGTCTGGTGCCTTACCTGTGACACCCATACAAGTGCTTCCATAAGTGTCCCATACCACTTATAGTCACACTTATACGCGTCCCACGGACGTCGACAATGCAATAGAACGATAGGGTCCACTGATTGTGTACAAGTACGTGTCACTTTCACTTATCCACTCATGCACGAACACTAACGCACTTGCCACAATCACCACTAAAACCTAACACTGGGTAATGCACATGATCACTAGGTTACCAATACAACGACATATATATGATGTGATGAGAAAACAGTATTTAAGGCATGATTAAGATGTCATCAAACGATATCCTACCACTTGCATAATTTACCATAAATCATACGTGCACAATTTAGCCAAACAATGAACAGGGAATAGGTAGTATGTTTGATTATCTATCCAGCAAATTTGATTTCACGTCAATCGGGTTTCAGAATCACTAGATATGGCCATTTCATTTTAAGTGTTCACTGCTGGAAATCCGGTTTCAGAATCGGAAGTCCGTTTCGCAACGCATTTTAATCCCAGTTGGGACCAGAATTTAGCGACGCTATAGTTTAATGAAATCTAGGGTTTTCAACGCAACAGACGGATTCTCAATTGCGTCTGTACGTCAAAAGTTATGCACTGTTCAACACTAGGATACCAGTTCTGGTTCTGTTTGGGACTGCTACACGTCCCGATCTTTTAAATTACATTTTAAATAGTAAACGACGATGAAACAGGGTGAAATCACTTGAGTTATTTAGTTAACAGATTCAACTTCAATAAGGTGTAGTGTTCCGCAACATACGAGTTCATACAGCACGGTAGTAAGGATTACGGGCCAGAAAACAACAACCAGAGTCGCTCTAGACTGCAGTCCAGAGCCGCTCTCCGAACCAATTCTCACCATAATTTCAGTATAGAAATAACTAAGAAATCACTTAGGGTTATAGGTCGTCGAGACGGCTTCGATTTGAGCCCTCGAACGCCTCATTTCGATATGTACATAATTTATTGTGATTTTAACAATTTTCAGGTGTGGGAAATTCCCAGCTATTACGGGTGTAATTGGGGGTGATCGTTTAAGTCGTTAACAGTCATATTTTTCAGTGAAATTTCTACACCAGGTTCATTGCTAGACGGGCCACAATATGCAAACAAGTTCTGTCAAATTAAGGAAAGTTTTTCATTCAGATCTTGTGTCGAACACTTACGTTATATAAGGTTTCACGAAACGTAAACGTGGAATTTATAGTATTATGAATTGTAACGGATATATAGCATGCAGCAAGTAGGGTACTTGCCTGGAGACGCTTTGGCGATGCACGGTAGCAGCAATGGCACGATCGCGTCACGAATGCAGCACAGGTTTAGCCTCGTCGGATCTTTCCTTCTTGTACTTGACGGCTCGGTGGGTGCGACGGGCGTTGCGACGAACGGCGTGTTGGTGATGATGACGGCTTAAGGGACCGAGGCCACAGATTTGATGGCGACGTCGGTGACCCGAATAGCGGCAACGGCGATCACTGCAGATGTTCGACGAAATGCCGGGGCTCGACTGCGGCGGCTAGGGATGCAGTGAGGGTGTGCCGGGGCTGGGGGTCGCTGGCGCTGTCGAGGCCGGTGGAGAGGGGTTGCAGAGGGGGAGAGAGAGAGAGGGGTATGCTGAGTGAGAGAGAGAGAGAGTTGCAGAGGGAGAGAGAGAGAGGGGGGGTGTGCTGAGTGAGAGAGAGAGGGTTGCAGAGGGGGAGAGAGAGAGAGAGAGTAGTTGCTGTGATAAGGAAGGGAATTTGTGGTGACGAGGAACTCATCGGCGGTAGGATGGGTCGGCGACGGTAGTGGCCGGCGCGGTGCTCGGTGCGAAGCTCGGGGGTGCAGGAGAAGGCGCTCGGGGAGGTAGTGGAGGAAGAGAGGAGGAGAAGGGAAGGAAGAGGCTCGACGGTGGTGGTGTCGGGTTCAGATGAGAAGGAAGCGAGGGCGTGAACGGCGAGGCGGCTGTTGCAGAGCTCGTCGGCGAGGGGTGTGAAGCTGGGAGTCTTCGAGAGAAGAGAAGTGTGGGTTGAGCGAGATTGGAAGTGAGCAGGGAGGGGGTAGAGAGACGAGGAGGGGTCGCGCTTGTGGAGCTCGCGAGGCGCGCGGTTGTGGCGACGGGCGCGGAGACATGGCCGACGTGGGGAAACTCGGGGACATGGGTGAAGGAGAAAAGAGCGGGAGAAGTTGCGTGGGTGAGGAAGAATAAATGCGAAGTGGTCGGGTCGGGTGTGTAGCGGGCGCGGGTGCTGGGATAAGGAGGATGGGCTGGGCCGACAGTTACTTAAATCCCTTTTTTTTCATGGGCTGAGGGAAATTAGGGTTTTAATTTAAAAAGAAACTAAATTATTTTGTATGGGAAAGGAAATGGGGTTGGCCGGCTGAGAAAATTTTAGTGGTTTAATTTAATAGTAAAGGGAATGAATTGGAAGTGGACCGGCCAAAGATTTAAGGATGGAAAGATATAAAAGAAATAGATAATGGGGTTTTGGGTTAGTCTAGGGAAAAGAAAAGGGTTTAGGTATTAGAGTTAGTTTTAGAGAAAAATGGATTTAAGAAGGGAAAGCAGAATAAAAGAGTTAGGATGTTTAAATACTTAAAATAATTATAAATACAAATAGTTAAATTTGTAAGTGACCCCTATTTAATAAAATACGACTATTGGCCTATAAAAGAACCGGGTATTATATCATACCACCCTTACAAAAATTTCGTCCTCGAAATTTAAAATAAACGATAAGCTATAAAATCATAAGCGAAAAGCTACTACCTCGAACACTAGTGCATGGTGGTTTACAAAAAGGTCAGATAGAAGAATTTTGAAGGTCTATATATGTATAAAACTAACGTAACAAAGGATAGATCTAAGTAAGTACAAGGCAGACTCAATCATAAGGGTAAACTACGTGTATACGAGAATAAAAATAACAATAACGAACAATATATTCGAGGCGTGCTCGATAAAATCGAAACCCAAAATGTATGTATACATATGTATATCGAACCAGCGCAGCTAAGATAATAGCATCAGACATAACCATCTATAATAGCAACCTATAAGTATAATACCCGAGAGCTAAAGTAACAATATTAAAATGGTGAAGGATTTGTCGATAGGTTAAAACACCCTAGCGTAATGTATCGATCAAAAAGAAAAACAAATCTTAAAGTAACTTAAATCCACATAGTGCAAATAAGAAACATAGCATAAAATAATACGTGTAATATATGGTTGTGCTGTCGAAAATAATGGGAGATTAGTAGTGTACTTAAAATGCATAAAATGGAAATAGTTAATAACATGCATTTTTCGATGGACATAAAATAATGAAAACTAAATTTTCGAATAACGATGTCCCTAAATATATTTAGGATAATAGGAAAATAGCACAAAAATGTATAGGGCTAGCTAGGGTAGGGGTTACAACGGAGTGTGGCTCACTCAAAAGGTCGGAGTGTGACGGCTTTAGGCTGAAGGTCAAAGAGATTGGGGTCGGGTCAGCACGGGAAGTAAGGGTGAGCAGCAAAGGACCACAGGAGGGGAAAGGATGTATGGGAAGGAAAACGTTCGATACATCATGTGAATCAAAAAAAATCCGAAGGGTTAGCTAACTCGGAAATTTTAGTATCAATTTCTCCTCCAGAAGGATCTCAAACGAGGCACATACGAAGGATGAAGGGTGGCCCATTCAAAAGATCGGGGTACGGTACTTTTTAATCTAAGAGAGGGTCAAAACAGTACAAGGTGCAGGGGTGGACAATCAGGGATCCCAGGAGGAAAATAAAGGTGTAGGGGAAACAGTCAAGTAGCATGTGAACCAAAAATCAGAAGATTGGCGAACTCAGCAATCTATTTCATTTCAGAAAAGTCCGAACGGGGCATTCACGATGATTAGAAGATAGCCCTAAACTATACACAGATTTGTTTGGTCAGAGGGGACAAAAGCTGAATCGCGTCAGTCGTGGTTGTCGAGGGTTCAGCAGGTTATGGTAGGCTCGTGCGCTCAGGTAGGGGCGTCCATTCCCATATCACCTCGCAGGGATCACCACTGGAAGTTCTTCTGCCGCAAAGTCTTATTTTTTTGGTCCTTCTTCCTCAGCTGGAGCTTCTTCATCGAGGTCTGATTCTACATGATCTTCTTCTGCTGGATCCTCTTCCATGGGCTCTTCTTCGGGATCCTCCTCTATCGAGTTCTCTTCGGGGTCCTCCTCATCGTCGTCGGAGTCGCTGACTATGTTGTCTTATGGGGCTGCGAATCCTTCACCCTCGGAATCGCTGTTTCCAAAAATAATCTATGGGCCGTTGGTCTCGTCATCTGATCCTTCCAGCAAGTAGTCCGAGGAAACGCGCGACCGTGTGTCCTCATCTAGAGGCGGCGCTTCTCCAAAGTGGGCCATGACCTGAAAAGAGAGTGTCGTGATTAGACAGTTGGGCACGTTAGGAAGATATCCAAGGATACAGTGGCACAGGGAAGATGTGCTGGAGGCAAGGACGGAAAAATTAAAATGAAAAATGCTGATGCAATGAATAGTGTAAGAAAATTGAGAAGCAAGAGAACGATACATACATCACAACTCAGAGTTTTATTGCATTCAGCTAAAAGTTCGACGGATACAAGATTCAAACGAAAAGAAATATTTACAAAGAGAGTGATAACATCTTTATTAAAAATAGAAAACGTGATAATTCTTCTTTGATTTCCGGACTGCCACATTCCTGTCTCGCGAGTTGAATCCTATGCTGGGTCCGTACTATCGCTCGAGGCTCGAACTACGTAGTAACCATCACTTAGCAGGAGTGGGGAGTGTGGACGAACTGCCTCCTTGTAGCTCCTTCCCTTCAGGGAAACTATTGATAAAGTGTTCGCTGGATCCGCAAATCAGGCATTTCCCTTTGGCTCGGCGACACTCCCTCTGAAGGTGTCCTAGCTTCTTGCAGTACCCACAACGTTGGGTCTTCTGCTGCTTCTGTCGCGGGGAAACAAGTGGGCGCTTCATCTTCACCTCTTTTCCTCGTCTAACAGGGATCCCTTTACGATTGGAGGCTTCCACTGGTGCCTGAGTCGTCTGCCTTCTTAGTCCTTCAGCTAACAGGTCGTTTTTTCGCTCCTAGGCTTCCTTCAGACTTTGCAGTGCATTCAGGATCTCTACGGTCTGAATCTGGGGAGTGGAGATAGAGGAAGGGTCGTTGGAAGACATGACCCTGAAACAACAATTTTGAGGACGATATAAGGCACAAGCTATAAGAATTAAAATATAATATGTATTAGGCAAGGAATCGAGAATATCGGATGTGATGAAATTTATTACAAGTGGAAATCAACTGCAGGACTCTAAGTCACTTAAACAGAGTACAGTATTGTAACTATGATGTAGTTCACAATTACAACCACGTGACTCTGCTAAGTTACCCGAAACTCTAGCGGATGGATAGCAGGACACAAAATGTGAATAAAGATCAAGAATGACAAGTTTACAATCTAGACCGAAGGATGTCTTAGATTGTCAAGCTCTACACAGAAACTGCAATTCCAATCGAAGCAAAACCTAGCTCTGATACCAACAAAACCATGTCATGCCCCACTTCCCAAAATACGGAATACGAGGGGTTGACAAGGCCAACCATGCTCCTACGGTCAAGGAAATATCCTGCCGTAGTCAAACTTCAGCTTGTAGCTTTACGTGGTAATCAGTAAACAACGCACAGGTAATGAGAAATGCAGTAACTGAGACAAAACAGATACACAGAACTAACCTGATGGAGATCAAAAGAGTATAGCTCTGGATAGCTGATCAAGATGTCCGTGATGCACGTCTGGTCCTGGTCCAGGCTAGATCCACTCCTCACTCTGAGCATGCATACTCAGGTCGTCAGAGCAACATGATAGCAATATAAACATAGGTGCAAGTGGTAACTCGTACAGTAATAATGGATATATAACAGTAAATCAAGATAGTAAAGATATGAACATGAAGTAGCCAATGCGGGTGTCTAAAAGAGCAGGTGAACAGTAAAGCAGTAAAATAGTATGTCAGGTGTGTCAGTACAGTAAGTAATGCATGTCAATGTCACTATCCCTATCAATCTCTAAGTCTCACTGTACAGGTCACTAAGCCTATCGTCAGTCCAAGTGTGAGATTCAACCACTCGTGAGTGTCCTCCACCCAAGGGTAGGACCCAAGGGCAAGGGACCACGGGCCCAAAATATAACTCACGGTAATAATCACGTAATATCCCTGTATATCTCCATATATCTCCATATATATATGCCGGCATGGGACTCCCGAGATTCTGTTGAACGCACACTCAAACTACCCCACACCCCGTGGTCTACATTAAACACCAACCATAACCTCAAATACCGGTCGGTCCATGACAAGTCTACGCGAGAACTGGAGACAGGATCTCCATCAAGCACGTTCCGACTGATACCCAAGATAAATGGACAGTGTCTGGTGCCTTACCTGTGACACCCATACAAGTGCTTCCATAAGTGTCCCATACCACTTATAGTCACACTTATACGCGTCCCACAGACGTCGACAATGCAATAGAACGATAGGGTCCACTGATTGTGTACAAGTACGTGTCACTTTCACTTATCCACTCATGAACGAACACTAACGCACTTGCCACAATCACCACTAAAACCTAACACTGGGTAATGCACATGATCACTAGATTACCAATGCAACGACATATATATGATGTGATGAGAAAACAGTATTTAAGGCATGATTAAGATGTCATCAAACGATATCGTACCACTTGCATAATTTACCATAAATCATACGTGCACAATTTAGCCAAACAATGAACAGGGAATAGGTAGTATGTTTGATTATCTATCCAGCAAATTTGATTTCACATCAATCGGATTTCAGGATCACTAGATATGGCCATTTCATTTTAAGCGTTCACTGCTGGAAATCCGGTTTCAGAATCGGAAGTCCGTTTCGCAATGCATTTTAATCCCAGTTGGGACCAAAATTTAGCGACGCTATAGTTGAATGAAATCTAGGGTTTTCAACGCAACAGACAGATTCTCAATCGCGTCTGTACGTCAAAAGTTATGCACTGTTCAACACTAGGATACCAGTTCTGGTTCTGTTTGGGACTGCTATACGTCCCGATCTTTTAAATTGCATTTTAAATAGTAAACGACGATGAAATAGGGTGAAATCACTTGCGTTATTTAGTTAACAGATTCAACTTCAATACGGTGTAGGGTTCCGCAACATACGAGTTCAGACAGCACGGTAGTAAGGATTACGGGCCAGAAAACAACAACCAGAGTCGCTCTGGACTGCAGTCCAGAGCCGCTCTCCGAACCAATTCTCGTAATAATTTCAGTATAGAAATAACTAAGAACTCACTTAGGGTTATATTTCGTCGAGACGGCTTCGATTTGAGCCCTCGAACGCCTCATTTCGATATGTACATAATTTATTGTGATTTTAACAATTTTCAGGTGTGGGAAATTCCCAGCTATTACGGGTGTAATTGGGGGTGATCGTTTAAGTCGTTAACAGTCATATTTTTCAGTGAAATTTCTACACCAGGTTCATTGCCAGACGGGCCACAATATGCAAACAAGTTCTGTCCAATTAAGGAAAGGTTTTCATTCAGATCTTGTGTCGAACACTTACGTTATATAAGGTTTCACGAAACATAAACGTGGAATTTATAGTATTATGAATTGTAACGGATATATAGCATGCAACAAGTAGGGTACTTGCCTGGAGACGCTTTGGCGATGCACGGAAGCGGCAATGGCACGATCGCGTCACGAACGCAGCACAGGTTTAGCCTCGTCGGATCTTTCCTTCTTATACTTGACGGCTCGGTGGGTGCGACGGGCGTTGCGACGAACGGCGTGTTGGTGATGATGACGGCTTAAGGGACCGAGGCCACAGATTTGATGGCGACGTCGGTGACCCGAATAGCGGCAACGGCGATCGCTGCAGATGTTCGACGAAATGCCGGGGCTCGACCGCGGCGGCTAGGGATGCGGTGAGGGTGTGCCGGGGCTGGGGGTCGCTGGTGCTGTCGAGGCCGGTGGAGAAGGGTTGCAGAGGGGGGGAGAGAGAGAGGGTGTGTGCTGAGTGAGAGAGAGAGAGAGAGTTGCAGAGGGAGAGAGAGAGAGAGGGGTGTGCTGAGTGAGAGAGAGAGGGTTGCAGAGAGGGAGAGAGAAAGAGATAGTAGCTGCTGTGATAAGGAGGGGAATTTATGGTGACGAGGAACTCGTCGGCGGTAGGATGGGTCGGCGACGGTGGTGGCCGGCGCGGTGCTCGGGGCGAAACTCGGGGGTGCAGGCGAAGGCGCTCGGGGAGGTAGTGGAGAAAGAGAGGAGGAGAAGGGAAGGAAGGGGCTCGACAGTGGTGGTGTCAGGTTCAGATAAGAAGGAAGCGAGGGCGTGCGCGGTGAGGCGGCGATGGCAGAGCTCGTCGGCGAGGGGTGTGAAACTGGGAGTCTTCGAGAGAAGAGAAGTGTGGGTTGAGCGAGACTGGAAGTGAGCAGGGAGGGGGTAGAGAGACGAGGAGGGGTCGCGCTTGTGGAGCTCGCGAGGCGCGCGGTCGTGGCGACAGGCGCGGAGACATGGCCGACGTGGGGAAACTCGGGGACGTGGGTGAAGGAGAATAGAGCAGGAGAAGTTGCGTGGGTGAGGAAGAAGAAATGCGAAGCGGTCGGGTCGGGTGTGTAGCGGGCGCGGGTGCTGGGATAAGGAGGATGGGCTGGGCCGACAGTTACTTAAATCCCTTTTTTTTCGTGGGCTGAGGGAAATTAGGGTTTTAATTTAAAAGGAAACTAAATTATTTTGTATAGGAAAGGAAATGGGGTTGGCCGGTTGAGCAAATTTTAGTGGTTTAATTTAATAGTAAAGGGAATGAATTGGAAGTGGGTCGGCCAAAGATTTAGGGATGGAAAAATATAAAAGAAATAGATAATGGGGTTTTGGGTTAGTCTAGGGAAAAGAAAAGGGTTTAGGTATTAGAATTAGTTTTAGAGAAAAATGGATTTAAGAAGGGAAAGCAGAATAAAAGAGTTAGGATGTTTAAATACTTAAAATAATTATAAATACAAATAGTTAAATTTGTAAGTGACCCCTATTTAATAAAATACGACTATTGACCTATAAAAGAACCGGGTATTACACCTTTCGTGCTGCGAGGAAGTGCAGTTACGAAATCCATAGTGATGTGTTGCCACTTCCATTCTGAGATAGGTAACGGTTGAAGTAAACCAGTTGTCCTGTGATGTTCAGCCTTTACTTGACGACACACCAAGCATTTAGCGACGCTTCTGGCTACTTCATGCTTCATTCCATACCACTAGTAATTTTGACGCAGATCTTTATACATCTTTATGCCTCCAGGGTGTACTAAATAAGGAGAGTTGTAAGTTTCTTTCATCAGCTCTTCCCGCACAGAACCTTTTGGTACACACTATCTACTGCCGTATCTCAAAGATCCGACTTCATGGATGATGAAATCTGTTCTAAGTCCACTTTCTACTTGTTCTCTGATCTTTTGCAATTTGGCATCACTTGCTTGAGCTGCTTTGATCTGATTAACAATGGTAGATTGAACTTGTAAGTTCATCAAACTTGAAGCGTTACCTGGAATGACCACTTCAATTTCCATCTGATGCAAATGTTGTTGAAGCTTCCACTGTGCGGTGAGATTCAATGCCAATGGTTGGCTACTAAGTGCATCAGGTACTACATTCACCTTCCCTGGATGGTATTGTAGGTTGATGTCGAACTCTGCTATAAGTTCTAACCATCTTCTCTGCCGCATATTCAACTCTTTCTAAGTAAACACATGTTTCAGACTTTTTGTGATCTGTGTATATGTCTACTCGTTCATCAAGAAGATAATAGCGCCAAATCTTGAGTGCAAAGATTACGGCCGCCAACTCCAAATCATGCATCAGATAATTGCGCTCATGAATCTTCAGCTATCTTGATGCATAAGCTACGACTTTACCGTGCTGATGTAGAACACATCCTAATCCCTTACTGGATGCATCACAATGCACTTCAAAACCTCCATATTGGTTCGGTATAATGAGAATAGGTGATGATGTCAATCTTGACTTGAGTTCTACGAAAGCTCATTCGCATGCTTCTGACCACACGAATTCTTCATCTTTACGTGTGAGTTTGGCTAAGGGTGTTGCAATCTTCGAAAATCCTTCAATAAACCTTCTGTAATATCCTACTAAACCCAAGAAACTTCGAATGTCCTTTACTGACTTTGGTATCGGCCATTCGCTTACTGCTAATACCTTAGCTAGATCTACAGAGATTCCATCTCCTGATACAATATGTCCGAGGAAACCGACTTGATCTAGCCAAAACTCGCACTTGTTGTACTTAGCATAGAGTTGATGTTGTTGTAAAGTCTCCAGGACAATTCGTAGGTATTCGGCATGTTCTTTCTGACTCTTAGAATACACCAGGATGTCGTCGATGAAGATGACAACAAACCTGTCTAGATACTCTCAGAAAACTTGATTCATTAGGTTCATGAATATAGCTGGTGCATTGGTCACTCCAAATGGTATCACCAGAAATTCGTAATGTCCATAGCATGTTCTGAATGTCGTTTTATGGATATCAGATTCTTTGACCTTCACCTGATGATAACCCGAACGAAGATCTAACTTGGAGAAAATGCAAGACCCACTTAGCTGATCGAACAGGTCGTCGATGCGCGGAAGTGGATACTTGTTCTTTATAGT
This sequence comes from Agapanthus africanus, assembly GCA_030015575.1. Taxonomy (NCBI): domain Eukaryota; kingdom Viridiplantae; phylum Streptophyta; class Magnoliopsida; order Asparagales; family Amaryllidaceae; genus Agapanthus; species Agapanthus africanus. Next base: position 253,842,132 of record CM057341.1, read on the forward strand.
TACTTTGTTCAGAGCTCTATAATCAATGCACATTAGATATGAACCTTCCTTCTTCTTCACAAGTAGAACTGGCGATCCCAACTTGAAGTGCTGGGACAAATCCATCCTTTCGTCAATAATTCGTCCAACTGAGTACGGACATCCTTCAAACCTTCAGGGCTTAACCGATACGGTGCTTTGATCACCGGTTGTGATCCAAAGTCTAAATCAATGCTGAATTCAAGAGCTCGATCAGGAAGCAAACCTGATATGTCTTCAGGAAATATATCGTCGAACTCTCAAACTATATCAGGCTTCGATCCTTCCTCCGCTTGAAGTGCTGCAATCACTGCCTTCTTCGATTTTGCCTTGTATGTGTTTGGCTCCAGGGTACGGTCTCCACTTTTGAAATAAAAAACCGGATGGTCTGGAATCTCGAACGCTACTCTCCTTTGACGACAGTCGATGGTAGCGTAAAAAGTTCCGAGCTAATCCATACCCAAAACGACATCAAAATTTGGTATGTCCAGTACCTTGAAGTCAGCATAGAATTCTCTGCTACAGACGACCACTGGACATAGGTCATATCCCATTATTGCCTTTAGAACGTCGTTCACTGAACTGACATTCCAGCTGGATACAAGAGGTTTGACTGGAATCGCATGAGTTCGAACGAACAGTTGCGACATAAAGAATGAGATGCTCCAGTATCGAAAAGTGCTAGTACAGGAAGTGAGGCTACTGAGATTGTACCTAAATTATGTGGGATAGGTTTAGGTATAAAAAAATATATGGATATAACAAGTATTGAACAGCTTTGAAAATTGAAAGGTTACCAGTAATGACTTGGCCAGTGGCTTCAGCTTCTTCCACGGTCATTGTGAAATCCCGTCGCCTCAGTACATTCCTCCTTATTGGAGGAGCATTCCTTTGTCCATTCCGTTTTCCTTGAGGTAAGTTCCTTTGAGCTTGATGGAACTGACGAGGAGGAGGTGCAGCCGTTCCACGAGGCGGTAGAGCTGGGGGAGCTGGTCGTGGAGTAGGTGCCTGGATGGTTGGTCGCTGCGGGTAGGTAATTGCTGGTCTGGGTGCAGCATTTGGATTGAGTCTTCGAGGACAAGACCCAATATTATGTGTGGCTGAGCCACAGACCAAACAAAGGTGATTTGCACGCCGGCAGTCCTTCACTAAGTGTCCATCCCTCCTACAATAGGTGCAAAAGGCTGTGCTGGGCCGGTTGATTGGCACTCCCGGTCTTCTAGGCACAAAAGATGGCCTTAAAGAGGCTCCTCCTTCCATATAAGCGGCAGGGCGCTTCATCCCGGTAGATTGGGGTCTGCCCTTCATCTTCACCACTGTCTCATATCAACGGACAGCTTTCAGGGCCAGCTCGTGGGTTGGGAAATCCCCTGTAGCTAAGGCAGCTTGGATCTCCGGATCCAACCATTGCTGAAATCGTCTGGACCTGATCTCAGCAGTCGGTATCAAGTGTGCCACGAACCTGTTAAGGTCTTGTGTTAGCTGTGTAGTATGTGATATTTGAAAATCGAATATTGAGACATATCTTACCTACTGAGCATGGTAAACTCAGCATTATACTCATCCACAGATTTGGTCCACATCGAACCCTATTGTAGGTAGATGAATTACTGCCCCATGTCAAATCGGGCAATCTCTTGAAAGTACTTCGCGTCGAATATGTCGCGAAAAGTCCTCCATTCGATCGGCTGGTCAAGACGGCTTTTTTCCGCCTTCTACCAAACTCGGGCGTTGTCGGTGAGTTGCAGCTTCGCAACTCGTACCCAAGCGATCTCTGGCACTTGTGCTACTGCCAAATCATCCTCGATGCTCTGAGCCCATTCTTCCGCTTCCAGAGGGCTCTCTTTCCCCGAAAATTGTTTTGGATGCAAAGCCCAAAATTGCTTCACTCCAGGTGCTTCCGCTTCTGGGCGGTTCAATAAGATAGCGGTCTGCTGATGCTGTCCTTCCAGGAGGCTTCAGATTGCCTCAAGCAGTACCGTCTGCTCATTGATTAAAGCAGCAACAGTAGGCGTAAGCGGTAGAGGTGATGGTGTGTTGTTGAAATTGGTGCTGGTATTTTTTGGAGAATCCATAACCTTGAAATAAAATAGGGTTAGCATAAATTCAAAGTATATGATATTGTAAGATTCAAGGAACATAAAATGTAAAGAATGTTTTTAGTTGCTGATTCTTGTGTTATATTGCTTAGGACTTCATGCAGAATTGACCTGCATGTCTATGCAAAACTGACCTGCATGGTAGGGTTCCATGTAGCACTGACCTGCATGGGACGCCAACAAAACCTGTCACGCCCCGCTTCCCGAAGTACGGTAAGGAGACGCGACGGGTCACGCGGCGTCTTTACTCAGAAGTAAACACGCTAATGTAAGTCTACGGTAGCGCCCCGGCCATCTTTCCAAGGCCAAAATGCGGAGACGAAAATTTTTCTTAACTAGAAACCGGCACTATCGTATGCTTAAAACCCGGATCGAACCATTAACCTACAACTAGCGACTAGAGAAGGGTTGGAAAGGCCATACCGATCGATCCGTGTCCTTCGGTCTTTGGCCACCATCCCAAGCTCCTCGCGGCATCTCCGGTCTCGATCTCCTCGTCGGAAAGGGCACCACATCTTCGAGTCTTTTTACGAGCTCCCGCTTCGTCCGAAGCAACTCGGGCACGAAGTTCGCTACCCGACGTGTCCAAGGTGAAGTAGAGAATGTTTGTGACAACTTTATCTCTTGCATCCATAGTGTGGATGGAGGTTGAAGGTGAAGCCATCAATGGAGATTGTGAGCTAGAGGAAGAAGGAGAAGAAGAGCCATTTTCTTTCTTTTGTTATGCTATCAAAAATGAGAGTAAGTCTCAAAAATCCAAGACCCAACTCTATACAATGGCTGCCCTTCTCTCTCTCTTCTCATCATATCAACACAAATCAATCACATAATGTGGCATATGCACAATAAAAAAGACCATGAGTCACTAATAAAGTCTATGTCACATTAAATGTACAAAATGATGATTTAAGCTCACAATTTCTATTTGTAAACATTAATCCAAATGTTTACAACAATAAAAAGATACAGCAACATCTAAAGTAAACTCGTGACGGATCACAAGAATACCCATCACCTGTATATACATACCTGCATCCGCATTCCGACTGAATGCGAATGCGATGAGACTAAAATAATCCAACAAATCTAATACTAGGATCCGGCTTAAACCAAAGCCCACTAGTATGATCCGTCCGATCATGATCCGTGCACTACTGCACGTCTATGATCGAACCCTGCCATATATCATACGGCCTCTACAACGTTTCGCCCGAAACTTGAAAACTGTCTGTGGGGGACTCTAAAGACTCGTCAATATATTGGCTGTGGATTTAACCACTAGAGCGTCAGAGGTACTAGCCGTACGTAACGGGCTACCAGGTATTGACCAAAAGGGGGGTCGATGAGCGAACTCATCCTGACACCCTACTGAGCCTGTCAGTGACAATATCCGTACAGTCCGGTCCGTTCATCTATGAGCATCGCATGGCGGGCCTAGGGGGTTGGTAAAAGTCAGACCCCCAAAAGCGGTACAAGTCGTGTCAGAGTGTAGCCCAGAACACCCTGAGATACTACTGGAATACCTACCAGTAAATCTTCTGCCTTGGCCAAGGACTTCGTGTAATGGCTCTTCTAGACACAGCGCGATCTCACCCCCAATACCGGGAGAGAAGAAACCCCTGCCGATCCGCTCACTGCCTCCATGTGGCTCGGGACTGTACCCAACTAAAACCTGTTTGCAGGACTCCTTTGAGCCGTGGTAGGGTAGTAATCAAAGCACAGTGGGAACTCACACGAGACAAATGACGATCTCAGGTCGATGAACTAACCTGTACATATGTCACCAGGGAACTGCTATCTGACTTCAGATATAATACCAACTAGCATGTTCCCGGCGAGTCCTGTCCGGTGTACTCATAACCCAATGAACACCTGTATACATCTTAGGTGAACCAACTGACACCAATGGCTTGTGAGACCGGCCACCGCCCCTCGTCGGGGTCTCGACTATATACACTAGTCTACTCTGGAGTATCGATGCTCTGTCTCGAAAACTCCCACGACTAGGGACCTTTTAAGGATGTGCTTATAGAACCCAGCTCCTACGTATATGATCTCCATTATACTACTGGCAGTCAAGCAAAAATCCTAAGGGCTCTATCAATGTGTAATAGTGATCTGTAAGGTCACCTAAAGCTGTTTACGATTATAAAGATAAACCATGGTAGCATACTATTCTTTATCAACGTGTAATAGTGAACTACAATGTCACCTAAAGCATGTACACGATGATAAAGACAAGCCAGATAGTATACAAAGCTCTCGAGTAAGACTGTCCTACCGGTATAGGTCCTCCCTCAATCATTGCAATCACGTGCCTGCGATCCAATAATTGACTCTGAGGGCACTATATCCAACAATCTCCCACTTGCACTCAAGGCTAATTATTGCGATGTCGCATACTCACAGCCCGTGTGATACCGAACACCCAACTCCTCTACTAATCAGTCTCACAAAGCCCGTTTGCGAAACTGTAGCGTTCGAGGAATAGCCTCAGTAAGTGGATCTGCCCTGATGTTTCTTTCTATGTCTCTCTTTATCTCAAGTTCGCGGAGAAAGCCATCTCCCGAATTGAGTAATACCTGTCTTAGAATATGTCTGGATATCTGATGGGACCCAGTTCATAAATGAACTCCAAATCCAAAACTTCTTAGACTGTATCGTCAACTGAACTTAATCAGTATCCTGCGCCATACCTCCTTCAGTATCCGCTTGGACCTCCTGTCCAAACTACTGCCCCTCGTCAGAGGGAAAAACTATAACTCTGACAGTTACTCTGTCATTCAGGTCACCTTGGAAGCCTGGAATGATAACTGTCTCACGAAAGAGGCTGCCGTTATCAGATCCCTAGAACATCGACTTATGTTCTAAAACTGCTTCCGAATGTTTCTCCAGAATTGGATTAGTATCATCTTATTGCATCTCGTGCAAAAACAATATCTGGTGTGGTACTTGACATCTCATGATCAACTCAATTGCCTAAGCAAGTGATCTGCCAATCATGCACATCCCTCTCCCCTTTAGTCTGTAAGACATCTTTAGAGAGGGTGACTCCATTACCTGCAAGTATACTACCGTGCCAGGAGTCGTCCATTCTAAATACTTTTAGAATGCTGTCTAAGTACCCAGATTGGGACACTTCCCAAATCTAGATTTAAAACCATAGATCTAGTAACCAGAATGTCTGATATTATATCTATATCCTATGTGGAGAAACCACTGTGTGACAACCAAAGCATAACCGATCGTAGTGCAGGAATATCACTTCCTACTCTGTGTATGCCATCCAAATACCAGGACATCACACCCTACTACCTTCTTAACAGATCAATCCCCTATTCTGATGAAGTCAAACCTATGACTGTCATATCAAAAATAGATGATCTATCTCTGCTATATCTGCTTTAGACAGATCCATCCCCTATTCTGATGAAGTCAAACCTATGACTATCATATCAGAAATAGGTGATCTGTCACCGCTATATCTACTTTAGTCTCTAAATAGACATAAGCTACTTGTCAACTATGCTTCCACTGCTCCCACTAACTACGACAACCCTCTAGCAGAGTCATATACACGTACACTTCTAAAGCCAGTTTAGAATGACGCTATACTTATCCTCATGCCGGGTCTCACAGTCTGGAACAACAGCAATGGCAAGTCTGGGTAAACAAGAACCTCCTTGTCACCGTCTTTGAGCATATCGAAGTACCTCTCGAGTGCCTGAGGTTACCCACCTTATCTGCAGAGTGGCCAATGGAATGTCAAATCAGATTGAATCTTTAGGTTCTTATCAAATTTTCAGTAATCGTTTGCGGTTCTGGAATGAGTTCCAGTTCTACCATACTCCCACTACTGTTTTCTAAAAAAATCCATTTTACTAAAAACTGCGGCGAGTCAAGAACAATATCACTATTGATCTTCCAGATGGTAGAAAGTTAACCATCGTCATAGCCCGGGTCAACCCACAAACAGCCATTACATAAACGTGCCTTGAGTTATCCAGAGTCTGGTTTTAAGTATAAGCCAGACAACTCTCCGTACCTTAACATCGTTAAGATATGAACCGTTCTATATCCAATATAGAAACAGAGGCACTAATTTAATTGGAACCAGATTCAAATCATGCAGCTGCATGTCTCCAGTGCATGTCAACTAAATGGAGAGAGGCCGATCAGCATTACTCAACTTAGGAATACATCCAGATATAAGTAACCTAAAAGAGAAGCAAGTTCTCATAATCATTACTATCAACTGAATACCATACACAAGTATCCACATCTTCGATCATCTTGAAGAATCCTGATACTTGCAATACCTGGTTCTCTACTTTATTCATATACCTATAACTTCTCAAAACATGGACCTTGTGTTTCTACGAAACACTTGTCTAAAAACTAGAGGAGTCATAAGTAAACCGAATATAGTACGAGGACCAACCTCTCTGTCCTAATGGACACTTGTCACGTCCCGAAAGTACGGAACGTAACTGGTACTTAGATTACGAGACGTCTAAAGGCGTAACGTAACCTAAGTCAGCCAAAGCCCAGAAAAATCTAAACCCAAATCAAAAGAGTGAAGGAAACCTTTCTTGTAAACGACTTTGAAAACAATTAAGTTGCATTGAACCCTTTTAAAAAAACATCAAAAATTTCCGAAAATTTCGGCAGAGTCTCCTTTGTAAATTCTATCCCCCAAAATGGGTACAAAAAGATATATAAACCTGTAATCACAAAATGGCATCCCCAAATGGGAGCTAGCTCTTCGCCCAAGGCGGATCACAACCACATGCAATATATATGTAATATCAAGAAAAAGAGCATAAAGAAATGCAAAATATAAAAAAAAACACAACGTCGGCTCAAGTGAGCTCGACCCCAAAGAAACCACTTATACACAAATCTCTCAGTCTCATCACTAGGTCGCATATACAAATAAGAAGTGGTAGATGGAGAATACTAGATACAAAAATAGTACAAAAGAGATAAAAGTGCCCTCGCAACCCACCTACGAGCAATGTCGCGAGTCTAAGCAAAAGAAGTCAACAATAAGATAAGCCGCCGCTATAAGGCTGATGAGTCCGACCTGCAAGACACTGTGGCACAACGGGGGTGAGTTGCCAGCTCGTGAGTAGAATATAATATCTAGTAAGGCTATCGTAAGAATGCACGCAATGCGCCACAACATGTATGTCCAGATATGATGTAATACCTCTAGTATGCATGCACATGTATGCAATATCAATACTAAATCTTTAAGTGTTTTAAATGCTATGAGTTCTGCATTCTTACTTTAGAAAAAGAATATTTATGCAATAGCTAAGTACCATCGTGAAATCATCTGAAAATTGTGTCAAGCATCGACACCAAACATGAAAATACATCTGTCTCAATGTCTCACTGTATCAATGTCTCAATACATCGGGCTCCGTCAGTCCGGATCGGCCCATATCATCAAATCTCACGACAACGGTCGGTATCCTCCGGATATCCACCGCGCCAGACATCACCGGTAGGTAGTCTTCCCCTGCCAGGCTCATCATCTACAACTCGATCTTCTTGCCCCAGGGTGCCATACCGGGCCCACCATGTACCCGAGACGGTTCATCCACTCCTCGAATCGGGTCTCGAAATCCAACAGAAAACATGAAAACTCATGGTGGACGATGCATACATCATGAGAAAACCGCAACTTTGTTTTAAAAATGATAATAATAAGCTTTTGTTAAATTCTTGCGGTTTTCCCCAAAACCCAGAAATCGCAGCAATACTGAAATCCTCAAGAAAATCATAATACCCAACATGTTTTATATGATAAATGTCTATGATATCAAGGTATGCGATATGATTTGTGGCTAAAAATCTATGTAAGTATGATGATGATGCGAGGTATATACATGCTATGCGATTTCATATATCGTGTATAATGCAAGTGGTGATACTAAACTAAACAGGTCCTACAGTGCTCGTGGCATGGCAATTACCAAAGGCGTGTGTGTCACATGAATAGTGCGCATGCAACAGGAGCCAATGCTAATGGTGTACGTGTCCTACGAGGTGATATCACACATGTGTATATGGATATCCATGCAAATCTAGCAGACGGATAGCTATAAAGGTATGCAATGTGAATGAGGGGGTTAGCTAACTAACAATGCATATTGTTGCAAGTAATAAAGTAATCCTAACTATGGGGCACCTCGCGCCATCCAGACGTTTCCCCCATAGATGAATACATCTACTCACCTGAATTCCTCACTAATCCAATCCAACCACCGCTTTGCCCTTGCACGTCGCGTCCGATATTTCCGCAACCGATCCTAGAATTGCATAACACACAACATAAGATTTCACCTCATGAAACAACGCAAGTCACTATATGAAAAGATCAACGCTCATGAATTAATCACAACGTGCACTCGGTGTGCAGAAAACACACGAGAATCGCTAAAACCTTAACTAAAATCGTCGTTTCGGGGCAACCGTCAAAACTAAAACCCGACTAGACAAAACTCTACATTCGCACACACTAATAGTCGTATGAGATGCTAATTGTATCACCAATGTATCGCAATTAGATCACCTCCTAATTTTTTAGAAAATCTAGTAAGCATTGACATAGCAATTTCGATGCAAATATCGCGATTTAACGATATAGCGATCGCTACATCGCACAAACAACCAATCTAACCAACTAGATGGCCATAAACTAACTTAAACCCACTTATCCTACATCAAACCCTAATTAGAACATCAACCCTTCTCTTGAAATTTATGAGCAAGCAAATTAAACCAAATTTCACACTTAAACTACTAAATCTAGTAAATTTTAAACTACAATTAAACACTAGAGTAGAATTATACCTTACAAGTGTTGATTCCTTTGCACTAAACCTCCAAAGTGGCCTCTTTTCTCCTTGCTTCAATCCAATTTGGGCTTGAGAAGGGATGGCTTAAGGTTTTGATTTGAATTAGAGAAGGATTTAGTGAATTTCGGTGGATTTTTGTGGATTTTTCAAGAGATTTTCAAGCAAGAAATGGGGAAAAGAGAAGGGGGAGCTGCAGCTAGGGCTCGGCCAAGTTGTGGGAGGGGATGAAATGAAAGAATTGTGTGGAAATTTCCACACAAAAATATCATCTAGGGTCAATTAATGCATGTTACATCAAAACTTTTCAAAAAAAACCCTTTTTCATTTCATTTTTCCAACCCATTTTACCATAAACAACTAAACTTGAAATGGTTTGCTAAAATTTTTATTACACTTAATTTTAGATTATAATGGTTCCTAATTATGTAATTTACCCAATTAAATTTGTATTTATCACTAATTAAATGTATTTTTAAAAGCTTAAAATAATATTAAAAATAATTAATTAAGGAAAAAAATTTAATTAACTAGAAAATTTTAAGTGACAATTTAGTGACCAAATTTTAGCAATATCTTATCTAGATTTTGTATAATTAGGCCTATATTGAAAAAATAATCATTTCGACTTTTTACGGAAAAGACTGCTAATTTTGCTGATTACCGAAAAACTGCCTAAACGATTTTCAATGCGTTACAACACTGGACAACATACAATACTCTGTATAAGTCCCTTGAGTCTAATAACTCATTCCCTGTGTGTCGTAGGTTGAAAACTGTACTTATGGTTAAGAAGAATTATACCGCTGTTTAATACTCCTTACCTAACCATCAACTGATATAAGTAAATGTCACCGACATAATTTCAAAAAGTTATATCTCACTTTATGAAAATAAACGTACAGATATATCAATTTGAAATTGGTGCATTACAGCGGATATTCAAAACCAAATATTTGCCGTCCGGCAAACAACCCAGGTGATTTCCTCAAATATCACCAATTACAACGAATTCCGATATGATGAGGATGATCACCTAATTCCCAAAAACTTACTCCCACTCATCATCTGTGAACCATACAGATGTGAGAATCATACCTGGTAAATACATACCCTGGAGTAAGTGTCTAAATTGGGAAATCAGTTTTCTATTAACAATGCGAAACATGTAAATGTTTCGAAGGGGTATCCGGGTATTCCTAGTAATGCCTCTTCCATTATCAAATCCACAACTGTAACCGTATATTTCTTTCCCATCTCTCCAAATCCCTTTATATGTCTTTAGTCATTACCTTCTGTACACCCTCTTAGGCTAAATGGTTTTCTTCCTTCCCTACCGTTCGGCACCAGCCTATGGTCTGGAAGAAGACTATCCAATAAGCGTAATAGGTGTACTGTCCTAATCCTAGGAGCACTCACAATGCGAGAGAAGGTAAAGATAAAAGATAACTGAATAAACCTTATTCCTATTTCTCCTGAACCAGAATCCATTCCCGAACTGGAACAAGTTCCTTTCGAGTTCGTATATAACCATACGATGGAGTATCCAAATAACTGTGGATCTTCGTAGTGATACGGAGTGTTTTGGAGAAATACAAATGTGAAGTAGGAGTGGTAATGAAACATTTGGTTTGGCCGTGAATAGCAGTCGCAATTTACTTTGCCCTCCTTCTAATCTCTTTATTTGTCTTTACTTAATACCTTCTGCACACCATCGTTAGGCTAATTGGTTTTCTTCATTCCCTACCGTTTGGCACCAGCCTATAGTTTGGAAGAAGACTATCCAATTAGCATAATAGGTGTACTGTCATAATCCAAGGAACACTCGCAACTTGAGAGAAGGTAAAAGGAAAAGACAACTGAATAGTCCTATTCATTTTCTCCAGAACCGGAAACCATCCTCGAATCTGGAACAAGTTCCTTTGAGTTCGTATATAACCATACGATGGTTTTATCCAATGGAAGTGGATGTTCATAGTAATACGAGGAGTTCTGGAGAAAAGGGTAAAAGAAGGAGTGGCAATGAGGTATGCTGACAATCCAAAAGCCAGTGTTATAAGATGGTTCGGTTAAACTTGGTCACTGAGTCATAGTATAGGGTCGGGCCATGGTCGCTGCCAAAGAGAGAGAGAGAGAAGAAACACTCAGCGTGTACTCTAACCAAGATCAGAATGGTTATCAATTCATCTAATTAGGAAACTTCCCACTGTATCCTCAAATTCTCCTCCAAACCTGAAAGAAGAATTAGTCGGGATCACCCGAGGAGTAAACCAACTCATCAGTGGGAATCGGGATCCAACTATCATCGCATGATAACGTGATGGAATCCACTCACGTTATCACACTCCAGAAGGTATGCGCATATCTGGCAAGTTTCAGTTTCTTTAGAAACTCCCGATGTGATTTTTACCCCAAGCGGCTTATGAGCTTGACTAGGTCAACAAACCATAAACCGCTAGTCAAGTTCAACCCGTCATTATTCTGAATTACATTAAACCCATCCGTACGTGCCCTTGACTAGGTCAACAAGGCCACACGACTGTCCTAACTAATCCCATTTATGCAACAAACAAGTACCACTAAGCTACCGAACACTACGTCTTGACTAGGTCAACAAACGCAGCACGAATACTAAATAATACCCGTAAGAAATGACGGTGGGCTACAACTGGTTTTTGGCGAAAAACCTTTAACGTAATGAACTTGATATCGTTGAAGGAACTGCATAGCTTTTTATAAAAATATAGTGGCGAAAACCTTTGCTAAAGAGGTCACTCCCGGTGAAGGGATCTTGGCTCTTTCCCCGTAGAATGAGGTGCAGGATATTCCAACTGAATACCACGATGCAAAGCAAAAGTAATCGACTATAGTGAAGTTATTGCCCTGACGCAAACTTCTGTCCAAGGGGTCACTCCCGGTGAAGGGATCTCGGCCCTTGCCTCGTCGACTGAGGTGCTGGATATTCATAACCGAATACCAATGTGCAAAACAAAAGAGAACGTCCTTGCAATAACAGCTTTTTGAAAATTGTTCCAACAATATCAGAACAGGTTTGTTTAGCTTGCATTGATCCGAATCAATGCAGTCCCATCAATTGATCACACCAATAAAGAACGAAAATACGATGTACGTATATGCCATCCGCATTCGCCACTGGGTCCCGTCATCACCCGTTAAGTTACTTAACTAACGACAGAGCGGGGACTGAACTAGCGCGGGTGTAAAACATATACAACATCTACTAGTATATATATCAATATATAATATTCGCTCAAAGCGTGATAAAATGCAACATCACATAAATGTAATAAGCATCACAGAACAATACAGATAATCTGGGATCCCCGGGTTTCACTGAGCCGCAACTGAAACCCGACGTTCTCCTGGTCGTGCAGATAGCCTGTGCAATGAAACCCTAGACCCCTACGGGCGCGGCAAGTTACCCGCCAAAATATGAAGCGAGGCAGCCCCCTTCAACAACGTGAATGGACCACCCAGCACTTCACGGAATCCGGTAATTTGAGCACCCCTCCTTGGGTCAATCTGTACCCCCTACGAGTGCGGCGAATAGCCCGCCAATTCTAGAGTGAAGCCCCCTCCGTCTCAAAGCCATGAGATACGGGCCCGTTGCCCTCTAGAACCCGGCTACCCGTGCACCCTTCCGCGGGGTAATCTTAGTACAGAAAATAAAATATACAACGGGTACATCGACCTCAGCCCGGACATGCCCCAAAAGAATAATATACAAACAGGCAGTGACGGCAGTCCACATGTCGGATGCTCGCTCCGCAATATCAAATGTACAAATACAACCAAACTGTACTACCATTGCACCAGGCTATCCACCACGACAAATCCGCAACATCACAGCACAACACAGAACATCAACGTGAATGTCACGTTCGCAAATCCGTCTAAAAGGGCTATAGCAATTAGACAGGATTTACCGATCAAATGACATTCACGGTCGCAGATATAATGTAAATACTGTGAACTAACATGTTTAAAATTTTCGATCGACAAAATTTCCCGAAGTGGGCCCCAAGTACAATTCCCAGTACTCAAAATAATCTGGGCCAAAACAAAAATTACCAGAAACTCCATTTCCAAGTCAGAAACTCCATTTCCAAGTCAGAAACCAGTGTAGGAAAATTGGTGGGCTGATGCTACAGTACGGCCGCGGAACTGCGGCCAAAACGTGGGTACAGCCGCGGTTCCGCGCTGCTACAGTGGAATCAGTAAACCAATTTTTCTCAGATTTCTTAAAAAAGCCTGCCTGATTTTCTGCAATACTCAAAATAATTTTTTGACGACAATAAAAATTCGATAGAAACTTCATGATTGGAAATGCAGTTTGGAAAATTTCGTTCGATCGAAGTTCTAAACACGTTAGAGAAGGCTAGTAAAGGTTAATGGCGTGGCTCTGATACCATGTAAGTCTACGGTAGCGCCCCGGCCGTCTTTTCGAGGCCAAAATGCGGAAACGAAAATTTTTCTTAACTAGAAACCGGCGCTATCGTATTCTTAAAACCAGGATCGAACCATTAACCTACAACTAGCGACTAGAGAAGGGTTGGAAAGGCTATACCGATCGATCCGTGTCCTTCGGTCTTTGGCCACCATCCCAAGCTCCTCGCGGCATCTCCGTTCTCGATCTCCTCGTCGAAAAGGACACCACATCTTCGAGTCTTTTTACGGGCTCCCGCTTCGTCCGAAACAACTTGGGCACAAAGTTCGCTAGCCAACGTGTCCAAGGTGAAATAGAGAATGTTTGTGACAACTTTGTCTCTTGCATGCATAGTGTGGATGGAGGTTGAAGGTGAAGCCATCAATGGAGATTGTGAGCTAGAGGAAGAAGGAGAAGAAGAGCCATTTTCTTTCTTTTGTTATGCTATCAAAAATGAGAGTAAGTATCAAAAATCCAAGACCCAACTCCATATAATGGCTGCCCTTCTCTCTCTCTCTTCTCATCATATCAACACAAATCAATCACATAATGTGGCATATGCACAATAAAAGAGACCATGAGTCACTAATAAAGTCTATGTCACATTAAATGCACAAAATGATGATTTAAGCTCATAATTTCCATTTGTAAATATTAATCCAAATGTTTACAACAATAAAAAGATACGGCAACATCTAAAGTAAACTCGTGACGGATCACAAGAATACCCATCACCTGTATATACATACCTGCATCCGCATTCCGACTGAATGCGAATGCGATGAGACTAAAGTAATCCAACAAATCTAATACTAGGATCCGGCTTAAACCAAAGCCCACTAGTATGATCCGTCCGATCATGATCCGTGCACTACCGCACGTCTATGATCGAACCCTGCCATATATCATACAGCCTCTACAACGTTTCGCCCGAAACTTGAAAACTGTCTGTGGGGGACTCTAAATACTCGTCAATACATTGGCTGTGGATTTAACCACTAGCGTGTCAGAGGTACTAGCCGTACGTAACGGGCTACCAAGTATTGACCAAAAGGGAGGTCGATGAGCGAACTCATCCTGACACCCTACTGAGCCTGTCAGTGACAATATCCGTACAGTCCGGTCCGTTTGTCTATAAGCATCGCATGGCGGGCCTAGGGGGTTGGTAAAAGTCAGACCCCCAAAAGCGGTACAAGTCGTGTCGGAGTGTAGCCCAGAACACCCTGAGATACTACTGGAATACCTACCAGTAAATCTCCTGCCTTGGCCAAGGACTTCATGTAATGGCTCTCCTAGACACAGCGCGATCTCACCCCCAATACCGGGAGAGAAGAAACCCCTGTCGATCCGCTCACTGCCTCCATGTGGCTCGGGACTGTACCCAACTAAAACCTGTTTGCACGACTCCTTTGAGCCGTGGTAGGGTAGTAATCAAAGCACAGTGGGAACTCACACGAGACAAATGACGATCTCAGGTCGATGAACTAACCTGTACACATGTCACCAGGGAACTGCTATCTAACGTCAGATATAATACCAACTAGCATGTTCCCGGAGAGTCCTGTCCGGTGTACTCATAACCCAATGAGCACCTGTATACATCTTAAGTGAACCAACTGACACCAATGGCTTGTGAGACCGGCCACCGCCCCTCGTCGGGGTCTCGACTGTATACACTAGTCTACTCCGGAGTATCGATGCCCTGTCTCGAAAACTCCCACGACTAGGGACCTTTTAAGGATGTGCTTATAGACCCCAGCTCCCACGTATATGATTGCCATCATACTGCTGGCAGTCAAGCAAAAATCCTAAGGGCTCTATCAATGTGTAATAGTGATCTGTAAGGTCACCTAAAGCTGTACACGATGATAAAGATAAACCATGGTAGCATACTATTCTCTATCAACGTGTAATAGTGAACTACAATGTCACCTAAAGCATGTATACGATGATAAAGACAAACCAGATAGTATACAAAGCTCTCGAGTAAAACTGTCCTACCGGTATAGGTCCTCCCTCAATCATTGCAATCGCGTGTCTGCGATCCAATAATTGACTCCGAGGACACTATATCCAACAGCTAAGTGTGTCTAAGCAATATAAAATAAAATGTACATAAGAAACATGAATATAAATGAACAACAACTTTTATTTATTTAACAATTCTTTACAAGTACAACTGGAAATGTAAATACAGGAATAGAAAGTAATGCCTAAACAATGGCATAACTGAAATGAAAAGTATATACAAGTGCCTATAGCTCTGGGGCAATGGCAAACTGCTCCAAGTTCTCAGTACTGGGCTCGATCTCTAGTGAGTCGGATCCACCTGACAATATTCCAAAGAAAGAAAAAAAGGAATGCCGCCAGCGAATAATCGCTCGGTAAGTCCCAAAGAAAGAGAGAAGTAATAGACAGAAAAGAGAATATAACTGTATAATGTTATTTTTGTTCTGTTATCGCAGTTGTTTGTATCTTGGTACAGAATATGCCAGTGTATACGAGAGGAGTCCCACTATTCCAGAGACTAAGGTATACGGAGCATAAGGAACCGTTAAGCCACGGTACAACAGCAATGGATATTCAGGTTAGGTATATTAATGTGACCGTCTCATGCCACTTCTAACACATTCCGTACCAGTATACCCCTTTAAAACCCTGTAATGTCTTTTGTATTGATTGTATTATTTTGTTATATAGATGGATGACTTGCCGAAACCATGATATCATGTAAACAGAATGGATATAAATAGATAGTCATGTAATCAGAGTATATCCATGGTTCGGTTCGGTCAATATATATTGAATTCTGGTATAAATGGATTCATGTTGTATTATAGTTATACATGAATTGAATTCAAGTCAGATTAATTTCATATTAGATGGAGACTCTGTCTGAGTCAGACACTTTTGAAAAGAAATTGAAGTCCTGAATTAGTTTTGATGTTATCGGTAACTGCTGCACATGGATGGCAGGATTTGTGTCTTTTTCCAAGAAAATTACCGTGTTGATAACACCATTGTTAGGTTGTCTATCTTAGATAGGCAAGCACCCATATTCTCCGTCTTCTTGAGGCTCAAGATAATTGGTCCCGCTTAAATCTATGTTTACTAGGGTCCTTATTGTAAATTAATATAACTTGAGGGGGTTTTATGAAAAATAGTTTTGATACATTTTCAAAATACACCTCAAGTATTTAATTATCGTCTTTAGGATTTTCAAAATTGTAATTTTTATAAAGTGAAATATTCTAGTGAATATAACCTAGTTTTCATTGTATATGGTATTTTAGTGTAAAATTGGAATGGTATTGAATTGTAAAGGTAGTTTCATGAAATTTGTGATTCTTTTGATTTAGAAAACATGGAGTATATATATAATATATTTAAAGTAGATATTTTGATAATATTTATATATATCTAATATTTATAAAAAATAGAATTTATTTATTAAATAGAAATCACATTTTTCTTTAAAATTGCATTAAAAATTCCATCGAGATCGAATGGTCCTTGCTGAGGTCTGCATCTCGCTCTACTAGGCCTGAGGATGTGCGATAACCCGCACCATCCCGATCGGGGTTCCCCAAAATGGGCTGTAGAGGCGTAATTGCACGGAATTAAATAACACACCTTTTAAAGAAAACGGTTTTTGAATGTTTAAGGTATTTAAATGCAAATTCGTATTTTCCCATAAACTAATGTCTCAAGAGTTATTGTGCTATATCAAAAATGTGTGTTGTGATGAGGTAGGTCATTACCTCGTGAGTTTTCTAAAGGTGATACAAAGGAATATGTTGAATTGTGTTAAAAGTAAAGTATATGGTATTTAACCGTAAAAATGCGATAAAAGTTGCATAATAGGTTCTTTTGAGATGAAACTTGTTCTGATGTGTTTTTTAATGATTACTAAACAATCTAATAAAAATTTGTGGGTTTGTTATTAAGAAAAAATTAGATTTTTAAAGAAAGAGAATCGGAAGCCGGAATAACTCCGCTTCCGACGAGTTTTGAAAAGGAGAAGTTTTAGAGTAGCAAAAGAGGAAGAGAGAGGGGACTTACTGATTGTAAAATAAGAAGAGAGAGATGGAAAGCTATTGGAACCGTCGGGGAGTCGTTTCGTAACCGGATTCTTCCCGAAACTTCACCGGAACTTCGCCTCTTGCTAACTCCACTTGTATAACTTTGGGACTTGGAAATTTTTAGAGAGCTTTTGTAATAGAATTCTAAATGAGGAGGGTTGAAAAGTAGTGTGGTATTTATAGGGAAAATTAGGGTTTATGGTAATGAATAATGGAATTAAAATGTGCATTAAAAATGAATTAAAGAGAGGAATTATCACTCCCTGGATGTTTTCAGAGTAAAAAACAACATGGGGGTAGTAGGTAGACAAAAGGGTTCAGGGGTAAAAATTTCAGAGCATTACCTACGGGCATGCCCGGCGGTGCCGGCCCCTCCTTCGCATCTCGTCGGTCCAAAACCGGTGGTCTGTGCTTGGATTTTCGCCATGTGTCCCTGTCGCTTGGTATACCTCAGTGCACATGTTTGATTACTTTTTGACTTTTCATTTTACGTGTTGTGCACGTGCAAACTTTTGAGTTTCTAAAAGTTTAAAAGAAAATTAATTAAAAATATATGTGGCTGGAGGGATTCGATCACAGGGGTTACGTTACAGCAGTGCAAGGCTTTACCAATGAGTTACAAGTGCTTTCTTGCTGTTCTAAAACAAATCAAATACTTATAGTATACGCAGGATTGCAAATACTCCATTTGTACATTAACTTTTAATCAAATTTTCTGTACACTGAAACATAGTTGTTACAGATCGGCTGGGAGTCTCCATATATGAGGAGGTCTTTCATTCCCATGTCAATAGCGATCTCGAGACTTGCTATCAAAGCTTTATATTCAGTTTCGTTATTATTCCTTGGCTCTGTTAAGGAGAAGGCGTAACGCAATATTCCTCCTTGCAGAGTTACGAAGATAAGGCTTACCCTAGCTTTGATTATGAGGGTGTTTTTCTTTCGCCTCTTCATAGAAGATGCTCCATCGAAGTAGAGTTCCCATCGGGGATCATTTTCTTCTTCGATTGTATCGAATGCATGTTCGTCTATCAATTCGCAATTTAATAGGAAGTCAGCTGGAATCGGATGCTCCGTGAGATAGTCGGCAATGGCTTACCCTTTCACTGCTTTGAGGGGATGATACGTTATCAAGAACTCCATCAGGAGGAGGGCCCATTTGGCAAGCCTTCCTGTTAGTATGGCCCTTGATATTAGATATTTGAGAGGATCCACCTTTGATATGAGATGGAAATCATGTGCCAGGGTGTAATGTTTAAGCTTCGTTATTGTGAAGATCAGTGCCAGGCAATGATTTTCGATGAGGGGAATAGTTGTTTTCTGCCCTCAGGAGAACTCGACTTAAATAGTATAGAGCTCTGTCCTTTTCCTGATCGTTCTCTTGTGCCCATAGCGCATCTAGAGAACCCTCCAGGGCCGTTGCATATAGGATAAGGGGTTTTCCCTTAACCGGAGCAGTCAATATCGGCGGATTTTGCAGGTACTGTTTGATTTCATCCAGTGCATTTTGATACTTTAGATCCCAGACGAACAGGGTCCCTTTCTTCATCAAATGACTGTAGGGACGGCATTTTCCGGAAAGATTGGCTATGAACCGTCGGATATACGCGAGCTTTCCTTGGAGAGACCGCATTTGTTTGAGGGTTCTTGGCGTGGGCATTTCCATAATCGCCTTGATCTTTAAGGGGTCGATTTCGATACCTCGGTGACGTATGATGAATCCTAGGAATTTTCCTGAGGAAACTCCATACGCGCATTTTAGAGGATTCATATTCAAATTATATTTCTGAAGACGTTGGAACACTATTTTTAGATGTTCCCAATATTCTTCGTGAGATTTGTTCTTTACCATAAGGTCGTCGATGTAGCATTCGACAATCTCATGGATAAAGTCATCGAAGATCTTTGTCATGGCCCTCTGGTAAGTAACACAAGAGTTATTCAAACCGAATGGCATTACCTTATAGCAAAATATACCCAGCGGGGTCTGGAAGGCGGTATGCTTCTGATCTTCAGGATGCATTTTTATCTGGTTGTATCCTGAAAATACATCCATGAAGGAGAAGACCTTAGACGTGGTATCGATCATAAGCTCGGTAACGGGCACTGGGAAGTCATCCTTCGGGAAAGCTTTGTTAAGATCCTTAAAATCCATGCAGATGCGCACCGTCCTATTTTTCTTCATGACTGGAACGATATTAGCGATCCGGTCGAGATATTGAACTTCTTGGATGAAGCCGGAGTTGATTAGTTTCTTGACTTCAACGTTGATACTCATCTCAAGTTCGAGTCGCATCTTTCTTAGCGCCTGTTTGATTGGCTTTATACCTGGCGATATTGCCAATTTATGTACTACCACTTTTGGATCTAGACCCGGCATTTCAGAGTAGTTCAAGGCGAAGCAATCTTTATACTGCATGAGCACGTCTTTTAACGTGTCCACCTATTTTTCAGACAGTAGCTCACTAACGAACGTTGGCCTCGGATCATTTTCCGTCCCTAAGTCAATTTTCCTTAGGTTGTCCGTCGAGGTGATCTCTTTTACCACTTATTCATTGAGGGCAATTTCCTCAGGTATTTTCCCTTTTCTTTTATCTTTTTTGTTCGAACCTCTGTTTATAGTTCTGAGGTTCTTCTCAGACAGTGTGCGGTTACGCAGCTGAATATTCTCACAGTTCTTCTCCTTCTCTTTTTTTTGAAGGCAGAGTCTTTGAAAAGAGAGATGAGGGACATTTCATCCTCAGAATTGCTCCCTAATGTAAGAACTGGAGGTTTTCCTCCATCTGAACTGGTACCAACCATATGACATTTGCCAATCGTTTCTTCATGTGTGTTCGTCCTACTATTTTGCATTCGACGAGTTCGAGCTTCGCGCTTCATCCTTTTGTAGTGTTTTTTATGGGCAATGTATCATTACCACCACTTCTTGAAGGCAATGCATTCCTCGGTGGGGTGAGTGACCCTCTGATGATATAGGCAGTAGTCTGGATATGATTCTTCTCCATCGATGCACATGATCCCGGGAGTGTTCCGTACGAGAGGTGGCGGCTTCATCCCCATTGACAGGGCTTTGGCAAACCACTTCTTTGCTTTGATCCTGCTCTTATTTGTAGTAGGTGTGCTTTGGTTCGGTAGGCGTACTTTATGACTCATCCTCACCGCGGCTTCTTTATCCTGACGCTGACGCTTATCCTTTTTATATATGGATGTCTCGCGTTCTCGGTCAACTATGCTTTTTTGAAAGGTTTCATTTAACAGCCTCTCGATCGGGTCTTCTGGCAGTTCCAGGGATTTTAGCGCCGATTCTGCCTCCAGTTCCTCTGTGTTGTTTTCTGACGCTGAGGGAGCTTCTTCGTCATATACGATGAATTAGAGACCATGTGGCAACTTGCTACACGGTCTTCGGTGTCTTCCGATGAGTCATTTTTCTCATCATTGTCACTATGTTCGTCCTCAAGAATATGCTTGAGGAACTCTTCGAGCATGACCGGTGTCCGTGTAAGTCGATGTCGCACACTCTATAGGGTTTGTAGAGAGGCAGAATTAACAAACAATAATTTTATAGCAAGCAATATCGACTAAACTTCCACGATCAACCATAAGCCCCAACTAGCAATACTAACAAAGGTTCTAATCTACTATGAAGTGATTTATACCTTTATGTTCAAGTCCTTCGGATCTTCTTATCCTTTTCTTAAGCTCTTCGTTTGTACGGATCGAGCTTGGTTATCGGCCTTCTCGTGTCGAAGAAGATCCACCCAAGAGTCTATGGTTCAAGCTCTAACCTCTAGAATGAGATAACTAAAGTACCTAGTTTGCTAACCTAGGTAGCTTAGGAGATGTAGAGATTGTTTATTGGATTAATTTGTCTCAACAACCCTAGGTATCTCAACTCATGAGAGTGTTTAGGGTTTGAGGAAGAAGAAGAGAGCAAAGGAGGAAAAAGAGTGTTGTGTGTAGAATGATATGAAGAATGGTTAAGTGATAATATCAAGCATATCATTTACATTAAAAATAATATGACATGCTTCAATAGTTATCCAAATGAGTGAGTCGTCTAATATAGCCATGCTTCAACCATGCTTAAAAAACATCTCATACCTTCACTTCATTATCCATTTATACACAATGGATTTATCACAAATGAGGTGTCTTCTTCTAGAAGCACTCTTGTGAAATTACAAGAATACCCCTCACCGTATATACATACCCGTATTCATACTACGAATACCAAGAGATAAAAATAATCTAATATTATAATACTAGAATGCGGCTTAATCCTGAGCCCGCTAGTATTATCCGTCCTATCAAAAATACGTGTAGCTAGAACACGTATATGATCAAAACCTTGCACGTAAAACCATACGACCTCTAAATCGTTTCGCCTGAACCAGGAAACCCTTCTGTGTGGGACTCTAAAGACTCGATAGTACGTTGGCAGTGGGTTAAACCACAAACATGTCAGTGGCACTAGCTGTACGTAACGGCTACCCAGGTATCTGTCGAAAAGAAGGCCGACGAGCAAACTCGTCCGAACTCCTACTGAGCATGTCCGTGATAATCTTCGTACAGTCCGGTCTGTTCGTCTGAGAGTATCGCATGCCGGGTCTAGGGGTGGAAAACGTCAGACCCCTAATAACCTGACAAGTTATGCCAATGTGGCTCAAGACCATCCGAGAATCTACTGATCTAACTATCAGTAATTCTCAATCCGCCCTGGCCAGACACTTATGGTGTTGGCCAACCGAACACAACGTGACATCGACTTCCTATACCGGGAGAGATGAATCCCCAACAATCGCTCACTGCCTCCATGTGGCTCGGGACGGTACCCAACAAAAACCTGTTTGCACGCTCAGTAGAGCTGTGGTAAAGAAGTAATCAAAGCACAGTGGGAACTCACACGAAACAAATGACGACCTCAGGTCGATAGACTATCTTTACTCATGTCACCTGAGAACTGCTATATGACGATAGGTATAATACCATCTAGCTAGTTCTCAACGAGTCCGTCCAGTGTATTCACCCCCAGTGAGCACCTATATACAATCTTAGGTGCATCACACCAATGACTGCGGGACCAACCATCGCCCCTCGTCAGGGTCTATAAATGTATACATTAGTCTACTCTGAAGTATCGATGCCCAGTCTCGATACTCCTACGACTAGGGATATTTAAGTATGTGCTTATTGACTACACAGCTCCTACAAGTATGATTGTCATCATAACGCTGGTAGTCAAGCAAGGATCCTAACGGCTTTATCAACATGTATAAGCGATATGAAATAACAAGTAAAACATATCACATGTTAAGATAAAAGAAAACCAAATAGCATACTATCATATTGAGCAAGATTGTCATGTACATACATATCCCTAGCATCATATACAATGAAGGCATATCAAAAATCTCCCAGTTGCACTAAGGCCTGTTATTAGCGTATTGAGTACCCAACATTTGCACTAGAGCCAGTTGCTGGCGTACCGCATTCCCAACATCTCGAACAGTCTCTCAAACTATATTTGAAGGATGGCCTTGGTGAATGGATCTGCAGCATTGTCCTTTGTATCTACTCTCCGTACATCGATCTCCCAGATCAGGTGATACCGCCTCAAGTTATGTCTGGATTTCTGATGGGACCGTGGTTCCTTTGCCAAAACCATGGCTCCATTGTTATCGCAATACAAAGGTATTGGAACAGCAATGGATGGAACCACCTGAAGTTCAAAAATGAACTCCCTCATCCAGACTGCTTCTTTTGCGGCATCGTTAGCAGCGATGTACTCAGCCTCCATCGTCGAGTTTGCTATGGTGTCCTGTTTGGAGCTCTTCCAATAGACCGCCCCTCCGTTGAGGGTAAACACATAACCCGAGATGGATTCAGAGTCATCCTTGCCACTTTGGAAGCCAGAGTCGATAAAAGCCTCGATTTGGAAGTCCCCATTACCGTACACCAAGAACATCTCTTTAGTCCTTCTCAGGTAGTTAAGAATGTTCATTACTGCTATCCAATGTTTCTCACCTGAGTTGGACTGATACCTGCTTACGACGCTGAGTGCGTAAGCTACATTGGTCCGGTACACAATATCACATACATTATCGACCCTACTGCCGATGCATAAGGTACAATGCTCATGCGAGCCCTCTCTTCATCGGTCTTAGGAGACATCTTTTTGGAGAGGGTAATTCTATGACAAGCGGGTAAATTACCGTACTTAGAATCTTCCATACTAAACCTCTTTAGTACGGTGTCTATGTACCTTGACTGTGAAAGTCCCAACATTCTTTTAGATCTGTCACGATGGATCTTAATCCCCAGAATGTACGAGGCATCACCCAAGTCTTTCATAGAGAACTTCTGTGACAAGAACAACTTGGCCGATTTTAGCATAGGAATATCATTTCCTATCAGGAGAATGTCATCTACGTATAAAACGAGGAATACCACAGTTCTCCCTACAATCTTCATATAAATACAAGGTTTATCTGCATTTTTGATAAAATCAAATTTCTTGACTTTCTCATCAAAGCAGATGTTCCAACTCCGCAGTGCATATTTTAATCTATAAATGGATTTAAGCAACTTGCACACTTTTCCGCTGCTCCCACTATCTATGAAACCCTCTGATTGATCCATGTAAACACATTCTTCTAAACTTCTATTTAGAAAAGCGGTTTTAACATCCATATGCAAGATGTCATAGTCATGGAAGGCAACAATGGCAAGTAGGATCTGAATGGATTTAAGCATAGCCACTGGTGAAAAAGTTTCATCATAGTCCAATCTTGGTCTTTGACGAAAACCTTTAGCAATAAGTCTAGTTTTATAGGTTTCTATCTGTCCATCTACAACAATCTTCTTTTTGAAGATCTATTTTTATCCAACGGGTTTTACCCCAGGAGGAGCAACATCCAAAGTCTATACTTATTGGTGTACATGGATTCCATCTCGGATCGCAGAGCATCCAGCCTCTTTACCGAGTCTCTACTCGTGATGGCTTGCTGAAAACTAGTCGGCTCATCATCATCGATGATGCAATCCTCTCGATCCCCGTCTACGAGAAAACCGTAGTATCTCTCGGGTGGATGAGACTGTCTACTAGATTTGCGAAATGGTGTAGGTTCGTCCGGTTCTATTGAAATCTCAGGTTCTACTAAGTCTTCAGTAATAGTTTGTGATTCAGGAATTTCTTCCAGCTCTATTGCGCTCCCACTAATATCTTTTTCAAGAAATTGAGTTTCCATAAAGCGGGCATGATAAGAAATAAAGACCTTTTGTTTCTCAGTGTAATACAAATAATACCTCTAGAGTTCTTGGGGTATCCCACAAACTTACACAATATTGAACGTGCCTCGAGCTTATCTGGATGAACCTTTTTGACAAAAGCAGGACAACCCCATATCTTAAAATACTTAAGATAGGGTTTCTTCCCGCTCCACATTTCATATGGAGTGGTAGGCACGGACTTGGTTGGAACCTTATTCAATAGGTATGCAGCAGATTCTAGTGCATAACCCTAGAAAGATGGCGGCAACTCAGCATTACTCATTATGGAACGCATTGTTTCCCCTAATCAGAGCAAAGCTCTGTTTGAAATTAAAATTTCAAAATTGAAGCAACGCTTCAGATGCAGCGCCAAGTGCGTTGCGCCCTAGGCAACGCACCATGTGTGCGCTAGCGCTAGGTGCGCTGCGCTCTAAGCAGCACGCCACATGTCAAACATGGGTAAGCTAGCGTAGAGCGCGCTGCGCTCTAAGCAGCGCACCACGTGCAAAGCACGGGTGCGCTAGCGCTGGAATTAAAAAACTCCCCACCGTTAGATCAAAAGATCTAATAATAATGATAAATCATTAATTAATCAGAATTAAATTCTGTTATGGAAAGATTTTCCAATCTTGTTAAAAACAAGAAGATTGCCTTCTGTAAAACAGAAGCCCTAGGATCAAAGATCCAATGGTGGGAAACATCCCCAAATCAATCAGAGAAAGATCTCTTTAACTGATTCAACAAATCAGTTTGCCCTATATAAAGGCCCCAAGACTTCAAGTCTTATATAGAGAACCCCTCCCCCCCCCAATAAACTTTGAAAAAACTAAAAGAAAAAGAGCAAGCTCTTGCAAGAAGATATTTCTTCAAGGTAAGAATGAAGGATGATGAACACAGAGATGAAATCATCTCATGATTAAGAAAGAAGAATTCTTTTCTTTAAACAGATCATAGATCTACAAAGACAAAAAGTCTTTCACAAAGAGATCAAAAGATCTCATCATAAAATAAAGAAGAACATAATTCTTCTCACAGATCATGGATCTAAAAAGGCAAAGCCTTTCATCAACATAAGAGACTAGAAATATCTCTTGCAAAAATAAGAACTGTTGTTCTTAGATCTTGAGACAAAGTCTCTTTAAAAAGAACATAAATTTGTTCCCAGATCATAAAATTAATCAGATGCGCTTTGCACTTTTGAAATGCGCCTTGCGCTCTTGAACTGCGCTTCTGTGCTCTCTGGACCGGAGCTCAGTGCCAAATGCACCACGTGTCAATCACGTATGCGCCAATTGACAACTTGTGCTTTACGCTTCTGAAATAACGCACTGCGCCCATGGGCTGGCGCTCAACGCCAAGCGCACCACGTGTCACTCACGTGTGCGCCACTAAATTGAAAGCGCAACACACTCATAGATTAGCGCTCAGTGCTCATACACTGGCATCATGTGCTCATCATCTAGCGCCTAGCGCTGAGTGCGACACGTGTCCCTTACATGTGCGCTACTTGGCAGAAGCGCACTGCGCTCTTTGACTGAGGCAAAACGCCTAGCGCGCCACGTGTTGCGCTGACAGGACATAAATTGTTTTTTAATAAGCCCACAGCTCTGATGAATGCTCAGCATTCAATAAAGGCTCAACGGCCCAAAATAAAATGTTAAACATTTTAATCCGATTGGACTTAGCCCAAGATTGGCCATAAGTCCTCAACTCATATTAATTGTGCCCATTTGTTCATAAATATTTCAAAAGATCTTAGTCCCAATTGGACTGCAGATCTTTCAACCAACTCACACCAGTTCGAGGGTACATCACTTTACTCCTCTGATATTTGTCGTTGTAATCCTTCAACGTCTTCAGAGAGGTGACGGGTCCCGACAACCAAACACTCTACGGACTGTGGGGTCCTTAAGCTCACGGACTATGATGTCCTTAACCTTGACTTTGAGGTCTTTAAACTCGCGGACTACGATGTCCTTAACCTTGACTGTGAGGTTTTTAAACTCACGGACTACGATGTCCTTAACCTTGACTGTGAGGTCTTTAAACTCACGGACTATGACGTCCTTAACCTTGACTGTGAGGTCTTTAAACTCACGAACTATGATGTCCTTAACCTTGACTGTAAGGTCTTTAAACTCACGGACTATGATGTCCTTAACCTTGGACCGAGATGTCCTTAAACTAACATTGGACCGTAATGTCCTTAAACTAATCGACCGCAATGTCCCTAAACTAAACAATAGAGTCCAAATGTTTATTTTTTGGATTTAAACGATCCCGTTAAGTTGATCTTAGTCTAAATTAGACTAGCGTATCCTTAACATACGTTTAAGTTGATCTTAGTCCCAAATGAGACTAACGTATCCTTAAACCCAACCCTCAAACCCAAATCTAAGAAGATACGGGTTTGGACTAATCCACGCCCTATGGGCGATAACATAAATTAGTCTCCGTATACAATCCATGGGCAACCAAAAACAAAACAAACACACACGACACGAAATGACCATCTGGAGAAGGAGAAAGTTGTTACCGCGATGCGGTAGCATAATTAACTGCAGGGGCTTGCACCTGCAGGGAAGAGCGTCCCCACAATCAAAAACCCCTCAAACGAGGGGGAATCTGACGAAGTCTGCTACATCGGCCGCATCCGTTTAAACCTTCGATACATGGTGCCATAAATCAACTTGGCATCTTCGGAGAGGTGGACGGATAGCACCAATTAGCTTCTGCCCCGAAATTCAGGTGAGACGTTCATCGCGTCCCCGCGTGTTTCGGAGGGGAACAGATTCTGTCACGCCCAGTGAGACCTTTTCCTCTTTCCACTCCACACTTCGTGTGTCGTGTTCGCGAACGAATCGCGGTTTGCTATGGTTGCCCTTGGGTTCGAGGTACTAAGATTTGGTGTCTTGCTCGGTACAGAAAACGAAAGATCAATGGCGTCTACCTGCACAAAGTGCTCCAACTCAGCTGCAACTCCCGTTCCGCCTCATCTGGAGGTGTAACTTACGGGCCCCTGGCGGCCTCCCTTTTCACAATGCCGGTAGAGCAAGTAACACTGGCTACCACCGGGTTATTCTTCGGGACCATGCTCCCACCAGTCAGCGTTAACATCCCACTGCAACAAGAAGCGCAGAAGAAGTTGGTCTTTGATCGGCTCACCACCACCACAGCCTTTCTCAACGGGTCATCCAATGCCAAGCTAACAGCATCAGTCTTCGATAGGCTGAGCCTGAACTCCAATGGGCCCGTCAAGAAGCCTACGATACCTGAAGCGGCCATCCCAAAACGGATAGCCATTCCTACTCTCGAGGTCACTAAAGAAGCTTCTCCCGTCAAAGGATCGATCTTTACGAGGCTGGCCACCCCGGCTCCCGTTCCTGCTCAAAGGTCTGTCTTTGACAGATTGGATACTGCTGCTCAATGGACGTCGGTCTTCAAGAGGCTGGTACCAACAGCGCCTCATTAGAACAGGGGGCATGACGAAGCCATCCCCATAGCTGAACGTCCATTGAGCAGGGGGTTCAATCCGTCCGCTCGATACGCTCGACGTCGCCACTAGCGCTGGGTAAGGAAGGCTGGGGGAAACTCCCCCTCTGGGCTAACTCCGCCAGCTCCGATGGTGGAAATCAATGCTGCTGTTCTAACCAGGAACAGATTTGAACTGCTTAACAAAGTGCGGAAGAACTCTCCTGCTGCAGTGCTGAAGAGATCTCCTCCACCTATAGAGATTACTACAGAAAAGAAGACGGAGCAGCCCCCTCAGCGTCTGTCCTCCAAACTTTATAAAGTCTGGCAATAGGTCCAGGAATCGGTGATTGGCCAGGACTACTCTCGCCGATCAGATAAGCTTAAAGCTCGACAAGGAGATAACCATCCTGTCAAGCCACAAAAGGCGACAGCCATCTGGGTGCCCGCTGCAACGGCTCCCTCGACTTCAACTACTCACAAGAGAAGAAGGCCAGAGAAAGCTCCTATGACCGCAGCGAACCGGAAAGACGCTGAATCTAAACACCCCAAGTCCGGGGGCATGATGGTGCATACTGTTTATATGGCTTCCAGAAAAGAGGAAAGCCGTGCTTCTACGGGTCATCGACTGCTTACCCGGTCAATAACGAAGGCTCGGGAACAACAGCAGCAGAAGCTTCAGGAGATGCTGACTGCAATGGCCGCACTCACTGGGCCAAAAGAAAATCTAGAGACCTCAGAGCAGCGTCGGGAACAAGAAACTGACACCGAGTTCCTCCGAAGAATGCTCGAGAGGAAAGAAAAAGAGGCTGCGGAATAGGCAGCCAATATAAAACGAATGGCTCTCTTATTCCAAGACATGGCCGGGATGATATTACAGCCGGAACCTCCAGCTGAAGACCCCCCGATCATCATTGAAGACGACAGAGAGGAAACGTCGAACCCTCCTCCGGCTCTTTCAGCAGCCAAAGAAGAGACAATCTCTAAGGCCGCCTTGGACGACTACATCGCTCAGCAAATACGAGCTCACCAGGCGAATGAAGCGGCTGGGCAAATTGTTAAAACTGGGCGGCCATATCCAGGCCGGTATGACCAAATAAAGTACCCGCCGGGATATACGATCCCTAAATTTCATGTATATAAAAGGACGGGCAATCCCCACCAGCATGTTGCCCAGTTCAGGGCTCTATGTGACAACACCGGAGGTGATGATAAATTGCTACTTCGCCAGTTCGTCAGCAGCTTGTCAGAAATGGCATTCGAGTGGTATTCTGAACTTCCAAACGACTCCATCGAGACTTTTGCAGAGATGGAACTACTATTCACCCAGCGTTTCGCGAGTGCTAGTGAACGCATCCCAATAACGGCATTGATCAATGCCAGGGTGAAGCCAGGTGAAACGTGGGTCGAATACGCAATACAGTGGCGAAATTTATGGTCAAAATGTGAGCAGAGCATCAAAGAAGCGCTGGCGGTGGGCATGTTCGTGGGCACTCTGTACCCTCAGACAACTATTTCCCAATTCATAATGTTCTTCAAGCCGACCACGTTCCAGGCCTTGATCGACAAACTGGCCCAAATGGATCAGATGTGTCATAGACCGTCTCCTCCAAAGCCGGAGCCGCGGAACGAAAAGGGTAAAGGGAAGGCGACATTCGTTGAAAATACTTAACAGCAGCCTAGTACTCCAAGACCAGTTGATCGCCAAAATGATAGACAACGATCCTTTGGAGAAAAAGTGAGACGCCCTTACTCGTTCCCTCGGGATAAAACGAAGAGGTTATTCGAGCTAGCACTGCACAATAGGCTCATCACTCTACCGGAGCCAAGACGCCCAACACAACCAGGTGACATTAACAATCCCAATTACTGCCCCTATCACCGAATGTTGGGTCATCCGATCGAAGATTGCTACATCTTCAAAAACTGGATCGAAGATCAGTACCAACAGGGCAAGTTCGTATTATCCGAGAACTGGAAGGTGAACCCACCCCAGCCGCACGCTCTCAAAAAGGCGGACACACCGGGGGCATCATGCTCTTTTGTAGATGAAGCTCCATGGGAAATCGCACTTTCAGCCAAAACGAAAAGAATGCTGAAGGATCTTCAAACATGTCCGGCAATCAGGTGTAAGAATCCGCTCGAACCCGAGATCATCGAGGGAATGTTGAAACCGCACCCAACTCCAAAGATCGGTGATCATAGCCAAAGCGCTCACACCCAGCCATCAAAGTCTTCGAGGAAGAAGAAGAAGACCAAAAAGCCCGTGAAGCCTGGTGACAAGCGCACGGACCTGCAAAAATACATCGACGCGCTGGAAGAATATAATTAGAAGGCGCGGACTCCAGTCACACTTCAAGAGTTTCTCAGCCACGTCCTTGAGGACGGAGATGACGACAATGGAGAAGACTCGTCGGGTGAATCTGAGGATTACGTGGCAAGTTGCCATGTGATCTCTCACTCATCTATAGACAATGAAGAAGCTCCTTACACAGAGAAACTGGGGGCAGATCCTAATCCGGAACTTCTAGGGCCATTAGATGAAATGATTAAGGAATTCCTGAATGAAGCTCTTTCGAAAAGCAAAGCTGCTCGAGAGCGTGAGATGGCCATATTTGAAAAGACCAAACGCCGGCGACTGGACGAAAGGGTTGAAACATTCCTGCCAGATCAAAGTGCATCCATCGCAAATAAAAGCAGATTTAAGATGAGGAAGAGGTTCGCCAAAGCCATATCGATGGGAATGAAGCTGCCACCCTCCAAAGAGAACGCTCTTGGTGAAGCGGAGACACATCCTAACTACTGCCTATATCATCGAAGGATTGCGCACCCTACTGAAGAGTGCATAGCCTTTAAAAACTGGTGGCAGGGATATGTTGCTCACCGACAACATTTTAAGCGGATGAAACGCAAAACTCGTCGGGTGCAAAGAAATACGACCGAGGAGCGCAAAAGAACTACCGGCAACTGTCGCATGGTCGAAGCTGGGGGATCACAAGTTCTCACCTTTAGGAGCGACTCTGACGAAGAAATAGCTCTTGGCCCTCTCTTCAAAGAAACCATATCCGAAATGGAAGAAATGAAGACCTGCGAGAACATTCAGTTGCGTAATCGCACGCTACCTGAAAAGAATCTCGGACCCGTAAACAAGGGATCAAATAAAAAAGCTAAAGGGAAGGAAAAAGTCCCTGAAGATATCGTCCTCGATGATCGAGTCGTCGAAGAGCTAGCAACCAAGGACCCGCCTAAGAAAAACAAGGTGGATTACAACGTTCTGGCACACCTGAGAAAGCTACCTTCGCAACTAAGCATTCTCGACGCCCTTCTGCTATCCAAAGAGGCGAGAGATTCATTGATCAAGGCACTACAAGAGCCGGAGCAATTCCAAGTTTTCCTCGCCGAAGAAAAGATGAAGGACGAGCTCGAAGAAGTGCACACCGTGGATATCACCTTCGGCAATGAATATCTCCTCCTCGGGACATGCGAGCACAACCGTCCCCTTTATATCTCCGGATATTGTCATGACATCAAGATAGGCAAAATCCTGGTTGACAATGGGTCCTCCGTCAATCTCCTTAATGTAAGAGTGTTGAAAGAAATCTGCATGAGCGTTCAGCACCTCGCTCGTGATAAAATCACCATCTCCGGATTTGACTCCCAGTCATCGCGGACGCTTGGGTCTATAATATTGACACTACGTTTTGGGCTGCTTGTCACGGACATCAAGTTTCATATCATTGACGCCAAGACTTGCTACAACGCTTTGCTTGGCCGGCCTTGGTTACACGAGTACAACATCATCCCTTCTACACAAACATCAGTGTATGAAGTATTTCAAGGATGATCTCGAGTATACCGTAATAGGAGAGTTGAACCCATTCTCCGTGAACGAAGTCCGAAAGTACGAAGATGCAAAATACTTCCTGCCAGATTTCGAAGACACGGAAAGATGTCGCAAATCGGAGGAAAAGAACAAAGCTATCACCATTGTTCCAGTCTTCGGGAGTGATACTGAAGAGGAGGAAGAAATAGTTTATTTAGGTCCGCCCCAGTGCAACAAGCCGGGACCGTCCACTCCTATGTTGATCTTCGGCAGCGACTCGGAAGATGAGGTCAATGCCGTATTCTCTGCTCGGCCATCAATACAAGCCTTCGCTGATGAAGATCAAAGTTTGCAAGTTGTCATGGTCCCGCCAAAGCATCATAAAGAGCTAGACGCGCTTGATACCTACAGTATGGAAGAACTGCAGACATTCTACGCCCCTCCCAGGCAAAAGGGTGAAAAAGCAATCCTATTCTACCGATCTGGGGAAACCAAAACGGAGAAAGAAATTTGGCATGGTGCGGATTCTATACTTGACAGGCTCCAGCCCATCCGTT
The DNA here is from genome assembly GCA_030015575.1 of Agapanthus africanus. Classification (NCBI taxonomy): domain Eukaryota; kingdom Viridiplantae; phylum Streptophyta; class Magnoliopsida; order Asparagales; family Amaryllidaceae; genus Agapanthus; species Agapanthus africanus. Next base: position 253,874,764 of record CM057341.1, read on the forward strand.
TGCCCAGATATTACACAGATGGACTAAAGAGACTCTTGAGATGCCAAGGTGTACCCTTTAAGCAAACTGTACAACAAGCACGGTTTTATAACAGGATCTGGAACGTTCCCAGAACTCAACGAAAGTTGCCCAACGGGAGAATGGAAACGATCGGGCTTAGATATGTTTGATCTAAGAAACGGGAGCTATTCCGCGACTGCTACGTCATACATGACTTTGATGAAGAAGGAGATGCTCTATGGGAAGATGCTAACCCTGAACCAAAACGAGCTCCCGCCGTGAAAATGCCAAGTCCATCGTTTGAAGAACAGATGGACAAACTTATAAGGGAAGCGGGTCAAAAAGTTCGAGATGACCATAATCGTGAAATGACCATCTATGAAAAAGCCAAGATGCAGCGCCTCCTTCAGCAGGCTGCAAAAAGTGACGATGCCCTTCGTCGCCAGCCCGTCATACAAAAGACCCGACGCAGAGGCAAAAATAAACCAAAGAATGGGAAAAGCGTTCGACAGTGACAAAGCGAGACAAAGAAGCCACAAGATCGAGAAACGAGCAACTAAGATTCGTCTCTTATAAAGAAGATGGGTCGAGAATATTCTTTTCCTCAGGATAAAACACAGAAGATACTTGATCTTGCCATAAAATATCAAATGATTACCCTCCCGGAGTCCAAGCACCCCGAGCAAGCAGGCGAAGTCTCTCACCCGGACTATTGCTCCTATCACAGGGCAATAGGACATCCTCTCGAAGACTGCTTCACATTCAAGAATTGGGTCGAAGACCAATATCCACAAAGCAGGTTCTCTCTATCTAGCAGTTAGAGAATACCCCGCCGCAGAAGCATGAACCCAAAGCCACGAGAGTAGAACCGGATCAACATCGGTCTTGGAATCGATCTCATACCTGCCATGTGATAACGCTGTCAAAAGAAGAGCCCGAGAATATGGATGACCTCTCCTGGTGCTTCGAAAACGATGATGGCGAGGTGATCTCAGAGTTTCCACCGGCGCCAAAAGAGCTGGAAGATGGAATACATACTACTACAGATAACCTCAAGAAAATTAATTTAGGAACGGCAAGTGACTCGCGGCCGACATTCGTCAGTGAGCTGTTGTCTGAAGAAAGGGTGACTGCACTAAAGGACGTGCTTATGCAGCATAGAGATTGCTTCACATGGAACTATTCCGAGATGCCGGGACTAGATCCAGAGATTGCTGTACACAAATTGGCAATATCTCCGAGCGTCAAGCCTATCAAACAGGCACCGAGAAGAATGCGGCTCGAGCTTGAGATGAGCATCAACGCTGAGGTCAAGAAGCTAATGGACTCTGGCTTCATCCAAAAGGTTCAGTATACTGACTGGATCGCCAAAATCGTCCCAGTGATGAAGAAAAATAGGACAATGCGCATATGTATGGACTTTCGGGATCTCAACAAAGCTTGTCCAAAAGACGACTTTCCAGTACCGGTCACTGAACTGATGATAGATAACACATCCACTCACGAAGTCTTCTCCTTCATGGACGGATCATCAGGATACAATCAGATAAAGATGCATCCCGAGGACCAGAAGCACACCGCTTTCCGGACCCCTTTGGGCATATTCTGCTACAAGTTGATGCCTTTCGGTCTAAAGAACGCCGGTGCCACCTATCAGGGGGCCATGACGAAGATTTTCGAAGACCTCATACATGAAATCATCGAATGTTATATCGACGACCTCGTAGTTAAAAGCAAATCATACGAGAAACATCTAGAGCATCTGAAGACCGTATTTCAACGCCTTCGGCAATACAACTTGAAGATGAACCCTCTCAAATGCGCGTTCGAAGTTTTCTCGGGAAAATTCCTATGATTCATCGTGCGACATCGAGGCATCGAGATAGACCCTTCGAAGATCAAGGCGATCATGGAAATGCCCCCGCCAAAGACTCTCAAGTAGCTACGATCTCTCCAAGGAAAGCTCCCATATATCCGATGATTCATAGCCAATCTTTCCGGCAAGTGCCGTCCTTACAGTCACCTAATGAAGAAGGGAACCCCATTCGTCTGGGATCATAAATGTCAAAGCGCACTGGAGGAAATCGAGCAATACCTACAGAATCTGCCAGTGCTGGCCAGTCCCATCAAAGGAAAACTTCTCGTCCTGTACACAACAGCTCTCGAAGGTTCTTTGGGTGCGCTGTGGGCACAAGAAAACGACCAAGGGAAAGAGAGAGCCCTCTACTGGGGGCAGAAAGCAACTATTCCCCCATTGAAAAACACTGCCTAGCGTTGATCTTCGCGATAACGAAACTCAGACACTACACGTTGGCGCATGAGGTCCATCTCATATAAAAAGTGGATCCTCTCAAATACCTGATGTCGAAGGCCATATTAACAGGGCAGCTCACTAAATGGGCCCTGCTCTTGATGGAGTTCTCGATAACTTATCGTCCCCTTAAGGCAGTGAAAGGCCAGGCCATCGCCGACTTCCTCGCTAAGCATCCGATACCTGCCGACTCTCCCTTGAACTGCGAATTGCCGGATGAGCACGCGTTTGACACGATCGACGGGGAGAGAAGAGAGAATGATACCCGATGGGCAATTTACTTCGACAGAGCATCTTCCATAAAGAAGCGTAAACAAAGCACCCCCATAATCAAATCAGGGGTAGGCCTCATCTTCGTGACTCTACAAGGAGGGATAATGCGCTTTGCCTTCTCCTTAACAGAGCCGAGGACAAATAATGAAGCCGAGTATGAAGCTTTGATAGCAGGTCTCGAGATCACCATCGACATGGGAATTGAATACCTGCTCATATACAGAGACTCCCAACTGGTCGTTAGTCAAGTAAACGGCGACTATCAGACGTGCAAACCTGAGTTGGTGAAATACGGCGAGAGAGTGCAGCAACTGCTAATTCAAATTCCCTCCTATGCCTTGGAAAGCATACCGCGTGCGGAAAATAGCAAGGTGGATGCATTAGCCAAGCTCGCTAAAGAACTGGCCGACGAGAACCTCGATGATGTAAGGATCGTTGTGCAAAGCCGTCGGGTTCTTGCACCGGCAGAAATATCTCCGGAGTCGTCCGAAGAAAAGGAAGCGACCGAGCGAATGGCTCTGCAAATAAAAGGCCAGGAAAAGGCTGAGGATTGGAGAAAAGTCTTTATAGACTATTTCAAATCACATCGAACACCTAAAAATACGTCCTCAAGACATCAGCTTATGAAATGAGCTCTGTCTTTCGCCTTCGTCAATGATACTCTGTATAAGAGATCATTTGATTCTCTGTGGTTAAGATGCCTGGGACCTGAAGAGGCAAGGAGAGTCATCCAAGAAACTCACGACGGACTCTGTGGTTCTCACCAAGCCAGCCCAAAGATGAAGCTGAAGATCAAAAGGATGGGCTATTATTGGCCCACGATGATCCAGGACTGCCTCGAATACGCAAAGCAGTACCACTCGTGCCAGATTCACGGGGACTTTATCCATCAGCATCCGAATCCGCTACATCCGACAGTGGCTAGCTGGCCGTTCGAAATGTGGGGGACTGATATAATCGGCCCCATCGAACCAGCATCGTCCAGAGGACATCGATTCATTTTGGCGACAACTGATTACTTCTCCAAATGGGCAGAAGCGGTACCACTGAGGGAAGTGAAGACGGAGAATATCCTCTATTTCTTCAAGACACACGTCATTTATCGGTTTGGAACTCCGCGACGGATCATCTCCGATAACGGGCCAGCCTACAGAAGCCACAAGATCAGCCGCTTCGCACAACAGCATAACATAGACTGGAGATACTCTTCAGTCTATAATCCTCGATCTAACAGTCTGGCTGATGCTTTCAACAAGACCTTGACGAGGATCGTAAAAAAGACGGTGTCTCGAAATAAGAAGGACTGGCATGAAAGACTGCATGAAACTCTCTGGGCATATCGAACTACATTCAAAACGGCCACAAACACAACGTCGTATGCATTGGTATTTGGTACAGAAGCGGTACTCCCTCTCGAGATAGAGTTACCCTCTCTACCAGTGGCAGTTCACTACGAGCTAACAAACGAAGAAAAAGCTTATCTCCGGCTCGAGGAACTCGATGCCCTTGATGAAACCCGACTCATGGCGCAGAAAAATCTGAAGGCTTACAAAGCAAAGATGATGCGCTCATATGAGAGATTGACTAGGCCGAGAACATTCCGCCAAGGCGAACTCGTGCTAGTAGTTAAAAGACCTATGATCCCCAATGGCGCCAAGCGGGGAAAATTCGAGCCAAATTATGAAGGCCCGTATATCATAGACAAAGTCTACCAGGGTGGAGCTTATCTACTCATGGACATGCATGGTGAAAGACCTTGCAGGCCAATAAATGGTCGCTTCCTAAAGAAATACTACGCCTGACAAGTCACGGCCTGGGTCAACGATAGATGACAACACCTATGTCCGCTCGCTATCTTCCTAAGCCTAAACTCTATAAGTAGTAGCCGGCCTCCTTTTCTCGAACCGAAACGTCCTTAAACTAAAGACGGACCGAAATGTCCTAAAACTAACAATGGACCACTATGTCCTAAAACTGCGTCGGACCGAAACGTCCTTAAACTAACGATGGAACATTATGTCCTAAAACTACCTGTTGACCGAGACGTCGATAAACTACTGTGGACTGCAGCATCCCAAGCCTGACACAAAAAAAAATAGAAAGAATAAAAAAAATAGAAAGAATAAAAAAAAGAAAGAAAAAGAAAACGGTATGTCCATAAGAAAAACGGGCACGGATGAAAACCCGAAAGGGCTCCGTGAGTAAAAACAGCAGGGCTACGGGCGAGTTTTTGTGAAAACCCGAAAGGGCGCAATCTTGTTAAAAGACACTTGCAAGGTCCTCTCGACCTTGTGAGGAGAAACCACATGCTTGAGATCCTTACAACTCACAAGGGAGCAACACACTTAGGGATCCCCACGATTCCTAAGGAGAAATTACACTTACGAGATCCTCACGACTCGTAAGCAGAACCCTCTTATGAGACCCTCACGACTCATAAGATTCAAAAGTCTTAAGCTATAGGGATCTGAACCTGTTCTTAAGCGGCCACCACAACCTCCAACTTTGCCCTACAAGCAGCTCAATGCTGACCCTTGTATACAATCCATGGGCGCGAATAAACATTTCCCTAACAAAGTCCCATCCGTGACTAGGGATATGTTTGCACAGTGAACAGCCCTTGTAAGTCCTCTCGACTTATAAGGAGAAAATACTCTCGTAAGATCCTTACGACTTATGAGAAGCCATACACTTAAGAGTCCTCACGACTCCTAAGGAGAAAACGCACCTACGAGATCCTCACGACTCGCAAGGAGAAATACCTTTATGAGACCCTTACGGCTCATGAAGTCAAAAGCCTTAGTCGACAGGATCTTAACCATGTTTGCTAAGACACCTTTGTTCGATATTGACAAAGGCAAATGATGATTCGCTCCTGGCAATATCCCAGTTGTAGCGGTGCTGATGCCGAAATCGGTGTCTAATTCCAAACTTGCAGCGAAAAGCCAGCGAGCCACACATACATACGAAATAGCCGAAATGATGGGGCAACTTGCAAATAAAGAGCAGCAAGTAAAAAAATATATGCATGCAAAATAGCCGAAATGATTGGGCAACTCGCAATAAAAAGCAATGAGTAAAAATAAAACAAACAGCCGAAATGATTGGGCACCGCGAAAAAAAGCCGAAATGATGGGGCAATCGCAACTTTCGCGATATAAAAGCTGAAATGATAGAGCATCGCGGAAAGAAAAAATATATAAAATGAAATTTTCTGCCCTACAAGTGAAATCACATCGATCCCTGTATACAATCCAAGGGCGCAAACAAAGTGGGAATCACACTTTCCCTCCCCAGGCTCCATCAGAAGAAGAAGCCAAATCTCAACGGTTTACAGACAACTTAGAGACCACTTCGATATTCGTCTCATTACAACAGACGCAACGTCATCCACATGACCCGATTGCGGAAATACGTCATCCAAATGACCCGTTCGCAGAAATACGTCATCCACATGACCCCGTCGTGGAATTACGTCATCCAAATGACCCTGTCGCGGAATTACGTCATCCACATAACCCCGTCTTGGAAATACGTCATCCACATGACCCCGTCTCGGAAATACATCATCCAAATGACCCCGTCGGGGAAATACATCATCCACATGACCCCGTCTCAGAAATACGTCATCCACATGACCCCATCTCGTAAATACGTCATCTACATGACCCCGTCGTGGAAATACATCATCCACATGACCCCGTTTCGGAAATACGTCATCCCCATGACCCCGTCGCGGAAATACGTCATCCAAATGACTCCGTCGTGAAAATACGTCATCCACATGACCCCGTCTCGGAAATACGTCATCCACATGACCCCGTCGCGGAAATACGTCGTCTACATGACCCCGTCTCGGAAATACGTCGTCTATATGACCCCGTCACGGAAATACGTCATCCACATGACCCCGTCTCGGAAATACGTCATCCAAATGACCCTATCACGGAAATACGTCATCCACATGACCCCATCTCAAAAATACGTCATCCACATGACCCCGTCGCGGAAATACGTCATCCACATGACCCCATCTCGGAAATACATCATCCACGTGATCCCGTCGCGGAAACACGTCATCTACATGACCCCGTCTCGGAAATACGTCATTCAACGACCCCGCGGAACACGGCCAAAGTTAACCTTGACCCCGTGGAAAATGCCCGGAGCAACTTCTGACGCCCTGAAATGCGGATAACGTCAATCTCATTAAACACTTACGAGTCCTCTGGACCAGTAAGGAAGAAAACTCTCTTGTAAGATCCTTATGACTTATAAGAGAAAACACGCTTAGGAATCCTCACGATTCCTGAGGAGAAAATACACCTACGAGATCTGTTCACACTATAATATTGCATTATTATATTCCCCATTCTTATTCTTTTTATAAATAAACAGGTGCTTTTGACGCATGTCTGCTACATGTTAGAGGTTACAGGTTTTTGGACAGGAAACAGTGAAAACGATGTAAAGATAATGAAAATATGGACTTTTGACCAACAAACAGAGGACTCTTGATCAAGCCTATATCAAAGAATAGTTCACAATCAACAAGGCAAGGCAAGGTCCAAAATAATAAGGCAAACGGTTAAAAGATCCATTGTAAAATGTTCACTGAAGATCTAGAACCAATGGAGAAGCCCAATTAATAAAATAAACCCAAGAACCAGAAGCCTAAAGAACCATGAAGCAGCCCAGGAAAATTCATGAGGTGATCTCACCAATGGGCCGCGGAACCGCGGCCCAAGCCTGCCATTGCCGCGGTTCCGCGGCCATCTAGTGCCCGTGCTGCGTAAAACTTTTACAGTAATTTGGGTTCTGTGCTGAAAAGATTTTCTAGGGCTATTTTTGTAATTGTAGACATGCGAATCAAAATGTAACCTAGGGTTTCTATTTCCTATAAATAGAACTCTAAAGCTTGTAATTTCTTATGCCTCCTTTTAATGAAATAAAATTCAGATCTCTTTATGGAGAGCATCGGTGCCTCTCTTCAATTCAGAAATTCAGATCTGACAACCCTGCATTGATGATTGGAGAAATGCATCTGTAAGTAGATTTAATTCCTGCTCTAGTTTAGATTTCAATTCTTTGCCCTAGGTAAATTTAATTTCATGCCTTAGGAACTTGTTTAGAGTTAGCTTTGGGGAAGGATTTTGAGAGATGAGATCTATCATCCCTTTCTCCATCAAATATTTATAATAGGACTCCATGCATACACGCACACACCGTGCCCTACGGCACCCTATCCCTCGAGGTAGTGGTGATACCGTAGTGTAAAAGCCCGGTTGCGCGCGTTTTCCATGGAGGTTAGGGTAAGGATCTCTAAAGGAAGGACAAGAACCTAGAGGAAGGAACACCTTCCCGAATGGATCTAATCTCCTTTATTGATAATTACCATAACTCCTCTTAGATCTTCATTCGGGTATGAAAGCGTTGAGATTTACTTGCATTTCCAAACCATCCCGAAACCTAACCCTAGCAAGAATAGACCTAGATAATCGTAGATAGAATAATTTAGGTTTTTAGATTTAATAACCAATCCGAACACCTTTCGGAATTAACTCGTTAGCGCGAATCGGAGATTCACAACATCCCTATGGACCGACCCGTACTCACCGGCTAGCTTCATGCGACGCCGTTCTTGATTGCGGTTATAGAAATAGTTTTTGACATACAAATCAAATGGCGCCGTTGCCGGGGATGGCGTAGAACTTTCCTTTTCGCAATTTTGGGTTAATCAAAATATAAAAAAATCATAAAAATATGAAAAATCATTAAAAAAATATAAAAATATTTCATCTGTTATTTTTGGAAGGGATACTTTGTTGTTTGAATTTTGCAGGATATACAAACTCGGATCTGGAAATTTACAGAAAGAGAAACAGAAAACCAAATATCAAAACAGAAGGGAAATTAAAAATCAGAACAGTGGAATTTTTCTGGAGATCCGAACCCCTCATTTCGCCGCGAAACCGCCGCTGAAACCACCTTTATACCGTGGATCCGCCGCAGTCTTGGAGAATCAGAACGTCAGAAAAATTTTGGGGACTCGTGCTGACTAGACTGCCGCGAAAACGCGGCATTAATGCGTTAAAACCGCGGAAACGCGGCCTTATGGTGTCTTCAGTTGGTGGAATTTGCACTGTAAGCTCTCTGTTATTTCTCCTCTGCAAATTTTAAGATATTTTCTGAAAAATGCCTGCAGGATTTGGTGCGCTTTAAAAATATATTCCCTTCCAAATAACAATCTTGTGCAGGATTTTTGCGCCCCGCTTAAATTAGAAATTAGATTGCAAGTAATATTTTGCTGTTGCATATCTTGTGTTGAAAATCTTAATTTTTCCTAATAAAGAGAAAAAGAATAAAAAAAAAAGAATCAGGAAATTTTGTAGAAACTTGCAAAGTTTTTTTTGAGCCGCAAATAAATCCTTGCACGACAAACTTTCGTTCCTTTCCCCTTCTTCTATCATGGGTACCCCACATCATAAATCACTTGCCGAACTTTGGTATCCCGAACCTAATTTTGCGTCGTACGTCAATTTGTTCGAGAAATTTAAAGACGATCCTTCCTTATCTAAAAAATCTTTGAAAGATCACATAGAGGCGTCTAGGAGAAACAGTTTGACTTTTCAACCCACTTTGTGTCAACCAAGTCAACCTTCACCACCTTTGTATGTTGACACCACTTTTTCAAGTTCAGCTGTAACTCCTAAGCTGATATCCATTACTGAGCATATTGCTCAATCTCGCAGTCGATCTTTCACCCCTCTCCACTCATCTAGTTCTAGGGATCCGCACGACTATTCATCTTTTTATCCACATGTTGACCCTACCCCTGTCCAATCATCCACTTCCTACCAGTCCTACCCGACTTTTCCACCTTCACTAGACACTGTTTCTACACAGCCATTAGGGAGTTTCACATATCCAAACAATTTCGAATCTTTTACCGAAACCCCCTCACCACCTAAGTCTAGTTTGGAAGAGTCGTTGGAAGCTTATATTGCTGCAACAAACAAAATGACTAGGAATGTGGAAGCGTCTGTGGCCGCCCTTATGCAACCTAGTGAACCGGTAGCTAGTTTCCCACTAGCTCAAAATTTTTTAATGTATAAAGAGGCGGTTGGACAGAGTGAGAATGAGAGAGGATTTTCAAATCAAACCTACCCAATTGAAACCCACAACTCCTCTTTTCCATCAATTGCCCTAAATAGTTCACCTGTTGAAAATAAAAATGAGTTGTGTGATTTTGTAGTGCTTGATTTGCCAAATTGTGAAGAATCCCTTTCAAGTGAAACCACACCGAATCCGTTTGACATTTACACCTCCACTCTAGAACCTAAATCGATAAATATCCATGCTTTTGATGAGGTGTCTAAAGAAATTGATTTTCACTTGATTGAGGATATAGACGCCGGGAATATTTCGGATGATGAACCTGTCGATTTAATTGAAATTTTATGTTTAAATCATCATCCTGAGTTATTAAATGTTTCTCCCGAACTTCATATGCGTCTCGACTTTGATGATAATGGCATGGATGAGATAAATGTTGAGGAGAATTATAAGGATAGTATTGAGAAGAGTTTTGAGAACCATATTGAGGTTGAACCATTTTTATTTGATGTGTCTGATTTTCCAATTCATCCTCCTGAACCTTTGACTGTTATATCACTCTCCCTCCTTTCCATCGTTCCGACCACACTTGACGACTGTGAGCTTGAAAACTTTTCCTTTGAATCTGACATAGTTCTCACAGATGATAACACTTACGAGTGTTTCACTTTTTCGGACGATGTTGATGACTCACCGCCCGAGTTTGAGTCCTTTACATTTTCAGATGAGTTAGTTGAACCATCAGACTCGGTTGCTTACAGTTGTTTCGCACCATTAATGGAATCTTTCAAGTTCGAGACAGTTTGCTACGGTGAGAATAAGACTATCCCTAATTCACTTCCTTTCGTCTTTCCCATTGTTCCGACCGTACAAGAGACCGTTCCGCTTTCATCTCCAATACCAAGTTCGGCGTACCCATGTTTTCTTGCGAATCTTGAGGGATTTGACCCCATTTCTCGACGGGTTGATAGGTTAGCGCAATCGCTTATAACATATCGGCCATCACATATTGCGCTAATTTATTCACTCGATTTACACCCTCAAGATCGCGCGACCCTTCTTTCTCCTTTCCGCCCTTCTTCTCCCCCACCGAGACCATATTCTACCATTCTTCTTTCCACACGTTCTCGCGTGTTTCTCATTTCTTTCATCCACACCCCATTCTTGCACCAACTATACCACTACCACGATAAGATCTTTGAATGGTTGGTGCTAACCTTTGGCTTGTGTAAGGCCAAGCTTAAGTTTGGGGGGGCCTTGTTGTATATATGTATATATTTTTGTTTTCTTTTTCTATAACAAAAAAAATAAAAAAATAAAAAAATTTCAAAACATTAAAATAAATAAATAAATAAATAAATAATTGTAAATAAATAAACAGGGGAGTGCCGACATTTTGACCCTCTTGGTTTAGCATGACAGTGAGGACACTGTCAAGTTCAAGTTTGGGGGTATGCTCGGTACGTCTTTTTCCTTCGCATTCATTTGTACATATTTTTGCATTTGCATACTTATTTGAAAACCCATAAAAATTGAAAAATTTCAAAAATTATAAAAATTATTGTATTCAATTTTGGCTAGTTCACTTGAGTTTGACAAATAGGTCAACTGGCTAGGAACAACTAGATCTTAGACTTAGTAAATTTAAAACCCTAAAAATAACCTTCTATAAAGTTTAACGGTAGAGAGTATATGTCTTTGTAGTTTATTTAGAAATAGGCAAATTTTGGGTTTACTTCTTGGGCTAAGTCGAAACAAGGGAAGAGTATTGATGTTCTTATTAGAGTATAAGTTTGAAAAATAGTTCCTAACTTAAGTCTAGATTCTGAAAATGTATACCCTACAAATTGCACAATCACGCACCTCGAAACTTGGAATAGTAGAAGAGACCTTGAAATGCTCTTGTCTAAAGTCCTTAGTACAATGAAAATAAAAAATATATAAGTGTGAATAAAGAATATAAAAAATGGACACTGGTTTTTGTGATTACTTAAGGCTGCAAAAATAGAAAAATAGTTAGCGAGGGTGCTTCATCACCTAGTGCCTTAGACCAACTGGTTTGGGAGTCACTGCTAAAGCCTTGGGGGTTGCAAAACTAGGAAGTACGCTTTAATGTGCAAACACATTTTGTAATCGGTCGTTGGTACCTCAAGAAGTATTAACGGTCGCATGAAGGATGTGGAAGCAAAATTCAATTAAAAATTCACTAACTAATAAGTACTTTGGACAACGGACAAGGGCATGATTGCTTGATTTGAATTTCCAAGTGTAGGGGTGATTTACACACACGTGGGGATATATGATTGGAGTTTAGATAAGAGAAAGGAGTGAAGAATAGAACTTATATCTGTAGTAGAGTTGATAGAAATTCCTAAGTGGAGATGGAACCCTAGAAGGAAAACTTAAGAAATGCCGAAAGCTAAGTAAATCTATAGAACATATATAATCTTAAGTTAAATGATGAGGAAGCGTGAAGAATATGGGTGGATAATTTATGAGTCGACGATAATAGAATTCCTTGTTAGAAAATCTAATTGGAGAACAAAAGTTAATGGGCTGAATTGAAAGGATTTTGTGGGTAGTATCCGCTGAAAACCCTCAGGAGACAACACTCCTCCTACTAGGGACACCTAGAGGTTTAACGGCTTGTTGCACGAGCTCAGTGCAATCGCGTCTCCCTGCAAAAGTGCGGTTAGGTTAGGATTTTAGTGAATAAAAATAAGTTTGCTCGAGGACGAGCAAAAGATAAGTTAGGGGGTATTTCTGCTATATGTTACAGGTTACAGGTTCTTGGACAGGAAACAGTGAAAACGATGTAAAGACAATGAAAATATGGACTTTTGACCAACAAACAGAGGACTCTTGATCAAGCCTACATCAAAGAACAGTTCACAATCAACAAGGCAAGGCAAGGTCCAAAATAATAAGGCAAACGGTTAAAAGATCCATTGCAAAATGTTCACTGAAGATCTGGAACCAATGGAGAAGCCCAATTAATAAAATAAACCCAAGAACCAGAAGCCCAAAGAACCATGAAGCAGCCCGGGAAAATTCATGAGGTGATCTCACCAATGGGCCGCGGAACCACGGCCCAAGCCTGCCATTGCCGCGGTTCCACGGCCGTCTAGTGCCCGTGCTGCGTAAAACTTTTACAGTAATTTGGGTTCTGTGCTGAAAAGATTTTCTAGAGCTATTTTTGTAATTGTAGACATGCGGATCAAAATGTAACCTAGGGTTTCTATTTCCTATAAATAGAACTCTAAAGCTTGTAATTTCTTATGCCTCCTTTTAATGAAATAAAATTCAGATCTCTTTATGGAGAGTATCGGTGCCTCTCTTCAATTCAAAAATTCAGATCTGACAACCCTGCATTGATAATTGGAGAAATGCATCTGTAAGTAGATTTAATTCATGCTCTAGTTTAGATTTCAATTCTTTGCCCTAGGTAGATTTAATTTCATGCCCTAGGAACTTGTTTAGAGTTAGCTTTGGGGAAGGATTTTGAAAGATGAGATCTCTCATCCCTTTCTTACCCATCAAATATTTACAATAAGACTCCATGCATACACGCACATACCGCGCCCTACGGCACCCTATCCCTCGAGGTAGTGGTGATACCATAGTGTAAAAGCCCGGTTGCGCGCGTTTTCCATGGAGGTTAGGGTAAGGATCTCTAAAGGAAGGACAAGAACCTAGAGGAAGGAACACCTTCCAGAATGGATCTAATCCCCTTTATTGATAATTACCATAACTCCTCATAGATCTTCATTCGGGTATGAAAGCATTGAGATTTACTTGCATTTCCAAACCATCCCTAAACCTAACCCTAGCAAGAATAGACCTAGATAATCGTAGATAGAATAATTTAGGTTTTTAGATTTAATAACCAATCCGAACACCTTTCGGAATTAACTCGTTAGCGCGGATCGGAGATTCACAACATCCCTGTGGACCGACCCGTACTCACCGGCTAGCTTCATGCGACGCCGTTCTTGATTGCGGTTATAGAAATAGTTTTTAACATACAAATCAAGATCCTCTCGACTCGTAGGGAGAAAAATCTTTATGAGACCCTTACGGCTCATGAAGTTGAAAAGTCTTAGGCAGCAGATCTGAACCTGCTTTCTAAACCATCATTACCTCTCGAAGAATTCAAAACGGAATGCTCACTCTATCACCTGCAGGCTATGCTTACTAAAGTGACATGTTGATAACAAAGAAAAGAAGAAAGCAAAAAGATGACACAAGACATTGCGAAAGAAACGTATCTTTTATTCATAAATTCAATTGGGTACAGAATACATCTTATGAAAGAATTAAAAAAATGGATACATTTTATTACAAATGGTACAAAAAAACAATTTTTGAGAGGGAAGCGCTTTCAATAGTCCAATCAGCCGCTCACGCACTTCCCTCAGCCCCTTTTCTTGGTCAACTACCGTGGCCAGCTCTGCTTCGACCTGAGCTCGTTGCTGCAAGTAGGACGAAAGTTGCTCTTCGACGGCCCGCTGAGCTGCCCCACGATTTTGTGCATCCCGCTCGACGATGTCGAGCTTCTGCCTCAGTGTTAGCCCGTCAGAGATGCATCGCAGAAGGCCTTCAAAGAAAGCTTTCAACTGTGCAGCATTTGCATCAACCTGAGAGTGCAGCCGGACAGACTCGCTTGAAGTCTCTTCGCACTCCTTACGTTTTAAGGCCGCCTCTCGTTCAAGATGAAGGAAGTAGGGAGTGCTCTCCTCCACCCATGCAGCCCGCTGGGAATTTGCAGCCAAGACCTCGGGGGCGGGACGTCTAAACTCGAGTTCATGCAGACAGGCCTCAATCTCCCTTGCAGTGATTAACCCAAGACTCGACGACGCCCTCACTATGAAAGTTCACGAGCGTCGCCGGCATAGGATTAACCTCCGTGGCAAAATCTGCACGAATGTGGGAGCCTCCATGTCAAGCTCCTCGATATAGTCACTCAACATGCGCAGACTATTCACAGCGCCTTTGGAAGATGAACGTCGAGAAAAGGGGCCTGCTGGCATTACGACTTGTGATTCAAACGGAGCTGAAATCGATATCACCACTGCAAAAAAAATCACAGTCAAATGACGGTTCAAGAAATAGAAGAGGTTCATGAACAATGGAGTTTACTATACCGGCTGCAGCAGGTGGCAAGGCCGGGTGTACCAGTGGTGCAATCGTTCTTTCATCTCCTCCTTTGATCTATAGTGCTGCAATCAAAACAAAGAAGAATTAGAAGTGATTTGGCTACCCATAAAAGAAGAGACATTAGCTGAAGCCTGTACATACCAGCGCCGCTAGATGAGGCAATCTCTGACTGGAAAGAGAAGTGTGGGTGTAGCACCTGATACAGGTGATCAAAAAGGACTCCTGCAAGGACGCAGCAATGCAATATCAGTACATAAAGTATACTGCCTACAATGAAACTGATGGGTCACAAATCCACACCTTCCAGCATTTGAGATGGTACGAGAGAAGGTAGAGGAGCGGTCACCGTTAAAGCAGCAACTGAAGATGCTTCCTCGGGTGGCATAACCCAACGCTCATCACACCTGCATTAGAAATAAGAGAAACGCTGCAAAAAAGAAATTAAAGGGGATTGCAGAATAAAGGGGAAAGTGATGACCCAAAATCTACTTGGTGAGTCGCCAGTCGAGACCGCGACAAGGGTGTCACTGGATGCGGCGAATGCTCCACCTTCCTCCATCGGAACGGTCTCGCCACCCGTAGCCTCATCTTCCGATTCCACGAGAATCGTCGTGACACTCGTAGCGTCCGGCAACGGCAAGGAGCCGCAAGGGGAAAGAGCGACTATTGGAGCAGTGCCTGACTCTTGAGAAAGAGTAGCTACCTCGAGCTCGGCGATTGTAGCCATCTCACCTACCGCTACCTCGGGTTTGGCGATTATGGCTATCTCACCCGCCGCTACCTCGAGCTTGGCGAACATGGCTGTCTCACCCGCCGCTACCTCGAGCTTGGCGAACGTGGTTGCCTCCACTTCTTCGGCAAGACTCGGCCCTGCAAGATAGAATATATGAGGACCTGAAAATTAAAACTTTGACAAAAGAACCCAATGTCACGTTACCTTGAGTCGGTTTTCCGATTGCTTCCCGAGCTGCACATGCTGCCTGTCTGTGGGCGGTAGACAAGACAGCCAGAGCATCCTCTGAAAGAGTAGGGGCAGGGGTAACAGTGCTTGAACCCGCACCCGCATCCAAGGCGGCGGTACGCTCCCTTGCCGCGCGCATCCTATGCTTCCTCTCCGCCCGGGCCGTGAAGGCAGATCTTCTAAAGACCTCCTTCAATAGGACATCCTCGTCTGCGCCAACAGTTACCTCTGGAGCCGTTATGACATCCGTCATCGGTTGCTTAAGTGAGGCTTCTTTCGGGCGTGCCGGCGAAACTGAGATAGCCGACCCGGGAAGCATCTCTGCACTACCCTGTGAAGTCGGTGCCACGCCTGGAATAACCTGAGTTGAGGTAGTTCCTGTAATAAGATGAAAAGGAGGGGTCAGATTACCCATAAGAAACGGGAGCGGAGACACGGTGAACCGAAATGTACCAATGCCTAAGGATGCTCGAAGTCTTTCCTCTTCCTCAAAAGTCTTGAGAGAAGCTGCGAGAGCTTCTTCGGTGGAAATGCCTGTTAAAGAAGGAAAAGTGTCAGTCAAAAGATGATAGAAAAATGATGCAATGACGAAAGATACAGCTGATGGTTACCTGATCGCGCAAGGATAGCCAGTCCCGCTTCGTGGCTTGCCAATTGCTCAGAAGCTGCAATGGCAGCCGCCAAATCAGTATCATCTGGCAGCATGAATAGACCCTCGTTTGTCCCATACTTGCTCAGACCCTCGCCATAAGGAGCGTGAGGCTCCTGGCCGAGTACAACGTCGGCAGAGAGGATCGACTTCTTCTTCCTCTTCTGCGAGCGAGCTCCGGTCTCCGCAAGCACAAGTTTACGTTTAGTAGGCACTTTAGGGCGACGAGTCCTGATATCTGAACCCACGCCAGAATCAGGGGAAGCTACAGTCACCTTTTCCACAGGAGCCTGAGGTATCGGTAGCTCAGGCTTATCATGCGGATCTTCGATCACGACAGCTTCTCTTAGCGGAGGTGGGACAATGGTCCGTCACTTTAGGGGGACGTTTCGATCAGGGGTGCACCTTTCCGGTCGAGCAGCAGTCGCTTCTCCTCCCTGATAACGGCGCCCATTGAATGTTGGTACCAGGCCACGTGTACATTAAGGGCCTTCAGGACACAGCTCGGTTCGCTGATAAAGACGTGAGACCCTGTGTTCAGGCGCATAAAATGATGCAGCGCACTCCGCATTCCCTCTTCGGTAGCAGCAGGTTCTGCCAAAAAGGCCTCAAGTGGGACGCCATGATTGTAACTCAGCTGCTGGGCGAAATGATGCGGATTGTATCTCATGAATAATGCCGCATCATTTTGCCTGAATACGAGAAAGCTCGGCCTGATAGAGTATAAATGAAGAATCTACCGGGCTTTCAACATGGAGGCCCCGTCTTTAAAGATGTCTTGCAATGACAACACCGCTTTTGAAGTTTCCTGGCCGATGGTTAAGACTTTGTCTGTGAAAGACATGCCAGCTCCAACCGTGCATGGACGAAGGAGCAAGCCTCTAGCTTTCCGCGGTAACGGACTCACGATGGAAGCGTCAACCAGCCGCATTATCCGAGGAAACTTGCATCTGTCGTAAAACGAAGGTCTTTTGTGGATGCCAAAGACCCCAAGCACGTGCAGCTCCATCTATGAAGTGAAGTAATGCATTGGGAAGTTGGCAGGATGCATCCCTGGTTTAGTGGTATCCACTGCTAAGCGGAGGTCGTGATATAGGTGAGCTAACCCGGTGATCCCGATGGCCACTTATATTCTGACAACCATGCGATGCGCGGGGTAGAAGACAGAAGGCCTCATGTAACGAGGATGCATAGGAAGCGCGAACCAGCTTAACCATAAACTAAGAAACCCAAGAAAGAACGCTTTCTCATCAATGCTCGGAGCGACGATTTCTGACAGGGGGACGATAGCGACGTCAGGAAGAAAGAAACCCTTTTGATCAGCTTCCAGTATTGGCCGACGGTCCAAACCAAAGCCGAAAGGATCATCAAGTTTAGCAAACTTTTTGCCTTGTCGCGACAAAATTTCTGGGCGAAGAAAACGGGCAATGAAGTCCGCAAAGCTGACCCTCCCGGCCTCCGGATTCAAGAAAGAGGCTCTCATACATGTTCAACACCTTTATCAGACTTGGGAACTGGTGCTGAATGGCGTTCTCTGGGGTAAGGCCCATCACCACTGGCTTGGTGGCAAAAACATATTCATCCGGAGGAAGCAGCTTCTCGTAGTGCTCCCCCCTAACAGGTAAACCAGAAACCTCGGCAAATTCTTCCAAGGAAATGGAGACCTCTCTATCCAATAGGAGGAAGGTATGGGTCGGATGTTCCACTGCTCCAAAAATGCCTTGGTCTACCATGTGGGAGGTGCAGAATACTGGAACAAGGAAGCGTAGACCGCAGGGTATAAGCCAAGCTTCAGCAGCTGCGATTTCTTTGCCGATAAGATATATCGGGCCCACTGCAAGTATCTGACCAGATGACGGGGAATTAGCCCAATGTTGTAGGGCTGGCCCCAAGGGCGTGACTCGCCCTGACATATGCGTCGCCCTAGGGTGTCCAAAGCCGCCGGTGGCTGCACGGGTACTGCGGCAATAGAAGGCTGAAGAAGACCCACCGAAGTCCAATTAACCACCTCCACGGCATAGTTCACCGGGGGTGCATTTGCATACGGGATCGCCGAGATAGGCTCCGAAGGCGTCGCACAAGAAAAGCTCCGGCGGCCTCTGATAATCTGATCATACCATTTACCCCCTAGGTGAAGATTCTTGTATTCCGGGTCGTGGTCTCTAATCAGCACGAGAACCTCTCGGTCTACAGGCGCCTCACGAAATCCGCCTTCTGAGCGGATGAACGGAAAAGAAGTGTCGAAAGACATGTCGCTTGCGCAAAAAGGGACAAAATTCAATTGTCAGTGCTATAATTTAAATTCTGACATTTGGTACTTTAAAATTTGTACCGCACTGCAATGCAGTGGAAAGGGGACCAAAGGGGGGACCCACAAAATCTAGATGACAATTCGTCAACTAATAAAACAGTCTCATCATTTGATGAGACTGTTAATTAAATGAGGAGATCCTCAAGAAAATTCTCATTAAATGGAAGATCCCTCAGGAAGAGGAGTAAATCTCCCTTTGAGAGCAATGGTCTGTGACAGAGTGACACTTGTCAAACTCTGATCATGAAGGAATAAAAATTCCTCAAGAGCCTGGCTCTGTAAAGATGATGGAAAAACCCATCATAAAAAAATTAAAATCAATTTTTTTATGAATTAAAAATTCTGAGATCTTCAAGATCTATGAACAAACTCTAAAAGTTCTTTATGAGCAAAGCTCTGTTCATGGGTTAAGAAACCCTGAAACAAGATCTCCTTAGATCTATGGGTTCAAGAGATCAAAGCTCTATTAATGAAACCCTAAAGGGGTTTTCTTTAGATCAAAGATCTATGAAGAGCAAGGCTCTGTTAATGGATAAAACCCTAGATTATGAAAAGATTTAATCTTCACCTAAGTTTTGGCGGAGTTTTGACTCTTAAAATCTCTTAAGATGAAGAGCTATGCTCTGAATAAAAATTCTCAAGAAAAGAAGATGAGCAGAATCATCTAAAGGACCAAAGGTCATATTTATAGGCATTGAAATGCCTCTTCAACTTCTGAGTTAATCCAAGGGCGCAGATGCTGCCACCCCTGCACTCACATGTGGGCCACGTGAGCGCAACGGTGGGGGGCATTTGTTTCCCCCAATCAGAGTAAAGCTCTGTTTGAAATTCAAATTTCAAAATTGAAGCAACGCTTCAGATGCAGCACCAAGTGCGCTGCGCCCTAGGCAGCTCACCATGTGTGCGCTAGCGCAGAGCGCGCTGCGCTCTGAGCAGCGCGCCATGTGTCAAACACGGGTGCGCTAGCGCAGAGCGCGCTGCGCTCTAAGCAGCGCACCACGTGCAAAGCACGGGTGCGCTAGCGCTGGAATTAAAAAACTCCCAACCGTTAGATTAAAAGATCTAATAATAATGATAAATCATTAATTAATCAGAATTAAATTCTGTTATGTAAAGATTTTCCAATCTTGTTAAAAACAAGAAGATTGCCTTCTGTAAAACAGAAGCCCCAGGATCAAAGATCCAATGGTGGAAAACATCCCCAATTCAATCAGAGAAAGATCTCTTTAACTGATTCAACAAATCAGCTTGCCCTATATAAAGGCCCCAAGACTTCAAGTCTTATATAGAGAAACCCCCCATAAACTTTGAAAAAACTAAAAGAAAAAGAGCAAGCTCTTGCAAGAAGATATTTCTTCAAGGTAAGAATGAAGGATGATGAACACAGAGATGAAATCATCTCATCATTAAGAAAGAAGAATTCTTTTCTTTAAACAGATCATAGATCTACAAAGACAAAAAGTCTTTCACAAAGAGATCAAAAGATCTCATCATAAAATAAAGAAGAACATAATTCTTCTCACAGATCATGGATCTAAAAAGGCAAAACCTTTCATCAACATAAGAGACTGGAAATATCTCTTGCAAAAATAAGAACTGTTGTTCTTAGATCTTGAGACAAAGTCTCTTTAAAAAGAACATAAATTTGTTCCCAGATCATAAAATTGATCAGATGCATTTTGCGCTTTTGAAATGCGCCTTGCGCTTTTGAAATGCGCCTTGCGCTCTTGAACTGGGCTTCTGCACTCCCTGGACCGACGCTCAGTGCCAAATGCGCCACGTGTCAATCACGTATGCGTCAATTGACAACTTGCGCTTTGCGCTTCTGAAATAGCGCACTGCGCTCATGGGCTAGCGCTCAGCGCCAAGCGCACTACGTGTCACTCACGTGTGCGCCACTAAACTGAAAGCGCAACGCGCTCATGGATTAGCGCTCGGCGCTAATACACTGGCATCATGTGCTCATCATCTAGCGCCTAGCGCTGAGTGCGACGCGTGTCCCTTACATGTGCGCTACTTGGCAGAAGAGCACTGCGCTCTTTGACTGGCGCAAAGCGCCTAGCGCGCCACGTGTTGCGCTGACAGAACATAAATTGTTCTTTAATAAGCCCACGGCTCTGATGAATACTCAGCATTCAATAAAGGCTCAACAGCCCAAAATAAAATGTTAAACATTTTAATCTGATTGGACTTAGCCCAAGATTGGCCATAAGTCCTCAACTCATATTAATTGAGCCCATCTGCTCATAAATATTTCAACAGATCTTAGTCCCAAATTGGACTGCAGATCTTTCAACCAACTCACATCGGTTCGAGGGTACATCTCTTTACTCCTTTGATATTTGTCATTGTGATCCTTCAACGTCTTCAAAGAGGTGACGGGTCCCGACAACCAAACACTCTACGGACTGTGGGGTCCTTAAGCTCACGGACTATGATGTCCTTAATCTTGACTGTGAGGTCTTTAAACTCACGGACTATGATGTCCTTAACCTTGACTGTGAGGTCTTTAACCTCACGGACTACGATGTCCTTAACCTTGACTGTGAGGTCTTTAAACTCACGGACTATGATGTCCTTAACCTTGATTGTGAGGTCTTTAAACTCACGGACTACGGTGTCCTTAACCTTGACTGTGGGATCTTTAAACTCACGGACTACGACGTCCTTAACCTTGACTGTGAGGTTTTTAAACTCATGGACTATGACGTCCTTAACCTTGACTGTGAGGTCTTTAAACTCACGGACTATGATGTCCTTAACCTTGGACCGAGATGTCCTTAAACTAACATTGGATCTTAATGTCCTTAAACTAATCGACCGCAATGTCCCTAAACTAAACAATAGAGTACAAATGCTCTTTTGTTGGATCTAAACGATTCCGTTAAGTTGATCTTAGTCTAAATTAGACTAACGTATCCTTAACATACGTTTAAGTTGATCTTAGTCCCAAATGAGACTAACGTATCCTTACACCCAACCCCCAAACCCAAATCTAAGAAGATACGGATTTGGGCTAATCCACGCCCTACAGGCGACAACATAAATTAATCTCCGTATACAATCCACGGGCAACCAAAAACAAAACAAACACACACGACATGAAGTGACCATCTGGAGAATGAGAAAGTTGTTACCGCGATGCGGTAGCGTAATTAACTGCAGGGGCTTGCGCCTACAGGGAAGAGCATCCCCACAACCAAAAACCCCTCAAATGAGGGGGAATCTGACGAAGTCTGCTACATCGGCCGCATCCGTTTAAACCTTCGATACATGGTGGCATAAATCAACTTGGCATCTTCGAAGAGGTGGATGGATAGCACCAATTAGCATCTGCCCCGAAATTCAGGTGAGATGTTCATCGCGTCCCCGCGTGTTTCGGAGGGGAACACGCACCATATCAAGCAAGGTGCAATTCCATCTTTCTGGTACACTATTGTGTTGTGGTGTGTATGGAGGAGTAAGTTGAGAGAGAATTCCATTCTCTTTTAGATATTCCAGGAACTCGGCACTTAAGTATTCACCACCCCAATCAGATCGGAGCATCTTGATACTTTTGCCGGTTTGCTTTTCCGCTTCATTCTTATACTCCTCGAATTTCTCAAAGGTCTCAGATTTATGCTTCATTAAGAATATATGTCCATACCTCGAGAAATTATCGGTAAAAGTAATGAAGTAGTGATAGCCACTTCTTGCATGCGTAGACATTGGCCCACACACGTCGCTGTGTATGAGTCCCAAGAGCTCAGTCGCTCTTTCTCCGTGTCCAGTGAACGGAGTTTTGGTCATCTTTCCTCTGATACATGATTGACAATTTGCATATGATTGATACTCAAACGGATCTAAATATCCATCTTTATGTAACTTAGTTAATCGTGTTTCATTGATATGACCAAGTCTATAATGCTGTAAGAAAGCTTGATTTGATTCTGGAGCTTTTCTTTTTAGCGTGTTTTGGACGTTGAAAACTTGATGTTGATTGAGAACGTATATCCCGTTATTAAGTGTACCTGACCCAATCATTTCATGATGTAGGTGAATGTTTATGACATTGCTTTCAAGTGCAAAATAATATCCGTCATTAAATAGCAAAGATACAGATATAATATTACACATCATACTGGGTACACAAAATCAGTTAGGTAACAACAAAATATGTCCACTCATCAATCCAAGGTGATATTCTCCTACTACAACAGTATCCATACTGGTTCCGTTGCCAGCCCTGAGGGTCATATCACCTTTCCTCAAAACTCTACGGCTTCTCAGCGCATGCAAAGAATTACAGATGTGAGATTCTGATCCGGTATCCAATACCCAAAAAGTAGAGTTAATAGAGAAACGGTTTTCAATCACGAACACACCTGAAGCCGAAACCACAACTTGTTTCGTGTCCCGATTCTTGGCTTTTAAAGCCCGGCAATCCTTCTTCCAATGTCGATTATTGTGACAGTAGAAGCACTCTTCTTTTGTGGTTGCTCCCCCGATCTTTTCCTTTCCCTTGCCCTGCACCTTTTGCACACCTCTTCTCGGTTTGGTGGGGACCTTCTTCTTCTTCCCCTTGGCCTTAGCCTTGAATTTAGTGGAAGAAGATTCCCCGACAAACAGAGCGGGTGTTTCCTTGGATTTCTTTAAGGTGACCTCTGCCACTCTCAACATGTTGAAGAGATCAGGAAGTGAAACTTCCAGCTTTTGCTTATTGAAATTCAATATGAATTGGGCATAGGTGGAGAGAAGGAACTGTAGAATTAAGTTGGTATACAACTCATTCTCCAACGTAGTTCCTAGGTCCGCGAGCTCTTCAATGAGAGTAATCATCTTCAGGACTTGGTCCCCAACAGATGATCCGGCGGCCAATCTCGCTTGAAACAGTTTCTTCGAGGTCTCGTATCTTGCGATACGAGATTGCTCTCCATTTAAATCTTTGGTATGGAGAAAGATGGAAGCAAGGTCCATCTTCTCATGCCGCCTCTGATGTTCGTTATCCATGAAGGCCAGCACGAGGCACTTGGTTTTCGCATAATCCAGATCCCAAGTCTTACGGACCTCGATGTCCGCGACCGAGGATGTCGGACCTGGAACAGGGGGGCTTTAGCCATGAGGACGTATGCAATCTTATCATAAGTAAGGGCCATTTGGACGTTCCTCAGCCAGTCTTTATTGTTTGGCCCAGTCATTTTGTTTTTATCTAGTATAAACTTAAGTCCCGTCATGGTCGCTGCAATTAGGAGAGAGAGAAAAAAACACTCAGCACATGCTCTTACAAGTTTAGATTGGTTATTAGTTTATCTAAATATGATGGCTCCCACAGTTTCATCGAATTCTCCTTCAAACCCTAAAAGAATAATTAGTCAGGATTAATCGCACCCTACAAGTTTGCTTATCTTTCGACCATACCAGTGTTGGTACTTCGGAGGGAGACCCTCCATACTTTTGCACGGACCCAATTAAATAACCTCGTTTTCCCAGGGGCGTAGCCCCGTTAACACCTTTCTAGACACCGACTTGATTAGCTAATTGCAAAGTGAAAAATTCTCCCGAAGAGTAGCGGAAACTCACAGTAAGATCAGGACCCAACTATCATTGTGTGATAATTTTGAAGGAATCCTACCAAAACTACTGCTGGGTACCATAGCGCCCTAACTAGGATTTATAGGGCATCAAGTATGCAATTTTAAAAAACCTAGAGAGTTATGCAACCCATGCCAAGGATCTAACTTGAAAATTAGGAATTAAGCTAGCATGTAATCAAATATTACACTGAGCGAATGAGGAATACAACCTTTGTACACCGTTCCTTCACTTCTAAAACTCCGTGTAGTAGTCTCTTCATTCCAAGTAATGATCTCCCGGACTCTAGTAACGGTTCACAAGGCGAAAAGAACAAGCTTGCTTGAAGCCTTCGAGGCCGAAGATGATATACGTCGAGGAATCTCCAACTCAAGCTACCTCTTCACAAATTAGGAATTAATGAAGCAAACAACCTAAACTAAATGGCTAATCTAGTGTAGGTTGATGAAGTAGTATTTTTGCTCACTTTAGAATAATTTTTCTCACTATATTTCTTCACTTTCCAAAAGGCTAGAGAGCAAAATTGAAATGAAAAAGAAGATGAAGATGAGAATGGAATGAGAGTGAGAATAGCAACCATGGGTGAGAAAATATCATATATTAACTCTTGTAGAGACTTAACCATGGCTAATGATAATGGTTGGGTTAATAAATATCTAATGTAAGACAAAATTAGTGGACTAAGTCAATGGGTTCTACAAGCTTCCACTAAGCATCAACCATGACTAATTTCCATCTAATTTTGATTTACTTTAAATAAATAAAACCCTTCATTATCATAAGCATGGTGTGAGTCTCATACACCCATGTACTACGTATCAACAAGCATGACACAATAATATATATCACATATGTATTAAATGTGCACAAGTGAGAAAAAGAAATGCTTAAGTGAGCTAATATTAGTTAATGTAAAATTAATATATCAAATATATGCAATCATACATTAAATTATTAAATCAACACTTGATTTAATAATCCGGTCATATCATATATAACCGACTAATATTATTTGTATCAACTTATCAAATCAACACTTGATTCGATAAACCGGCTATATCACATATAACCGACCGATATCACATATCGCGAGATTATAATACGGTATCACATACTCGTATTAATCTCGGTCCCGCACATATTACATATGTGCTCCTACTTCGTTTTGCCTGAGCCAGGAAACCTCTGTGTAGGACTCTAAAGACTCGTCAATACGCTAGCAGTAGGCAGTGATCATATCACATACCCACAAACCGTCAGTGGCACTAGCTGTACGTAACGGCTCGTAGGTATTGAGCGATCAGAAGATCAACAAGCAAGCTTGTTGATACTCTCATGAATCCAATAAGTAACACTACCGTACAGTCCGGTCTCTTCGTCTGATATATCGCATATCCAACCCGGGGGTGGTATACGTCAGACCCCAATAGCCTGATAAATCATGCCGATGTGAGACTCATAACGGTTCGAGAAACTACTGATAACACTTACCAGTAAATCTCAGCAACCCTGGCCAGGGATTTCCTGTTATGGCTAATCGAGCACAGCGCAACATCAACCCCCAATACCGAGAGAGACGAAACCCCTCCTATCGCTCATTGCCTCCATGTTACTCGGGACTGTACCCAAAAATCGCATGTTTGCATGACTCAGTAGAGCCATGGTAGGGTGGAAATCAAAGCACAGTGGGGGACACACAAGACTCTATGACGATCTCGGGTCTACAGACTAACCTGTACCAGTGTCACCAGAGAACTGCTATCTAACGTAAGATATAATACCATCTAGAAGTTCTCGGCGAGTCCTGTTCAGTGTACCTAGTCTCCACTGAGCACCCATATACAATCTTTGATGTCAAACACCAATGGATGTGGGATCATCCATCTCCCATCATATGGGTCAAGAAACGTATACACTAGTCTACTCTGGAATATCGATGCCCCGTCTCGATACTCCCACGACTAGGAACAATTGAAGGATGTACTTATAGACTACCCTGGCCCCACTAGTATGATCTGCATCATAATCCTGGTAGTCAAGTACATATCCTAAGGGCTTTATCAACATATAACTGGGAGACAATAAGTATACATGTTAAGATAAAGAGTAACCAGATATCATACTATCATGTCGAGCAAGAAATTCCTCCATATATATGTTCAAGCATCCACTATAATATGCATCATATGTACAATAATGGCCTCTTGGGGATACATATAACTAACAACTACCACACTCCAGAAGGTATGCAACACTGGCAAGTTTCCTGTATGTTTAAAACTCCCGATATGGTTTTTTCCCAAGCGCTTATAACCTTGACGAAGGTCAAAATATCATAAGTCGCAAGTCAAGTTCAACTAGTCATTATCCAGATTAATCTAGACCCATTTGTACAAGCCCTTGATGAAGGCTAAAACAGCTGTACGCCTGTCCTAAACTAATACATCTATCTATATTACAGATAAGCACTCACTAGCTACCAAACACTATGCTTTGGCGAAGGTCAAAAAACATAGCATGAATACTAGTAGATACCTATCTGAAATGACGGAGGGCTATGGCTCGTTTTGGCGAAAACCGTTAACATAATAAACTTGATATAGTCGAAGGAACCAGAAAGTTTTTGAAAAGGAGTGGTTTAAGCTCCGCTTTTAAAAGTTGTTTTTGAAGTAAACCGAGTGGTTTTGCAATTGTTCCAATGACGTTAGATATTAGGTTTATTACGTGAGGTGGCAGCTTCTTGAAGGCACTGCATTCCTCTGTGGGGTGAGTGACCCTCTGATGATATAGGCAGTAGTCTGGATGTGATTCTTCTCCACATGATCTCGGGAGTGTTCCTTACGAGAGGTGGCAGCTTCATCCCCATTGACAGGGCTTTGGCAAACCGATTCTCTGCTTTGATCCAGCTCTTATTTGTAGCAGGTGTACTTTGGTTTGGTCGGAGTACTTTATGACTCATTCTCACCGTAACTCCTTTATCTTGACACCAATGCTTATCCTTTTCATATATGGCTGTCTCGCGTTCTCGGTCAACTTTGCTTTTTTTGAAAGGCTTCATTTAACAGCCTCTCGATTGGGTTTTCAGGAAGTTCCGGGGATTTTAGAGCCGATTTTGCCCCCAGTTCCTCTGTGTTGTTTTCTGACGCTGAGAGAGCTTCTTCGTCATATAACGACGAATGGGAGACCATGTGGCAACTTGCTAGACGGTCTTCGGTATCTTCTGATGAGTCATTTTTCTCATCATTATCACTATGTTTGTCCTCAAGAATATGCTTGAGGAACTCTTCGAGCGTGACCGGTGTCCATGTAAGTTGATATCGCACACTCTACAGGGTTTAAAGAGAGGCGGAACTAACAAACAATAATTTTATAGCAAGCAACATCGACTAAACTTCCAAGATCGACCATAAGCCCCAACTAGCAATACTAACAAAGGTTCTAATCTACTATGAAGTGATTTATACTTTTGTGTTCAAGTCTTTTGGGTCTTCTTATCCACTTCTTAAGCTCCTCGTTTGTATGGATCGAGCTTGGTTATCGGCCTCCTCGTGTCTAAAAAGATCCACCCGAGAGTCTATGGTTCAAGCTCTAACCTCGTAACTAAAGTACCTAGTTTGCTAACCTAGGTAAATTAGGAGATCTAGAGATTGTTTATTGGATTAATTTGTCTCAAAAACCCTAGGTTTCTCAACTCATGAGAGTGTTTAGGGTTTGAGGAAGAAGAAGAGAGCAAAGGAGGAAAGAGGGTGTTGTGTGTAAAATGATATGAAGAATGGCTAAGTGATAATATCAAGCATATCATTTACATTAAAAATAATGTGACATGCTTCAATAGTTATCCAAATGAGTGATTCGTCTAATGTAGCCATACTTCAACCATGCTTAAAAAACACCTCATACCTCCACCTCATTATCCATTTAAACACAATAGATTTATCACAAATGAGGTGTTTTCTTCTAGAAGCACTCTTGTGAAATTACAAGAATACCCCTCACCGTATATACATACCCGTATTCGTACTACGAATACCAAGAGATAAAAATAATCCAATATTATAATACTAGAATGCGGCTTAATCCTAAGCCCGCTACTATTATCCGTCCGATCAAAAATACATGTAGCTAGTACACGTATATGATCGAAACCCTGCACGTAAAACCATACGACATCTACATCGTTCGCCTGAACCAGGGAAACCCTCTGTGTGAGACTCTAAAGACTCGATAGTATGCTGGCAGTGTATTTAACCACAAGCACGTCAGTGACACTAGCTGTACGTAACGGCTACCCAGGTATCTGTCGAAAAGAAGGCCGACGAGCAAACTCGTCCGAACTCCTACTGAGCATGTCCGTGACAATATCCGTACAGTCCGGTCTGTTGGTCTGGGAGTATCGCATGACGGGTCTAGGGGGTGGAAAACGTCAGACCCCGAATAACCTGACAAGTCATGCCGATGTGGTTCAAGACCATCCGAGAATATACTGATCTAACTATCAGTAATTCTCAATCCGCCCTGGTCAGGGACTTATGAAAATCAAACAAATCAAATCAACGTCCCACCCGATAGTGCTTCTAAGCTCAAAAGGTCCCGTGGAACGGACAAGAAATTCCAAAACAAATCAAATCCTGACACCGTAAGAAGCATAGCAAGTCAACTTCAACCCAGACACAACAAAAGCGGAGCAAGTCAAATCAAATCCTGACACCGCAAGAAGCGGAGCAATTCAACTTCAACCCTGACACCGCAAGAATCGGGGCAAGTCAAATCAAGCGTCGACCGTCCAACTCGTAAAAATGCCAGTATCAACCGTCCAGGTCGCAAAAATAGCACATCGACCGCCTACGTCGCAAAAATGGCAGTATTGACCGTCCACGTCACTAAAAGGGCAGCATCGACCGTCCACGTTGCAAAAATAGCAGTATCAACCGTCCAAATCGCAAAATTGGCAGCATTGGCTGTCCAAATTGCAAAAATAGCGGTATCAACCATCCAAGTCGCAAAAAAGGCAGTATCGACCGTTCACGTCATTAAAAAGACAGTATCGACCGTCCACGTCACTAAAAGGGCGGTATCGACCTCCACTTCGTTAAAAGGGAACTAAATCAAATCAACCTTCGTATAAAACAAGAACTATCAATTTCATGCGCACAACCCATGCACGTGGTGTGCATTTATTGATGGGGGCACTTTGTTAGGGTAAAAATTTACACCCCTCCTGTCCAAATATTCAAAATCAAAGTTAAAAGTCAACCCCAAGTCAAGTGGGTCCGAGCCTAAATAAGGGACCCAAGCCTAAGCCAAGTGGGCTCAAGCCCAAGTCAAGCCTAAGCATGGAAGGGGCTAGCCCATGACCAAGAAGATTAAGGCAATAAATAAGTTTAATGCAATTTTTAGAAATAAATATATGAAAAATGGCCAAAAAGCTAAATTATGTAAACCTTATGGCTTATGTGCAAAAACAAATGAACGCATAGGGCATGGGGATGCACAAGTGCCTTTTGAAAATGCCCAAGAGGCTATATGTAAAAGGTGTAGCCTATAAAAGGCAAACATGATAAGAAATTAAGGAAAACTTCTATTCTCTCAATTTTTCTAGGGCTTTGTGTCTCCATTTTCTTCAAAGGTTTTAAACCTTCTTCCTTCTCTTTTTAAATTAAACCAAGAGTTTAACTTTTCTTTTCTCAAAAAGAAATAGTTTTTTACCATAAAATCATTTAAGAAGAATTCTAATCTCCTATCAAATCTTTAAAAGGAGAGATTTTAAATCTCATCACCCTTCTTCTCCAAGATCCAAAAAAAATAAAAGAAGAAGAAGAAGACCCATTTCCGAAAATCTCACTTTGAGAGGATCCAAGACTCAAAAGAGAGGAAATGGGTCCCTTTTCATCATCTGAGACGTAGATCTTGAAGCTTCAAGAAACCCCCTTTTGGTTTTCTAAATAAAAATATTTTAAGAGTTTAACTCTAAATAAAATCTATTTTAGGAGTTTAACTCCGAATAAAAATCTTTTTTTTTTTTGGATTTTACTCCATGCAGAATCTTTCGGGGAGTTCAACTTCAAGCCTAGGGGCTCAGCCCTTCTTTCGATGGTGTTTCCAGTGGGCACGTGACGCACTGCGCCTGGCGGTCACGCGCTACGCACGTGACCGGATGGTGTCCAGCGGTCGCGTGCCCCTTACATGACCCGCTAGCGTCCGGCGGCCTCGTTCCCTCACGCATCCTGAGGACGCCCTTCACTCCTCGTCTTCTACACCCTTTTAAAAAATATCTTAAAAAAAGTAAAAGAAAAGGAAAATACATAATAAACACATGTGTGCAAATAAAATCTTTTGTTTCTTTTGAATGAATAAAACCTTTTTGTCACAAGTAGAATGAATAAAAAAATGAAATAAACATGCCCATTCGTTTTGTTTTCAAAAACATACACGTTCCACGCTAAAAACACTTCGCCTGTTCACGGGACCCCCATAAACTCTGCGAGGCCCCCGATACGTCCAAAACACCTTCAAAATACAACACGCATATACTGCACATTATGTTCGTATGATCTGTTTGACCTATTAATCGGAGGTTCTCTTGCTCCCAAGATCGAGGAGTAATTAACGGCGGCTTAGTCCGTGGCTGCCGGAAATTTGGATCCCCACAACCAATAAATTTCAGTCTACCCTAGACAGGGGGAATTTGTATACGCCTGACGAGCGAGCGCATTCCTATCTCAATAGGGTGGCGAAAAACACTCTACGGAGAAGATCACGAAGATCTGGACTAACGACATCAGCCTATCGTTTGTCCCTGCTCTCAATAGAAGAACAATTATTATCATTGGTTAGTTGTTTCTTTTATTGTTACAGACTTATATCCATTGATTTCTTTTTCGTTAAATATAATAAATTGTGACTGTATTTCTCTTTATCTGTGTCGTGATTGCTGCTTACCATGTACTGCTAGAAACCGAAGTGTGACTACGGCGGGATTATTCCTTGACAGTGGGAGCATGGCTGGCTTAGTCACCCATCGTATTCCGTATTTTGGGAAGCGGGACGTGATAATCAACCGTGAGGATTTATTATTGATAGTTTAAACAATAAAGTCTGCAAACTAATCAGGTCTCTCTATGGATTGAAGCAAGCTCCGAAGTTGTGGCACGAGAAGTTCAGTAAGATTATTCTGAGCGATGGATTCCGGGTCAGGGAATCTGATAAGTGCCTGTACATGAATGTCGTTGAACATAAAGTAATTGTGATCTCCCTGTATGTTGACGACATGCTGATTGCTGAGACCGATATGTAGATAGTCACTTCTACGAAGGAGTGTCTTTTGGCCCAATTCAATATGAAGGGCCTTGGAGTTGCAGATGTGATTATGGGAATCATAGTTGTGAGGACTGAGCAAGGTCTATGCTTATCTCGGTCTCACTACATAGAGAGCACGCTTGAGAAGTATGGATACTTCGATCTGCCAGAGTTAGCTATTCCGTACGACTACAGCAAGAAGCTTCAACTTTACACTGAAAGATCGATGAAACAGCTGGAGTGCATGAGTTATTAGGAGTTTGATGTACGCTATGAGCTGCACAAGACCTGATATCGCTTTCGCCGTTGGGATACTTAGCAGGTTTACTAGCAACCCAAGAAAAGCACATTAGGATGCGATTAAGAAGCTGGTGAGGAACCTGAAGGGAACTTTAAAGCTGAGCTTGTTCTATTCCAAGTATCCGGAAACCTTTGAAGGCTTCTCTGATGCAAGTTGGTGCTCGAAGCCACATGAGTGCAGATCAACTGGAGGGTTTGTATTCACTATTCGAGGAGCGGCTGTCTCCTGAAAGTCCAAGAAACAAACTATGATCGCACAATCGTCGATGGAGTCCGGGTTCCTTGTTTTGGTTATTACAGGAGATGAAGCTGAGTGGCTCAGCTATCTTCTGAGAGATTTTCTATTGAAGGAAATGTAATGAACAATAATCATTGTCTATTGTGGCAATCAAGTGACAAGTGCCGTGGCAGCAAACTCGTTATTCAATGGAAAGAAGCGAACTATTCGTGTGAAGTATGGGTATCTAAATAAGTTAATAACTTGTGGAGTCATCTCGGTGATTGACATCCGATCTTCAGAGAATGTGACAGATATCTTGACAAAGGGTTTGAAAAAGAATCTGGTTGATATGGCTTCCGTTTGTATGGTGTCAAGCTTGTGTAAGGTTACTGCATTTACCATGTAATCAAATTATTAGTTCAAACCTTCGCTGCTATTAATGAGATTGCTGGTTCAAAAATTATATAATCTATACGAACAGATGGAATATTGGCTTGGAGCCTTCATGTGTTTTATACATTTGGGATGTTGGATATTTGGTTGCAAGTATGCTTAAGGAACACATAAAATGAGGATGGCATGGGGCCTTAATGAGTTATGCACATCCAAGATGTAGGGTGCTTGATGGCAAGCGCGCTTAAAGAACCCACCTATACTTGAGAAGGAGTTTTGGCCGACTCCTATAAAATTTTGAGGCAGATTCATAAAGCTCGAGTAGAAACTTTGATAAAGCACATGACCATTAACATGCTATGACTCAGGAAATGGGCAATAGTTCAAGACATAGTCCACTATTGCATGATTTGGTTTAGTTATGCTGTGATCGCCGAGTTGTTAGTGAAGTACCAGTTCAAGACTTAGTTCACCATGAACCTAACTGCAGCTTAGTTGGTTCAAGTGGGATTCAAGTCAATCTGATATCTTCACTATGCGTTGTGACTGAACCCGACGACTCGGATCAAAACACATTTCCATGAGTGATCTAAACCCGACAACTGCAGTTTCCAAACAATTTTAATCAGGCTTAATTCCAAAAAACTACCTAATATTATGTTGCTTGATTCCAAAAAACTACCAAATATTTTGGCGTAATTATGAGAAACTACCATATTCATGTTACATACATAAAAAACTATCACAAAACTTTCAAAAACCACACGAAACCACCACAAAACTTTAAAAAAGTAGGCAAAATTTATGGTGTCACGCAAACAATAATTGCAAGAAACTACCACAAAACTTTCAAAGGAGGGTAATTTCTCGTAAGTTTGAAAGAATTTGGTAGGTTCTCCTAATTCAAGCAAAGAATTTGATAGTCTTTTGGAACCAACTTTTAACTTTTCTTAGCTAACCGTAAAAAAGAAAAAGATTTAACTGATTCAAATCAAAGATGTATGCAATGAAGAAATTGGAAAGAAACAAGAACAGGAGATTTCTATCAGGCAATTCGGGTCTGCAAATTTGCGGGTCAATCCGGATCCATCATAATTTTTACTAGGGATTTCCAAATGAACCTTACTCGAACGCATATATCCCCAAACGCAATTGGCAGATTTGCACATAGGCAGGGGCACAAGAGTCGTTCAAGGCTTCCCCACTCAACCAGCGCTGTTCAATGGTTCATCGCTGAAAATCGCCGCCTCCGACCGCTTCGTTAAAAAGTTCCCCTCAGCAAATTAAAAAAAAAGCAAAAACCTTTAGAGATCTAGGGGCCTAGGGCATCGATCTCAGCTCCCAAGAATTAGGGTTTCGATTTTGCAACGAAGATCAGTAGAAGATGTCGGTTCAAGAGTATCTCGACAAGCACATGCTCCCTCGAAAGATCGAGGACGCCGTCAATGCTGCGGTTAGGGCTAAAACTTCCGATCCCGTGCTCTTCATCGTAAGCTAACCCCTAGCTATCAGTGATTGTTCCCTCAAAATTCCTCTTTTTTTATGATAAGGTTGTGCAATTTTGATGTGTTTGTTTGATTGCTTGCTTGATGGAATTGTGAAGTCGAATCATATGAAGAAGGCCGTGACATCAGCGATAACGAAGATCAAAGCGAGGCAGATCTTAGATAGCAGGGGGGTTCCTACTGTCGAAGTTGATTTGTATACGAACAAAGGGATGTATCGAGCCTCAGCTCCCAGCGGCGTTTTCACTGGAATGTGAGTATTTTCTATATGATTGGATTTATTTAATTTCTGATTTTATTGAACATCTTTGTTAAGGCACCAATGCACCAAAACTTCAAAGTTGTGGTGAGGGTTGATGGATTTATTTTTATATTCTAAAACGCATCTGCATGCAGTGGCGGATCCAAGAATTTTGACCAGCGGGGCACAAAAAAGCTTCTAAGATCCATTGAAAATTCCATCTATCTATATAATATATAAAAACCGTAATACAAATTTTGAAACACAAACAACAAACAACTTTGATCATTAAAAAGCCAAAACCACATTGTTTACAGTAACATTTTTCGATGCTTCATATCGATAGAGCAGAAAGATATGAAGTTGGCATCGACCAGGGATCTCGGGATTGCTATAAGACGATTCAAGAAGTAGTGTGAAGGGAAAATTTGGATTTTTTTTGTTATTTATATAATCATATATCTATTTATTAGAAGAATAGTGTTATGGGAAATAAGTGAGAGGGAGAGAGAATTGTTTGGACTTTGGGTAAAATTAAACATAACCTACCACGGTAGCCACTTGATTACTAGAGAATCATGTAGATAAGAGTGGAAGAAATTACAGTACTAATCATTGATTCACTGAAAAAGATAAGAAAGGATAACGGGCCAAGGTTTTTGTGTACATGGGTGAATGCAAATATATGAAAGTAGTAGGTTTTTAGAAGCTCTGTGGGGCACGGGCTCCCACAAGTTTGTATTTGGATCCACCATTGCTCGTGGGTTGAGGACTTTTTGGATCGAAATGTACAGTCCTACACTTTTGCATAGTATATTTAATTTTATCCGCTTTTTAATACTGCCTTGTGGGAATTGAACCGGTTTGCCCTAGTGCAATGCTAAACATTCTCGCCATTGCACCAAATCTATGAAGTAGTGAAGAATGTTGAGGGATTTATTTTATATTCTATAACCTTGATCTAAAGACTGACAAAGTTCGACAGGAGATGAAATTAAGAGATTTTGGTTTTTTTTGAGTAATGGTTTAGTTGTAAAGCATTTATCAAAGGTTCTTATCCAATGTCAAGAAACATCTATGCCATGTCCCCTTCAATTCTTTTCTCTTCTCATCTGGTATTCTTGCTACTTGTTTTACTTTTCCATCAAGAAATACTATTTCACCTTTCTTGTGCTCCCCAGCTCCGGATGAAAATAGTGTCAGATGTATCGAACATTAGGAGCCTTCAACCCCTAAGAATCACAGTCAATCAATTGGAATTTATATAATGGAGAAGCAATGTTTTCTCCAAGAGCTGTATAGGAATTGGACTTTGTTCTTTAACCCAATACTTGACATCCGATGGCCAAATATTATTAAGCAAAACAGATCACCAGTCCACTCCTCGATGCTTTAAATAGAGAATTGCACTAGTGAAAGGAAACTATAGAGTTCCATTGTTATTCTGTCAATTACGAAAAACTGTCCCACAAACGCTCTTAAGTAGAAACTTATGTGCATGGGATTTGCTAAGGAAATCTACACTTTCTATACGAACTAATTCTTTCATGAATATCTAACGAGTCTATCTTATTCCGGCCACTCACACGTGCATGCTTTAGCACCAATTGCGTTTGTCATCCCGTAAAGTATGCACCTGCAACGATCATGCCAAGGTTCTTATACCAAGTAACTGAATCCGGGTACATGAGAATGTTATATCCAACAATGCACTTGGAAAGCCTCAGATGTTCTAGAGTAAGCATGAACAGTTCAAATGCAACACATATTATTCAAACCTAGGGAACATAAATTTTATATGGAATTGTCTTTACGATCACAAAACAATTGACCACATATTATCTTCTATTCATTTAGTTAATTTAAAAAATGTTCTTATGTAACTAATTGACAGCATTTGAGCATATCTATTTATTCTAGGTACGAAGCTACTGAACTACGTGACGGTGATAAAGGAAAGTACCTTGGGAAAGGTGTTTCTAAAGCTGTTAAGAATATTAATGAGAAGATTTCTGAAGCCTTGATAGGCATGGATCCCACACTCCAATCCCAGATTGATCAGGCCATGATGGATTTGGATAAAACAGAAAACAAGGCAAGTGCTCCTCCATTCCAGGAGAGATGCTATCTTTTCCTTGGTATATTATGGCTCAGTAGAAGTTTTATGCTAGATATACCTCATGCTTGGTTTGCATCAGATTTACTTTATGCTTGGTCTCCTTGATATATTATTTGGCTCAGAAGAATTTTTGAAGTGGCTGTGTCTTTTGAACCCTGTTTAGAATCGCACTATATTTTTTCTGGGGTTTTATTCTGGGAAGGACATCACATTTGCGGAATATGCATCCTGAAATCTACTGCATTATGTATTTTAATATTCACAATTTATTCACCTAACACTTAAGTCTGAGACATGAGGATTCAGTTTGGTTATGAGGCTGTCATTTATCAATTTATATTAACACATATCCCAATGCAAATCCAAAGACAAAGAAAGTGGTAGGATTTGTTTCCAAATCCTATTGATAGGATCCTAACATATATATAATATATATATATATATATATATATATATATATATATATATATTATATATATATATATATATATATATATATATGTTAGGATCCGATCAATAGGATTTGGAAACAAATCCTACCACTTTCTTTGTCTTGGATTTGCATTGGGATATGTGTTATTAATCATGTGAGTATTTAAAAGAATAAATGATTCTCTTCATAATTGATTGCGCATATGCAAATCCAAAGGCAAAGAAAGTGACACGATTTGTTTCCAAATCGTATCGATATGATCCTAACCCCCTATATATATATATATATATATATATATATATATATATATATATATATATATGCCGGAGTTAAAATTTTAACTCTCAAATACTCATATAAGTACTATTACAAAAAAAAAGACACCCCAAGGGTCAAATTTTGATCAAAATATGATCGAGAACAAGCCAAAAACTTGTTCATCACTGATGGGACCCCCTGCCTAGGGAGACCCCTTTTAAAACAGCTCAAAATTGAGTTGTCTCATTTCAAACTTGAGTTGATTTGGGGCATCCCATATCGGGTCCCCTCCCGATACCGGGAGGCCCGTAAATAGGGTGTCTTGGTATGCCTGTCTTCTAAGACAGCTCTGGGATCCCGTCTTTTGAATATGTTTGACCTATTCTTCAGAGGATAATGGAGGGATTTCCATCTCCTACTTCCACTGATATCAAGGGAGTAGTTATGCACTACTCCCAACTCACAATGGGGTATAAATGCCTCCTGTGAACAACTGATGAAAGGATCAAAACTTTTTGCCTTGAACCCATAGAACTTTGATTGAAGTTCTGAAAAGAAGAAGAGGAAGGTGAGATATAGAAATGGGAGATCCCCGTTTTTTCACTCTTCTCTCTCGCTCTCAGCCTTTCTCCATCTCTCTCTATCTCTCTCTGTGATTTAGATAGAGAGGGAATGGAAAACTTATACAAGTTTCCGGTTCTCAAACGTGAACTTGAGGAGCTATATCTATGGCTTTTCCTTTAAGAGAATGAAAACTCGGAACACAATGTGTTCTTGACTATATGGACAGAACCAAGAACATGGGCTATCACATGTTCAGCATATTTGAGAAATAGGCCATCCTATTTCTCACACACAAATAGAAGACAAACTCTTTGTTCAAGAACCTCGGTCAAAACCCTATGCTTTTCCATATAAATATATATGAATAGAATATTCAATTCATTCTGAGACGATTTCCCCCCTTTTCCCAAGAAGTCGACGGTCTTGCACATCAAATTGT
This sequence comes from Agapanthus africanus, assembly GCA_030015575.1. Classification (NCBI taxonomy): domain Eukaryota; kingdom Viridiplantae; phylum Streptophyta; class Magnoliopsida; order Asparagales; family Amaryllidaceae; genus Agapanthus; species Agapanthus africanus. Next base: position 253,912,881 of record CM057341.1, read on the forward strand.
GTCTCTGAAAATGTACATGAATAGTAAGACCCTATTCATGAGACATGAAAATCATGTTTCCTGGTCATGTGAATAGGGAAGCCCTATTCATTTTTAGACATAAACATGTATGTGTATGATCCATGTACATAACATACATACATGAATGGAACCCTTCATTCATGTCCCAAGATATAAATTATATTTTCAGGACTTTCATGAATAGGAAAACCCTATTCTCAACCCACTTTGAATAGGAATATTCTACACCCAACGGACATGCAAAAACATGTCTGTTTCAGTGAATGCAGTGCCAATGACACTGTATTTATCACTTAAACTTGACCCAAAAGTCATGTTTTTACTCTTGAACACAAATCCATGTGTTACAGTTGCGCAAACCATTGAGAATGATACCCCATATTCTCATTATGTGTATGAAACTCAAATAAATGAGTTATATTGAAAGAAACTCTAAAGAGTTTCTGACTTGGCTTGAAGCAGCCTTCAGGAGGCCCCTGAATGGCCTCCCGGTTGCTTCGGGACCCTTCCCGGTCCCTTGGGAGGTCTTAAATAGCCCTCCCTAGGTAGAAACATCTCTGTTTCTTTTACATATATAGGAGGGATCCCATCTACACTTCGAATGAAGTGTTTCCTACTTCAAATAAAGTAGTGTGGACCCCACCCAGAGTGTCCCACTCATGCTTGACTGGTGTGAATCCCATCTAGGGTGTCCTACTTGCATTTCAAATGAAATAACACATATTTCAAATGAAGTATTACTCATACGTAAAATGAAGTGATACCCTTATCTTAAAGGAGGTAGTGTGGACCTTACTTAGGGTGTCTCACTTGCACACCAGCAGAAGTGATGTGTCCTCCACATTGGGCAGTACCCATCAATTTTCACCACACCAAAATACCTTCAAGTATTTCCATTCAGCTCTCAAATGAGAGCTCTATGTATTTTACATTCTTTATTTAAATATCAATGTATTTACATTCAAATTGTATATAGACCAACAAAATGAATAAAATATACGTTCTTTTGTTTAGCCTATGCTTGATATTTACTTTACTAATATATACACGAATCCTCACATTATAATGATGCGATTTGAAATGAGCTAGTATGGTATCTTGTTCAGGTGCGTCATGTGACAATAGGGTGTAATTAACGGTACGCGCTTGCGCTGCCGGAAGTTTCGAACCCAGGACCTTCTAGTCAATTCTTAATACACTAAATAACTTGTTTTGTTTAAACTCACATTTGTTCAACGTCTAATCGCTAGAGGTTCCAAGAGGATAAACAAAAATGACGACTCCACTGGGACTATGACTTCTCCTTAGTTCATTCTACATCGCATCACTTTGCACATTTCGTCCTAGAACCTCTGGTCGACGGAACCTATGGCATTTGGTTTCGCAGACCAACACCGTTTGTATTGGGACATTAGCCCATCTACATACTGGCAAAGCCTCACTAAGTTTGGACATCGACTTAGATGCTGCCATGCCTTATCATAAATCCTTTAAAGCAACATCGCAAAACTATTGAGGTCCGGTCGAGTACATCGACCAAGACCCGTTTCATCTTGTGAGCCACTAACGCCATTATGGCTATCCCTCTTTTCAGAACAAATGATTCACAATAACAACGCACTATCGTCTGCCGACCTCGTGACGACAGCCAAAATAGCACGGACTATGTTCGTCATAACTAGGGCCAATCCTCAGTTTGTCATGTCCCTTGCAGGCCTTGGGATATGACCCTGAAGCGTGCCCTTTGGCACCATCGACGACTTCCCGACACTGCAAGCAGGACAGGGGAGCGTTCTGCCCCCAAAGCAAAGGTTTAGCTTCCAGACGAGCTACTCGACAACACCAACTCAAAGGCCAGCCAGGCCAACTCAAACCAGGCCTGAGGTTCCCAAACAAGTCGCTGCTGACGTTCCCTCATTATCCAAGACTACCCGACAAATTCGGGATGGAAAGGTGATTCTGAATGACACCATCACTATATACAGGGGCAATCGCTTGCGATGCCGGCTCCCCGTGTCGACAACAAGCGAAAGTCCGTATTTGAGAGACTTTTGATTACGTTGGGGCTTTACAAGATCCCCGAGAAGGCGATGACATTGTCTTCAAAGCGGGCTGCTTCGCTGTCCCGTCCTATACGAAGAGCGGGCCCTCTCGCAATGCGAGAAGAAGGGCCGCTAAAAGGGCCAGAGGGGAGGGTATCCATCTCCTCCCCCAGCAAAGACAAATAGCAACAATGCCTATCAGGAATTTGTTTTTTCCTTCCAACAGCTTTGAGATCAGACCCGGCAGAACAGACGAATCACTGGCCTCTCTCGCAAACAGGGGACCGCCAATCAGAAGACCTATAGGGCGTATCAAGAGGAAAAGAGCCTCTAAAGGACCGTCCCTTCCAGAGTCTTCTATCAGAAGAAGAGGAAAATCCTCAACCAGCTCGCCAGTGAGGCGTATGCGCCCACTTATGAGGAGCAAAGCGTTATCCGAGTTATTCGGAGCCAGCTACGAGTAGAGTTTATTTCAAGCGAAAGAACCCAATCCCTTCAAGGACTTCTTCCACAAACCCAGTAAAAGATCGCCCCGTTAGCCCCATGACGGCCTCTGCTGCCCGTGCGATTGTCCACACCTGTCGGATGGCGAGGATGAGTAATCTGGATGATCGCCAGCTTTTTCGGCCAAAAGGCCCAGCAGCAGGCACAAGAAGTCACGACAGTCATCCTCAATCTGAGGGGGCATTAAATGTTTGACCCCACAGTTCGACAGATCGCTCAAATCAATAAAGCAGGCGAAAACCCGCTTCATATCAATGAAAGTCCTCTGTCCGCAGAGCGGGACAAGGATACTGACGAAAATGTCCCTTCAAAGGATAGAGATCGTTAAATCGATAAAATGCGAGGACAGATGACCAATATAGCAAATATCATTCGAGTCATGTCCGTATAATTGCAAAGCTTAACGACGACACCGCGATCGGATCCGCAAGGAGAAGGAATGCAACGACCACCAACTCTAGCCGGCACTGCAACCCACGCGCCTCGCAAGGAGCAATAGCCCGCAATTTCGCAAGAAATGCCATTGCCGAAGAATGAACATCCGTCTTCAACGCCTCAAATAGCGCTTACCCCGCACGAAACGAGTGTTCCACTAAAGAAAATTGGTCCGCTGTCGGTGCATGCTGGACCCACAGCTATAGTAGTAGTTGCAACCACTCCAACAGTAGCAACTCTAGCTCTGTTTGCGTCAACCTCGACAGTAGGCCTTCGTCCCTGGTTAATATGGATGTTGCTGCTCTGCAGAGGTTTTTTGCTAAACAGATGAAGTAAATGAGCCAAAAATCGATGATACTAGCGGCCAACCAACCGTATCCTGATGAGTACAATGATGTGTTATCCAATATGGTATGCCATCACCACGTTCCGTACGTATAACGGAATCGGAAGCCCTGAGCAGCATTTAGCCCACTTTAAGGTAGCATACGGTGATTCAGCCAGAAACGACACTCCTGTTGCGGCAATTGCCGAAGAGCTTGCATGGTATTCGATTGTTCGCCGAATTAGAATTAGGCTCGATACCCCACTTTCAACCAGTTGGCGGGAAAAATTCAAACTTAGGTTTGGAGGTAGCGTCACCGATAAGGTAATACTTACTCAGCTCACCATGCTGAACCCGTTAAGGGATGAAACACTGCTGGAATTTAGGCAAAGGTGAAGAACTACGAGCATATGCTGCGATCTTCCCGAGGAGCAATCAGCGCAACTCCTGTTTAGCAGGATTCCAGGTCGAATCTGTTTGTTTCTCCTCTCTGCAAAACACAAAGCATTTGCTCTGTTATTCGAGCAGATAGCAGATTTGGAAAACGCCGATCCTGCGCTACTCGAAGGCCACCAAGCGTATACATGTGAAAAGCCAGAGCAAAGCCAAAAACCTCGTGGCCAGCAGAAGGCCAAGCATGTCATGTTCTTGATAATGGACATCAATGAAGACTTGCCCAATCCAAGCTTAGCAGAGTCGGCCTCTCAACCGACAAAGTCGTCCGAAGGAGCCCGGTCAAAAGTCCCTCTAGAAGCGAAAACGAACAAGAAACACTCTTTATAAAATAGTCCACCAAACACATCTTTGAGATGGTCTAAAGCTGCGAGTTTCAAGAAAATTACAACAGGAATCATCGTTCAGTTCTTCCAGAACAATTACTATATAGGTTTGGCGTACAAAGGTGTATACGACAACAACTGAGCCTTTTATCCCAAGCATATGGGGTAGGCTACATGAACCAACATGAGAATCATGCCGGGTCCAGCACATGAATCCTCCGCCTCCACTCACTCCTATCGAACAATATACTTTCATTGAGTCCTTTGGCAACCATATCGTTTCGTATCACCTCCATCCATGTTTTCTTCGGTCTCCCTTTTGCCCTTTTGCCATTGCCCATATTGAGAGTATCTATTTGTCGGACCGGTGCTTCCATAGGTCTGCGTCGCACATGACTAAACTATCTTAGCCGGGTTTTCCCACATCTTCTCCACAGGCGCGACACCAACTTTTGTACGAATATCCTCATTTCGCATCTTATCTTTTCTAGTGTTACCGCACATCCAATGAAGCATGCATATCTCCGCTACGTGCATCTTCTGTATATGATACTTCTTAGGAGCCCAGCATTTTGTACCATATAATAAGGCAGGCCGAATAGAGCTCCGATAAAACTTCCCTTTCAATTTTAACGGAAAGTTACGATCACACAAAATCGCTGTTGCACTTCTCCATTTCAACCAGCCAGCTTGGATCCTTTGATTAACATCACTATCGATCTCCCCATTCTTTTGGATGATGGAACTTAGATATCTAAACTGGTCGCTTGGTGATATCCCTTGCCCTTCCAATGTTATACCAATCTGGTTTTGACTTCTCTGGTTACTAAATTTGCAATGCATATATGCCGTCTTAGACCTGGTCAATCTGAATCCCCGAGATTCCAATGTTTGCCTCCATAATTCCAATTTGGCATTAACCCCTGCTTTCGTCTCATTTACTACAACAATATCATCAGCGAATAACATAACCAAGGTAGCTCATCTTGGATAGTTTTAGTAAGCCCATCCATCACGATGGTAAACAAGAATTGACTTAATGCAGATCCTTGATGTAAACCAATAGTAATCGGAAAATCACTCGTTAAGCCGCCGCAAGTTCTGACATTTGCCATTACTCCATCGTACATATCCTTGATTATGTCAATATACTTGACGGGGACCCCTTCTTCATCATTGTCCCCCATAATACCTCTCTAGGTACCTTGTCGTACGCTTTTTCTAAATCAATAAATATCATATGCAAATCTCTTCTCTTCTCTCGAAAACGCTCGATAAGTTGACGAAGCAAATGAATAGCCTCTGTCGTTGATCGTCCAGGCATGAACTCAAACTGGTTTTCTGTTATCTTAATATCCTTCCTTAGCCTATGTTCAATCACTCTCTCCCAAAGTTTCATGGTGTGACACATAAGTTTTATTCCCCTGTAGTTTGAGCAACTTTGAATGTCATTCTTGTTCTTGTAGATAGGTGTAAGGATACTTTTCCTCCATTCATTTGGCATCTTTTTTGTCTGCCAAATCTTATTAAACAGATCTGTCAGCCATTTAACGCATATTTCTCCTAAGTATCTCCAAATCTCGATAGGAATCCCATCAGGGCCAACCGCTTTTCTTAAACTCATTCTGTTTAAAGCTTCTTTAACCTCAGGTAGTCTTATTTTACGCATGAAATCACGGTTTATATCTTGAGATTGAATGACAAGTCCATCCAAATTCTTAGTAAAGCTCTCATTGAACAATTTGTCAAAATAATCTCTCCATCCTTCCTTGATATCCTTATCTCGAACTAAAACCTTCTGATTTTCATTTTTGACACACTTCACCGCACATAAGTCTCTAGTCTTTCTTTTCCGCATCCGAGCAATCCGGTATATATCATTTGCAGCCTCTTTAGTGTCTAATTTCTCGTACACCTCCTTGTAGACATTAGATTTAGCTTCCCGAACAGCTTTCTTAACTTCCTTTTTAGCCATTTTGTACTTCTCAAATCTCTCCACATCTCTACTTTTCTTCAAATTTTTATAAGAATCCCTTTTAATTTTAATAAACAGCCTTTACATCTTTATTCCACCATGATATGTCCTTAGATGGTGAAGCACCACCTCTCGACTCACCAAGTAGATCTCTAGCTACCTTCTTGATACAACTAGCCATTTTGTTTCATGTTTTGTCTGGATCATCTTCCGACTGCCAATCCGCTTCTTGGACCACACGATCTATAAAAGCCTTTTGGTTACCTTCTTTCAATTGCCACCATTTAATTCTACCATGTACAAAGGTGTATCATATCAGATAACGGTCCTGCCTATAGAAGCAACAAAATCATAAAATTCGCCAAAACTCATAAAATTGGCCGGCATTACTCTACCATATACAACCTTAGAGCCAACGGTCTAGTAGAAGCCTTCAACAAAACTCTGACCAAGCAGCTCAAAAAGACGGTTCTTAAAAATTAAAAGGACCGGCATAACAAGATGATAGAGGCACCGTGGGCTTATCAAACCGCTTACAAGTCTCCTACCAAATCGACGCCATACCAGTTAGTATTCGGAACAGAAATCGTGCTCTCTCTTGAAATTGAAATACCATCTCTTCGAGTCGCAATCCACGAAAGAACAACCGAAGAAAATGCCGCGCTGGGGCTCGAAGATCTCGAGACCCTAGATGACACTCGACTCAAAGCCCAGCAAAACCTAGAGCTCTACAGATCGAGAATGTCATGCGTCTATACCAAACTAGTCAGACCAAGGACCATTGCCGTAGGTTAATTGGTCTTGGTTCTAATACGCCCCATAGCCCCAAATCGAATGGCTAAACGAAAATTCGAGCCTAATTGGGAAGGCCCCTGCAAAATAGACACAGATTTTGATGGCGATGCATACTAACTTGTGGATGTACATGGGGAACCCTTATGCCTCCTCTCAACGGTAGACATCTGAAAAAATGTTATGCCTAGACACCACCGTGTTGGTGTAAAAAGGATAAAAGAATTCAACACCAACACTTGATGAGCCTTGGCATTACGTTGCTTGTTTTTTTCTTGGCACTCTCGTTTACCGAACCGTGACGAGTGCCTCGATATATAGGTCAAAGGACCTCCTATTTGGGCTGCTCACCGAGTTGAGTGCCTGGGCATTACCATGGCTCATCTTTTTCTTAGCACCCTCGTCTACCGAACCGCGACGTGTGCATTGATATATAGGTCAAGGACCTTTTATTTGGCCACTCACCGAGCCGTGAGTCTTCCCTGGCTGCTGCTCATCGAGTTGAGCGCCTTGGCGTTATTGCTGCTTATCTTTTTCTTGACACTTTCGTCTATCGAACTGCGATGAGTGCCTTGGTATATAGGTCAAAGGACCTATTTGGGCCGCTCGCCTTTCCCAGCAGCCGCTCATCGAATTGAGTGTCTGGGAGTTACCATCACTCATCTTTTTGCTTGGCGCCTTCGTCTTCCGAACTGTGACGAGTGCTTTGATTTATAGGTCAAAAGACCTATTAGGCCGCTCATCGAGCTGCGAGCCGTATCCAGCCGTTGCTCATCAAAGTTGAGCACCGTGGCATGATCACCACACAATCTTTTTGAGTTTCTTATCAACCAGATAGTGGTAAGAGCCTCTACATACAGGTCAAAAGACCTCCCTTTGCAGGCAGCCTATTAAGCTGCACGCCTTGCCCGGCCGCCCCTCATTAAGTTGAGTGGTCGGATTCCTGCCATACAATCTTCTTGGGCTTCTTATCAACCAGATGGTGGTAACAATCTCTACATACAGGACAAAAGATCATACGCGCAAAACCTAAACACATAAAGTCAGCGTTCGGCTACATATAAGGTCGAAAACCACCATAGCACCTAACAAAGGCAGTCAAGGTTTACTCAAAATCTTAACTGGACATGTTTTATACAGCTAAAATCGAGGGTTCAACAAATAACGATCTTTGGCTCAATACTATTCGGATTTCGGATCTGACCGGAGATAAATTGAGTACGCCCTAATAAGGACTCATTATAATTTATCCTAAGTCGCCGCGGATATGCTTACGAAAGTAAACAAGACCTAAATATAAGCATGGTTGTCAAGGTGTCGTCATGGCGATGACTTGGCATCGCGGCGGTGAGGGAACTCCTAAGCGGTGTAGCACCTTGGTTACTGCCACCAAATCGAGCATCGTCCTTGTTATGGTGACGCTGTGCTCGGCATGGCTCGCTATGGCGAGCGCCGAGACGACGCCATGGACCTGACTCGGGCCCGATCCAAACTGGGTCTTAGAAAAACCATCAAAAGCCCTAATTGCATCTACGACGCCCAAAAAAAGAGGAGGCGAAGAGAGAGAGACTCACCGTCGAGGGCCCCAAGGTGTTGACGTTCGCTCATCGAAGCACCTTCGCTCCACCATCGCCGCCTCCAATTTAACCTCGTCGAAGATCTCCTGGCTGAAAATCTTCCTCGCCATGACTCTCGTCGAAGATCCTTCGCTCTAGTCTCAACCTTTGGCAACTTCTCAGGTTCGATTTCTCCTTTTTTTAAAGGTCCCGAAATTAGAGATGTTTTTTTAGTTATTTATAATTAGAATTAATTTTCATTTACACCACAGCAGCTAAAGGGAAGGGACAAGATTTATTCATGTGATTACTGCTGCCTTCATTGATAAAAGGTGAAGTTATGAAGCTGGAGGCGTTACTTACCCTTTTTTGGTAAATTGAGAACTACACAACTGAGATTTTGGGAATTAGCAGGTAAAAGTAATAGAAAGTCATTGAATGATACCAATTTTTTTTGTTTAGAATCTCTCAACATGGTTGCCATTAACATTCTGTGTTTAGTATTTCATCCACTTCTTGTCAGGAGATAACTATTAGTATAATAAGTATATTATATTTATACCTTATATCTTATACTGAATTATTTAAATAATTCAGAGATTTTATTTTCTTCTTTCATTGTGTTATGTGTAGATAACAAAATGGCTGATAGTTCGAGAATAGAAAGTTATGGTATGGCCAAGGATCCTAAAAGAAAGTCCAAATCGAAAGATGTGGGATGGAAATATGGATTTTGGCCGGATTTGAGCAATAAAGATTTAGTTAAATGTTCACTTTGTGGGAAGAAATACCATTCGGGAATCAAGAGGCCAAAGCCATCTAGCCAGTAATTATGGGGATGTGGCGAAGTGTCCCAAAACAACAACCGAAATTACGAGGGAAATGCATGAAGGTTTAACTCATCAAAAGAGAAATAAGACGATTGAGTTAGATGATGATACTGATGATTATGTTGAAGAAGTACAAGAACAAAGAGAGTTATCTACTGCCGCCTCTAATAACATTCCATGTTCTGGGATATCTTCTAAAAGGAAGAAGGCTGCATTTCAGTTTCTAAAGCTACAACCAAGACAGCCAAAGACGGTTGACTCTTTTCTTAGCAAGACTTCTGAATAAGTTGTGGAAGAAAGGCATGGCAAGCATTCTAACCAAACAAGTTTGGAAAATCGTTTGAGGACACTGAAAGAGAAAGAGAGTTTATATGCACATTGTTAATTTTTTCTGAGTATGGCATACTATTAAATGCCGCAAACTCAAGGAATTTTGAGGTGATGATCGAGGCCATAGGGCAATACGGGCCCGATTTGAAGCCTCCTACATATCATGAGTTGCGGGTTCCTCGATTAGATAAGGTAAAGAACCAGATGTATGGGTTAAAAGAAAAACATGATTTTTTTTGGAGCAATATGGTTGCTAACTCATGTCAGATGGATGGACAGATAGGAGAGGAAGGCATTTGATTAATTTTCTTGTTAATAGTCCGGAGGGAATTTTCTTCATGAGTTCGGTTGATGCTTCTAGTCAGTCGCATGATGCGAACATATTGGCAGACCTGTTTGATAACAAGATTGAGGAAATTGGTTCCGAGCACGATATTCAGATGGTCACGGACAATGGCTCTAACTACAAGACAGCGAGTCACATACTAATGCAGAGGATGCCTACTTTGTTTTGGACACCTTATGCTGCACATTGCCTAAATCTTATGTTAGAGGACATTGGCCAGTTAAAGGATTTTCGGCCCACAATCACAAATGCAAGAAGAATAACAATATTCATCTATAGGCATGGTCTACTTCTTGATGCGACGAGGGAGAAAACAAATAGGAGGGATCTTATGAGACCTGAAGTTACTAGACTTGCCACGGCTTTTCCTACCTTGCAGAGCTTGTACAAGTATAAATATGCCTTGAGATATTTGTTTGTAAGTGAGAATTGGACAAAGTTGAAATTGTCTACCACCGAGACGGGGAAGAAAGTGTGTGATACAGTGATTTTGACTACATTTTGGCATGTTGTCGAAAACTGTATTAGAGCATCACAGCCACTTCTTGTAGTCTTGAGGATCGTTGATGGTGTGATGAGATGCCTGCTATGCCAGAAGTTTCTACAGCGATGAACTATGCAAAGAAAAAGATCAAAGATGCATTTGATAATAAACCATGACTTTACAAGAAAATTGATGTATTGTTGAGCGACGGCGGTAGAGCCAAATGGGGCAAAAATTATATGGAGCGACATTGTTTCTTAATCCGGGCAAATACTTTGATATCAAAGAACAAGATTCTGATTTTTCTTACAAGCCACAAGATGATTTTAATGATGTTCTTACAAAAATGGTTCGCGATAAAACTTTGCTAGACAAGATAAGTAATCTTGCCGATACTTATGATTCTTCACGGGATAATTTTGCAAGAGAAATGTCAATTAGGCAACTCAAAACAAGGAATCCTCGTAAGTACATGAATATTATATATATAAAGTAATTAAGTACATTAAGATTGTTTTTTTAATCCTTTTATAGATTTTTATATTTTTTTATTCATGCTAGTTGATTGGTGGAGTGTTTTTGGTGGCCTTGCTATTGAGCTTGCAAAATTTGCAAAACGTGTCCTTGGCCTTTGTTGTTCGTCTTCCGGTTGTGAACGCAATTTGAGCACTTTTGAGTTTGTAAGCATCTTCAATTATCGTATTAGTAAATAATAAGTAGCTAGTAACTATTTTTTCATGTTTAAAAGCTAATCATTATTAATAATGTTATTTTTTGTTTTATTTAGATTCACATGAAGAAGAGAAATAGATTGGAATATAAACGATTGAGTGATTTGGTGTATGTTCAATACAACCAGAAGATTGCATTAATGTTCCAAAAGCGGCATGAACTCGGAATTTTTTTTGATCCATTAGCCTCAGATGATTTTGATTGGGATAACGAATGGATCAACAGTTGTGATAGGGAAGTTCATTCCGGGGAGGACCTTACATGGAATGATGTTGATAGAGTAATGGGTGCATCCAACGCGAATAAGGGTCGCAGTCTTCCAAGAAGGGCTCATATAGATGCCAATACTAAAGGTTGTTACCTACTCTCGACGTAGTGGCGGTTCTACTTCAAGGGGATCAAAGTTGATAGACTCCTACTCCGACGAAGAAGTAACTGAAGAAGAGAGTTCTAAATGATGATGACATGGAAGTTGATTATGGCCAAATACCACCTACTCATTCGGATGAGAGTAATGCTCATAAGGGAGATGGAGATGACTTCATTCTTGATGATTTTGCTTGAGTTATTAGAGACTAGAGTAGAGAGTATGGAGACTTTTATATTAGCTTGCTTTGTGGTGGATTTTATTATTTATTAGACATAATGTGTGATGACTTGTTTAATACTTTATTATCTATATGGTTTTTGTTAAATATTGATTTGTTTTAATGGTTTTTAATATAAAACGTCTTATGTTTTTTTGAGAAAAAGATGGATAATTAGCCGCCCAAATGCATTAAAAATGTTTTAATGGAAACATCAGAATATCCCAGTCCACATATAGTATACAAGCAAGCATCAAAATAAAATCCAGTGCCATGCACTGTGTAGACTAAGCAAAATGAAGCCAACAACAATATATGTATACAACACATCCTCCCCATCAAAGTCCGAAGTCCCATCTCAAATATCTTCGGCATCTTCGACGTCCGCTTTCCCGCCAACTAAATCGTCCTCCTCTGCTTTCCCTTCTATCTCGGGGATTATCTTTTTCATTTTAAGTTTCGCCTTGTCTACAATCCGCATATACAGAAGACCAACTGAGAATTGAGTTTGAAATTTGATAAACATCGTATATTAGATATAAATATATATAAAATTAATGCAACACATTATGAACGATTTGTCGTCGTACGGAAGCCTTGGCGGGAGTCGTGTCGCCATGGCGTCCTGGCGGTTCGCTATTGCCATGACTCGCCGTGGTACCGTGACAACTATGATTATAGGACTGAGATTGATCCCAAAAGGAAACTCGCAATAAGGTCCTATCTTAACAAATCTCATGGTAACATATCCACATTGCGTAAACACCGGATAAGGTTGAGATTGATCCTAAAAAGAAACCAGTCCAAAGCCTTACCTCAATGGTCTCGCAATGCTATCCATGCTTTGGATATATCCTAAACGGAAACGCCCGAAGAAATCCTCAGGACGCTCATCAAAAGATCATCGTTCAGGCCCGTAACAACATAAAATCTATCATGAATAAGCTGCAAAAGGGCGGTACCATACATAAGCCTAAGTATATTATAAAAATACTTGTTTGGAGTTGTCCCCCAGGTTTCGCGATAACATACAACATTCGTAGTGCTCACGTTCATATGGTAATCTTAAAATACCAATACTACACATGCTGAGCCCCAATATTCTACAGGCTGGAGTCAAAAATGTAAGAGACCTAGCCCAATACACATGTCCAGAATGACTTTAAACTAATATTTATGTCCAAAACGACTCTAAACTAATATCCATGTCCGGAAGGACTCTAAACTAATATTTATGTCCGAAACAACTCTAAACTAATATCGATATCCGGAAGGACTCTAAACAAATATTTATGTCAGAAACGACTCTAAACTAATACCTATATCCGAAACGACTTTAAACTAATATTTATGTCCGGAACGACTCTAAACTAATATCAATGTCTGAAACGACTCTAAACAAATATCAATGTTTGAAATGACTTTAAACTAATATATATAAAATTACGTCCCCTGAAGACTTCAAGTTAAAAAAGCCAAGTTCTAAGGACATTAAATGACTTTTTCATGTCCGAGACGACTTTAAACTAATATTCATGTTTGAGACGACTCTAAACTAATATTCACGTTCGAAGTGACTCTAAACTAACATTCATGTCCGAGATGACTCCAAACTATCATTTGATGTCCGAACGTCCGAAACGACCGTAAATCAATACCTCAGTCCGAGATGACTTTAAACTAATACTTTATCCGAAAAGACTGTAAAACTAATGTCTGAGATGACCTTAAACTAATACTTGGATCTGAATGACTTTAAACTAATGTTTACATGTGAAAGGCTACGTCCTATACGGATGCCAAAGTGACTTTCACGTCCGAAATGACTAAAACTGGCGCTTACTGATGTTTATGTCCGAAACGACTTCAAACTAATATTCATCAGACTATTCTCTCCCTCTCTATTTAAATAACAAAGGAGGGAAAGAGGCGATCCAGCAAACGGCTGGATCGCTGCTATGTGCACACATGGCCTTCACATGCCATCGCTAGGCCCAGTAAATGCTTGGATCGGCGGGCTTGGACTAGAAATTTAGTTCATATGTCTAAAATTAGATGCGTGCAACAACGGGATATGCACAAATCTGTGCATATCTATTGTTTGGGCATTTGTTGGAGTTAAAATTTTAGCTCTCAAATACCCGTATAAGTATTTAAAAAAAAATAGACATCCTAGGGATCAAATTTTGATCAAAACATTATCGAGAACAAGCTTTTAAAACAACTCAAATTGAGTTGATTTAGGGCATTCTCGATCGTGTTGCCCCTTCCCGATACCGGGAGGCCCCTAAATACGGTGTCCCGATGTGCCTGTCTTATAAGATAGCTTGAGGATCCCTTCTTTTGAATAGGTTTGACATATTCTTCAGGAGGCAGTGGAGTACTTTTACCTATACTTCCCTTGATATTCAGAGAGTAGTTATGCACTACTTCCACTCACAGAAGGGTATAAATACCCTCTGTGAGCAACTGATGAAAGGATTGAAATTTTTTATCTCGAAGCCCTAGAACTTTGATTAAAATTCTGAAAAGATGCAGAGGAAGAAGAATGTGAGATATAGGAATAGGAGATCCCCATTCCTTCACTCTTCTCTCTCGCTCTCAGTCCCTCGCTGTCTCCCTCTCTCTATCTCTCTGATTTAGATAGAGAGGGAATGTGAAACTTATACAAGTTTCCAGTAAACAAATAAGAACTTGAGGAGCCATGGCCATTGCTTTTCCTTCAAGAGGATGACGACTCGAAATACAATGTGTTAACTCTATAGACAGAACCAAGAACATGGGCCATCCCATGTTCTTCATATTTGAGAAATAGGCCATCCTATTTTCCATACATAAACGGAAAGAGAAACTTTTTCTTGTAGAACATGGGTCAAAACCCTATGTTCTTTCATATAAACATATATGAATAGAATATTCTATTCATTATGAGATATCAAATTATGTCTCTGAAAACGTGTACGAATAGGAAAACCTTATTCATGAGATATGCAAATCATGTCTCCTAATCATGTGCATAGGGAAGCCATATTCATTTTTAGACATAAACATGCATGTGCATGATCCATGTCCTTAATAGACATGTATGAATAGAACCCTCCATTCATGTCTCGAGATATAAATTATATTTCCAGGACTTTTATGAATAGGAAAACGCTATTCTCAACCCACTTGTGATTAGAAATATCCTATTCACTTATCAAACATGCAAAAACATGTCTGTTTTAGTAAATGCAGTGCCAATGACACTTTATTGATCACTTAAACATGACCCAAAAGTCATGTTTTTACTCTTGAACACAAATCAATATGTTCATGTTGCACAAACTATTGAGAATGATACCCCATATTCGCATTATATGCATGAAACTCAAATAAATGAGTTTCATCAAAAGAAACTCTAAAGAGTTTCTGAGTTGGCTTGAAGCAACTTTCGGGAGGCTCCAGAATGGCCTCCCGACTGTTTCGGGACCTTCTCCCGGTCCCTCAAGAGGCTCTAAATAGCAAGGTCGAGAACTCGGTTTCGTCTCTCGTATTTTTATTAGTTTCGCGGGGTTTCGGCTAATTTCGCTAATCTCGGTTCGGGTTTCGATTTCGACGGTAATACAACATATGCAATAGTAGATATATTAAATACTTAAATTTATGTTTCCATATTACAAGACAATAATCCTAGTATTTAAAAATACAGCCATGATACAAAATATATTGAAAAGTGTACTTAAATAAGTATTAACATAGGGTTTGGGTTCACTTTTTGGTGGTTTTCTAATGAAGGCCTCGGTGTTTTAAAAGCGAAAAAGAAAAGCGGAGTGGTCGAGAAACCAAAACGCTTAAGCGCCGCTTAAGCGCTTAAGCGGCCGCTCAGGCGGCTCAGAAATCAAAACAATGGTGTTTCATCAATATTTTTTTTCTTGTCAATAAATAATGATTCTCATTACATCCTAACTATTTTTTATATTGCTTTTGTACTAGCAAATGTCTAAATTTAACCCAAAATTTAACAAATTTGCTTAGACAATATATTATTTGCTAAAATATGCTTAAATAATTAAATACAAATTGAAATTTTCTTAGAATTTATTAGCTTATATAGTGCTTATAAGTTTTTCAATGCCCAACATCAAGTATCATAACTCAAATCAGTAAAAATTATTTAAAAAAGTATCCAAAAGATTGTAACTCGAAACCAAATGGAGTCAAAATCGAATTGGAATTTCATGATCGAAATTTAAAAAACTACTCGAAATCGAAATGAAAAACTCAAGAATTGCTTGAAATCGATTTAGATCTCGATTTCTTGAACTTGATAAACCTAAAATTTTGGAGTTTTGAAACCCAAATTTTGAAGTGTCTCAAAGTCGGCTCAAAGCCATGTGATTTATCGAGTCGAGCACGAAAGATAGAAACGTGGAAAAAGAGAAAAAGAAAAGATGGAATGTTGTATTAATTGGTATTTGTGTATTCTTACTCCAATAACAATAGTTATTTACCTTTTATAAAACTTATTAAGTGTATACATAAATAAAATAGGTTATGCAATATCACCTGCTTAAGCGGGATAAAACGGAGCGATGAAACCTTCCTGGCCGTTTAAGCGTTTAAACGGCCGCTTTTTAAAACACTGAAAGACCTACAATGATCACAATGACAATAAAAAATGTATAAAAAGTTAGTTTTTAAAGATTTTGGCCGAAACGATATTGTATGGTTGGTTTCGTATCGATCTCGGTTGGTTTCGTATTAGTCTCTACCGAAACCTATATGAAACAACAACGTATCGGTGGTTCCGGCCGAAATCTCGAATCTTGTTAAATAGGCCTCCCTAGGTAGAAACATCTTTGTTTCTTTAATATATATGGATCCCATCCGGGGGCCCATCTACATTTCGAATAAAGTGTTTCCTATTTCAAATAAAGTAGTGTGGATCCCACCCAGGATGTCCTACTTGCACACCCGCATAAATGATGTGACCCCCACATAGGGCAATGCCCATCAACTTTCACCAAGTTGACACCAAAATACCTTCAAGTATTTCCATTCAACTCTCAAATGGGAGCTCGATGTATCTTACATTCTTTTTTTAAATATCAATGCATTTATATTGAAATTGTATATAAACTTGAATAAAATGAACAAAATATACATTCTTTTGTTTGGCCTATGCTTGATATTTATTTTACTAATATATACACGAACCTCCACATTATAATGACGCGATTTGAAATGAGCTAGTATGATATCCCGTCCAGGTGCATCTTGTGACAATGAGGTGTAATTAACGGTACGTATTTGCGCTGCCAGAAGTCTCGAAACCAGAACCTTATGGTCAATTCTTAAAACACTAAATAACTTGTTTTGTTTAAACTTATATTTGTTCAATGCTCAATCGCCGGAGGTCTTAAAAAGGGTAAACAATATACACACACCTGATCAATTGAGGCCAGTGCTCATTTTTGAAGAGGAGGCCAACTTCGCAAACTCCCATACACCCATGTTTTTCACTGATTCGTCCAGTCATTGTGATCTACATGTGATCGTATTTTTCATATATCGAAAAACTGTTGGTTTTTACTCCACCTAATCGATGTGTTGGAGGTCTCTAAATCTCGTGAATTTTCATCCAATCATCCCTAACCTATCGATGACATGTAGATCACGATGACACGGGTGTATGGGAGTTGGCCTCATTTTAAAAAATGAGCACCTGCCTCAATTGATCGGGTCCCTGTATATGTATATGTGTGTGAAGAACAGAGGCCCTGTGAGACTTTTTGGTCAGGTGGCATCAAAAAATCACACCTTCCACCATTTTATTCGACAATCGGCACCCATCATCTTCATCTTGATCATCTAAGATGTGGATACACCGAATTTTATGTGATTTTACCATTTTTTCACCGTTGAATTAGCAATGTAAAAAGTTCTATTGTCGGTAAAC
This sequence comes from Agapanthus africanus, assembly GCA_030015575.1. Lineage (NCBI taxonomy): Eukaryota > Viridiplantae > Streptophyta > Magnoliopsida > Asparagales > Amaryllidaceae > Agapanthus > Agapanthus africanus. Next base: position 253,930,560 of record CM057341.1, read on the forward strand.
CGTAAATTTTGCACCCACAAAATCAACGGTGAAAAAATGGTAGAATCATATAAAATTTGGTGTATCCAAATCTTAGATGATGAATGCCGACTGTCGAAAAAAATCATGGACGTATTTTTTCGACGACATAGATGGAAGTTCCCCTTCTATGGCATCTTTCCTCCATCTCTCTCTCTCTCTCTATATATATATATATATATATATATATATATATATGAAGGTTAATTTATTCCCAGGCGTAAACAACTTAGTTATGTCCTATGGATAGTTACACCATTTGCCCATTGTGTATGGATAAGGGGGTTACTTTTGTCATTTACAAGGGGAGAGAATATAGAAAATCTTGTAAAGATCCAATGAGATTCTCTCCCCCCTTGTATTAATCAATTTCCTATTTAATTACAAAGATTCTGTACATTTTCTTCTTGTAAATGACAAAAAGTACCCTTCCTTTATCCATGTCATGAGGGATAAATAAAGTCATTATTCACATGGCTGGTTATTCCCTGAAAGTAAATTAGCCTTATATATATATGAATCAGAGTGTAAAGCGGATATAGGAATCAAGGTATAAAGTGTCACTGTAGGAAATTCCTACATTGGTAGATGACATGACATAACACCATCTCCTGTTCCATATGCATGCTTATCTTGCAACTACAAGCATTAATGACCACTTGAAGTAAAGAAAGATAAAGCAAGAGGAATCCATGAATAGTGTATTGCCATGTGTCCTGCCACTGTAGGAAATTCCTGCAGTGCCTTTGTATATTCCGCTTCCTCATATATATATATATATATATATATATATATATATGAGATTAATGGAGGAAATAGGCCATAGGAGGGAATTTCCTCCTAAGGCGTCGAAAAAATACACTCGTTTTTTCCGACGATCGGCATCCACCATCTTCATCGTTATCATCTAAGATGTGGGTACAACAAATTTCATGTGATTCTACAACTTTTTCACCGTTGATTTAGTAGGTTCAAAATTAACGGTTTACCGACAATAGAACTTTTTACATCGCTAAATCAACGGTGAAAAGGTTGTAGAATCATATGAAATTTGGTGTACCCATATCTTAGATGATAACGATGAAGATGGTGGGTGCCGATCGGCGGAAAAAATGAGGGTGGGTGTATTTTTTCAACGCCATAGGAGGAAATTCCCTCCTACGGCATCTTTCCTCCATTATTCTGCTCTCTCTCTCTCTCTCTCTCTACATATATATATATATATATAAATATATATATATATATATATATATATTACATTTAATTTATCTGAAAATAATAGGCGTGCAATTTATGCAGGCTGAGCTTGGAGCAAATGCTATGTTGGCTGTGTCCATTGCTGCTTGCAAAGCTGGCGCTGCTGAAAAGGAGGTATGCACTTCATCTTCAACAAGCTATTAATTTATCTTCTTATAATATTCTGATCACTGCTGGTTGTTTCTATTCTGGCAGGTCCCATTGTATAAACATATTGCCGATCTTTCTGGCAAATATGACCCAGTTCTCCCTGTCCCTGCCATTACTGTGATCAGTGGTGGAAAACATGCTGGGAATGATCTGGCCCTTCAAGTATGACTTCTATTCATCCAGGTTATAAATCTAAATAGTGTAATTTTTTGCTTGTTCTTACAATGATGTCTAATTGAAAATCATGCCACAATTATAACACAATTTGTAGGCACCAACATCAAAGCCCTCCTTGCATTTTTCAGCACCTACTAGTTGTTTATTTATCCTGAATAAGAATTATCGATGTAGTATTTAGTCGGTATTGCAGTAATCTGATGAAAAAATAACTATTGACGTTTTGATCAAGAAAGTATCTCTCTTTATCCTCTCTCCCCTCTCTGTGTATCCCTGTCCATGTCACATCGTTATCCTAGATATTTTAAAATTTTGGCTGTTTGCATGTCCATGTTGTCTTGTCGCTCGTGTCATATCCTGTGTCAGAGCAACTTCACAACAGCGCAAGTATAAACTCCATTTAACTTGTAATGGTGCATGAACTTCTTTGAACAGGTATGCCTACTTATGGTTTAAACTTTAAATTGGGTTGAGGAAACCAATGCTTTAAAAGCCGTACCAGCGGTCAACTAGGCTACCCGGTTAAGCGGCCGCTCAGAACACAGCTTTTTAACGCAAACAGTTATGGACTTATAGTTTGTTTATTCTTTGGTAATCATTAAATGTAGTAGTTCTTAAGCAAATATCGTGTGCTATTAAACACCACTAAGCAAATCAAACAATAACATGAATTAAAAACCAGAATCAAGAGCAGAAAGTTGTGGAATATAAAAGAGCAGAAAGTTTTGGAATATTTAGTTTGTCTATTAATATGTATAATGTAAGTTAAAATCCACGTCGCCACTTGCTTAACATGAAATTGCAAAACATTAAACATGAAGCAGAGCACATGAACAAAAAGAGCTCTCTTCATTACCATTATATTGCATAATGCCTACACATACAATGTTATTTACTTATAAAATATTTAAGATGGTAACCAAAATAACAGCACTAAAGAATTCTATAATAGAATCCATATTAGACCTAACTGATCACAGAAGGATATAGGTGGCAAGCTTAGACTAAAAAATGGTAAAAAAGAAGGAAAAGAAAGAAAGAAAGAAAGAAAGCAAGAGATTAGGGAGGAAGAGAGCCAAATGTCAGTTGTGATGATCTTTCTAACCGCTTAAGCGGCTCTAAGCGAAGTGATGATCTTTCAAACCGCTTAAGTGCTTAGGTGACCGCTTTTTAATACACCTAGGAGGGTTTGTTTGTTAGTTTTCAGTACTCTGTTGGTCCTTGAGATGATTGTGGCAATCGAACGAGTCTCATATTATTTGTTACCCTACATTGTTGTTTGGACTTGCATGATCCAGCCCTGAGTTACCAGAAAACTATCTGACCTTGCTATTTCTGTTTAGGATCTTTCAATCCAAAATGTGGAACATTTCCATTCCAAATCAATAAATTTGGTCCTCCAAAGAACAACCGCAACATGGATATAAATTCAGCTGATATTAACTTAAAAGGCAGATCTTTAATTTTCTAATAGCTATTTTTCAACCAAACATTACATTCTCGTTGCTTAATATGAAAAGTACCTGTTTATGTATTTGAAAGTAGTAGTAAAAATATCTTGATCATTGAAAATAGCTATTCGTTTGATTGCGTATGCATCTCATTCCACCTCAATGCTGTGAAGAAGTCTATCCCTATCATACCACGTTCCATACCTACTAGCATACCATGTTCTCATTCCACGTTCCATGTTTTGCGTAACCTTGATCTAACCTACTAGCCAATCAATTTTGACCTCATTCTGTATTGAAAACCTTGACTGACATTCATTTCTCCCTCATGCCACGACTACACCTTCTACTCATGTAAGATGAGAAATTTGATGTAGGTTTTAGATAAAAGGATGATCTATTAATATATTTTCTGAGCATTTATCAGTTCAATCATGAGATCTTACCTTTGTTGTTTTAAATTTGTTATAAGTACTGAATACATAATACTATATTTTTGAGAAAGAGTAAACCATCAAAGGGAAAATATGTTTACCGAATATCCTAAAATAAATACATAATAATATTAAATAGTAACATTGATGCAAGTATTTATCATTAGTAGCGGGGTACGAAAAATGCTAGTAGAGGTGCAGCCACACTGGCACACTAAGTAGCTTGGATTCAGATATGGACAAGGGATACGGTACGGGTCAGATTCACAGATAGACAATTCCTCAAAAATCTAGGATACGATTCGTTGGGATACGGTGATCTTTCTGTTTAAATATATATAAATTATCACATAAAATCATCATTTTAGCAACCTGAACTAAGAACACAACCACTTTGTGTTAAGCGTAGATTGTTGCTGTTTTAGCCGCTATACATGTTTGATACATCTGGAATTCAATATAAAATTTTAAACGTGCCAAAGAGAGTTCGACATATATTCTCAACGACTCCGTAAGAATCCGATATGGATACGAATCCGATACGGATACGGATCTGATACGGATACGTCTCCTCATGGAAGAATCCGTGCAATATAGCTGGCACAGAGACTAGTGCACTATTGTTTTAAGCACATCTGATAGTGTTTTAAGTGTTTGGGTTTTATTGTTTACTAGTAATCATAAGTTCAAATACATGGATCTCATGTCACCCTGCTTTTTCTTTTGCCACTTTCCTTTTTTCTTCAGTCTTAAAATCGGTCTATGATTTTTTCTCCTTTTATAATTAAGCTTTACCTGTATGTTTATCTCATTCAGAACTTTGTGAACATAGGATATTAACTGAACGTGTAACTCCCAAAAACTCAGGGGTTGTGAGAAGGAACTACCAATTTTTTTTGAAAATTATAGAAAACTACCAAAGTGTACGGACATCCTTAAACTTTTTATTTCTTTTTTGGTAGCTTATTGAATATTTAGTAAAGAAGTTTGGTAGTTTGTTGAACATTTATTAAACAAGTTTGGTAGTTTATTGTTTTATTAATTTTACAATTTCTCGTACACTTGGTAGTTTCCTGTAATTTTCAAAGAATTTGTTAGTTACTTGTCACAGGCCCTAAGATTTTGGTGGTGGTTGGGAATTAAGCCTCAACTTAAAACGTATATTTTTATCATTGACATCCATTATATGCTATGGTTGAGTTAGTTGAGCATGACTGACTGACAACTGATGTATACTAGGAAATCATGATTCTTCCAACTGGTGCACATAACTTTGAGGAAGCTCTGCAGATGGGTTCTGAGACATACCATCATCTAAAGGTAATGTCATGGAAGGGGCGACAACATCGATATCTTGAAGTACTAGTATGAGATGATTATTGATCAGTTAATTGTCATGAATGAGAACAGTATTTCCACATGTTGCATAGACTTTCAATATTAACATGCATGTTATTGGTTTTAAATTTCAATGCAGAAATTGATTGTTGGTGATATGCAGAAGCATTTTTTGTGATAGTTTAATTAAGTAGTTCAAATTAACTGTCTCACTAGGTTGCACGGACACATGTTTTTGGTTGCCGTATCCGTTTTGGACACGGATTCATGCCCGACACTTGCACGGCACGTATCCGACACAGAATTTCTGAGTCCCGCTTCGAAATGAGACGGTTTTGGATTTGGACACGTATCGGACACGTGTCAAAAACGTCTGAGTGTAGCTACGACACAAAAAGCGATCCTGTAGCAGCGGCGATCTTATTTTTTCAATTAAAAGCGAGAAAAAACATAATCTTAGTGGAACTTTTTTGAATTGTTGACTTTTTGTTGAATATATTGTTGTAATGTTATAGTGCCATCTTTCTTATAATTATATATATCCGTTGACTTTTTGTTGAATATGTTGTTGTAATATTATAGTATCATCTTTCTTATAATTATATATATCCATGTTCCCGTATACTGTGTTTTGGGATTTTTTCGTATCACCGTATCACATCGTATCATGTCCTTGTCCCCGTGTCCGTGCAACCTCAGATTGCTCATTCTTTTTGAGATGACTATAAATGCTTTCACAAAATATGTTTAAAAAGCTATAAGCTTTTCTGATCTCTTTACTGTTTCCTCTTCAGACATGATTCTTTCCAGGGCATAAGGGATATCAGTCTCTCACTTCGATAGTATTGCCTTCTACTATTTTAGTCTGCATTTTTCGTCTAAAACAGAAGGAGATTAAGTACATGAATTTCATTTTTCTGTAGATAAAGGTTGCCTTTGTCGTAGTCTTCTGTGGTTGTTTATTGGTTTTGAGCATTCAGTGCCAACTACAGCAACAAGATATATGTTGAAATATATCGTTAATTCCTGAACCACGTGTTTTTTGAAACAAAATTTTAATGGGCCTTATTGAATAGGAGCATGTCAACATTTGCCAAACGCCATTTGAACTTTTGTAACAAGAGAGATGGTATTTTTTGTTTGAGTTTTCTGTTATTCCTAGTGCATTCTAGTTATTGGATGTGAGTAGATAAAATTGAACCACATGTATGTTAATGTGAAAGGGTCTTGATGTGCTGGACCAGGCCTAGCATTCCCATTTTTTATTGTAAGCCATGGTGGAAACTAATAGGATTCAGGTCATTAGGCTGGAAGCCTTCTGTTTGACAACCCTTCTTGTATGCATATTTTTTTTTTGGGTTGTATGCTATTGTAGCTCATTATTTAATTGTCACTTTGCCTACCTTTTGTAAACCAGGCAATTATTTCTGAGAAATGCGGTTCAACTGGGTGCAATGTTGGTGATGTTGGTGGCTTTGCTCCAAATATTTCCAGGCAAGTATTATTTGTCTTTATGGGTGTTTTGTGCTTACCATGCCCACAACCTATTAAATTCAGCTAGCAATCCTTTGTCAGAAAATCATGTTGCTTTGTTTCTCCTTATCTAGTTTAGCAAAATTGGTATCACTGAAGACCGTCTCCTGGGAGATGAATTTTGATGCAGACCAGACTACATTAGTTAGTTAAGGAATATAACATCTTTGTAGTTGCAAGCTTTCATTAATGAAGAAGCACATCATCATGGTTTCATATTTTTGTCATATTTGCTTCCTGATAAAGCATGTTATTTCGAACTGCCAGCTTTTCTGAGGGCTTGAATCTTGCTAAAGAGGCAATTGACAGAGCAGGATATAATGGAAGAATCAAGTTGGCGTTAGATGTTGCCGCGACTGAATTTTGTATAGGTAAAATGATGCTCTTTGTACGGTGGTGATTTCTTACTGGCACCATATTGTTATATGAAATGTTTTAGAAAAAAGGGAAAAAAAGAGGGGGGAAAAAACAAAATGCTATTTTTCCATGTTTAATATTTCAGGAGCAACTAATTGCTCATTGAGTTGAAAATGTCCTTGGCTCATGAAGATCTTGTGCCTCTATGCCTTTTAAGTTTGAATTGTTCATATTACTTTGCTATATATATATATTTTTTTTGTTGTTCGCATGTGACTCTAAAGAATTTGGTATTCAGTTGCCTTTATCTATGGTTCAGCTCTCATTTCTCATTCTGATCAGGAAAAAAGTATGATTTGGACTTCAAAACGCCACATAAGTCAGGACAGAATTTCAAAACAGGAGAGGATATGATTCAAATATACACCCAACTTTGTACAGGTAGTTAGGCGGCTTTCTTCCATCACTATCGATGCATATAATGCAGGAAAAACTCTAACATACAGTTAATTTCTAAATACTAGATTATTCAATTGTTTCCATCGAACAACCATTTGACAAGGATGATTGGGAGCACACAAAGTTATTTTCTGACCTTGGGATTTGTCAGGTAGGTCAATTTATGAGAATTTCCATGTTAAGATAGATTCCTCTATTTACAAAATAGTTTTTTGCAGGTTGTCGGAGATGACTTATTGATGTCAAACCCAAAACGCATAGAACGGGCAATAAATGAATATACTTGCAACGCTCTTCTCCTCAAGGTATTTCAGACTACTTATTTGCATGAATGATGCAAGTGTATGGAAGTTGTGCATAAAGAATGACTGCAACACATATCTATATAATTGATTTTGCAGGATTCCAAGAATATGAAATCTCTTTGCCATAAGCAAAGATGTTTTATTGGCATGTTTACCACTTAAATAAAGTTCGTTACATTTTCATTAACAACAAATATGAAATTAGCGATATTTCAAAAATTTTGCATGATTAACATACATGTATGAAGATGAATTCGCTGGAATGCAATTGAAAAACCGATATTTTTGGCTTTATATTTAGTGGTAACTTATGGTGCATATGGCAAAAAAGAATATTTAAATTAGTGCTCGTGAGGAGAAAAGACATGCTTGAATAAATTTGGTTGCATGATTGCCTTCTTGTTTTAATTATGTTTGTCTTCTGTTTTTTGTTGAACTAGTCACATGTATTACAGTTATGACCCTGGTGCTACGATTCTTCGATCTTACCAACTCTTCTTTCTCTACGAAAGAACAATAATCCTGGGGTAATACTTTCCCATTAAAATTGAAAGGCCAGCAGCTCGATTCCTAAGTGAGTCGCATCAAATAAGTTCTTATGTCGCTTAAAAGTCTATGCAAAACCAATATTAATAAATTTCTTAAACTATTTTCCAACTACAACATGCCAGACATGATTCATTAGCATATGAATGATATGAATGATAAATATCAATGGTCAGATGTTAATTTCCTGGTTTGATTAACAAGCACGATAATAATAAAATTAGAGGGATGAGAAATTTTGTTGTAAAGAACCAAGGAGGGAGGGAGGGAGGGAGGGAGGGAAGGGTGCGTGTGTTGGGGTGGGGTGGGAGGAAGGGAGTTGAATGAATATTTCTCCCCCCCCCCCCTCAATTACCCATGTAAAAAGGAGTAAAAATGCAACCCGATTTTTTTGGGTTTGGGTTATAATAGTAGAGATGAGCGGAATGCATTTCTTTGGGTGCATAACTAGCAATATTGCAACTATCTTTGATATCCAAAAATTTAATTGAAAATGTAAACCTTTTGATGTTGTTTCAAGAATTCAGATCCAATTGATTGAAATCTACAGGTATTTATTGTTCATGGGTTGATCAAGCAAACCACAAGGCCAAATCTACTATGAAAACCATTGGTAGGTATTAGCAGATTGGCTCTGGTTCTGATATGAGAATATGAAGCCATTGGCTGACCCTATACAAGCACTATATCAGATGCATAGACTTTATGTATTTCTAAACTGACTAGGCTAAAGTTGGTTCCGTACAATTGCAAATTTTCCATCATCAGATCTGAGGTCAAATAGTTTACTCCAAACCTCAACAAGGATGCATAAGAAACTTAGTTCAGCTATAGGTCTATGGGACTTAAAATTCCCGGATTATCGGATCAGTTTTCTTATCATTATTAAAATTGTTGGCTCAGTTGGCTGTTTTATATAAGCGCCGCCTTTAATCCCCCACACCCCCCAACAAGCCTTTAATACCCCACGCCCCCAATATATATATATATATATATATATATATATATATATATATATAATAATAATAATAATAATAATAATAATAATAATGAAAAAGAATAACCTTGTTATCTCCAAACTTTGATTGGATGGATTTGATGCCTTCAGATAAATCAGATTGGAACTATAACGGAGGCTATAGAAGTTGTAAAGCAGGCCAAGGATGCTCACTGGGGAGTGGTTGCATCTCATAGATCTGGAGAAACCGAAGATTCATTTATTGCTGATCTAGCCGTTGGTCTCGTGACCGGTCAGATCAAGTGTGGCGCTCCTTGCCGTGGGGAGCGGCTAACTAAGTACAATCAGGTCTGTGTTCTGTTTGTAACTCAAGCATTTTGTTTTGGCTAAATTACACTAAACCACTCTTAACTACGAGTATTCACTCCTTAAAGTTTTTTGTTACAGTAAACTCCCTTAAAATTTGTTTCAGGAGATGTTTTGAGACTTTTTGGGTAAAATATCCCTAAATCTAAAACTTTTAGGGGAACTTGGGGTAACAAAACATTTTAAGCTATCTAATTGCAACACGACTCTAGTTAAGGATAGTTTAGCGTTATTTGTTTGTTTATTTATTAAGTGAAAACAGCGGAAAAAGTTTCTGTGTTCCATTAAAGATACACCTAATTGAAGAACAAAGACAGAACCAACTCTTAAGGGGCGGCAGTCGGCAGAGTGGGCAATGCATGAGAATTGAAACATAGAGGCTACAGGTTAAACACATGCAAGGAACCCAAGAGGACATGGGATCGGGAGGCGGATCTACATAATGGTGGGGCGGCGCCCAAGAGGACATGGGATCGGGGGGCGGATCTACATAGAGGTGAGGTGAGGCGAGGCGGCCGCCCCACCTGGATCCGCGTTATCGATATGGATATGCACAGTTAATAAGTTATTTTTATATAAAATATATTCTACAACTTACTACAAAAAGTAGAAATGGCTCACTGGTGTGTGCATGAAGTTCTAGAGCATAAGATTGTGGATTCGAGCCCCTTGGGCATCATTTATTTTTTCAATATCTTTTTTCAATAAATGTGTGTGCATGAAGTTCTAGAGCATAGGATTGTGGGTTCGATCCACTTGGACATCGTTTATTTTTTCAATATCATTTTTCAATAAATGACCCAAGTTACTTTTTTTAATGCAAAGTTATAAAATAGTAGGGCAATCAACTATTTTTTTTTTGTTTTAGCATAAAAATATATAATTCTTCAATAAAAGACCCAAGTTACTTTTTTTAATGCAAAGTTGTAAAATAGAAGTAGAAAGTAAGTAATTTTATTTTATTTGTTTTAGCATTAAAATATATCCTAGAATAGAAAATGAGTCGATGCATTCATTTGCAATGTTTCTTTATGTTATTGATCCGTATATCCCATATAATACATTTAAGTATTTTTATATGTTCACCGAAACAAGAAATGTACTATGTCTAACCATTTACACATGGTACCTCTTAATATATGTAGAAACTTTTAGGCCCAACAATTGTATAAATAAGAAGCTAATTGGTTTTTCATTATTTTAATCACCGAAAAAAGGCTTTTGGCAGTAATGAACTAAGTTTGGAAAATGTTGTCCAAATTTTTTATATATGTTATCGAGGATCTTTTTTTAATTTCAAAGCTTATTATAATATTTTAAGGCCGTTTAATTCCCGTCCTATCTGACCAAATTTTCTAGATTCACCACTGCATGGGATCAACCCTATAATGAAGGGGTGGGTCCTGCACTAATATCAGTTGGTGTAAGTACCACCAGGCTACCTTTTTATTAAAGAGACAGGATAAAATCAAGGTGACAGAAATGCATTAGTTTCCTAATTTAGAAAATTGCTCAAAGAAGAAAGCTAGAGAAGTGTCATTTAGCTTTGCACAGTTAATAGCTGCTGCTTCTTCTTCTTCTTTTGTTGGCGGTAATGGATATGTATATAGATAGAATAACGTTTTCTTTAGAAATCACAAAATTGGTCTAAGGAGAAAAATAGAGAAATGTCGTTTGGTTTTACACAGTTAAAAGTTGTTGAAAATGGTTATGCATATAGAAAACTATTTTCTTTTGAAATTACAAGTGTAGGTAAATTTTCGGCTTCTGTTAAATCTTTGTAGATAAAAGATAGAAAGATAGAAGGACGTCGAATGACCTAAATTTCAGTATCAGTCTCGTTGAGGGTTAACAATAGCAGCATTGTTAGGCTTTGGTTTGGACATATCCAACCGATCTAATCTGCGGGCTCCATACTTGCAAATCAAAGTTTTAAAGAAGAATAAACATGCAAATAAAAAGTCTATAGGTGAGAAACATAGAAATCGTGATTCCCACAATCTTTTACGCTGATCATTCCCATCTTCTTCCTCATCAAAAGGAAGAGTCCTCTTTTCGACGAAGAACAGATCAACATTGTCATACCAATTACCGTTTTCTTGACCACTTAATTCATTCGTAATTCAAATTAATCTGTTGTAGCCAGCTCTAGGGCCACCTGCAACAAGACTTCTTTAAGTGTGGGTAAACTAAATAATTTATAGATTCCTCAGGAAAGCTGAGTATGATTAATTGGCCTTGTGTCATGGATCGGTTGTTACCTACCTTAGGTTTTCTTATAACAAATTCTATTTTCTGTTTCTTTTTTCATTTTATGCTGCAGTTACTCAGAATTGAGGAAGAACTCGGTAGCCAGGCTAAATATGCTGGAGAAAACTGGAAATTGCCATGATTACTCAAAACCAACTGCTTGCTAGCAATCATGAATCAACCGCGTGGCTAGTCTCTCCTTGGGCTTTATGCTTTAGATGTTGAAGAGTTAAACTCATTTTGATCCGTACTCGGTAAATTTTCATCAGCTGAAGATGATGCTGATACACTAATACAAGATGAGCTGTGAGCTAGGACCTGTTTTTTTATTTTCAATATTGTATATTTTTTTTATAATTTATTTTCTGGGCAGAAGACTTTGTTTTGAAAGTTTCATTTGTTTTCGTTTGGAATTCAGGAGTTGCTGTAAAGGTGTGATTATTCAGTGTGACTAATAATGTTAACCTAAAATTTTATTCTTTAACTTTCTTGTTTGGTGCGCCTTTCTTTGAACAATGGCAAATGAATGATGAGGTTTCATTTTGTTGTCACTTCTGTACTCATATTTGGTAAATTATGATTTGGTTTCAACTCGGTTGCAAACAATTCCCAGGTTTTTGTCAGAATCAATGGAATGTCTGATATTAGACGTTCTTTGCATAATATAAATTAGGGCAGGTAACACTAAAATACCCTAATTATCGTGTTATAACTAAAATGCCTTAAAAGTCTTTTTTTTTTATTACAGTAGATTACCTTAACAGCTACTTTTAAGGGTAGTCTACTGAAAAACATCCCCGTAAAAATCATATTTGAGGTATTTTACTATAATTAAAAGGATTTTGAAGTATTTCAGCGAAAATCCTGATAGCTAAGGGTATTTTAATGTAATTTACTCTATAAAGTAATAATGGAGGAGCAAATTGATGTCCTTGTTTTGAATCATTGCGCTGAGTAGATAAACCTCAAATTTGCGCTATAACTAGCTAGGCCTCCATACTAAATCCAAAATCAATAAAAAATCGTGTTATAACTTAAAAGTCTTTTTTTATTATAGTAGATTACCTTAACAACTACTTTTAAGGGTAGTCTAGTGAAAAATATCCCCGTAAAAATCATAGTTGAGATATTTTACTATAATTAAAAGGATTTTGAAGTATTTTAGTGAAAATCCTGATAGCTAAGGGTATTTTAATGTAATTTAATCTATAAAGTAATAATGGAGGAGCAAATTGATATCCTTGTTTTGAATCATTGCGCTGAGTAGATAAACCTCAAATTTGCACTATAACTAGCTAGGCCTCCATACTAAATCCAAAATCAATAAAAATCATATTAATATAAAGAGGTTAATGGAGAAAATAGGCCATAGGAGGGAATTTCCTCCTATGGCGTCGAAAAAATACACCCTCCTTAATTTTTTCCGACGATCGGCACCCACCATCTTCATCGTTATCATCTAAGATGTGGATACACCAAATTTCATGTGATTCTACAACTTTTTCACCGTTGATTTAGTGAGTTCAAAATTAATGGTTTACCGACAATATAACTTTTTACACTGCTAAATCAACGGTGAAATGGTTGTAGAATCACATGAAATTTGGTATGCCCATATCTTAGATGATAACGATGAAGATGGTGGGTGCCGATCGTCGGAAAAATTGAGGGAGTGTATTTTTTCAACATCATAGGAGAAGATTCCCTCCTATGGCATCTTTCCTCCATTATTCTCTATTATAAAAGTTTATTGTTATATGATTTATAAGTTGTAATGTCTTATATGTATGAACTTCATATGTAAAATATATACGTAAAATATATGAAAGATTAAGTTGCAAATACTTCGGTATTTTTTTAGCTTTGCAATATTTTCCTTGATATATGAAAATCACGAAATTAAAAGTCTACAGATTTTTCTTCTTTCGGTTTCTCAATATTTTGCTTGTTAAAGCGCACGAAATGTACAAAATCATAAAAAAAAATGGTTTTTTCCTTCAAATTTTCAACATTTTGCTCGCTATAGCATATGAATATTGCGAAAATTTAAAATCTCAAAATTTCCCTTCTCTTTGGTTTTTCAAATTTTGCTTGCACATATTTTAAAAATAAAATATTTTTTGTTTTTTAATATTTTCCATAATACACACACAAATCATACAAATCGTAAAATTTTCAAAAATCTCATTTTTTTTTTGTTTTCTTCCTGTTTGCAATATTATGCATGCACAAAAAAATCATGAAGTTTTCAAAAATCTCAAATTTTTATGCTTTCTTCGGTTTTTTAAATATTTTGCAAGCCAGCATATGACAATAGCTAAATTTACAAAAATCCCAAAATTATTTGTTTCCATGAAATATAAAGTATTTTGCACACTACCACAAGAAAAATGCATAATTTTAAAAAACCTTAACATTTTCATTGTTTCAATATTCGGTTATTATTGCACATGAAAATCAATAAAGTTTCAAAAATCTCAAACATTTCTAATTTCTTTAGTTTTTCTATATTTTGCGTGTTATATCACACCAAAATCACGAAATTTTGAGAATTGTCAAAAAAGTTTAAGCTCTTTAGATTTTCAATATCTTACTTGCTAATCAGACGAAAATAGCGAAATCTACAAAAAAAAAACCCCAGAATTTTTATTTCTTTCAAATTTTCAATATTTTTCATTCCATAGCAAATGAAAATCGTGAATTCTTTTTTCAAAAAATTATTTTCATCAAAATTTTAATATTTTGCTTGTTTGCATATGAAAATCACGAAATTTTAAAAGATCTTAATATTTTCTTTTTTCTTTGTTTTTTTAAAATATTTTTCTCGCTAGCATACAAAGATAGCGGATTTCTCAAAAATATCAAATTTATCACACGAAAATCACTACATTTTAAAAAAATTCGAAAAAGGTGTGTTTTCTTTGGTTATAGAATTATTTGTATGTTATATAACACATGAAAATCACGAAAATTTAAATCTTAAAATTTTTGTTATTTTGCTTGTTATATCAAGCATGAAAATTGCAATATTTTCAAAAATCCCATTTTTTTTATTTTCTTCGGATTTTCAATATTTTATTTGTTATAGAAAACAAAAATCTCAAAATATTTTGAATATTCTTAAAACAAATTTGTTTTCTTTGTTTTTTTCCAATATTTTGCATGATATAACACATCTAAATCGCAAAAATATTCCTTTTCTTCATTTTCTGTTATTTCGCATGCTATATATAGCACAAAAAAATCTTGAATTTTCAAAAATCTCATAATTTTTTTTATTTTCGTTGGTTTTCCACTATTTTACTTGCTCATCATACTTTTGGAGAACTTTCGGATGTCAAAGACACAAAATATTATGTAAAAGAAAAAAAGAAAAAAATACCAATTGCTGTTAAGAACTTAACAGTATAAAAAATCCGATTCAAGTGACCGAGACTCTGAATGGTTGGGAACCCTGGCAATACAAGAAAATCGAATAATTTTTAAAAACCTTAAAATTTTGCACGTAGTTGCACACGAAAAAACGAGAAATTTTAAAAATCTCAAAAATTCCTTTTTTTTGTTTTTCAATGTTGGTTTTTATAGCATACGAAAATATCAAAATCTTTCAGAGATCTTAAGAATTTTCTGTTTTTGCCAATTTTTTCAATATTTTTTGTTTACTACAGCCCAAAAAATTCGTGAAAATTTCAAAAATCTAAATATTTTATGTTGCCTTCTGTTTTTCATATTTTATATACTATAGCATAAGAAAATCGTTCTATCTTCTTCCGTTTTTTGATATTATGCATGCTATAGCATTCAAAAATCGCTAGATTTTCAAAATTTCATATTTTCTGTTTTCATTAAAGTTTTAACATTTTACATGTTATATTACACATGAAAATAATGATTTTTTTTTCCGAAAATGTAAATATTTTCTATTTTCTTTGGTTTTTATATATATTTTTTGCAACATCAAATTTGAATCAAGAAATTTTTACCTACAAAAGTTTTTTTAAATTTTTTTTTTAATATTTACATTCTATAGCACACAAAAATCTTTATTTTTAAAAAAAATATTTTACTTTAAGTAGTGGGAGAAAAAATAGAAAGAGATTTTACAGAAAAGTGCAGATAAAAATAATTCTTATTATATAAATGTAGCAGTATGGGATAAAAGAGTAATAAATATTAAATAAAAAGGCAATAAAAAGTTTTCATAACCCAGATGAAGCAAGAGAACTAAATTGGAAACTAGATAATGAAATATTTCAAGGAATTTTCTTTCATTTAACTTTATATATAAAGGAAACGGAATATACCATGTAGGGTTGCATCCATAATCACAAATTCGTCGTTCGGGTATAATTCGGCGAGGTCGAAAATTCGGATTCAGAGAACTATTCGGAAAAAATCGGCAGGTATTTGGAAAAGATTCGGTAAGTGTTCGGAAAATGTTCGGGAAGGATTTCGAGCAAGAAATTAATATATGGGATGCTAGGTTTTGATTTTGTGAATTATTTGCTGTTTTTTGAATTATTCGCTGTTTTTTCACATAATTCGGGAATAATTTGCGAATTATTCAGCCCGCCGATTAATTCGGCTGGTCAAAAATTCGTGAATTATTGCGAATTCGATGAATAATTCGCGAATTATGTGACTATGGTTGCATCCGGATCGGATATGTATCGGATATGAGAATTACCATATCCGTATCTGCTTTCTAGTTTCGGATATGGATATGGTCCGATAAGAAATATTCATATCCGTATCCGGGAAAAATGGATACGGATACGAAGCGGATATTAAAGAGACGGATACGGATACGAATCGGATATTTGTATAAATAACATATAATATAAAAAAATATAAATGTGAAGTAAAATGTGTATGTAATCGATATATTTTCTTTGAATACTTATTTAATATAACTTAAAAAATATTTGATGAGACAAATTTATAAGAAAATGAATAATATATGAATAAATAAAAATGCTAACAATATACTGAATATAATTAGTGTATTTTAAAACAATTTTATAGAAAAAATTAATGGAACAATATGTCTTAATAGTCTTTTAAATGCATCGGATATAAAATAATTAAAAAACGTATGGTTTAAATAGTCATTTTAAGGGGGGAAATAATGTAAAAAGATATATTTTCTTGTATTTTTATGTAAGGGGGGAAATAATGTAAAAAGATATATTTTCTTGTATTTTTCTGCGGATATCCGGATCCGCATCCAGACATATCTGTATCCATATTTGGATTCACATATCCGGATATCCGTATCTGGATAATTTTGCTAAAACTATATCTGTATCTGTATCTGGCAGAATATTTAAATATATATCTGTATCCGGAAGAATATTTAAATATATATCCATATCCGTATCCGGCCGGATATCAAAATATGTATCTATATTCGGTTGATATGCTGATCCGGATGAAACCCTAATATCGTGGCATGGTAGGATTGTAGCAACCGTAAATTTCATGTACTTTCCTTAAATTTTACCTTCCATTAATAAAGGCCTTTTCTTTGAATCACTTGAATATTAATTTATTTCTTTTCTAAAATAATATATGAAACTCTTGTGTTTATAGGTTTTAACCTTGCCTTGGTAATTCATAAGTCACGAGTTTGAATCCTAGTATTTTCTTATTCTTATATTATTTTTCTTTTATATTTCTTTTTTTCTTTATTTCTCACTTCACGTGCATAAATATTTGATATTTTATTAAGCGAAAGCTATCTTTTTAGAAAAGTTTAATTGGATTTGGTAAAAATAAGATTGGTAAATCTACAACATTGATTTTATATGTGTATGTGCTTTTGTGATGAGTTTATCTTGAAAGGGAAGAGAAAAACTTTAAATCAAATTTTAGTTTTTGGTTGTTTTGAGGATATGATCAAATTTACGCATCAGATAGATTTTTTTTTAAATTTTTTTTTAAGTTAGAGATATGATGATATTTCAAATCTCTTTTCAAAGATATTTTAAATATAAAAATAAGATAAAGTCTTATTTCAATTATATTTCTTTCATATATTTTGAAAAGATATGGGAGATCTCTACCTAATTATATTTTAAAGATTTTGAAGAGCTTGTTCTTAATATGGTTCAAAAATATTTTGAAAAGATTCTTATTTTAAAGATTTTGAAAAGTTTGTTCCTTATACGGTTCAAGAAATAATTTTGAAAGTATGACATGATTATTTGTAACGACCGTAATTTTGTGTGCCTCATTTGCTTATTATTTTTTTGAGTTTAAATCCTTAAAAATCTTGTAATGTTTATTTTTGTATTTATTATTTAAATATGTCTCATTTCACTTTTTATTTTTTGTGTTCCTAAGTATATAAAAATATTTTAGTTTTTACGAATTCTTCGCGTGCTTATAAATCTTTATATATATTTCGTTTTATTAAATCGGTTTCATATCTTTGTAGGTTTTATTTATTATTATTATTAGTTCTTATTCTGTCGTTTTTATTTTCTATTTTTTTATTTCTGTAAAATTCTCTGTAAATATTGATATTTTTTAAAACCCCTCTTTAAGTAGTTAGATTTAATCTAATCCAATCATAACCCTAATCTAAGCCTATAAGTAAACCTTTTGGCTTCAAACCCTAATTTTTCCTTCATCTTTTTCTATGCCTCTTTTTTTATATATATATTTCCTATCTTCAAACCCTAGCCTAAGGAACCCATAATCGAAGAAAGAAGAAAAGGCCAACGATCCACGACAGTAGTCTTAAAATCGGATTCGAGAATATCTCTACTAGGTTGACAGCTTGATATAAAGATCAAGTTTGCCTAATATAAATTCCGTCTTTTCTCTCTTTTTCGTGATCTCGTCGCTGCTCGAAAATCATGTCCATGTCATAAAGGCGTTTTTTTGTTTTAATTAAAGTCTCCATGATTATTTTTAAAGTTGTTTTAAGAAAGAAAAAAAGATTCTTTTTATTAAAGTGATAATGATAATTCATCTGTTTATTTTCTTATGTTTTCGCACCCCATGTCACGGGTGTTTAGGCTATGATGTTTGTTCATTATGAATTTTTTTGGTTTATATCCTATGTCACTTTTACTCAATATTTTTCGTTAAACCTAAAAACCGTTTTAAAGACCTTTTTCGAAGAGCCATAACTCTCTCTTCAAATATCAAAATTAAGTATTTTCAAATTGTTTTGACAACTAGATCAGAAAATCTAGATTTTCTTAATTCAAATGGACCTCTGAAAACCGACGAAATTAATCTAATTCTGTCTTTTAAAATTGTGTATCGAATCTGGAGAGAATATGTCCTGATCTGCGCATTGCTTTTAAAAATGTCATAACTCGAACTACAGAACTCGGTTTCGACAAACCTTAGATGTATGGATACCAAATTGACAACCCTAGAAATTTTTTATATAACCCGAGACTC
Organism: Agapanthus africanus; assembly: GCA_030015575.1. Classification (NCBI taxonomy): domain Eukaryota; kingdom Viridiplantae; phylum Streptophyta; class Magnoliopsida; order Asparagales; family Amaryllidaceae; genus Agapanthus; species Agapanthus africanus. The sequence continues at coordinate 253,949,578 of CM057341.1, forward strand.
ATAAATGTGTATATCCACCCGATACATGCTTTGCAAGTCATCCCTTCCATACTATCCAGAAAATAAAAAAACTGTTTTAAACCCTTAGATTAAAATAATTGTAACTATAATTTCAGAGATTCAAATCATATAAACTCAAGTTATTTAGATAACCAGACTGAAAGACCTACTTGTTCCTAAATCAACTCGAGATCTAGAAACCGATAAAAAATATCACAAATTACGTTTTTAAAACATATGTCGGTGTTGGACATATTCTGATCTGCTCTGCGTAGCGATACTAAAACGCGTCTATCTCCCAAACCAGTAGTCGGAATTAGACAAGACTTGAACCCATGTCTACTTAACACCTAGGACTATATTTCTTGTTTTATTCCTGAGTTTATATGAAATGAGTAACTAATAGTTTCCAGTATTTTTTTAAAATATTGTTTCTGGTTTATGCTTGGATATTTCACTTTGTATCATTCATTCCTTGTGAACTTGTGACTGATTTTCTGGCCTGAAACTTGATTATAGTGATTGTAATTTCATGCTACGTGTATGTATAAATGTTTTGCATTACACCTTGAACTTGACATGACTCTGTGACTACATGAATCTGCGAACCAGTGAATCTCTTATGAACTTGAACAAATTGCATGTATCCATTATGAACTTGAACAAATTGCATGTATCCATGAACCTGTATTAACTTATAAATAGTTTTGACCAAATATTTTCCGGAGGTGTTAGGATAGTTGGGGATGAGTCGTTCAATTGCTTCGGAGTCGCTTACATGTATCATGTATCATCATCATCATCATGTATGTTGTGGTCCTTAGCCAGAAAGGTACATTACAAGTATTATTATTATATGTATCTTGTATGATGTGGTACCTAACCGAAAATGTACATTACTAACTAGTACAAATCTGATGAAGCGGTTGAACACCATGTCTTAATTCACCTTAGAATAAGGATCCTATATACAAACTACCATGCTATATTCAGCTATTCATGACATATTCTCTCCATGCTTGTATATTAATTCCCTGACCTATACTATAATGTTTATTCTACTGTTGTATACTGGATTGTCATTCATTCCTGATACTATACCTTGTTGTTAAATGTTTCCTCCTTATAAGCATTGCTTTCTTTTATGTCTTTTGTTATCATTCTTGCATGCATGTCATGACCCAGAATTGGAACGTGACTAGCACTTGAATCACGTGAAGTCTATAGAACCCCACTGTGACCCAAGTAAGCCGAAAGCCTAGAAATCTAAATCCTTTTAGGAAAATATTGGAGGTGAAGTTTTGAAATAAAGGTATAATGAAATTAAGTTCTTTCTTTAGATGAATAAGTAATGTTATATGAAAATACAAGTGGGTTGTGTACTATAGTTGAAAACATTTTTGTCATTTAAAATTTGGGCAGCACCTCCTTTGTAAATTTTGATCCAAAAACAAAACATAACAACAATAGTATAGGCATCCCCAAGCGAGAGCTAGCTCTTCGCCAATTGGCGGAAACAACCACACGAAAACAAATCTGCGACGCCTAAAGTGAAGATCAAACACAGAAAGAAAATAAAGGAAACCGAAACATTATCAAATCAAATATAGGAATATATACAAGTCTCGACTCAAGATACAAAGAATATACAAACCGATCTCTAGGGCTACCAAATATACATAGTCTGGCTGATGGAGCTTTTAACTAGATACAAATAAATAAAGAATATACAATGGTGGTTACGTTCTGTACTGTAACCCACCTACCAATGCAAATCACCCAGAAAGAGTATTATGCCAGCAAGCCGCTACTGAATCCGAGTGGTCGATCCTGCAAGAAAACTGTGGCACAACTGGGGTGGGTTGCCAACTCGTGAGTAGAAGAAATCACCAGGTATAAATCGAATGTATGACGATCTCTTAGGTCATACAGTAATATAATAATAATAATAATATCGAGTGATAACAAGGGTCCTAGAGTAAACATAAGTATAATAATACTAATATAATTGTGTCCGTGTCACAATCTGGTACCGTGTCATCTATATCATATATGTGTGTATAGGTGTATCATCCAACGTGTGTCCATCAACGACACACCAAATCATCATAAAAATCCTGAGTACCCAACATCGACACTCGAAAACATCATAAAACCCGTGTCCAGTATCGATACGTAAATCCTCATATCTCGGGCGCCGTCTCATCGGATCGGCCCTCAAATCCATCTGATCACACGACTTTGGTCGGTATCCTCCGGATATCCGCCGAGCCTTGTACTATCACCGGTCGGTAGTGCTCCCCTGCCGGGCTCAACGTCTCTCTATACGATCTTCTTGCTCCAGGTTACCGTACCGGGTCCACCATGTACCCGATACGATGCCTCCTCTCTCCTCGAATCGGGTATATACATAACTCAGAACCGAGAAAACCTCATGGTGGACGCCACACATCATATCAAAAGAAACCGTATTTTTAAAACAATCATAAATTTTCAAAATGTATCTGCGGTTTCTCAAATCCAAAAATCTCATAAAAATCGAAATCTCATAAGTATGAACCAATAATGAAACAATAAGTACAGGCATAGAACAAATCCGTAATACATAACCAGTGTGTTTATATCAGTGTGGTATCTAAGTAGGTATGAAAATGCGATAACTGAACTAGTAAGTGTGGTATAGGTACTAAACAATAACTAAACAGCTACAGGTTACTAAGTTATATGGTGAAGTAACGATTTCTAATGTATACGTGGCATGGAAATTATCGACGACGAGTGTGTGAGCCGGCGAGTATGCGTATGTGCAACATGCGCATCATCGGTAATGGTGTGTGTGTCCTAATAGACGATGTCATACAAGATGAGGAAAAGAACGTGTATGTATACCGCAAAATGAGAATAATACGAGTATAGCAGAAAAAGGAAATTGTAAATGCAACAGTATAAAATACATAACTACATATGAGCCATACAGTTATAGTTTAAAATAGTACGTGTTTCCCCCAATCAGAGCAAGGCTCTACTGAATTTTGAAAATTCAAAATTCGAAGCAACGCTTCGGTTTCCGTGCGCAGCGCGCAATTTGCCACATGGCAGAGATTGATTCGGCAGCGTAATGCCCGAGACAGTGCGTCCCATCAGAGCAAGGCTCTTCAGAAAACAAAATTAAGACTTAAACTGCGCAAATGCATGGATGCGTGACACGTGTCTGCGCAAACGCACGGATGCGAGACGCGTGTCTGCGCAGTTGCGCAATCGCAACTGCGCAAGCACACGGATGCGCAACACGTGTTTGCGCAAACGCGTGGATGCGCGACGCGTGTCTGCGCAGTTACGCAATCGCAACTGCGCAAACACACGGTTGCGCAACACGTGTTTGCGCAAACGCGTGGATGCGCGACGCGTGTCGGCGCAGTTGCGCAATCGCAACTGCGCAAACACATGGATGCGCAACACGTGTCTGCGCAGTTGCGCAATCGCAACTGCGCAAGCGCACGGATGCGCGACACGTGTTTGCGCAAACGCGTGGATGCGAGACACGTGTCTGCGCAGTTGCGCAATCGCAACTGCGCAAGCGCACGGATGCGCGACACGTGTTTGCGCAAACGCGTGGATGCGAGACACGTGTCTGCGCAGTTGCGCAATCGCAACTGCGCAAGTGCACGGATGCGCGACAAGTGTCACGCGCTGGTGAGTTGCGCAGCAACTGAATGAAAATTTAAGTGGATCTTTTCTGTTCTCCTGTAAAACAGGGACCCTTGATCTCTGATCCAATGGTGGGAAAATTCCCAAAATAATTCAGGAAAGATTTTGTTAACAAATCCAACAACTTTGTGGGCACTATAAATAAGACCCAGACCTCATTAAAAAGGCATCAACTTCTGAGAAAAAAAGAGAGCTGGTGAAGATTAAGAACAGAGAAGAAGAAACAAAGAAAAGAGATAGAATTTCTGAAAAGAAAAAAAAAGAAATAAAAAAAAAAAGAATAATAAATAGTGCCTTGCACTTGATATGAACCCCTGGTTCTAAAAAAAAAATATAATAATAAAAGAATAAAAAAAATAGTGCCTTGCACTTGATATGAACCCTTGGTTCTGTATGATCAGGAAAAAACAAGAACTTGTTTTTCTTAGATCCAAATTCAAATCAAAAGTGCCATGCACTTGTGTTCTTAAACCTAAAGGTTTCTAGGGTTTCTGCAACCCCTTGTTTTGGGCCTGGCCCAAATTAAATTGCAGAATAAATAAAAGGGCAAGGCCCTGTTGGGAAAATTCCTGAGTTTCTGCAAACTCATTAAAAGGGCCTGGCCCAAACTAAATTATAAAACATCTCTTGAGTTCCTGCAACTCATCATTTAAAAGGGCCTGGCCCAACTCAAGAAAATTATTGAGTTTCTGAAACTCATTATTTAAAAGGGCCTAGCCCAATTGCAGAATAAATAAAAGGGCAAGGCCCTGTGTGGAAAATTCCTGAGTTTTTTGTAACTCATTATTTAAAAGGGCCTGGCCCAAATCAGATTTGCAAAATAATGAAAGGGGCAGAGCCCTGTTTAGATTGATTCTTCTAATCGGGCAGAGCCTAAAATAAAAATTGGACTTAACCCAATCCTGGCTGTAAGTCCTTAAATTAAATGCCTCTCATAAACCAAGTCACGACCAGTCCGAGGGTACATCTCCAAACTCCTTTGACATCTGTCGTTGTAATTTCTCAACGACGTCAAAGAGGCGACGGGTCCCAACGACCACTCATCTAATATCGGACCGAAACGTCCCTAAACTAATATCGGACCGAAACGTCCCTAAACTAATAACGGACCACTACGTCCTTAAACTGGCGACGGACCGAAACGTCCCTAAACTAACATCGGACCGAAACGTCCCTAAACTAACATCGGACCGGAACGTCCTTAAACTAACATCGGACCGAAACGTCCCTAAACTAACATCGGACCGAAACGTCCCTAAACTAATATTGGACCACCACGTCCCTAAACTGGCGATGGACCACCATGTCCCTAAACTGGAAAGTGGACCACTACGTCCCTAAACTGGAACAATAGAGCCTCCAAATGCTCTTTTGCCGGATCTAAACGGTCCCGTTTAAGTTGATCTTAGCCCCAAACACGGCTAGCGCATCCTTAGACATTTAAATGAATGATAAAACCCTCAATCAGCTTTGGTTCAAGGGTACATCTCTGAGCCCCTCTGACACCTATCGTTGTAATCCTTCAACGATGTTAGAGAGGTGATGAGTCCCGATGGCCATAAATTAAATGAATCACCACGTCAGGTTGATCTTAGTCCAAAGCAAGACTAACGTATCCTTGACGAATGTTTAAGTTGATCTTAGTCGCAACGCGACTAATGTATCCTTAAACTAAAAACACCAAACCCAAATCTAAGTAAATACGGATTTGGACTAATCCACGTCCTACGGGCGACGGTATTACTCAGTCTCCGTATACAATCCACGGGCAACCACAAACAAAACAAACACCCACGACACGAAGTGAAATTCTGGAGAAGGAGAAAGTTGTTACCGCGATGCGGTAGCGTAATTAACTGCAGGGGCTTGCGCCTGCAGGGAAGAGCGTCCCCACAATCAAAAACCCCTCAAGCGAGGGGGAATCTGACAAAGTCTGCTACATCGGTCGCATCCGTCTAAACCTCCGATACACGGTGCCATAAATCAACTTGGCATCTTCGGAGAGGTAGACGGATAAAACCAAATAGCATCTGCCCCGAACCGCCAGGACTTCGCAGTCTTGTGCGCAGCCGTTCGGAGGGGAACAGATTCTGGCACGCCCGGTGGGACCTTTTCCTCTTTCCACTCCACACTTCGTGTGTCGTGTTCGCGAACGAATCGCGATTTGCTGTGGTTGCCTGTGGATTCGAGGTACTAAGATTTGGTATCTTGCTTCGTGCAGGAAACAGAAGATCAATGGCTTCAGACTGCACTACCTGCAACTGCATCTCTCGCTCCATCCCGTCCGGAGGAGTGACTTATGGGCCCCAAGCGGCCTCCCTTTTCAAGATGCCAGTGGAGCAAGTAACTCAGGCCACCGCTGGATTGTTCTTCGGGACTATGCTCCCATTGATAAGCTTCAATGCCCCAATAACATCGCAAGAAGCTCCAAAGAAGTTGGTCTTCGACCGACTTGCCACTGCCGCGACCCCTCTCAACGAGTCATCCAACTCCACTGCTTCAGGTTTTAATGGATTAGGTCAGAGCTCCATCGGGCCCATGAAGAAGCCTGCCATACCAGAAGGCGTTATCCCGAAACGGATAGCCATCCCAACTCCCGTTCCTGGCAAAATCACCAAGGTTGCTTCCCATGTTCAGAAGTCCGCTTCTGACAAGTTGGCCGTCCCCGCTCAACGGACGTCGATCTTTAAAAAGCTGGTACCGGTATATTCTGACCAACACAGGGGGCATGAGGAGGTCACCCCTATAGCTGAAACAACTCCATCAGCACGACATGCTCGACGTCGCTACTGGCGCCGAGTGAAGAAGGCTGGGGACAACTCCCCCTCTGGGCTTACTCGTCCAACTCTAATGGTTGGGATCGATACTGCTGTTCCAACCAAGAACAGCTTTGAACTGCTCAATAAGGTGCGCAGAAACTCTCCTACTGCGATGTTGAAACGAACTCCTTCACCTGTGGAGAATACTCCAGAGAAGAAGCTAGAGAAACCCCCTCAACGGCTGTCCTCTAAAGTTTACAAAGTCTGGCGAAAGGTTCAAGACTCCGTGATTGACTCAGACCACTTCCGTCGCCAGAAAAGGGCGAAGGTGGAAAAAGACAAGAACCCCCCCATTAAACGGCAGGGGGCAACAAATGCTAGGATGCCCACTTCAGCGGCTCCTTCAACCTCAAAAGTCCATAAAAGGAAATGACCAGAGAAAGCTCCCGCGACGATGACAAAATCTAAAAGCGGCGAACCCAAACGCCCCAAGTCAGGGGGCATGATAGTACATACGGTCTATATGGCTTCGGGAAAAGAAGAAAGTCGTACTTCTACGGGCCACCGACCGCTTACCCGGTCAGTGACCAAGTCTCAGGAGCAGCAACAAAAGCTCCAGGAGATGATGACTACAATGGCTGCACTCACGGGGCCAAAAGAGAATCCTGAGACGTCCTTAGATGAACGCCAAGAGGAAGAGACCGACGCTGAGTTCCTCCGCCGAACACTGGAAAAGAGAGACAAAGAGGCTGCGGAACAGGCAGCCAACATAAAGAAAATTGCCCTCCTGTTCCAGGATGTGGTGGGTATGATGATTCAACCAGATCCACCTGTTGGAGATCCTCCGATCATTCTTGAAGATGATAGGGGAGAGACATCGAATCCTCTACCGGCTCTATCCGCAGCTAAAGAGGATACCATATCAAAAGCTGATTTGGATGAATATATTGCTCAACAAATACGGGTGCATCAGGCGGCCGAAGCAGCCGGCCACGTTGTAAAAACGGGACGGCCATATCCGGGCTGGTATGACCAAATCAAGTACCCGCCAGGTTACACAATTCCTAAGTTTCATGTCTACAAAGGGACCGGCAATCCCCATCAACATGTTGCCCAGTTCAGGGCGCTTTGTGGTAACACTGGAGGCGACGACAAACTCTTGCTGCGCCAATTCGTTGGAAGCTTATCAGATACGGCTTTCGAGTGGTATTCCGAGCTCCCCAACGACTCTATTAAAACCTTTGCGGAGATGGAGCTGCTCTTCACCCAACGTTTTGCAAGTGCCAGCGAGCGTACCCCGATGACGGCACTGATCAATGCCAGGGTAAAACCCGGCGAGACATGGGTTCAGTACGCTATACGGTGGCGTAATCTATGGTCTAAGTGTGAACAGCGCATAGAAGAAGCCCCTGCGGTGGGAATGTTTGTTGGAACACTCGATCCACAAGCAACCATTTCACAATTTATGATGTTCTTCAAGCCGACTTCCTTCCAGGCTTTGATCGACAAATTGGCGCAGATGGACCAGATGGGCCATAAACCTCCTCTCCCGAAGCCGGATTCCCGAAACGACAAAGGAAAGGGAAAAGCGATCGTCGTCGCTAATGCCCAACAACAACCGAACGATTCGAAGCCGGTTGCTCGTCCAAATAATACACGCCCGTACGTACCCCTTGAGGACAGGATGGGACGGGCTTACTCCTTCCCCCGTGATAAAACAAGGAGGTTATTCGAGCTGGCATTGCGCAACAGGCTCATAAATCTGCCAGATCCAAAACGTCCGTCGCAACCAAGTGACGTTAACGATCCTAATTACTGCCCTTATCATAGAGTGTTGGGACATCCAATCGAAGACTGTTACGTCTTCAAAAATTGGCTGGAGAATCAGTACCGTCAGGGCAAATTTGCGCTATCTGACAAATGGAAGGTGAACCCTCCGCAGCCCCACACCTATAAGGGGACGAATACGCCAGGGGCAACGTGCTCCGTCATTGAAGAGGCTCCCTGGGAGGTTGTATTATCAGCCAAAACGAGGAGAATGCTAAATGATCTTCAAACCTGCCCAGCAGTCAAGTGGAAGAATCCCTTGGAACCGCAGGTGATTGAGGGGATGTTGAAGCCACGACCGACTCCGAAGACCGATGGTAGTAGTTCAAGCGTTCATAGCCAGCCGTCAAAATCTTCGAAAAAGAAGAAGAAGAAATCTAAGAAGCCCGTGAAGCCTGGCGACAAGCGCACGGACTTACAAAAGCAAATCGATGCGCTGGATGAATATAACCAAAAGGCGCGAACTCCCACTATGCTCCAAGATTTCCTTGATCACGTCTTCCAAAAAGAAGATGAAGGAGAAAGTTCATCGGATGAATCTGACGAATATGTAGCAAGCTGTCATATGATCTCCCATTCGACCACGAACGATGAAGGAACTTCTGGCACTGAAACGCTGGGGGCAAATGCCGAATCAAGAACCCCAGGGTTACCAGTTGAAACGATCAGCGCGTTTCTTAATGAAGCTCGGTTGAAAAGCAAGGCTGATCGAGAACGCGAGACGGCTATATTCGAAAGGTTTAAGCGTCAGCGACTTGAGGAAGGAGCTGAAATGATCCCGTTGGAGCAAAATGCCTCCACCGCTGACAAAAGCCAATTCTAGATAAAAAAGAAGTTCGCTAAGGCCATATCAATGGGCATGAAGCTACCACCCTCTGAAGAAAAAGTTACTGGCGCGGTAGAAATGCACCCCTCTTATTGCTTATACCATCAGAAGGTCTCACATTCCACCCAAGATTGCAAAGCTTTCAATGGATGGTGGCAAGGATACGTCGCTAATCGACAACGATTTAAACGGGAAAAACGTAAAATTCATCGAGAGCAAAGAAATACGACTAAAGAACTTGAAAGAACTGCCGGCAATTGTCACATGGTTAACACTACCGGGTCACAAGTGCTTACATTTGGGAGCGACTCCGATGAAGAGCTAGAGCTTGGTCCCCTCTTCGAAGAATTCATTTCGGGAAAAGAAAAAGAACCAAAGGCCTGCGAGAATATACAGCTGCGCAATCGAACATTACCCGAAAAGAACCTCGGACCCTTGAATAAGAAAAACAAAGGGAAAGAGAAGGTCTCTGAAGACATCGCTTTGGATGACCAAGTTGCGAAAGAGTTAACCGCCAAGAATCCCCCAAAAAGGAATAAAGTAGATTACAATGTCTTGGCGCATCTGAGAAAGCTACCCTCACAACTCAGCATTCTCGATGCCCTATTGCTATCAAAAGAGGCGAGGGATTCTTTGATTAAGGCCCTACAAGATCCGGACCAGTTCCAAGCCTTCCTAGCCGAACAAAAGATGAAGGATGAATTGGAAGAGATGCACACAGCCGACGTTGCTTTTGGTGATGAAGACCTTCTCCTCGGAACGTGTGAACACAATCGCCCACTTTATGTCTCAGGATATTGCCATGACATAAAGATAGGAAAAATCTTAGTCGATAACGGATCGTCTGTCAATTTACTCAATGTGCGAGTGTTAAAAGAGATTTGCATGAGTGTCCAACACCTCGCCCGAGATAAAATCACCATCTCCGGTTTCGACTCTCAATCCTCAAAGACTCTTGGATCTGTGATTTTGACGCTACGCTTCGGGGTGCTCGTCACAGACATCAAATTCCATGTTATAGACGCCAAGACGTGCTACAATGCTCTGCTCGGCCGACCATGGCTACACGAATACAATATCATCCCTTCTACACAGCATCAGTGCATGAAGTATTCTAGGGACGGCCTCGAGTACACAGTGGCAGGAGAGTTGAATCCATTTTCCGTGAACGAAGTTCGCAAGTATGAAGATGCCAAATACTTCCTACCGAGTTTCGAAGACACGGAAAGGTGTCACAAACCGGAGAACAAAACTAACGCAACCATCCCTGTCTTCGGCAGTGACACCGAGGAGGAGGAGGATATAATTTATTCAGGTCCGTCCCAGTCCACCAGGCCAGGACCATCTGTTCCTTCATTGATCTTCGGTAGTGACTCAGAGGATGAAGTTCATGCTGTATTCCCCGCTCGGCCCTCAATACAGATTTCCACCGATGAAGAGCGAAGTCTGCAGGTAAACATGGTGCCGCTTGAACATTACAAAGAACTGGATGCACTCGACACCAACAGCGTAGAAGAATTGCAGACATTCTATATCCCTCCCGGAAGAAAAGGCGAAAAGGCAATCCTATTCTACCGTGCTGAAGAAAACAAGGTGGAAAAAGAAATTTGGCATGGCGCGGATCCCACGCTCGACAAGCTTCAGCCTATCCGTCTTCCCAGATATTATACCGAAGGTTTGAAGAAACTGCTGAAACGCCAAGGGATGTCCTTCACACAGACCATCAGAAAAGCCAAATTCTATGACAAGGTCTGGAACGTTCCCGGAACTCAATGCAAACTGCCTAACGGGAGAACGGAAACAAAAGGGCTCGGGTACATCCGGCCAAAGAAACGGGAGTTAATAAACAGCTGTTATGCCATGTATGACTTTGATGAAGAAGCGGACGCTCAATGGGAAGACGCTAATCCTGAATCAGCAAGAGTTCCTGATGCAAGACCTCCCAGTCCATCGTCTGAAGACCAGATGAGCAAACTTATAAAGGATGCGAGTCAAAAAGCCCGAGATGATCACGATCGTGAAATGGCAATCTATGAGAAAGCCAAGACACAGCGTCTCCTTCGACAGGCAGTAAAGAACGAAGATGTTACCCCACGTCAGCCTGCTACAAAAAGGGTTCGACGCGAAAGCGAAAACAAGTCGAGGGGCCGAAAAGGTGCTCGACAACCACAAGACAGAGCTAAGAAGCCACGCATACGAGAGTCGAGCGTTATTGACCTAGCCCTTATGAAGAAAATGGGTCGAGCATACTCGTTTCCTCGGAACAAAACAAGGAAAATACTTGATCTTGCTCTAAAGCATCAAATGCTTACTCTGCCAGAGTCTAAACACCCTGAGCAAGCAGGCGAAGTCTCCAACCCAAATTATTGCTCTTACCATCGAGTAGTAGGGCATCCGCTTGAAGATTGTTTCACCTTTAAGAATTGGGTTGAGGACCAATATCAGCTTGGCAAATTCGCATTGTCTGACAGTTGGAAGGTAGCGCCGCCGCAAAAGCACGAACCCAAAAACACAAGAATAAAACCAACCCCGCATTGGGATTGGCAGAAAACTCGCAGCTGTCATGTGATAACAACATTAAAAGAAGGGTCCGAGGACATGAACGACTTCCCTTGGTGCTTTGAAAACGGCAGTGATGAGGTAATCTCAGAATTTCCCCCAGCTCCGAAAGAACTGGAGGACGGAATCCACACCACTGCAGATAATCTCAAGAAAATTGAGTTGGGGACGGAAAATGACCCGCGACCAACATTCATCAGCGAGCTGTTATCTGAAAAAAGGGTGACTGCGTTGAAAGATGTGCTTCTACAACACAAAGATTGCTTCGCATGGAACTATTCCGAAATGCCGGGACTAGATCCAGAAATTGCTGTACACAAATTGGCGATATCCCCGGACATCAAGCCAGTCAAACAGGCGCCAAGAAGAATGCGACTCGAGCTTGAGATGAGCATTAACGCCGAAGTCAAAAAGCTGATAGACTCTGGCTTCATCCAGGAAGTTCAATACCCTGAATGGATCGCTAACATCGTCCCAGTGATGAAGAAAAATGGGACAGTGCGCATATGCGTAGACTTTCGGGATCTTAATAAAGCCTGCCCAAAAGATGATTTCCCAGTGCCAGTTACTGAACTTATGATAGACAATACATCTACTCATGAGGTTTTCTCCTTCATGGACGGCTCGTCGGGGTATAACCAGATAAAAATGCATCCCGAAGACCAGAAGCACACAGCCTTCAGGACTCCTCTTGGTATATTTTGTTATAAAGTGATGCCCTTCGGTTTGAAGAACGCCGGTGCTACTTATCAGAGGGCCATGACAAAGATCTTCGACGACCTTATACACGAAATCGTTGAATGCTATATCGACGATCTCGTGGTTAAAAGCAAATCATACGGGGAACATCTCGAGCATCTGAAGACTGTATTTCAACGCCTTCGGCAGTACAACCTGAAGATGAATCCTCTTAAATGTGCGTTCGGGGTTTCCTCGGGCAAATTCCTGGGATTCGTTGTTCGACACCGAGGTATTGAAATAGATCCGTCAAAGATTAAAGCAATCATGGAAATGCCTCCGCCGAGGACTCTCAAACAGCTGCGGTCTCTCCAAGGGAAACTCGCATACATACGGCGGTTTATAGCCAACCTCTCAGGAAAATGCCGGCCATATAGTCACCTGATGAAGAAAGGAACCCCATTCGTTTGGGATCAAAAATGCCAAGGCGCACTAGACGAGATCAAGCAGTACCTGCAGAACCCGCCGGTGTTGGCTGCCCCGGTTAAGAGGAAGCCTCTCATTCTTTATACGACCGCCCTCGAAGGTTCCTTAGGCGCATTATGGGCACAAGAAAACGATCAAGGGAAAGAGAGGGCGCTCTACTACTTAAGTCGAGTGCTGCTGGGGGCAGAAAGCAACTATTCTCCCATTGAAAAACACTTCCTAGCATTGATCTTCGCAATAACAAAGCTTAGGCACTACGCGTTGGCCCATGAGGTCCGTCTGATTTCAAAGGTGGACCCTCTCAAATATCTAATGTCAAAAGCCATATTGACGGGACGACTCGCTAAATGGGCCCTGCTCTTGATGGAATTTTCGATAACATATCAACCTCTCAAGGCGGTAAAAGGTCAGGCCATCGCCGATTTCCTCGCTGAGCATCCCATACCTGCCGATTCTCCGTTAAATTGCGATTTGCCGGACAGACATGCGTTTGACGCAATCGACAGTGGTGATGCCCGTTGGGAGCTTTACTTCGATGGAGCGTCTTCTATGAAAAAGCACAAACAAAGTACGCCAATGATTAAATCGGGGGTGGGACTCATCTTCGTGACTCCCCAAGGAGGAATAATGCGCTTCGCCTTCTCCTTAACGGAACCAAGAACGAATAATGAAGCTGAATATGAGGCTTTGATAGCAGGCCTCGAGATCGCCATTGACATGGGAATTGAGAGCCTCCTCATATACGGGGACTCCCAACTGGTCGTCAGTCAAGTGAACGGCGATTACCAAACATGTAAACCGGAATTGGTAAAATACGGTGAAAAAGTGCAACAACTGCTAACCCAAATTCCCTCCTACACGTTGGAAAGCATACCGCGCGCGGAAAACAGCAAAGCAGACGCACTAGCCAAACTTGCTAAAGAACTGGCTGACGAGAACCTCGACGACGTTAGAATCGTGGTGCAAAGCCGTCGAGTGCTCGCCCCAACAGAAATATCTCCGGAATCGTCTGAAGAAAAAGGAGCGAAAGAGGAGACAACCCTGCAAGTAAAAGATTGGGAAAATACCGGGGACTGGAGAGAAGTCTTCATAGATTACTTCAAGTTCCACCGAATACCTGAAGAAGCGTCCACAAGACATCAGCTCACGAAACGAGCTCTGTCTTTCGCCTTCGTCAATGATACTCTGTACAAAAGGTCATTCGATTCTCTGTGGTTGAGATGCTTAGGACCTGGCGAAGCGAGAAGGGTCGTCCAAGAAGTTCACGACGGACTCTGCGGTTCCCACCAAGCAGGCCCTAAGATGAAGTTGAAGATAAAGCGGATGGGCTACTACTGGCCCACGATGATGCAGGATTGCCTAGAATACGCGAGGCAATGTCATTCATGCCAAATTCATGGAGACTTCATCCATCAGCATCCCAACCCACTGCATCCAACAGTGGCTAGTTGGCCATTTGAAATGTGGGGAACTGACATAGTCGGTCCCATCGAACCAGCATCGTCAAAGGGACATCGTTTCATCTTGGCGACGACTGATTACTTCTCCAAATGGGCAGAAGCGGTACCGTTGAGGGAAGTGAAAACGGAAAACATCCTCCATTTCTTCAAAACGCATGTCATATACCGGTTTGGAACCCCAAGAAGGATCATCTCTGACAATGGGCCAGCCTACCGAAGTCATAAGATTAGCCGCTTCGCACAGCAGCACAATATAGACTGGAGATATTCCTCAGTTTATAACCCCCGAGCTAACGGTCTAGCTGAGGCCTTCAACAAGACCTTGACGAAGATCATGAAGAAAACGGTGTCACGAAATAAGAGAGATTGGCACGAAAGATTGCAAGAGGCACTTTGGGCGTATCGAACTACATTTAAAACGGCCATAAATACAACGCCATACGCGTTGGTATTTGGGACGGAAGCAGTACTCCCCCTCGAGATAGAATTACCCTCTCTACGAGTGGCAGTCCATTACGAGTTGACGGACGAAGAAAATGCTCACCTTCGGTTTGAAGAGCTTGACGCCCTTGATGAAATCCGGCTTCTAGCACAGCAAAATCTGGAAGCTTATAAAGCAAAGATGACGCGCTCATATGAAAGATTGAGCCGCCCGAGGACATTCCACCAAGGCGAACTCGTGCTAGTGGTCAAAAGGCCCATGATCCCCAATCGCGCCAAGCGGGGAAAGTTTGAGCCAAACTATGAAGGACCGTACATCATTGATAAGGTCTACCAGGGCAGGGCCTATCTACTCATAGACATGCACGGTGAAAGGCCTTTCAGGCCAATAAACGGTCGCTTCCTAAAGAAATATTACGCTTAACGAGCCTTAGTTTAGGTCAATGATAGATGACGACTATGTCCGCTCGCTATCTTCCTAAGCTCAGGCTTTATAAGCAGTAGCCAGCCCTCTCAACGTTGGACCGAAATGTCCTTAAACTAATATCAGACCGAAATGTCTTTAAAACTACTACCGCAGCATCTTTAGATTAACGAGATGATGATAGATAGATAGATAAAAAATAAAAAAAAATAAAAAAAAAATAGAACGGTATGTCCATAAGCAAGATGGGCACGGATGAAAACCCGAAAGGGCTCCGTGAGTAAAAACAGCAGGACTGCTGGCGAATGTTTGTGAAAACCCGAAAGGGCGCAACTTCGTTAAAGAACCCTTACAGAGTCCTCTCGACCTTGTAAGGAGAAACCACCCGCGTGAGATCCTTACGACTTACAAGGGAACAACACACTTAGGAATCCCCACGATTCCTAAGGAGAAAATACGCTTGCGAGATCCTCACGACTCGTAAGGAGAACTCTCTTATGGGACCCTCACGGCTCATAGGATTTGAAAGTCTTAAGTTACAGAAACCTAAACCTGTGCTTAAGCAAGCCCCCACAAACTTCCAATATTGCCCTACAAGTGGCTCAATATTGACCCTTGTATACAATCCACGGGCGCGAATAAACATTTCCCTCGCCAAATTTCATCCATAACTGGGAATACGTTCGCATGGTAAACAACCCTTATAAATCCCCTCGATTTATGAGGAGAAAACCCTCCTGTAGGATCCTTACGACTTACAGAAGAACAAAACACTTAGGAACCCTCACGGTTCCTAAGGAAAAAATACACCTACAAGATCCTCATGACTTGTAGGGAGAAATACCTTTATGAGACCCTTACGGCTCATGAAATCGAAAGCCTTAGTCGACAGGTCCCTAACCCTGATCGCTAAGCCCCCTTTATTCGACAATAACGGAGGCAAATGATGATTCGCTCCTGGCAATATTCCAGTTGCAGCGGTGCTGATGCCGAAATCGGTGTCCAATTTCAGGTTTATGGCGAAAGCCAGTAGGCCGCTCATGCATACAAAATAGCCGAAATGATAAGGCAACTTGCAATAAAAAGCAGCAAGTAAAATGTATGCATGCAAAATAGCCGAAATGATCGGGCAACTCGTAATAAAAAGCAACGAGTAAAGATAAAATAAAAAAGCCGAAATGATTGGGCACCGCGAAAAATAGCCGAAATGATTGGGCAATCGCGACCTTCGCGATATAAAAGCTGAAATGATAGAGCATCGCGGAAATAAAATAAAACAAAAATAAGAAATGATGAAACTTCGGCCCTACAGTTAAGATCACATCGATCCCTGTATACAATCCAAGGGCGCAAACAAAGAGGAAACCATACTTCCCCAGCGGATTCCGTCGAATGACGAAGCCAAACCTCAACGGTTCATTTCAACCGAAGAAGCCAGCAAATTCCTCGACTCACGGATACAAACACTCCTTGACGAGAGCTTCCTGATCCGTGTCGACCCGCAGAGCCACCAGTGCCTCCGTAGGAACCATCGACTCGTTTCAAACCCCAGGGACACAAATAATCCTTGGCGCTTGGGAAACAAATAATCCCTCGCAAAACTTCTCAACTCACGGATACAAACACTCCTTGACGAGAGCCTCCTGATCCGCGTCGACTCGCAGAGCCACCAGCGCCCTTGTGGGAACCATCGACTCGTTTCAAACCCCAGGGACACAAATAATCCTTGGCGCTTGGGAAACAAATAATCCCAGCAATTTCCTCGACTCACGGATACAAACACTCCTTGACGAGAGCTTCCTGATCCGCGTCGACCCGCAGAGCCACCAGTGCCTCCGTAGGAACCATCGACTCGTTTCAAACCCCAGGGACACAAATAATCCTTGGCGCTTGGGAAACAAATAATCCCTCGCAAAACTTCTCAACTCACGGATACAAACACTCCTTGACGAGAGCCTCCTGATCCGCGTCGACTCGCAGAGCCACCAGCGCCCTTGTGGGAACCATCGACTCGTTTCAAACCCCAGGGACACAAATAATCCTTGGCGCTTGGGAAACAAATAATCCCAGCAATTTCCTCGACTCACGGATACAAACACTCCTTGACGAGAGCTTCCTGATCCGCGTCGACCCGCAGAGCCACCAGTGCCTCCGTAGGAACCCTTGACTCATTTCAAACCCCAAGGACACAAATAATCCTTGGCGCTTGGGAAACAAATAATCCCTCGCAAAACTTCTCAACTCACGGATACAAACACTCCTTGACGAGAGCCTCCTGATCCGCGTCGACTCGCAGAGCCACCAGCGCCTCCGTGGGAACCATCGACTCGTTTCAAACCCCAAGGACACAAATAATCCTTGGCGCTTGGGAAACAAATAATCCCAGCAAACTTCTCAACTCACGGATACAAACACTCCTTGACGAGAGCCTTCTGATCCGCGTCGACTCGCAGAGCCACCAGCGCCTCCGTGGGAACCATCGACTCGTTTCAAACCCCAAGGACACAAATAATCCTTGGCGCTTGGGAAACAAATAATCCCTCGCAAAACTTCTCAACTCACGGATACAAACACTCCGTGACGAGAGCTTTTCTGACTCACATCTCGGGCAGTAAGGATTCAAAAACTTGCTTCCTAAACAATGGGACCCTGCAAGTCAATCCTAAATGGTCTCTTGCATACTATTCACGGGTCTCACTCTCTGAAGTCGATTCTCGACAAAGAGGGAAACAACCGCTTACGAGCCCTCTCGACTCGTAAGAGGGAGAAATTCTCTCATAAGATCCTTTCGACCTATGAGAGAAAACCACACTTGGGAATCCTCACGATTCCTAAGGAGAAAGTCCACTTACGAGATCATCTCGATCCGTAGGGAGAAAAGTCTCTATGAGACCCTCACGGCCTATAGAGTTGAAAAGTCTTAGGCAGCAGATCTGAACCCGCGGCCTAAGCCATCGCTATTTCTTAAGAAGGTCAGAGATACTCGTCCTAATCATCCGCCAATCATGGTTACTAAGGTGGCATACTGATAATAAAAGAAAGAAAAGACGGAGAAATGACACAAGACATTACAAAAATGTGCATCTTTTATTCATAAATATTGATCGAGTACAGGATACATTGTGCTAAAGAAAAAAATATATACAAAGGAAAATGATACAAGGAGAATTATTGGGAAGGAAGCGTCTTGCGTAGGTGTAGCAATCGCTCGCAGATGTCCTTACATGCCTTCTCTTGATCGGCTACCACCGCCAGCTCTGCCTCTACTTGGGTTCGTTGCCGCAAGACCACTGCAAGCTGCTCCCTCACGCCCTGATAAGCAGCCTCCCGACTTGGGACATGGCGCTCAGCCACGTCAAGCTTCCTCTTTAAGTTTAGCCCATGGGAGATGCGCTCCAAGAGACCCTCAAATATAGTCTTCACTTGGGCAGCATTTGCCTCAACCTCAGCGCGCAGATGGGCCGTTTCGTTTGAGGTCCTTTGGCATTCCCTTAGTCTCCGAGCTGCTTCTTGCTCCAAGTGACGGGAGTGCGAAGTGCTTTGCTCGAGCCAAGTTGTGCGTTGGGCGCTCAGAGCTAAAACTTCGGGAGCAGGGCGCGTCAACTCCAGCCGATACAAGCAGGCCTCGATCTCCCTGCAGTGGTTAACCCAAGATTCAACGACGCCCTCGTCATGAAAAGTTACGAGCGCCGCTAACATTGGGTTAACATCCGCAGCGAAATCGACAGCAGAAGGGAGAGCGTCCATGCTGAGCTCTTCAATATACCCGCTCAGCATGCCTAGACTCATCACCGCACCCTTTGAAGACGGACGTCTCAGAAAGGGGCCTGCCGGTAAAAGGACGCGAGCCTCGAAGGGGACCGGAACCGGAACAATAGCTGCAAAACAAAACAGGGTTAAACGATGGTTCAAAAGATGTTAAAGGGTTACCAAAAAGGAAATCTACTATACCAGCAGCAACGGACGGCGGAGCCGGAAGGGCCGGTAGCGCGACAGGGCTTACATCCCCTCCTTCGATTTGTGGCACTACAATAAAGAAAAGGGAAAGTCAGAAATTATCCCATTGCTAGAAAAAAGGAGTAAATAAAGATATTACCGGCTGTTCCCCTCCGAACGGCGGCCTGCGACGTTAGGACGTCACGTAGCCTGGGGTTCGGGGCAGATGCTATTTGGTTTTTATCCGTCCACCTCTTCGAAGATGCCAAGTTGATTTATGGCACCGTGTATCGAAGGTTTAGACGGATGCGGCCGTTGTAGCAGACTTCGTCAGATTCCCCCTCAGGGTGAGGGGTTTTTGATTGTGGGGACACTCTTCCCTGCAGGCGCAAGCCCCTGCAGTTAATTACGCTACCGCATCGCGGTAACAACTTTCTCCTTCTCCAGAATTTCACTTCGTGTCGTGTGTATTTGTTTTGTTTGTGGTTGCCCGTGGATTGTGTACGGAGACTGAGTAATATCGTCACCCGTAGGACGTGGATTAGTCCAAATCCGTATTTGCTTAGATTTGGGTTTGGTGTTTTTAGTTTAAGGATGCATTAGTCGCGTTGCGACTAAGATCAACTTAAACATTCGTCAAGGATACGTTAGTCTTGCTTTGGACTAAGATCGACCTGACGTGGTGATTCATTTAATTTATGGCCATCGGGACTCATCACCTCTCTAACATCGTTGAAGGATTACAACGATAGGTGTCAGAGGAGCTCAGAGATGTACCCTTGAACCAAAGCTGATTGAGGGTTTTATCATTCATTTAAATGTCTAAGGATGCGCTAGCCGTGTTTGGGGCTAAGATCAACTTAAACGGGACCGTTTAGATCCGGCAAAAGAGCATTTGGAGGCTCTATTGTTCCAGTTTAGGGACGTAGTGGTCCACTTTCCAGTTTAGGGACGTGGTGGTCCATCGCCAGTTTAGGGACGTGGTGGTCCAATATTAGTTTAGGGACGTTTCGGTCCGATGTTAGTTCAGGGACGTTTCGGTCCGATGTTAGTTTAAGGACGTTCCGGTCCGATGTTAGTTTAGGGACGTTTCGGTCCGATATTAGTTTAGGGACGTTTCGGTCCGATATTAGATGAGTGGTCGTTGGGACCCGTCGCCTCTTTGACGTCGTTGAGAAATTACAACGACAGATGTCAAAGGAGTTCGGAGATGTACCCTCGGACCGGTCGTGACTTGGTTTATGAGAGGCATTTAATTTAAGGACTTACAGCCAGGATTGGGTTAAGTCCAATTTTTATTTTAGGCTCTGCCCGATTAGAAGAATCAATCTAAACAGGGCTCTGCCCCTTTCATTATTTTGCAAATCTGATTTGGGCCAGGCCCTTTTAAATAATGAGTTACAAAAAACTCAGGAATTTTCCACACAGGGCCTTGCCCTTTTATTTATTCTGCAATTGGGCTAGGCCCTTTTTAAATAATGAGTTTCAGAAACTCAATAATTTTCTTGGGTTGGGCCAGGCCCTTTTAAATGATGAGTTGCAGGAACTCAAAAGGTTTTTTACAAACAGGGCTTTGCCCTTTTATTGTTCTGCAATTTAGTTTGGGCCAGGCCCATTTGAATAACGAGTTTGCAGAAACTCAGGAATTTTTCCAAACAGGGCCTTGCCCTTTTATTATTTCAATTTAATTTGGGCCTGGCCCAAAACAAGGGGTTGCAGAAACTCTAGAAATCTTCAGATTGAAGAACACAAGTGCATGGCACTTTTGATTTGAATTTGGATCAAAGGAAAACAAGTTCTTGTTTTTTCCTGATCATACAGAACCGAGGGTTCATATTAAGTGCAAGGCACTATTTATTATATTTTTTTTTAGAACCAAGGGTTCATATCAAGTGCAAGGCACTATTTATTATTCTTTTATTTATATTTTTTTTCTTTAGAACCAGGGGTTCCTATGCAAGGCACTATTTATTTTCTGTTCTTCAGAAATTTTACCTTTTTTTTTTTCTTTTCTTCTTCTGTGTTCTTGATTAATTTTCAAGAGCTCTCCCTTTTTTTTTTCAGAAGTCGATGCCTTTTTAATGAGGTCTGGGGTCTTATTTATAGTGCCCACAAAGTTGTTGGATTTGTTAACAAAATCTTTCCTGAATTATTTTGGGAATTTTCCCACCATTGGATCAGAGATCCAAGGGTCCCTGTTTTACAGGAGAACAGAAAAGATCCACTTAAATTTTCATTCAGTTGCTGCGCAACTCACCAGCGCGTGACACGTGTCGCGCATCCGTGCGCTTGCGCAGTTGCGATTGCGCAACTGCGCAGACACGTGTCGCGCATCCGTGCGCTTGCGCAGTTGCGATTGCGCAACTGCACAGACACGTGTCGCGCTGCCATGCATTTGCGCAGTTTAAGTCTTAATTTTGTTTTCTGAAGAGCCTTGCTCTGATGGGACGCACTGTCTCGGGCGTTACGCCGCCGAATCACCTTCTGCCATGTGGCAAATTGCGCGCTGCGCGCGGAAACCGAAGCGTTGCTTCGAATTTTGAATTTTCAAAATTCAGTAGAGCCTTGTTCTGATTGGGGGAAACAGATGCCCCCCCACCGTTGCGCTCACGTGGCGCGCGCGTGAGTGCAACGGTGGCAAGATCCTGACCGTCGGATTGACGGGTCAAGTGAACAGGCGCAGGCGCCTATAAATAAGACCCTTGGTCCTTGGTAATTTTTTATCATTCTCAAGAAATTAAATTTCAGAGCCTTGCTCTTACTTGAGAACTTCCAGAGCCTTGCTCTTGCGATTCCTTAAGAACTTCCAAGTTCTCTCCTTAGAACCATTCTAGGTAAATTAAATTAATTTAATTCAAATCAAACTTAATTAACAGAGCCTTGCTCTTATAGATCTTTGATCTAAAGGAAACCCCTTTGGGGTTTCTTCAACAGAGCCTTGCTCTTAAAGATTTTTGATCTAAAGGAAACCCCTTTGGGGTTTCTATTCACAGAGCCTTGCTCTCAAAAATTTGCAGAGACTCTGTTCTTAGGTTTTAACCCATGAACAGAGCCCTGCTCACAGATCAACTAGAAAACTTTTTAAAAGTTTCCATGGATCTTTAAGACCCCAAAATTTCAATTCTTAGGAGTTGTGAATTTTTATTACTGTTACAGAGTTAGACTCTTTTTTAAGAAGTTTTATTCTTTTGAAACAGGAGTTTGACAAATGTCACTCTGTGACAGAGCTTTGCTCTGAAAAGAGGAGATCTTCTCCTTGTCTCTAGGGGTCCCCCCCCAATGAGGATATTCTCTTGGGAGTTCTTTTTATTGACTGATAGTCTCATCCAATGGTGGGATTGTCTCATCAAATGATGCGCCGTCATCTTGATTTTGTGGGTCCCCCTTTGGTCCCCTACCCGCTGCATCACAGTGTGGAGCAAGATTTTTATTTATTATTATTTTTTTTATCATTATTTTTTTTTTAATGTTTAAGCGCCAGGCCACTAATGATATATATATATATTTTATGCAGGAAAGATGTCTGACGACTTGTCTTTTCCCTTCGTTCGCTCAGAAGGAGGGTTCCCACATGCACCAGTGGACCGGGTAGTGTTCGCCTTGATTAAAGATCACGATCCTGAGTGCAAGAGACTCCATCTATGGGGAAGGTGGTACAGCCAGATTATCCAAGGCCGCCGCAGTTTTAGTTCCGCCTCGCCTTCCGAACCCATAGTTACGATCCCCTATGCGGACAAACCCCCGGTGGAGTATGCCGTGGAGGTAAAAAATTGGAATTCAGACGACCTTCTCCAGCCTGCAATCGGCGCTATTCCGGTACAGCCGCCGCCGGCCATAGATATCTTGGGAAGGCGAATCTGTCAGGGTGAAGCACGCCCTTGGGGACAGGCTTACAATATTGGATTGAATCCGCGACCGCTTGCTGGATACCTGCCATGGGCCCGGTACATTTTAGCGGCGAAAAGAGCTCACCTGACGAAGATAGGTTTATATTCCGCCGTCTACGTCTCGCTTTTCGAGTATCCTACTCCTCCAACGTGGTGGACAAAGGCCTTCATCGAACAATGGAATATCCCCACGCATACTTTCCTGGCAGCGGATAGGGAAGTTTCAATTTCTCTAGAGGAATTCGTTGAGCTTTCAGGTTTACCGGCGAGGGGGGAGCACTACGAAGAGCTGCTTCCTCCTGATGAGTACGTCTTTGCCACCAAGCAAGTGGTACTCGACTTGACTCCGGAAAATGCCATCCAGCATCAGCATCCGGGCCTGGTGAAGGTGTTGGAGATTTACGAGGAGCTTCATTTGGAATTGGGCGACCGAGGAGTTAGTTTTGCGGACTTCATTGCTCGTTTTATTCGCCCGGAATTTTTATCAGAGCAGGGTGAGAAGTTTGCCCAACTTGCTGATCCTTTTGGTTTCGGCCTGGACCGCCGACCTTCATCGGAAATTGATCAGCGAAGTTTTTACCTTCCCGGCACTGCTAGCGTCCCTTTCTCAGAGATCGCCGTTCCTGGCATGGATGAGGAGACCTTCTTCATCGGGTTCTTAGGTCTGTGGCTGTGCAGCTTCGCGCTTCCCATGCACCCACGCCTCATGCGGTCTTCTGTCTTCTACCCGGCGCATCAAATGGTGGCCGGTCTGCAGTTATCAGTGGGGATCGCCGGGTTGGCTTACCTCTATAATGGACTTAGCGTAGCGGCGGACGCTAACGAACCTGGGGTACAGCCTGCTAACTTCCCGATGCACTACTTCACTGCTTGGATGGAGCTGCATGTTCGAGGAGTGTTTGGTGCCCACAAAACTCCTCCCTTCTTTGAGAGATTCACACTTCCAAGAATCATGCGATTGGTCGGGGCTTCCATCGTGTTTGCGCCTCCGCGGGAGTCTAGGGGACTGCTTCTGCGTTCGCATCTAGTCGGGGCGAAGACCTCTTTCGTGGATAAGGTCATCACCATAGGTTCCGAGACCACTAAGTCGGTGGTGCCGCTGCGTGATGACTTTAAGGGCGGTGTCTCCGTGTTGAAGGCTCGGGAAATCCTCCATCTTTATTCCATTCGGCCGGGCTACTTGGTATTTAGGCAAAATGAAACGGCCCTCTTCATGAGGTATAATCCGCATCGATTTGCTCGGCAATCGAGTTATAACCAAGGGGTCCCGTTGGAAGCCTTCTTGGGAACACCTGCAGTCGGCTTAGAGGGGGTACGGAATGCAATGCATCACTTCATCCGGCTGAACACCGGCTCCTACTTTTTCATCAGTGAGCCCAGCTGTACCCCTAAGATACTCAATTCGTATGTAGCCTGGTATGCGCACGCGATGGGCCCAATTATCTTGATGGAGAAACGTCTACTGGTCGATCGTAGGGCTGCGCCTCCCGGCGGCAATCGCAAGGCTCCATTGCAGCCTAGGGTCCAGGTTATCCCTCCGACGAAAGAGGCCGGAGCAGATCGACCACGCGTGTTGGCCCCTCCGCGTGGACTGCCACTGCCTACTACGGTGGATGCCCCAACGGCACCCGGTGCTCCGACAGAGACGGTTAAAGCGGCATCGCCGGAGTCGGGTGCAGGAGCGGACATCGGGACTCGCCGCCCGAAAGTGACTGCCAAAACTGGCAAGCGCAAAGCTGCTCCGGGTGGATCCAAGGCTGGTGAACAAAAGAAGAAGAAGTCCACCTTATCCCTCGATGCGATTCTTAACTTGGAGCCTGCGGCTCATCCTGCCGAGACTATATGTGAGTACGGCAGCAACGAGGGTTTCGTGGTGGATCCTGAGGACACCAACCTAGCCGCCGCCATTGCAGAATCAGAGCGATCAGCGAGGCTCGAAGCGATGCTGAGTAAACTCGCCGAGTCCGGTAATCATCAGACGCCTTATTTGTTATCTCATTGCACTCTATATTGTTACATTTAACTAACTTTTGCTCCCTTTTTTAACAGGTATCTCCACTGAAGATGCTATCGCTGCATCCTTGAAGACCTTCCAAGAGGAGGAGAAGAAACGTGCCCTGGCAAGCGTCGGTATGTTCTATCCCTTTCTCTTTTATAAGGAAAGTTTGTTGTCTTTTTATGATAGCCGACCTGACCTTCTCTTGTTTCTTTACAGGGGTGGTATTAATCGGTGCCAGGACCCTTCCCAAGCCCGTCATCGAAGTCCCAGCTCCGTCGAAGCTGCCGCAAGAGCCTCGGCTTGATGCAACAACGAGGGATGCTCTGAAAAATCTGGAGGCATCTCTCTACACGGATGAGGAGGCTTCGCTCAAGGAAGCTCTGATGGCATCTGTCTCATCGGCTCAAGAGGAGCGGAAGCGGTCCAGACGCGAAGCTAAGGCGCGCAGAGCTGCTCTGGCCGCAGGAGCGGGCCCTAGCACTGTTCCTCACGCTAGTACTCCTTCTGAAGAGCCCCCTGTGGCTCTGTCTACCGCTCATCGGCAAGTTGCACGCGCGGTTCGGAACGCTAATGATAAATCCGCTTCAGGTAGTACTCCTTTCAGAGCCTTGTTGTATGACTTGTAAAACTATTGGCTTATACATATCTCATCTTGCAGGGTCAAGTCCAACTGAGGGGGAGGCGGAGACGACCGTCGAACCCAAGGGAGCGGAAGAAGAGGTATTCGCCGAACCCGAACCGACAGTAGACAACTTTGTCGAGGCCATGGGGCCTGGAGCCGAGATTGAGGAACCTACCGCGGAGAAAGTCATTGATGCCGTACCCGAAGTGGCGGCAGATGAGATGATTGTCTCGACCGAGCCGAAGGCGGTAGAGGGTGAGGTACTTGAGGATGGGGACCTCGTAGTGCCGATGGACGGGGCAGCTGTAATCGCTGATCCTGAGGGAGCAGCAGGTGAGGCGGCCATGATTCCTGAGGACGAGCTAGGCGCTCCTTCTCAGGAATCTGGCAATGTTCCTATCTTGGCCCTCCCTGTCTATGGTTCCCCGCCGCCTGCAGAGCTTGAGAGCATAACAACGGTTCCCCTTGAGTCGGGTGATGAAGCTACAGGCGGTGGTCTTCCGTCAGTGGAGGAAGGGACCGCCTCAGTTTCTGCTGGCAGCTCGTCGGGTAAAAATTTTTTTTTTTCACCAGCATTTCTCCTTTTTTTTTTGTATATATCTTGTGATCTCTTCTAACAAACTTGTTCTTGCAGGTGCCGCCAGTACTGATGCTCCACTGCTCGAGGGGGCGCCGTCAACTACTGCTTTGGCAGTAGTCACCTCCCCGTCTTCCCTTGTACCGTCACGGATGTTGGAAGGTATGGATTTACGACTCATGCATTAATCTTTCAAAAATGGGGCTTTTGTACTAACGTTACACCGTTGTGCCTTTGCAGGAGTGCTTTTTGATCACTTGTATCAAGTGTTGCTCCCGCACTTTTCTTTCCCATCCGAACTCGCTTCTCCTTCTAGTGGCGCCGGTAATATCTTTATTTACTCCTTTTTTCTAGCAATGGGACGATTTCTGACTTTTCCTTTTCTTTATTGCAGTGCCACAAATCGAAGGAGGGGATGCAAGCCCTGTCGCGCTACCGGCCCTCCCGGCTCTGCCGTCCGTTGCTGCTGGTATAGTAGATCTCCTTTTTGGTAATCCTTTAACATCTTTTGAACCATCGTTTAACCCTGTTTTGTTTTGCAGCTATTGTTCCGGTTCCGGTCCCCTTCGAGGCTCGCGTCCTTTTACCGGCAGGCCCCTTTCTGAGACGTCCGTCTTCAAAGGGTGCGGTGATGAGTCTAGGCATGCTGAGCGGGTATATTGAAGAGCTCAGCATGGACGCTCTCCCTTCTGCTGTCGATTTCGCTGCGGATGTTAACCCAATGTTAGCGGCGCTCGTAACTTTTCATGACGAGGGCGTCGTTGAATCTTGGGTTAACCACTGCAGGGAGATCGAGGCCTGCTTGTATCGGCTGGAGTTGACGCGCCCTGCTCCCGAAGCTTTAGCTCTGAGCGCCCAACGCACAACTTGGCTCGAGCAAAGCACTTCGCACTCCCGCCACTTGGAGCAAGAAGCAGCTCGGAGACTAAGGGAATGCCAAAAGATCTCAAACGAAACGGCCCATCTGCGCGCTGAGGTTGAGGCAAATGCTGCCCAAGTGAAGACTATCTTTGAGGGTCTCTTGGAGCGCATCTCCCATGGGCTAAACTTAAAGAGGAAGCTTGACGTGGCTGAGCGCCATATCCCAAGTCGGGAGGCTGCTTATCAGGGCGTGAGGGAGCAGCTTGCAGTGGTCTTGCGGCAACGAGCCCAAGTGGAGGCAGAGCTGGCGGTGGTAGCCGATCAAGAGAAGGCATGGAAAGACATCTGCGAGCGATTGCTACACCTATGCAAGACGCTTCCTTCCCAATAATTCTCCTTGTATCATTTGCCTTTGTATATATTTTTTTCTTTAGCACAATGTATCCTGTACTCGATCAATATTTATGAATAAAAGATGCACATTTTTGTAATGTCTTGTGTCATTTCTCCGTCTTTTCTTTCTTTTATTATCAGTATGCCACCTTAGTAACCATGATTGGCGGATGATTAGGACGAGTATCTCTGACCTTCTTAAGAAATAGTGATGGCTTAGGCCGCGGGTTCAGATCTGCTGCCTAAGACTTTTCAACTCTATAGGCCGTGAGGGTCTCATAGAGACTTTTCTCCCTACGGATCGAGATGATCTCGTAAGTGGACTTTCTCCTTAGGAATCGTGAGGATTCCCAAGTGTGGTTTTCTCTCATAGGTCGAAAGGATCTTATGAGAGAATTTCTCCCTCTTACGAGTCGAGAGGGCTCGTAAGCGGTTGTTTCCCTCTTTGTCGAGAATCGACTTCAGAGAGTGAGACCCGTGAATAGTATGCAAGAGACCATTTAGGATTGACCTGCAGGATCCCATTGCCCTTCTTACGAGTCGAGAGGACTCGTAAGCGGTTGTTTCCCTCTTTGTCGAGAATCGACTTCAGAGAGTGAGACCCGTGAATAGTATGCAAGAGACCATTTAGGATTGACTTGCAGGGTCCCATTGTTCAGGAAGCAAGTTTTTGAATCCTTACTGCCCGAGATGTGAGTCAGAAAAGCTCTCGTCACGGAGTGTTTGTATCCGTGAGTTGAGAAGTTTTGCGAGGGATTATTTGTTTCCCAAGCGCCAAGGATTATTTGTGTCCTTGGGGTTTGAAACGAGTCGATGGTTCCCACGGAGGCGCTGGTGGCTCTGCGAGTCGACGCGGATCAGAAGGCTCTCGTCAAGGAGTGTTTGTATCCGTGAGTCGAGGAATTTGCTGGGATTATTTGTTTCCCAAGCGCCAAGGATTATTTGTGTCCTTGGGGTTTGAAACGAGTCGATGGTTCCCACGGAGGCGCTGGTGGCTCTGCGAGTCGACGCGGATCAGGAGGCTCTCGTCAAGGAGTGTTTGTATCCGTGAGTTGAGAAGTTTTGCGAGGGATTATTTGTTTCCCAAGCGCCAAGGATTATTTGTGTCCTTGGGGTTTGAAACGAGTCAAGGGTTCCTACGGAGGCACTGGTGGCTCTGCGGGTCGACGCGGATCAGGAAGCTCTCGTCAAGGAGTGTTTGTATCCGTGAGTCGAGGAAATTGCTGGGATTATTTGTTTCCCAAGCGCCAAGGATTATTTGTGTCCCTGGGGTTTGAAACGAGTCGATGGTTCCCACAAGGGCGCTGGTGGCTCTGCGAGTCGACGCGGATCAGGAGGCTCTCGTCAAGGAGTGTTTGTATCCGTGAGTTGAGAAGTTTTGCGAGGGATTATTTGTTTCCCAAGTGCCAAGGATTATTTGTGTCCCTGGGGTTTGAAACGAGTCGATGGTTCCTACGGAGGCACTGGTGGCTCTGCGGGTCGACGCGGATCAGGAAGCTCTCGTCAAGGAGTGTTTGTATCCGTGAGTCGAGGAATTTGCTGGCTTCTTCGGTTGAAATGAACCGTTGAGGTTTGGCTTCGTCATTCGACGGAATCCGCTGGGGAAGTATGGTTTCCTCTTTGTTTGCGCCCTTGGATTGTATACAGGGATCGATGTGATCTTAACTGTAGGGCCGAAGTTTCATCATTTCTTATTTTTGTTTTATTTTATTTCCGCGATGCTCTATCATTTCAGCTTTTATATCGCGAAGGTCGCGATTGCCCAATCATTTCGGCTATTTTTCGCGGTGCCCAATCATTTCGGCTTTTTTATTTTATCTTTACTCGTTGCTTTTTATTACGAGTTGCCCGATCATTTCGGCTATTTTGCATGCATACATTTTACTTGCTGCTTTTTATTGCAAGTTGCCTTATCATTTCGGCTATTTTGTATGCATGAGCGGCCTACTGGCTTTCGCCATAAACCTGAAATTGGACACCGATTTCGGCATCAGCACCGCTGCAACTGGAATATTGCCAGGAGCGAATCATCATTTGCCTCCGTTATTGTCGAATAAAGGGGGCTTAGCGATCAGGGTTAGGGACCTGTCGACTAAGGCTTTCGATTTCATGAGCCGTAAGGGTCTCATAAAGGTATTTCTCCCTACAAGTCGTGAGGATCTTGTAGGTGTATTTTCTCCTTAGGAACCGTGAGGGTTCCTAAGTGTTTTGTTCTTCTGTAAGCCGTAAGGATCCTACAGGAGGGTTTTCTCCTCATAAATCGAGGGGATTTATAAGGGTTGTTTACCATGCGAACGTATTCCCAGTTATGAATGAAATTTGGCGAGGGAAATGTTTACTCGCGCCCGTGGATTGTATACAAGGGTCAATATTGAGCCACTTGTAGGGCAAGATTGGAAGTTTGTGGGGGCTTGCTTAAGCACAGGTTTAGGTTTCTGTAACTTAAGACTTTCAAATCTCATGAGCCGTGAGGGTCCCATACGAGAGTTCTCCTTACGAGTCGTGAGGATCTCGCAAGTGTATTTTCTCCTTAGGAATCGTGGGGATTCCTAAGTGTGTTGTTCCCTTATGAGTCGTAAGGATCTCACGCGGGTGGTTTCTCCTTACAGGGTCGAGAGGACTCTGTAAGGGTTTTTTAACGAAGTTGCGCCCTTTCGGGTTTTCACAAACATTCGTCGGTAGTCCTGCTGTTTTTACTCACGGAGCCCTTTCGGGTTTTCATCCGTGCCCTTTTTTGCTTATGGACATACCGTTTTTTTTTTATTTTATTTTTATATGTTTTTTTTTTATCTCGTCAGCCTAAAGATGCTGCGGTAGTAGTTTAAAGACGTTTCGGTCTGCTATTAGTTTTAAGGACATTTCGGTCCGCCGTTGAGAGGGCTGGTTACTGCTTATAAAGCCTGAGCTTAGGAAGATAGCGAGCGGACATAGTCGTCGTCATCTATCATTGACCTAAGCTAAGGCTCGTTAAGCGTAGTATTTCTTTAGGAAGCGACCGTTTATTGGCCTGAAAGGCCTTTCACCGTGCATGTCCATGAGTAGATAGGCCCCGCCCTGGTAGACCTTATCAATGATGTACGGTCCTTCATAGTTTGGCTCAAACTTTCCCCGCTTGGCGCGATTGGGGATCATGGGCCTTTTGACGACTAGCACGAGTTCGCCTTGGTGGAATGTCCTCGGTCGGGTCAATCTTTCGTATGAGCGCGTCATCTTCGCTTTATAAGCTTCTAGATTTTGCTGTGCCAGAAGCCGGGTTTCGTCAAGGGCGTCAAGCTCTTCAAACCGAAGGTGAGCATTTTCTTCGTCCGTCAACTCGTAATGGACTGCCACTCGTAGAGAGGGTAATTCTATCTCGAGGGGGAGTACTGCTTCCGTCCCAAATACCAACGCGTATGGCGTTGTGTTTGTGGCCGTTTTAAATGTAGTTCGATACGCCCAAAGAGCCTCTTGCAATCTTTCGTGCCAATCTCTCTTATTTCGTGACACTGTTTTCTTCATGATCTTCGTCAAGGTCTTGTTGAAGGCCTCAGCTAGACCGTTAGCTCGGGGGTTATAAACTGAGGAATATCTCCAGTCTATATTGTGCTGCTGTGCGAAGCGGCTAATCTTATGACTTCGGTAGGCTGGCCCATTGTCAGAGATTATCCTTCTTGGGGTTCCAAACCGGTATATGACATGCGTTTTGAAGAAATGGAGGATGTTTTCCGTTTTCACTTCCCTCAACGGTACCGCTTCTGCCCATTTGGAGAAGTAATCAGTCGTCGCCAAGATGAAACGATGTCCCTTTGACGATGCTGGTTCGATGGGACCGACTATGTCAGTTCCCCACATTTCAAATGGCCAACTAGCCACTGTTGGATGCAGTGGGTTGGGATGCTGATGGATGAAGTCTCCATGAATTTGGCATGAATGACATTGCCTCGCGTATTCTAGGCAATCCTGCATCATCGTGGGCCAGTAGTAGCCCGTCCGCTTTATCTTTAACTTCATCTTAGGGCCTGCTTGGTGGGAACCGCAGAGTCCGTCGTGAACTTCTTGGACGACCCTTCTCGCTTCGTCAGGTCCTAAGCATCTCAACCACAGAGAATCAAATGACCTCTTGTACAGAGTATCATTGACGAAGGCGAAAGACAGAGCTCGTTTCATGAGCTGATGTCTTGCGGACGCATCTTCGGGCATTCGGTGGGACTTGAAGTAGTCTATAAAGACTTCCCTCCAATCCTCAACCTTCTCATGGTCTTTTATTTGTAAGGTCGACTGCTCAGTCGTTCCTTTTTCTTCGGACGATTCCGGAGATATTTCTGTTGGGGCGAGCACTCGACGGCTTTGTACTACGATTCTAACGTCGTCGAGGTTCTCGTCAGCCAGTTCTTTAGCAAGTTTGGCTAGTGCGTCTGCTTTGCTGTTTTCCGCGCGCGGTATGCTTTCCAACGTGTAGGAGGGAATTTGGGTTAGCAGTTGTTGCACTTTTTCACCGTATTTTACCAATTCCGGTTTGCATGTTTGGTAATCGCCGTTCACTTGACTGACGACCAGTTGGGAGTCCCCGTATATGAGGAGGCTCTCAATTCCCATATCGATGGCGATCTCGAGGCCTGCTATCAAAGCTTCATATTCAGCTTCATTATTCGTTCTCGGCTCCGTTAAGGAGAAGGCGAAGCGCATTATTCCTCCTTGGGGAGTCACAAAGATGAGTCCCACCCCCGATTTGATCGTTGGCATACTTTGTTTGTACTTTTTCATAGAGGACGCTCCATCGAAGTAAAGCTCCCAACGGGTATCACCACTGTCGATTGCGTCAAATGCATGTCTGTCTGGCAAATCACAGTTTAAAGTAGAGTCGGCAGGTATGGGATGCTCGGCAAGGAAGTCAGCGATGGCCTGGCCTTTTACTGCCTTGAAAGGTTGATATGTTATGGAAAATTCCATCAAGAGCAGGGCCCATTTAGCGAGTCGTCCTGTCAATATGGCTTTTGACATTAAATATTTGAGAGGGTCCACTTTTGAAATCAGACGGACCTCGTGGGCCAACGCGTAGTGCCTAAGCTTTGTTATTGCGAAGATCAATGCCAGGCAGTGTTTTTCAATGGGAGAATAGTTGCTTTCTGCCCCCAGCAGCACTCGACTTAAGTAGTAGAGCGCCCTTTCTTTCCCCTGATCGTTCTCTTGTGCCCATAATGCGCCTAAGGAACCTTCGAGGGCGGTTGTTGTAAATCCCCGTTTCCGTTCTAAATAAAATTCTTCTTTTTCTAAATTCTAGTGACTTTCTTTTATTCTCCTTCATATAACTGAATTGGTTGTTTAAACTATATATTTATTTTTCCAAACCTAAAAGTTAAAGCCAAGAGTTAAAACCAAAGCCGATTAAACTAAAACCTAAGCTAAAACCCAAAATAAAATATATACTAACATACACTATTCCCCGCAGCCCAAAATCCTTATTAATAATTAAAAGAATTTACCCCCGGCCCATATATCCTCAGCCCACTGCCTTTTAAAGGAATTAATTGTTTTGTTTTTTTGGGCGGCCCACAACTCCGGCCCAGCCTTCCTCCAGAACCCGACCCGACCCAAACCTTTCCTTCCTCCCCACTCCTTTCCCGCTCGTTTCCCTTCCTTCTCGCGACCCCCACGTCCCCGAGCCCCCACGTTGCCCTCGCCGCTGTCCACGTCCCCGCGACCCCCAACCACGTTTCCACGCATCTCGAACTCCCCGTCTCCAACTCCCCGCACGCTCTCTACCCCTCCAACCCACTCCTCTCCCATCACTCAAAAACCCACAGTGAACCCACTTCGAAACATTCCTCTGCACTCCACCCCGACGACGACGACGTCGTCGAAGACTGCAACCCCCTCTTTCATCCTCCCTCGCTCTCCTTCCTCCACCAACAGAGCATCCCTGCAGCCTCCTCCATCTGCAGAACATCCCCTACACGCAACCCAAACTGTTACCGAGCTCGGCCACGTTACACCCCTCGACGCCGGCGAACTCCCCACGACCTCCACTTCCTCAGCATCACCACCCTTATCACTCCTAACCCAAGCCCCCACTGCTCTCTCCCTCTCTCTCTCTCTCTCTCTCCAATAGAGAAACCCCCCGTGCACTGTGCACGTCGCCGGAGCGACCACGGCCGACCACCGTCGACCCCAGCAAGTCCCAAGTGAACCACAGAGCCCCTCTAAGCTTCCAGCGCACGCAAGACGACTCCGGGAAATTCCGACGTAAAATCCGTGTTCGATCGAGGCTCGCACGAACTTGTTCCGCGGCGTACAACGCGCGTTCGTGACGACGTTGCTGCCTCGCGACCCCGAGACGTTACCAGGCAAGTGTTTACTTGCTTCATGCTAAAATATTAGTAGTATAAACCTAAAATATCTAGTTTACGGATTTACCGAATACCGATACTTAATATGACATAAGTGTTTGATGCTAGTCTCTCATGGAAATAATAGTGTATTTTGACGGAAACTGATACCTTTTATTGGCCCACTTGATAATGAACATTGTGTATAAATATCGCTGGAAAATACGATCGTTCGTGACAAAAATCGACATCCCCAAATATGCCGTTAAAACTAGAATTTTCTCGTGTCTGAAAACGAATAAAATCACCATAAATTGTATTCAAACTGGATTGATGTGTTCTAGGGCTTAAATCGAAGCCCACTTGACGAACTTTAACCCTATGGAAAATCCTAATGATTTCTGTTCTGTAATAATGATGATAACTGGGTCGGAACACGACTCTGGACTGCAGTCCAGAGCGTTCCTGATTATTGTGCTCTGTTTAAAGATCTGCACCACTGTGTTTCTTGAAGTCGTGTGTTACGGAATCCTACTGTAGATTAAAGATAGTTCTGTTAGTTTAACAAACCAAGTGGTTCCATTCCATTTCATCGCCGTTTGCTATTTTAAAATGTAATTAAAAGGGCAGAACGTATATCTGTCCAGAACAGGTTCTGAAATGACACACTGAGATTAAACTGGTTACAACTTTCAACGTACAGATGAGATTGAGGATCCGTCTGTTGCATTGAATACTTTATCGAAAACCCTAAATTTCATTTAACTGTGACATCACTAAATTCTTAGCCCAACTGGGTGCAATTCGTGCCGCGAAATGGACGTTCAGTTCTGAAACTGAATTTCCAGCCGCGAGCACTTAAAACTGAAATAGCTATGTCTTGAAAACCGAAACTCCGATTGAACTGAAACAAATTTTGATGAATTACAGACTGATTGTTCTATATATCTCACTTACATCGTTTCGCTGAATTCTTAACATAATAATTTGTGCAATTTATTTCAGTTCATGACATGCATGTTGATTCATGATATACAGAACTCATTGGTAGCATATATACATATATCATACCCTTGCCATATGCTCAGTGTTAGTACGTGTGGACATTGCATTATCGTACGTGATAGATATTGGTTTAGTTGTGACAAGTACATCAATGGAAAGTGAATATTCGTGACAGTGATTGATACAGTGAACAGTGATAAAAATCGTGCCATTGATATACTTGTACATAACTAGATCAAGATCATAACTAGTGAGAACCTGGGGAAAAAGGGGTGAAGTCAAAGTGGAAAGAGTATCGTATTTAGCGGGACCGTGTTTAGAGGATGATCATTCGAACAGAGATATCGATACATGTAGGATAGGATCTAGCGATCCGGCTGACAGGGTTATGTCCCGAGCATGTAGGCCGTTGTCTCGGGTATGTACGAGACTCCTGTTAAACATGATCCTCCTTCCACTATGTGATTTCAAACTTGACCTAGAGACCGATAGGGACACATAACATATTCTGCATCATATAGTGACATAGTGATTACTTACGTTGTTCTTACACCAGTATTACCTCTTATACCTGTTTCACCTCATTATAATAAAATTGTTATTGTGTCGCTCTGACGACCTGAGTATGCATGCTCAGATCCCGCGGGAGGACCAGCACAGGAGACGGACCTACCCTTCGAGTTCACGGAGATTTAGACTGGTGTACTTCCTTCTTTTTCTGCTTTTCATAAAAGTGATCGTAAGTTTGACTTTGGTTAGTTTTTGTTCTTGTTATCTGAAATTTGTGAACAATGGAATATTAATGTAATAGATTAGTGATGTGATTCCTTTACCACTGCGCTTTATTTACTGATTACCATGCAATGCTAGAAGCCGAAGTGTGACTACGGCAGGATGATTCCTTGACCGTAGGAGCATGGCTGGCCTAGTCATCCCTCGTTTTCCGTATTTTGGGAAGCGTGGCGTGACATGGTTTAGTTGGTATCAGAGCCTGTGTTAGTATCAAGGGATAACATTAACTATGCAGTATTACGATATTCTTGTTTCACTACTCTTGATTTCCATCCTTGAATCTGATCCTACCCTTTTGAATCTTCCAGTGATATGACGTCCCCGAACGACCCCTCCTCGGACTCCAGCACTCAGGACCGCACGGAAGGGATGCTCAGCGCACTGACTACTCTCGCGGAAGCTCAGGAGAGGAAGACCGACTTGCCCACTGAGGGACTCAGGGCGATTACCGCCACAGGAGGACCCTCCGCATTTATTACCGCCCCCGAGGGCGTTGTTCCACCAGCTTATCATGCTAGGGCTGGTACAGTAGCAGACTTCCGACGGTTACACCCAGCTGCGTTCACAGGGCTAGCTGAACCCCTTGAGGCTGAGCAATGGTTGGTGAATATGGAGAATCTATTGACTGCTGCCAGGGTTCCAGAGGAAGACAGAGTGGACGTGATAAAGATACAATTAGAAGACGAGGCCCGCACATGGTGGTCGGTGGAAGAGAGCAGACTTGACAGGCCGATCGAATGGAGCAAGTTTAAGGAGTGCTTCCTAGATCATTACTTTCCTTCCACAGCCAAGGCAGAAATGGAGGAGAGGTTTATTCTTTTGAAGCAGAATGGACGCCCAGTGGATGTTTATGCGGCAGAGTTCAACCGCTTAAGCTGTTTCGCTCCGTACATGGTCGCCTCAGAGGTCACCAGGGCCAGGCGTTTCCTTCAGGGGTTAGATTTTGAGTTGCAGCAGTTGATTGCATCGTTGGATTTACAGACTTTCGCACAGGTGCTCAACGCAGCGAGAGTTCAGGAGCAACTGATTAACAAGTTCAGGAGACCCCCAGTCGTTCCAGCGCGTACCCACACGCCATCTCGAGGAGCCATACCGGTTCACAGGCCAGGGACGACACAAATGAAGCGCCCGTTTGTACCACAGCAGCGCCCCCAGAGACAGGGCGTGACTTGCGGCTATTGCGGTAGAGGAGGACATACCCAGAAGGACTGTCGCCGTGCCAAGGGACAGTGTTTGATTTGCGGTTCTAGTCAGCACAAGATTGGCAGTTGCCCTGAGCGAGCAGAGGCACAGGCAGGTTCTGGACCGCCACAGCAGAGGCCGCAGGAGCAGAGACAACCATTTACAGGTCGCGGTCAGGGACGGGCTTTCACCTTGACCGCCGAGCAGGCGGAAGCGTCAGGAGATGTGGTTACAGGTACTCTACTCGTGCATTCCTTACCAGCTAGAGTACTTTTTGATTCGGGAGCATCGCATTGTTTCTTGTCTGAGCATTTCACTACTACACACTCAATACCACATGAACCACTATCAAAGGGATGGGAGATTCATACGGGTAATGGCATCATAATATCTAGTCGAGAATGTAGATTATGCCCGGTTGTAGTGTGTGGCAGGGAATTCTATGCGAATTTCCTCCTAATTGGGACAGGCAGTTACGACGCAATTCTTGGGATGGATTGGATGAGCACTTTTCATGCTGTAATAGATTGTCGTGCAAGGAATGTGATTTTCCGCATTCCCAATCACCCGGAGTTTATTTTCGAGGGCGGAAGCGAATCTTTGGAGCCAGCTAAATACAGAGCAAAGCCTAAGGAGCTGACAGCTATGGAGATTGATAGGAGTCCGGACCCAGAAATTGTTCGGGACTTTCTGGACGTTTTTCCCGAGGATCTACCAGGTCTACCCCCTTCTCGAATTTTGGAGTTCTCAATCGACTTGATTCCAGGTACAGCCCCAGTATCCAGAGACCCATACAGAATGGCACCGGTTGAATTGGCGGAATTGAAGAAGCAGGTTGAAGAACTACTGGAGAAAGGATTCATTCGGCCAAGCGCTTCACCATGGGGTGCACCAGTTCTATTGGTAAAGAAGAAGGATGGATCGTTGCAAATGTGTATAGATTACCGGGAGCTAAACAAGGTTACCATAAAGAACAAATACCCAATACCGCGCATTGACGACCTATTTGATCAACTAAGTGGAGCCAAGGTTTTCTCGAAGTTGGACCTTCGTTCTGGGTATCATCAAATCAGGGTAGCAGCCGAGGATGTGTGCAAGACAGCTTTCAGGACCCGATACGGACATTACGAGTTCCTTGTGATGCCGTTCGGCGTTACCAACGCCCCAGCAATATTCATGGACTTGATGAACAGGGTGTTCGCAAAATACTTGGACACGTTTGTCGTTGTGTTTATCGACGACATACTTGTCTACTCGAAGACTCAGGAGGAGCACGCTGAACATTTGCGCACAGTTCTACAAATTCTTCGGGAGGAGAAGCTGTATGCGAAGCTAAGCAAGTGTGAGTTCTGGCTCGACAAGGTGCAGTTTTTGGGACATATTGTTTCGGGCGAAGGCATTTCGGTGGACCCGGCAAAGATAGAATCCGTCAGAGATTGGCCGACGCCGAAGTCAGTGGCTGAGATCAGGAGTTTTCTGGGATTAGCAGGCTATTATCGGAGATTCGTCCAAGATTTCTCCAGAATTGCGGAACCATTGACGAGACTAACACGGAAGGACGTGCCGTTTACATGGACAGAGGAGTGCACTCAGGCTTTCGACACACTAAAGCAGAGGTTAACCACGGCGCCTATTCTTACTGTACCAGATGATTCAGGTGGTTTGGTGATACACAGTGATGCCTCAGGGAAAGGTTTAGGCTGTGTTTTGATGCAGCACGGACGAGTGGTTGCTTACGCCTCTCGACAACTGAGAAATCACGAGAAGAACTACCCCACACATGACTTGGAGTTAGCTGCGGTAGTCTTTGCATTGAAGATTTGGAGGCACTACCTTTTGGGTGAGAAAGTGGAGGTGTACACAGATCACAAAAGTTTGAAGTATGTTTTCACCCAGAAGGAATTAAATATGAGGCAGCGCAGATGGCTAGAGCTGATGGCAGATTACGACTTGGATCTTCAGTATCACCCGGGGAAGGTGAATGTTGTACCTGATGCGCTCAGTCGCAAACCAGCGGTCATGATGTTGACCAATCAGAGGAGCATTATTGAGGATTTCCAGAGACTTGCACTTGAGGTCGTTACGCCGAACGCACTCAGTCAACTTTGGCAACTGCAGGTGCAATCTTCTCTGGTGGACCGCATCAAGACTGCGCAAGCGGACGATCCCCGATTGCAAAAGTTCAGAGAGGAAGTGAAAGCTGGATTGAGAACGGAATTGACTATACATGAAGATGGCTCGCTGAGATTCGGTAGCAGACTCTGCGTACCTAAAGGAGGTGTTCGAGAAGAAGTGTTGGCTGAAGCACACAGTTCAGCTTATTCTGTACATCCGGGAAGCACAAAAATGTATCAGGACCTAAAGCAGCACTTTTGGTGGAACGGAATGAAGCGGGAAATTGCGAGGTTCGTATCCAGGTGCTTAGTATGTCAGCAGGTGAAGGCGGAGCATCAAAGGACAGCAGGACTGTTACAACCCCTGCCAATACCGGAATGGAAGTGGGAGCACATTACTATGGATTTCGTGACGGCCTTACCACGGAGCCCTAGGGGCAATAACGCCATTTGGGTTATCGTCGATCGCCTCACAAAAGTTGCACACTTTCTACCTTTCCGAGTAGGACAGTCGACGGAATCTTTGGCGGAAAGATATATGCAGGAGATCGTACGACTTCACGGTGTTCCAGTCAGCGTTGTGTCAGACCGGGACACGAGATTCTTGTCGCACTTTTGGAAGAGCTTACAGGAAAGCTTGGGTACCCGCCTTAATTTCAGCACAGCTTATCACCCACAGACGGATGGACAATCCGAGCGTACGATTCAGACGCTCGAGGACATGTTGAGAGCCTGCATGCTGGACTTTCAAGGTTCCTGGGAGGACCATCTGCATCTAGTTGAGTTCTCTTATAACAATAGTTATCAAGCTAGTATTCAGATGGCTCCTTTTGAAGCATTGTACGGGCGGAAATGTCGATCACCAGTATGTTGGGATGATGTGGGAGAGCGAAGGCTACTGGGCCCCGAACTCATTGTTCAGACAGTTGACAAAGTCCAAATGGTCAGACAACGTATCAAGGCGGCTCAGGATCGGCAGAAGAGTTGGGCAGATACCAGCAGAAGGGCACTTGAGTTCGAAGTCGGAGATCATGTGTTCTTGAAGATTTCTCCTACTCGTGGAGTTATCAGGTTCGGAGGTCGGGGAAAGCTTAGTCCCCGCTTTATCGGACCTTTTGAGGTGCTAGAGCGAGTAGGAGAGGTGGCTTATCGACTTGCCTTGCCTCCATCGCTAGCTGGTGTGCACAATACCTTCCATGTGTCACAGTTGCGGCGTTACGTTCGAGATGAGAGCCATGTCCTGGACCATTCAGAGTTAGTTTTGGGGACTGATCTGTCATACGAGGAGCAGCCTACTACCATTCTCGACCGCAGAGAGAAAGTGCTGAAGAATAAGGTCATTCCGTTAGTCCGAGTGTCTTGGGGCGGTCGTTCCCCAGGAGAATCCACCTGGGAGCGGGAGGAAGATATCCGTGATCGTTATCCACATCTTTTTGTTTAGTACTTCTGTATTTTTGTATCCTTGTCAAATTTCGAGGACGAAATTTTTTGTTAAGGGGGGTATGATGTAAATCCCCGTTTCCGTTCTAAATAAAATTCTTCTTTTTCTAAATTCTAGTGACTTTCTTTTATTCTCCTTCATATAACTGAATTGGTTGTTTAAACTATATATTTATTTTTCCAAACCTAAAAGTTAAAGCCAAGAGTTAAAACCAAAGCCGATTAAACTAAAACCTAAGCTAAAACCCAAAATAAAATATATACTAACATACACTATTCCCCGCAGCCCAAAATCCTTATTAATAATTAAAAGAATTTACCCCCGGCCCATATATCCTCAGCCCACTGCCTTTTAAAGGAATTAATTGTTTTGTTTTTTTGGGCGGCCCACAACTCCGGCCCAGCCTTCCTCCAGAACCCGACCCGACCCAAACCTTTCCTTCCTCCCCACTCCTTTCCCGCTCGTTTCCCTTCCTTCTCGCGACCCCCACGTCCCCGAGCCCCCACGTTGCCCTCGCCGCTGTCCACGTCCCCGCGACCCCCAACCACGTTTCCACGCATCTCGAACTCCCCGTCTCCAACTCCCCGCACGCTCTCTACCCCTCCAACCCACTCCTCTCCCATCACTCAAAAACCCACAGTGAACCCACTTCGAAACATTCCTCTGCACTCCACCCCGACGACGACGACGTCGCCGAAGACTGCAACCCCCTCTTTCATCCTCCCTCGCTCTCCTTCCTCCACCAACAGAGCATCCCTGCAGCCTCCTCCATCTGCAGAACATCCCCTACACGCAACCCAAACTGTTACCGAGCTCGGCCACGTTACACCCCTCGACGCCGGCGAACTCCCCACGACCTCCACTTCCTCAGCATCACCACCCTTATCACTCCTAACCCAAGCCCCCACTGCTCTCTCCCTCTCTCTCTCTCTCTCTCTCTCCAATAGAGAAACCCCCCGTGCACTGTGCACGTCGCCGGAGCGACCACGGCCGACCACCGTCGACCCCAGCAAGTCCCAAGTGAACCACAGAGCCCCTCTAAGCTTCCAGCGCACGCAAGACGACTCCGGGAAATTCCGACGTAAAATCCGTGTTCGATCGAGGCTCGCACGAACTTGTTCCGCGGCGTACAACGCGCGTTCGTGACGACGTTGCTGCCTCGCGACCCCGAGACGTTACCAGGCAAGTGTTTACTTGCTTCATGCTAAAATATTAGTAGTATAAACCTAAAATATCTAGTTTACGGATTTACCGAATACCGATACTTAATATGACATAAGTGTTTGATGCTAGTCTCTCATGGAAATAATAGTGTATTTTGACGGAAACTGATACCTTTTATTGGCCCACTTGATAATGAACATTGTGTATAAATATCGCTGGAAAATACGATCGTTCGTGACAAAAATCGACATCCCCAAATATGCCGTTAAAACTAGAATTTTCTCGTGTCTGAAAACGAATAAAATCACCATAAATTGTATTCAAACTGGATTGATGTGTTCTAGGGCTTAAATCGAAGCCCACTTGACGAACTTTAACCCTATGGAAAATCCTAATGATTTCTGTTCTGTAATAATGATGATAACTGGGTC
The DNA here is from genome assembly GCA_030015575.1 of Agapanthus africanus. NCBI lineage: Eukaryota > Viridiplantae > Streptophyta > Magnoliopsida > Asparagales > Amaryllidaceae > Agapanthus > Agapanthus africanus. Next base: position 253,991,455 of record CM057341.1, read on the forward strand.
GGAACACGACTCTGGACTGCAGTCCAGAGCGTTCCTGATTATTGTGCTCTGTTTAAAGATCTGCACCACTGTGTTTCTTGAAGTCGTGTGTTACGGAATCCTACTGTAGATTAAAGATAGTTCTGTTAGTTTAACAAACCAAGTGGTTCCATTCCATTTCATCGCCGTTTGCTATTTTAAAATGTAATTAAAAGGGCAGAACGTATATCTGTCCAGAACAGGTTCTGAAATGACACACTGAGATTAAACTGGTTACAACTTTCAACGTACAGATGAGATTGAGGATCCGTCTGTTGCATTGAATACTTTATCGAAAACCCTAAATTTCATTTAACTGTGACATCACTAAATTCTTAGCCCAACTGGGTGCAATTCGTGCCGCGAAATGGACGTTCAGTTCTGAAACTGAATTTCCAGCCGCGAGCACTTAAAACTGAAATAGCTATGTCTTGAAAACCGAAACTCCGATTGAACTGAAACAAATTTTGATGAATTACAGACTGATTGTTCTATATATCTCACTTACATCGTTTCGCTGAATTCTTAACATAATAATTTGTGCAATTTATTTCAGTTCATGACATGCATGTTGATTCATGATATACAGAACTCATTGGTAGCATATATACATATATCATACCCTTGCCATATGCTCAGTGTTAGTACGTGTGGACATTGCATTATCGTACGTGATAGATATTGGTTTAGTTGTGACAAGTACATCAATGGAAAGTGAATATTTGTGACAGTGATTGATACAGTGAACAGTGATAAAAATCGTGCCATTGATATACTTGTACATAACTAGATCAAGATCATAACTAGTGAGAACCTGGGGAAAAAGGGGTGAAGTCAAAGTGGAAAGAGTATCGTATTTAGCGGGACCGTGTTTAGAGGATGATCATTCGAACAGAGATATCGATACATGTAGGATAGGATCTAGCGATCCGGCTGACAGGGTTATGTCCCGAGCATGTGGGCCGTTGTCTCGGGTATGTACGAGACTCCTGTTAAACATGATCCTCCTTCCACTATGTGATTTCAAACTTGACCTAGAGACCGATAGGGACACATAACATATTCTGCATCATATAGTGACATAGTGATTACTTACGTTGTTCTTACACCAGTATTACCTCTTATACCTGTTTCACCTCATTATAATAAAATTGTTATTGTGTCGCTCTGACGACCTGAGTATGCATGCTCAGATCCCGCGGGAGGACCAGCACAGGAGACGGACCTACCCTTCGAGTTCACGGAGATTTAGACTGGTGTACTTCCTTCTTTTTCTGCTTTTCATAAAAGTGATCGTAAGTTTGACTTTGGTTAGTTTTTGTTCTTGTTATCTGAAATTTGTGAACAATGGAATATTAATGTAATAGATTAGTGATGTGATTCCTTTACCACTGCGCTTTATTTACTGATTACCATGCAATGCTAGAAGCCGAAGTGTGACTACGGCAGGATGATTCCTTGACCGTAGGAGCATGGCTGGCCTAGTCATCTCTCGTTTTCCGTATTTTGGGAAGCGGGGCGTGACAGTTGTATAAAGAATAAGAGGCTTCCCCTTAACCGGAGCAGCCAACACCGGCGGGTTCTGCAGGTATTGCTTGATCTCATCCAGTGCGCCTTGGCATTTTTGATCCCAAACGAATGGGGTTCCCTTCTTCATCAGGTGACTATAAGGGCGGCACTTTCCTGAAAGGTTGGCTATAAATCGCCGTATGTATGCGAGTTTCCCTTGGAGAGACCGCAACTGTTTGAGAGTCCTCGGCGGAGGCATTTCCATGATCGCTTTGATCTTTGACGGATCTATTTCAATACCTCGGTGTCGAACGACGAATCCTAGGAATTTGCCCGAGGAAACCCCGAACGCACATTTAAGAGGATTCATCTTCAAGTTGTATTGCCGAAGGCGTTGAAACACGATCTTCAAATGCTCGAGATGTTCCTCGTATGATTTGCTTTTAACCACGAGATCGTCGATATAGCATTCAACGATTTCGTGTATAAGGTCGTCGAAGATCTTCGTCATGGCCCTCTGATAAGTAGCACCAGCGTTCTTCAAACCGAAGGGCATCACCTTATAACAAAATATCCCGAGAGGGGTCCTGAAAGCTGTGTGTTTCTGATCTTCAGGATGCATTTTTATTTGATTATACCCCGACGAGCCGTCCATGAAGGAGAAAACCTCATGAGTGGATGTATTGTCTATCATAAGTTCAGTAACTGGCACTGGGAAATCATCTTTTGGGCAGGCTTTATTAAGATCCCGAAAGTCTACGCATATGCGCACTGTCCCATTTTTCTTCATCACTGGGACGATGTTAGCGATCCATTCAGGGTATTGAACTTCCTGGATGAAGCCAGAGTCTATCAGCTTTTTGACTTCGGCGTTGATGCTCATCTCAAGCTCGAGTCGCATTCTTCTTGGCGCCTGTTTGACTGGCTTGATGTCCGGGGATATTGCCAATTTGTGTACAGCAATTTCTGGATCTAGTCCCGGCATTTCGGAATAGTTCCACGCGAAGCAATCTTTGTGCTGTAGAAGCACATCCTTCAACGCGGCCATCCTTTCTTCAGATAGCAGCTCGCTGATGAATGTCGGTCGCGGGTCATTTGCCGTCCCCAACTCGATTTTCTTGAGGTTATCTGCAGTAGTGTGGATTCCATCCTCCAGTTCTTTCGGAGCTGGGGGAAATTCTGAGATTACCTCATCGCGGTCGTTTTCAAAGCACCAAGGGAGGTTGTTCATGTCCTCGGACCCTTCTTTTAATGTTGTTATCACATGACAGGTGCGAGTTTTCTGCCAATCCCAATGCGGGGTTGGTTTTATTCTTGTGTTTTTGGGTTCGTGCTTTTGCGGTGGTGCTACCCTCCAGTTATCAGACAACGCGAACTTGCCAAGCTGATATTGATCTTCGACCCAATTCTTGAAGGTGAAGCAATCTTCAAGCGGATGCCCTATTACTCGATGGTAAAAGCAATACTTTGGGTTGGAGACTTCGCCTGCTTGCTCAGGGTGTTTAGACTCTGGCAGAGTAAGCATTTGATGTTTCAGAGCAAGCTCAAGTATTTTCCTTGTTTTGTTCTGAGGAAATGAGTATGCTCGACCCATTTTCTTCATGATGGCTTGGTCAACAACGCTCGACTCTCGGATGCGTGGCTTCTTAGCTTTGCTTTGTGGTTGTCGAGCGCTTCTCTTGCCTTTCAACTTATTTCTGCTTTCGAGTCGAACCTTCTTCATAGCAGGTTGACAAGGGGCGGCGTTTTCGTCTTTCATCGCCTGCTGAAGGAGGCGCCGTGTCTTGGCCTTCTCATAGATTGCCATTTCACGATCGTGATCATCTCGGGCTTCTCGACTGGCATCCCTTGTAGGTTTGCTCATTTGGCCTTCAGACGATGGGTTAGGAGGTCTCGCATCGGGAACTTTTACTGATCCAGGATTAGCATCTTCCCAGTGAGCGTCTGCTTCTTCATCAAAGTCATACATGGCATAGCAGCTGTTTATTAGCTCACGTTTCTTTGAGCGAATATACCCGAGTCCTTTCGTCTCTGTTCTCCCGTTAGGCAGTTTGCACTGAGTCCCGGGAACGTTCCAGACCTTGTCATAGAATTTGGCTTTTCTAGCGGTCTGTGTGAAGGACATCCCTTGGCGTTTCAGCAGTTTCTTTAAACCTTGGGTATAATATCTGGGAAGACGGATAGGCTGAAGCCCGTCGAGCGTGGGATCTGCGCCATGCCAAATTTCTCTTTCCACTTTGTTTTCTTCAGAACGGTAGAATAGGATTGCCTTCTCGCCTTTTCGTCCGGGAGGGATATAGAATGTCTGCAATTCCTCTATGCTGTTGGTGTCGAGTGCATCCAGTTCTTTGTAATGTTCAAGCGGCACCATGGTTACCTGCAGACTTCGCTCTTCATCAGCGGAAATCTGTATTGAAGGCCGAGCAGGGAATACAGCATGAACTTCATCCTCTGAATCACTACCGAAGATTAATGAAGGAACGGATGGTCCTAGTCTGGTGGATTGGGACGGACCTGAATAGATTATATCCTCCTCCTCCTCGGTGTCACTGCCGAAGACAGGGATGGTTGCGTTAGTTTTGTTCTCCGGTTTGTGACACCTTTCCGTGTCTTCGAAATTCGGTAAGAAGTATTTGGCATCTTCATACTTGCGAACTTCGTTCACGGAAAACGGATTCAACTCTCCTGCCACTGTGTACTCGAGGCCGTCCCTAGAATACTTCATGCACTGATGCTGTGTAGAAGGGATGATATTGTATTCGTGTAGCCATGGTCGGCCGAGCAGAGCATTGTAGCACGTCTTGGCGTCTATAACATGGAATTTGATGTCTGTGACGAGCACCCCGAAGCGTAGCGTCAATATCACAGATCCAAGAGTCTTTGAGGATTGAGAGTCGAAACCGGAGATGGTGATTTTGTCCCGGGCGAGGTGTTGGACACTCATGCAAATCTCCTTTAACACTCGCACATTGAGTAAATTGACAGACGATCCGTTATCGACCAAGATTTTTCCTATCTTTATGTCATGGCAGTATCCGGAGACATAAAGGGGGCGATTGTGTTCACACGTCCCGAGGAGAAGGTCTTCATCACCAAAAGCGACGTCGGCTGTGTGCACCTCTTCCAATTCATCCTTCATCTTTTGTTCGGCTAAGAAGGCTTGGAACTGGTCCGGATCTTGTAGGGCCTTAATCAAAGAATCCCTCGCTTCTTTCGATAGCAATAGGGCATCGAGAATGCTGAGTTGTGAGGGTAGCTTTCTCAGATGCGCCAAGACATTGTAATCTACTTTATTCCTTTTTGGGGGATTCTTGGCGGTTAACTCTTCCGCAACTTGGTCATCCAAAGCGATGTCTTCAGAGACCTTCTCTTTCCCTTTGTTTTTCTTATTCAAGGATCCGAAGTTCTTTTCGGGTAATGTTCGATTGCGCAGCTGTATATTCTCGCAGGCCTTTGGTTCTTTTTCTTTTCCCGAAATGGATTCTTCGAAGAGGGGACCAAGCTCTAGCTCTTCATCGGAGTCGCTCCCAAATGTAGGCACTTGTGACCCGGTAGTGTTAACCATGTGACAATTGCCGGCAGTTCTTTCAAGTTCTTTAGTCGTATTTCTTTGCTCTCGGCGAATTTTACGTTTTTCCCGTTTAAATCGTTGTCGATTAGCGACGTATCCTTGCCACCATCCATTGAAAGCTTTGCAATCTTGGGTGGAATGCGAGACCTTCTGATGGTATAAGCAATAAGAGGGGTGCATTTCTACCGCGCCAGTAACTTTTTCTTCAGAGGGTGGTAGCTTCATGCCCATCGATATGGCCTTAGCAAATTTCTTTTTTATCTTGAATTGGCTTTTGTCAGCGGTGGAGGCATTTTGCTCCAACGGGATCATTTCAGCTCCTTCCTCAAGTCGCTGACGCTTAGCCCTTTCGAATATAGCCGTCTCGCGTTCTCGATCAGCCTTGCTTTTCAACCGAGCTTCATTAAGAAACGCGCTAATCATTTCAACTGGTAACCCTGGGGTTTTTGATTCGGCATTTGCCCCCAGCGTTTCAGTGCCAGAAGTTCCTTCATCGTTTGTGGTCGAATGGGAGATCATATGACAGCTTGCCACATATTCGTCAGATTCATCCGGTGAACTTTCTCCTTCATCTTCTTTTTGGAAGACGTGATCAAGGAAATCTTGGAGCGTGATGGGAGTTCGCGCCTTTTGGTTATATTCATCCAGCGCATCGATTTGCTTTTGTAAGTCCGTGCGCTTGTCGCCAGGCTTCACGGGCTTCTTAGATTTCTTCTTCTTCTTTTTCGAAGATTTTGACGGCTGGCTATGAACGCTTGAACTACTACCATCGGTCTTCGGAGTCGGTCGTGGCTTCAACATCCCCTCAATAACCTGCGGTTCCAAGGGGTTCTTCCACTTGACCGCTGGGCAGGTTTGAAGATCATTTAGCATTCTCCTCGTTTTGGCCGATAATACAACCTCCCAGGGAGCCTCTTCAATAACGGAGCATGTTGCCCCCGGCGTATTCGTCCCCTTATAGGTGTGGGGCTGCGGAGGGTTCACCTTCCATTTGTCAGACAGCGCAAATTTGCCCTGACGGTATTGATTCTCAAGCCAATTTTTGAAAACGTAACAGTCTTCGATTGGATGTCCCAACACTCTATGATAAGGGCAGTAATTAGGATCGTTGACGTCACTCGGTTGTGACGGACGTTTTGGATCTGGCAGATTTATGAGCCTGTTGCGCAATGCCAGCTCGAATAACCTCCTTGTTTTATCACGGGGGAAGGAGTAGGCCCGTCCCATCCTGTCCTCAAGGGGTACGTACGGGCGTGTATTATTTGGACGAGCAACCGGCTTCGAATCGTTCGGTTGTTGTTGGGCATTAGCGACGACGATCGCTTTTCCCTTTCCTTTGTCGTTTCGGGAATCCGGCTTCGGGAGAGGAGGTTTATGGCCCATCTGGTCCATCTGCGCCAATTTGTCGATCAAAGCCTGGAAGGAAGTCGGCTTGAAGAACATCATAAATTGTGAAATGGTTGCTTGTGGATCGAGTGTTCCAACAAACATTCCCACCGCAGGGGCTTCTTCTATGCGCTGTTCACACTTAGACCATATATTACGCCACCGTATAGCGTACTGAACCCATGTCTCGCCGGGTTTTACCCTGGCATTGATCAGTGCCGTCATCGGGGTACGCTCGCTGGCACTTGCAAAACGTTGGGTGAAGAGCAGCTCCATCTCCGCAAAGGTTTTAATAGAGTCGTTGGGGAGCTCGGAATACCACTCGAAAGCCGTATCTGATAAGCTTCCAACGAATTGGCGCAGCAAGAGTTTGTCGTCGCCTCCAGTGTTACCACAAAGCGCCCTGAACTGGGCAACATGTTGATGGGGATTGCCGGTCCCTTTGTAGACATGAAACTTAGGAATTGTGTAACCTGGCGGGTACTTGATTTGGTCATACCAGCCCGGATATGGCCGTCCCGTTTTTACAACGTGGCCGGCTGCTTCGGCCGCCTGATGCACCCGTATTTGTTGAGCAATATATTCATCCAAATCAGCTTTTGATATGGTATCCTCTTTAGCTGCGGATAGAGCCGGTAGAGGATTCGATGTCTCTCCCCTATCATCTTCAAGAATGATCGGGGGATCTCCAACAGGTGGATCTGGTTGAATCATCATACCCACCACATCCTGGAACAGGAGGGCCATTTTCTTTATGTTGGCTGCCTGTTCCGCAGCCTCTTTGTCTCTCTTTTCCAGTGTTCGGCGGAGGAACTCAGCGTCGGTCTCTTCCTCTTGGCGTTCATCTAAGGACGTCTCAGGATTCTCTTTTGGCCCCGTGAGTGCAGCCATTGTAGTCATCATCTCCTGGAGCTTTTGTTGCTGCTCCTGAGACTTGGTCACTGACCGGGTAAGCGGTCGGTGGCCCGTAGAAGTACGACTTTCTTCTTTTCCCGAAGCCATATAGACCGTATGTACTATCATGCCCCCTGACTTGGGGCGTTTGGGTTCGCCGCTTTTAGATTTTGTCATCGTCGCGGGAGCTTTCTCTGGTCTTTTCCTTTTATGGACCTTTGAGGTTGAAGGAGCCGCTGAAGTGGGCATCCTAGCATTTGTTGCCCCCTGCCGTTTAATGGGGGGGTTCTTGTCTTTTTCCACCTTCGCCCTTTTCTGGCGACGGAAGTGGTCTGAGTCAATCACGGAGTCTTGAACTCTCCGCCAGACTTTATAAATTTTGGACGACAGCCGTTGAGAGGGCTGTTCTTGTTTTGCCTCCGGAGCTTTCTCCACGGGCGGAGGAGATCTTTTCAATACGGCGATTGGGGAGTTCTTTCTCACTTTCTTCAGTAATTCAAAGCTGTTCCCAGTTGGAACAGCAGCGCTGACCTCCGCCACTGGAGCAGGCGGGGTTAGCCCTGAAGGGGAGTTGCCCCCTGCTTTCCTTATTCGTTGCCAATGACGACGTCGCGCACGACGAGCCATTGAGACTGGCTCGGAAATCGGGATAGTTTCTTGTTGCCCCCTGTTTGGGTGTGGGGTAACTGCCGGTGTCAGCCTATCAATGACTGATGCTTTTTGACCAGCTGAAGGAGGAGTAGGAACCGTCAATCTTGTGAAGACTGACTTTCTGATAGGAGAAGCCGCTTCAACGACTTCCGAAGCTGTGGCCGTTGCCCTCTTTGGGACAGCCACTTTATGATCCTGACCTAGCCTGGTAAAAACAGAGGCTGTCGGTTTAGTAGCAGGCGACCCGTTGACAGGGGTCGTGGTAGCAGTGAGCCGGTCGAATACCGACTTCTTGTTCGCTTCTGGTGCGGATATCGGCATGGAGAAGCTTGCAGGTGGGACCATGGTCCCGAAAAACAAACCGGTGGTGGCCTGAGTCACCTGGTCTACCGGCAGAGTCAGGAAGGAAGCCGCCTGGGGCCCATATGCTATACCTCGCGGTGAGGTGGAGCGTCCGCTGCAATGGCATTTCGAACAGTTGGTGGCCATTGAATCTTGAGTTCTGCGCCAGACAAAAGACCAAATTTTAGCAACTTGAAATCCGAGGACAACCATTTAACAAACCGCGATTGGTTCGCGAAGACGACACACGAAGTGTGGAGTGGAAAGAGGAAAAGGTCCCACCGGGCGTGCCAGAATCTGTTCCCCTCCGAACGGCGGCCTGCGACGTTAGGACGTCACGTAGCCTGGGGTTCGGGGCAGATGCTATTTGGTTTTTATCCGTCCACCTCTTCGAAGATGCCAAGTTGATTTATGGCACCGTGTATCGAAGGTTTAGACGGATGCGGCCGTTGTAGCAGACTTCGTCAGATTCCCCCTCACGGTGAGGGGTTTTTGATTGTGGGGACACTCTTCCCTGCAGGCGCAAGCCCCTGCAGTTAATTACGCTACCGCATCGCGGTAACAACTTTCTCCTTCTCCAGAATTTCACTTCGTGTCGTGTGTATTTGTTTTGTTTGTGGTTGCCCGTGGATTGTGTACGGAGACTGAGTAATATCGTCACCCGTAGGACGTGGATTAGTCCAAATCCGTATTTGCTTAGATTTGGGTTTGGTGTTTTTAGTTTAAGGATGCATTAGTCGCGTTGCGACTAAGATCAACTTAAACATTCGTCAAGGATACGTTAGTCTTGCTTTGGACTAAGATCGACCTGACGTGGTGATTCATTTAATTTATGGCCATCGGGACTCATCACCTCTCTAACATCGTTGAAGGATTACAACGATAGGTGTCAGAGGAGCTCAGAGATGTACCCTTGAACCAAAGCTGATTGAGGGTTTTATCATTCATTTAAATGTCTAAGGATGCGCTAGCCGTGTTTGGGGCTAAGATCAACTTAAACGGGACCGTTTAGATCCGGCAAAAGAGCATTTGGAGGCTCTATTGTTCCAGTTTAGGGACGTAGTGGTCCACTTTCCAGTTTAGGGACGTGGTGGTCCATCGCCAGTTTAGGGACGTGGTGGTCCAATATTAGTTTAGGGACGTTTCGGTCCGATGTTAGTTCAGGGACGTTTCGGTCCAATGTTAGTTTAAGGACGTTCCGGTCCGATGTTAGTTTAGGGACGTTTCGGTCCGATATTAGTTTAGGGACGTTTCGGTCCGATATTAGATGAGTGGTCGTTGGGACCCGTCGCCTCTTTGACGTCGTTGAGAAATTACAACGACAGATGTCAAAGGAGTTCGGAGATGTACCCTCGGACCGGTCGTGACTTGGTTTATGAGAGGCATTTAATTTAAGGACTTACAGCCAGGATTGGGTTAAGTCCAATTTTTATTTTAGGCTCTGCCCGATTAGAAGAATCAATCTAAACAGGGCTCTGCCCCTTTCATTATTTTGCAAATCTGATTTGGGCCAGGCCCTTTTAAATAATGAGTTACAAAAAACTCAGGAATTTTCCACACAGGGCCTTGCCCTTTTATTTATTCTGCAATTGGGCTAGGCCCTTTTTAAATAATGAGTTTCAGAAACTCAATAATTTTCTTGGGTTGGGCCAGGCCCTTTTAAATGATGAGTTGCAGGAACTCAAAAGGTTTTTTACAAACAGGGCTTTGCCCTTTTATTGTTCTGCAATTTAGTTTGGGCCAGGCCCATTTGAATAACGAGTTTGCAGAAACTCAGGAATTTTTCCAAACAGGGCCTTGCCCTTTTATTATTTCAATTTAATTTGGGCCTGGCCCAAAACAAGGGGTTGCAGAAACTCTAGAAATCTTCAGATTGAAGAACACAAGTGCATGGCACTTTTGATTTGAATTTGGATCAAAGGAAAACAAGTTCTTGTTTTTTCCTGATCATACAGAACCGAGGGTTCATATTAAGTGCAAGGCACTATTTATTATATTTTTTTTTAGAACCAAGGGTTCATATCAAGTGCAAGGCACTATTTATTATTCTTTTATTTATATTTTTTTTCTTTAGAACCAGGGGTTCCTATGCAAGGCACTATTTATTTTCTGTTCTTCAGAAATTTTACCTTTTTTTTTTCTTTTCTTCTTCTGTGTTCTTGATTAATTTTCAAGAGCTCTCCCTTTTTTTTTTTCAGAAGTCGATGCCTTTTTAATGAGGTCTGGGGTCTTATTTATAGTGCCCACAAAGTTGTTGGATTTGTTAACAAAATCTTTCCTGAATTATTTTGGGAATTTTCCCACCATTGGATCAGAGATCCAAGGGTCCCTGTTTTACAGGAGAACAGAAAAGATCCACTTAAATTTTCATTCAGTTGCTGCGCAACTCACCAGCGCGTGACACGTGTCGCGCATCCGTGCGCTTGCGCAGTTGCGATTGCGCAACTGCGCAGACACGTGTCGCGCATCCGTGCGCTTGCGCAGTTGCGATTGCGCAACTGCGCAGACACGTGTCGCGCATCCGTGCGCTTGCGCAGTTTAAGTCTTAATTTTGTTTTCTGAAGAGCCTTGCTCTGATGGGACGCACTGTCTCGGGCGTTACGCCGCCGAATCACCTTCTGCCATGTGGCAAATTGCGCGCTGCGCGCGGAAACCGAAGCGTTGCTTCGAATTTTGAATTTTCAAAATTCAGTAGAGCCTTGCTCTGATTGGGGGAAACACCGGCGCCACTAGAAGGAGAAGCGAGTTCGGATTGGAAAGAAAAGTGCGGGAGCAACACTTGATACAAGTGATCAAAAAGCACTCCTGCAAAGGCACAATGGTGTAACGTTAGTACAAAAGCCGCATTTTTGAAAGATTAATGCATGAGTCGTAAATCCATACCTTCCAACATCCGTGACGGTACAAGGGAAGAAGGGGAGGTGACTACTGCCAAAGCAGTAGTTGACGGCGCCCCCTCGAGCAGTGGAGCATCGGTACTGGCTGCACCTGCAAGAACAAGTTTGTTAGAAGGGATCACAAGATATATACAAAAAAGGGGAAATGCTGGTGATAAAAAAATTTACCCGACGAGCTGCCAGCAGAAACTGAGGCGGTCCCTTCCTCCACTGACGGAAGACCACCGTCTGTAGCTTCATCACCCGACTCAAGGGGAACCGTTGTTATGCTCTCAAGCTCTGCAGGCGGCGGGGAACCATAGACAGGGAGGGCCAAAATAGGAACATTGCCAGATTCCTGAGAAGGAGCGCCTAGCTCGTCCTCAGGAATCATGGCCGCCTCACCTGCTGCTCCCTCAGGATCAGCGATCACAGCTGCCCCGTCCATCGGCACCACGAGGTCCCCAGCCTCAAGTACCTCGCCCTCTACCGCCTTCGGCTCGGTCGAGACAATCATATCATCTGCCACCACTTCGGGTACGGCATCAATGACTTTCTCCGCGGTAGGTTCCTCAATCTCGGCTCCAGTCCCCATGGCCTCGACAAAGTTGTCCACTGTCGGTTCGGGTTCGGCGAGTACCGCTTGTTCCGCTCCCTTGGGTTCGACGGTCGTCTCCGCCTCCCCCTCAGTTGGACTTGACCCTGCAAGATGAGATATGTATAAGCCAATAGTTTTACAAGTCATACAACAAGGCTCTGAAAGGAGTACTACCTGAAGCGGATTTATCATTGGCGTTCCGAACCGCGCGCGCAACTTGCCGACGAGCGGTAGACAGGGCCACAGGGGGCTCTTCAGAAGGAGTACTAGCGTGAGGAACAGTGCTAGGGCCCGCTCCTGCGGCCAGAGCAGCTCTGCGCGCCTTAGCTTCGCGTCTGGACCGCTTCCGCTCCTCTTGAGCCGATGAGACAGATGCCATCAGAGCTTCCTTGAGCGAAGCCTCCTCATCCGTGTATAGGGATGCCTCCAAATTTTTCAGAGCATCCCTCGTTGTTGCATCAGGCCCAGGCTCTTGCGGTAGCTTTGACGGAGCGGCGACTTCGATGACGGGCCTGGGAAGGGTCCTGGCGCCGATTAATACCACCCCTGTAAAGAAACAAGAGAAGGTCAGGGCGACTATCATAAAAAGACAACAAACTTTCCTTATAAAAGAGAAAGGGATAAAACATACCGACGCTTGCCAGGGCACGTTTCTTCTCCTCCTCTTGGAAGGTCTTCAAGGATGCAGCGATAGCATCTTCAGTGGAGATACCTGTTAAAAAAGGGAGCAAAAGTTAGTTAAATGTAACAATATAGAGTGCAATGAGATAACAAATAAGGCGTCTGATGATTACCGGACTCAGCGAGTTTACTCAGCATCGCTTCGAGCCTCGCTGATCGCTCTGATTCTGCAATGGCGGTGGCTAGGTTGGTGTCCTCAGGATCCACCACGAAACCCTCGTTGCTGCCATACTCACATATAGTCTCGGCAGGATGAGCTGCGGACTCTAAGTTAAGAATCGCGTCGAGGGATAAAGTGGACTTCTTCTTCTTTTGCCCGCCAGCCTTGGACCCACTGGGAGCAGCTTTGCGCTTGCCAGTTTTGGCAGTCACTTTCGGGCGGCGAGTCCCGATGTCCGCTCCTGCACCCGGCTCCGGCGATGCCGCTTTAACCGTCTTTGTCGGAGCACGGGGTGCCGTTGGGGCATCCACCGTAGTAGGCAGTGGCAGTCCACGCGGAGGGGCCAACACCCGTGGTCGATCAGCTCCGGCCTCTTTCGTCGGAGGGATAACCTGAACCCTGGGCTGCAATGGAGCCTTGCGATTGCCGCCGGGAGGCGCAGCCCTACGATCGACCAATAGACGTTTCTCCATCAAGATGATTGGGCCCATCGCATGCGCGTACCAGGCCACATACGAATTGAGTATCTTAGGGGTACAGCTGGGCTCACTGATAAAAAAGTAGGAGCCTGTATTGAGCCGGATGAAGTGATGCATCGCATTCCGTACTCCCTCTGGACCGACTGCAGGTGTTCTCAAGAAGGCTTCCAACGGGACTCCTTGGTTATAACTCGATTGCCGGGCAAAACGATGCGGGTTATACCTCATGAAGAGGGCCGTGTCATTCTGCCTAAATACCAAGTAGCCCGGCCGAATGGAATAAAGATGGAGGATTTCCCGAGCCTTCAACACGGAGACACCGCCCTTAAAGTCATCACGCAGCGGCACCACCGACTTAGTGGTCTCGGAACCCATGGTGATGACCTTATCCACAAAAGAGGTCTTCGCCCCGACTAGATGCGAACGCAGAAGCAGTCCCCTAGACTCCCGCGGAGGTGCAAACACGATGGAAGCCCCGATCAATCGTATGATTCTTGGAAATATGAATCTCTCAAAGAATGGAGGAGTTTTGTGGGCACCAAACACTCCTCGAACATGCAGCTCCATCCAAGAAGTGAAGTAATGCATCGGGAAGTTAGCAGGCTGCACCCCAGGTTCATTAGCGTCCGCCGCTACGCTAAGTCCATTGTAGAGGTAAGCCAACCCGGCGATCCCCACTGATAACTGTAGACCGGCCACCATTTGATGCGCCGGGTAAAAGACAGAAGACCTCATGAGGCGTGGGTGCATGGGAAGCGCGAAGCTGCACAACCACAGACCTAAGAACCCGATGAAGAAGGTCTCCTCATCCATGCCAGGAACGGCGATCTCTGAGAAAGGAACGCTAGCAGTGCCGGGAAGGTAAAAACTTCGCTGATCAATTTCCGATGAAGGTCGGCGGTCCAGGCCGAAACCAAAAGGATCAGCAAGTTGGGCGAACTTCTCACCTTGCTCTGATAAAAATTCCGGGCGAATAAAACGAGCAATGAAGTCCGCAAAACTAACTCCTCGGTCGCCCAATTCCAAATGAAGCTCCTCGTAAATCTCCAACACCCTCACCAGGCCCGGATGCTGATGCTGGATGGCATTTCCCGGAGTCAAGTCGAGTACCACTTGCTTGGTGGCAAAGACGTACTCATCAGGAGGAAGCAGCTCTTCGTAGTGCTCCCCCCTCGCCGGTAAACCAGAAAGCTCAACGAATTCCTCTAGAGAAATTGAAACTTCCCTATCCGCTGCCAGGAAAGTATGCGTGGGGATATTCCATTGTTCGATGAAGGCCTTTGTCCACCACGTTGGAGGAGTAGGATACTCGAAAAGCGAGACGTAGACGGCGGAATATAAACCTATCTTCGTCAGGTGAGCTCTTTTCGCCGCTAAAATGTACCGGGCCCATGGCAGGTATCCAGCAAGCGGTCGCGGATTCAATCCAATATTGTAAGCCTGTCCCCAAGGGCGTGCTTCACCCTGACAGATTCGCCTTCCCAAGATATCTATGGCCGGCGGCGGCTGTACCGGAATAGCGCCGATTGCAGGCTGGAGAAGGTCGTCTGAATTCCAATTTTTTACCTCCACGGCATACTCCACCGGGGGTTTGTCCGCATAGGGGATCGTAACTATGGGTTCGGAAGGCGAGGCGGAACTAAAACTGCGGCGGCCTTGGATAATCTGGCTGTACCACCTTCCCCATAGGTGAAGTCTCTTGCACTCAGGATCGTGATCTTTGATCAGAGCAAACACCACCCGGTCCACTGGTGCATGTGGGAACCCTCCTTCTGAGCGAACAAAGGGGAAAGACAAATCTTCAGACATGTTTCCTGTAGATAAAAAAAAAATAATAACAACTGTTAGTGTTCCAATGCTTCACATTTCAAAGGCATACATCACACTGCAATGCAGTGGGTTAGGGACCAAAGGGGGACCCACAAAATCAAGATGACGGCGCATCATTTGATAAGACAGTCCCATCATTGGATGAGACTGTCAGTTAATAAAAAGGACCCCCAAGAGAATATCCTCACTGGGGGATCTCTAGAGACAAGGAGAAAATCTCCTCTTTTCAGAGCAAAGCTCTGTCACAGAGTGACACTTGTCAAACTCCTGTTTCAGAAGAATAAAACTTCTTAAAAAAAAAAAAAAAAAGCTTAGCTTTGTAGCTATAATAAAAATTTATAACTCCTAAGGATCAAAATTTTGGGATCTTAAAGATCCATGGAAACTTAAAAAAAGAGAGAAGGGGTTCTCTAGTTGATCTGTGAGCAGGGCTCTGTTCATGGGTTAAAACCTAAGAACAGAGTCTCTGCAAATTTTTGAGAGCAAGGCTCTGTGAATATATAAAAAAAAACCAGAGGGGTTTCCTTTAGATCAAAGATCTACAAGAGCAAGGCTCTGTTGAAGAAACCCCAAAGGGGTTCCCTTTAGATCAAAGATCTATAAGAGCAAGGCTCTGTTAATTAAATTTAATTTAAATTAAATTAAATTAATTTACCTATAATGGTTCTGAAGTTAGAACTTAGAAGTTCTTAAGGAAATTACAAGAGCAAGGCTCTGAAGTTTTAAACAAGAGCAAGACTCTGGGTAAAAATTCTTGAGAATGGTAAAAGTTACCAAGGACCAAGGGTCCTATTTATAGGCGCCTGCGCCTGTTCACCTGACCCGTCGATCCGATGGTCAGGATCTTGCCACCGCTGCACTCACGTGCGCGCCACGTGAGCGCAATGGTGGGGGGGCATCTGTTTCCCCCAATCAGAGCAAGGCTCTACTGAATTTTGAAAATTCAAAATTCGAAGCAACGCTTCGGTTTCCGTGCGCAGCGCGCAATTTGCCACATGGCAGAGATTGATTCGGCAGCGTAATGCCCGAGACAGTGCGTCCCATCAGAGCAAGGCTCTTCAGAAAACAAAATTAAGACTTAAACTGCGCAAATGCATGGATGCGTGACACGTGTCTGCGCAAACGCACGGATGCGAGACGCGTGTCTGCGCAGTTGCGCAATCGCAACTGCGCAAGCACACGGATGCGCAACACGTGTTTGCGCAAACGCGTGGATGCGCGACGCGTGTCTGCGCAGTTGCGCAATCGCAACTGCGCAAACACACGGTTGCGCAACACGTGTTTGCGCAAACGCGTGGATGCGCGACGCGTGTCGGCGCAGTTGCGCAATCGCAACTGCGCAAACACACGGATGCGCGACACGTGTTTGCGCAAACGCGTGGATGCGAGACACGTGTCTGCGCAGTTGCGCAATCGCAACTGCGCAAGTGCACGGATGCGCGACACGTGTCACGCGCTGGTGAGTTGCGCAGCAACTGAATGAAAATTTAAGTGGATCTTTTCTGTTCTCCTGTAAAACAGGGACCCTTGATCTCTGATCCAATGGTGGGAAAATTCCCAAAATAATTCAGGAAAGATTTTGTTAACAAATCCAACAACTTTGTGGGCACTATAAATAAGACCCCAGACCTCATTAAAAAGGCATCAACTTCTGAGAAAAAAAGAGAGCTGGTGAAGATTAAGAACAGAGAAGAAGAAACAAAGAAAAGAGGTAGAATTTCTGAAAAGAAAAAAAAAGAAATAAAAAAAAAAAGAATAATAAATAGTGCCTTGCACTTGATATGAACCCCTGGTTCTAAAAAAAAATATAATAATAAAAGAATAAAAAAAATAGTGCCTTGCACTTGATATGAACCCTTGGTTCTGTATGATCAGGAAAAAACAAGAACTTGTTTTTCTTAGATCCAAATTCAAATCAAAAGTGCCATGCACTTGTGTTCTTAAACCTAAAGGTTTCTAGGGTTTCTGCAACCCCTTGTTTTGGGCCTGGCCCAAATTAAATTGCAGAATAAATAAAAGGGCAAGGCCCTGTTGGGAAAATTCCTGAGTTTCTGCAAACTCATTAAAAGGGCCTGGCCCAAACTAAATTATAAAACATCTCTTGAGTTCCTGCAACTCATCATTTAAAAGGGCCTGGCCCAACTCAAGAAAATTATTGAGTTTCTGAAACTCATTATTTAAAAGGGCCTAGCCCAATTGCAGAATAAATAAAAGGGCAAGGCCCTGTGTGGAAAATTCCTGAGTTTTTTGTAACTCATTATTTAAAAGGGCCTGGCCCAAATCAGATTTGCAAAATAATGAAAGGGGCAGAGCCCTGTTTAGATTGATTCTTCTAATCGGGCAGAGCCTAAAATAAAAATTGGACTTAACCCAATCCTGGCTGTAAGTCCTTAAATTAAATGCCTCTCATAAACCAAGTCACGACCAGTCCGAGGGTACATCTCCGAACTCCTTTGACATCTGTCGTTGTAATTTCTCAACGACGTCAAAGAGGCGACGGGTCCCAACGACCACTCATCTAATATCGGACCGAAACGTCCCTAAACTAATATCGGACCGAAACGTCCCTAAACTAATAACGGACCACTACGTCCTTAAACTGGCGACGGACCGAAACGTCCCTAAACTAATATCGGACCGAAACGTCCCTAAACTAACATCGGACCGGAACGTCCTTAAACTAACATCGGACCGAAACGTCCCTAAACTAACATCGGACCGAAACGTCCCTAAACTAATATTGGACCACCACGTCCCTAAACTGGCGATGGACCACCATGTCCCTAAACTGGAAAGTGGACCACTACGTCCCTAAACTGGAACAATAGAGCCTCCAAATGCTCTTTTGCCGGATCTAAACGGTCCCGTTTAAGTTGATCTTAGCCCCAAACACGGCTAGCGCATCCTTAGACATTTAAATGAATGATAAAACCCTCAATCAGCTTTGGTTCAAGGGTACATCTCTGAGCTCCTCTGACACCTATCGTTGTAATCCTTCAACGATGTTAGAGAGGTGATGAGTCCCGATGGCCATAAATTAAATGAATCACCACGTCAGGTTGATCTTAGTCCAAAGCAAGACTAACGTATCCTTGACGAATGTTTAAGTTGATCTTAGTCGCAACGCGACTAATGTATCCTTAAACTAAAAACACCAAACCCAAATCTAAGTAAATACGAATTTGGACCAATCCACGTCCTACGGGCGACGGTATTACTCAGTCTCCGTATACAATCCACGGGCAACCACAAACAAAACAAACATCCACGACACGAAGTGAAATTCTGGAGAAGGAGAAAGTTGTTACCGCGATGCGGTAGCGTAATTAACTGCAGGGGCTTGCGCCTGCAGGGAAGAGCGTCCCCACAATCAAAAACCCCTCAAGCGAGGGAGAATCTGACAAAGTCTGCTACATCGGCCGCATCCGTCTAAACCTCCGATACACGGTGCCATAAATCAACTTGGCATCTTCGGAGAGGTAGACGGATAAAACCAAATAGCATCTGCCCCGAACCGCCAGGACTTCGCAGTCTTGTGCGCAGCCGTTCGGAGGGGAACAGTACGAATCGTTATTTTTAGAAAAATACGGGCTACGATGTTTTAGAGAAAAAAATACCATTTGAAATATCTGTAGCGTCCCTTGAGATTGTTATTTAAAAATGCATAACGATTCGTTAGTTTTGAAAATAGGTATGGCTCTAATTATATCCTGATATCTACTTAAGTGATTAGAAAATAATAATTTTCCGAGTCTATATATCCATAAGTCGGCGATCCAGCCTTATAGTATCACGTACGGTATAATCTATCATACGGCATCATCAAGTCAAGAGTGCGGATTAATCATCATGTATATCATATCACGTATGGTATAATCCATCGTACGATATCATCAATCAAAAGTACGGATCAATCGTCATGTACATCATATCACGTACGGTAGAATCCGTCGTACAGCATCATCAATTCAAGAGTACGAATCTATGGTCATGTACATCCTATCATCTCATCTAGTCGCATAAAGTCACATGTTATATCATCTCGTATCGTATTATGAACATATATATCGCCTAATCTTTATATAATATAATATATCATATTGTATCATGCCATTTCATCTCATATAATACAACATAACCCCATGACATCATGTCCGATCATATCGACTCATATCATTCCAACATATCATATTCTCATCTCGTGATGTTATATCAAAGTTATCTGCAAACTTACATGTGTGTGTGTGTGTATACACACACATATATCTGTGTGTGTAACAACATGTATACCAATGGCTCGAGGCTAAGAGAATAAGAACAACGGATATTCCTTCCTATGGGTACGCTTACTATCACATACAGTTTCCTAGAACCCTATTAGCTAAGTATACATATCTGATATTTATATATATAACTATATACCTATTACCCTAATGCTACGGTTGCGGGGGTGCTATACCCCATCCATCCGACTTCCCTCATAGATATACATCTACTCGCCTACTATTCCTGCTCTAGTCGAAGTTGATGAATGCTTTGCTCTCCTTCGTCGCCCCGGAAGCCCATACGAATGTACCTACAAATCAAATCATATTGTATCAAAATCGAAACCAAATCTGAAAACCGATACGGCAAGTGAAACGTACATAGGTTAGAACCTATGCTTCACCCATTCATGAACAACCAAACAACTCCCGACGTTGACGTACGAAACGACCGAGTCAAAAGTCAAATATCAAAAACCAAGTTTCAAATATCATAAAACATCACTAGAAATCATGTAAAACGACTCTAGATTTTTATTAATATAAAATTAGACTTTTTTGCATATATGGTAGGTCTAGTTATCTAAAAAGTGAGCTACAGACCAAGTTTCAGACCCAAACTCCAAAATTGGATCGGAAATTGCGACCAAATCGAATAAAATGATGGCCAAAAGATGAAGGCTTGGGCTCGGGTTTCCAGGGTAGCTTCCTAGTGGTCTGCATATCTCATTGTATCTGCTATAAAATTTTCAGAGTTCTAGAGTTATCTCAGATTCCATTTGAACATTAAAAGCTAATGATAAACCGATGTCGGAAAATTCTGAACTCAAGTTCGGCACTTCTAAACTCACTTAGACCAGGGATTTTATCATTAAAAGCCAGTAGTCACTCTCTGAACTCTCTACTATAATACTACTACTCATTCAACCCACCAAAGATCACCCTAGAATTTTCCAAGTTCACTAAAAATAACTTATTTAACTCTTAACTAATATAGGAAGTTAGGAAACTTAAACACTTAACTAAAAGTGAGAGGATTACCTTAAAAGAGCAACTCAAAAAAATTCTAAGATGGTCAAAAAAGCTAAAGACTAAAAATTGATCCCACCATGATACTTGTAGTGATGTGAGGAACATTATTTATGAAGGGAATATGGGATTTTGATGAAGTTTTGAGATGGTTGTATGATGGTAGAAAGGGTGGTGGAGGAGTTAAAGAAAATGGAAGAGATGAAGAAGAGAAAGAAGATGAAGAAATGAAGAAGAGAGAAGATGGTTGTAGAATCTCCCCCCCCCCCTCACAACCATGAATCTCCCCCTCCCCCCCTCACAACCATGCTCTCTTGTCCCTCTCATCATTATTATATCTTTTCTTTTTTCCTTTTCTCATTTTTTCTTTTTAAAACAATTTAAAAACAAAAGTAAAAATGCAACCATACATGAAACACAATAAAATGTGTCATGGCACATTAACACATGGTTAACAAAAACAAACTTGGTTTAAAAGCATAATTAGTGAAATACTAATCAAGTTTAACATAACTTGTATATAAATAATTGTATACTAATTTCTAAAATGCCCACCTTAAACTAGAGCCAGGAGACAGATCCGAAAATCCAATAAATGCCTTCATAATTAATAATTCATATTAATATTCCAATTATTTTCCAAATTATATGTATATAATTATACCATTCCATTAAAACTAATTTCCATACTTTTATAATATTCATAAAATTTATTATTCTATTATCTAAATTCCAAAAATAATATTTTATATTTCTGAAATGTTACGGTGCATTATCTTTTATTTATCTACATATAAAATATATTATTTTCTTTATAATGTGGAACTTACCGCGCGCAAATTCGCTGACAGATATTCTGTTCGTTTTTCTTTCTTCTTGGAGATGTCTGTCACGAGGTGTAGGTGACGAGGCTCCATATGCAATCGAGCCGAGTTAGGAAGTTTTCGATCAGCTAGCTTCACAAGCCAACTTTTAATCTCTTTTTGGTTTGCATCGTTCGAGACTCTTCACAACCTTCATGCCTTTTTCTTATTTTCAACTTTTGTGTCCTATTGGACTAACCTTGTAATAAGTATTGTTGGATTTATTTATTCAAGATTTTTGTTATGTTTTAAATTCTTGTGTTATTTTCATGTTGCTGTTTATACAGACGCTTAGCGTATTCATATCGGAAAAGTGTGCTTCTCGGTGTGAATACGTTACGGGCTTGTCAGCTCTTGCGCTTGGCTTTTGGGAAGCAGTACGTGACCTGCATGGGTCACCAATAAAACTTGTCACGTCCCGCTTCCTAAAAAACGAGGAGCGTGAGCGGACAAGCCCGTGACGTATTCACACCAAGAAACACATCATTCCGATATGAATACGCTAAGTGTTTGCAAAAACAGTAACAGGAAAATAATATAAGAATTTAAAGTATAATAAAAATCTTAAATAAATAAATAAATCCAACAATATTTATTAGAATGTTGGTCCAATCGGACACAAGTGTTTAAAAATAAGAAAAATGCATAAAAGAGAAGACCCTCGAACAAAGCATACTGGAAAGGGACTAAAGATTGGCTTGTGAAGCTAGCTGATTAAAGTTCTTCTAACTCAGCTCGGTCTCGTACTGGTCCTCGTCACCTATCCATGTATCTCGTGACAGACATCCCCAAGAAAAAAGAAAACAAAATAAAATGTCTGTCAGCAAACTCACGCCCTGTGAGTTCCACGTTAAGAAAACAATATATATTATATGTAGATAAATATAAGCTAAAGCATGTAAGAATGATAACAAAGGATATAAAAGTAAGCAATGCATATAAAGATGAAACATTCAATAATAAAGTATAGTACCCGGAATGCATGACAATCAAGCATATGACAGTAGCGTAAACATGATAGTATAGGTCAGGAAATTTGTATAAAAATATGGAAAGAACATGTCAGGAATAAATGAAGTTGGTATGGTCATTAATATAAAGGTTCTCTATTATAACATTCAATTGCTTCATAAGATTTTTGTACACGATGTACCTTTCCAGCTAGGTACCATAGCTACAAGAGTACATGATTATTGGATTACATGTAAGGGACTCCGAAGCAATTGAACGATCCATCCTTAACTACCCCAACACCCCCGGCAAATATTGGACAAGTTATTTCTAGATTTAAGGCGGGTTCATGCATACATGTAATTTGTTCAAGTTTATAAGAAATTTACTGGTTCGTAGATTCATGTGGTCACGGAGTCATGTCAAGTTCAAGGTGTAATACAAAATATTTATATATACACATAGCATGAAATTACAATCATCATAATCAAGTTTCAGGCCAGAAATCCGTTACAAGTTCATAAGGCATAAATGATACAAAGTGAAATATCCAAGTATAAACCAGAAACATTATCTTAAATAAATACTGAAAACTACTAGTTACTCAACTCATAAACTCAGAAATAAAACAAGAAATGTATCCTAGATGTTACACATACATGGATTCAAGTCATTCTAATTCCGACTACTGGTTTGGGAGATAGACGTGTTTTGGTATCGCTGCGCAGAACCGATCAGAATCTGTCCAAGACCGATATAAGTTTTAAAAACGCAGTTTATGGTATTTTCTGTCGGTTTTCAGATCTCGAGTTAAACTAGAAATAAGTAGGTCTTTCAATCTAGTTATCTAAACGACTTGAGTTTGCGTGGTTTGGATCTCTAAAACTATAGTTACGATTATTTTAATCTAAGGGTTTAAAACAGTTTTTATTTTCTAGACAGCATGGAGGGGGTGACTTGCAGAGCATATATCGGGTCGATATACATATTTTCGAGTCTCGGGTTATATAGAAAAGTTGTAGGGATGTCAATTTTGCATCCATAAATCTAAGGTTTGTCGAAAACCGAGTTCTATAGTTCGAGTTATGACATTTTGAAAAACAGTACGCAGATCAGGACAAATTCTGTCCAAATTCGACACACAATTTTAAAAGACAGAAGTAGATTAATTCCGTCAGTTTCCAAAGGTCGGGTTGAATTAAGAAAATCTATATCTTCCGATATAGTTATCAAAAAAAATTGAAAACACTTAATTTGGATCTCTGAAGATAGAGTTATGGCTATTTGAAGAAGGCCTTTAAAACCAGTTACGAGGTTTAACTAAAATATTGAGTAAAAGTGATATAGTATATAAACCAAAAAATTTATAATGAACAAAAATCATAGCATTAACATGCGTGATATGAGGTGCGGAAACATAAGAAAATAAACACAAGAATTGTCATCATCACTTTAATAAAAAGATTTTTTTTTCTTTCTTAAAACAACATTAAAAAAATCTTGGAGACTTTAATTAAAACAAAATAACGTCTTTGTGACATGGGCATGATTTTCTAGCAGCGGCGAGAATGCAAAAAAGATAGAGAAAAGATAGAACTTACAATATGCAAACTTGATCTTTATATTAAGTCGCCAACCTAGTAGAGATAGCATCGAATCTGATTTCGAGACTACCGCCGTAGATCAGTGGTTTCTTCTTCTTCTTTTGATGATGCGTTCCTTAGGCTAGGATTTTGAAGATACGAAATATATATTAAAAAAAAGAAAAAGGAAGAAAAGAGGCAAAAAAAAGATAAGGTTATTTTTACTTGTAGCCCCCCCTAAAACATAGAAAATTCCTTTTTACCTCCCAAAACTTGGTATTTACTTTTTACCCCCTAAAACTAATAAGATATATCATTTTACCCTTTTTTACGATTTCCATCAACTTTTAACTGTATAATATCAGGTTTTTCTTTAAAATATCTCAACCTCTTTTCTTATTTGAAAACACACAATTTCTTTCCCAAATTGAAATTAAGGTTTAAGGTTCTGCTGCACTTTTTCTCAAAATCGGCCATAAAATCAAGAGCATCTTCAACATCCTTCTCTGGTTACGAAGAAGTTGAATACTTCTGCGGTCTTACTTGTTATTTTTGGATAATAATAAACTTAAAATCTATGGAGAAAAAATAAAGTTAACGAGGTTTTTTCTGATGGAAATCGTAAAAGGGGTAAAATGATATATCTTATTAGTTTTGGGGGTAAAAAGTAAATACCAAATTTTTTAGGGTTAGAAAGGAATTTGCTATGTTTTGGAGGGCCTACAAGTAAAAAACCCAAAAGATAAAGGAAAAATTAGGGTTTGAAGTTAAACGGTTTACTTATAGGCTTAGAAATTAGGGTTTTGAGATCGAGGGCTTTGATTGGATTAGACTAGTTCTAAAGGCTTAAAGAAAGGTTTTCAAAAATATCAATATTTACGGAGATTTTTACATAAATAAAAAAATATAAAATGAAAAGTTAGAATAAGAAGCTACAAAGATATGAAACTGATTTAATTAAACGAAATATATATAACTATTTATAATCACTTGAAGAATTTGTAAAAACTAAAATATCTTTAAATATTTAGGAACACAAAAAGAATAAAAAGTGAAACGTGTAATATTTAAATAATAAATAAACAATAAATAAACATTACAAGATTCTTAAGGTTTTAAACTCCAAAAAATAATAAGCAAATGAGGTACACAAAATTATGCTTGTTACAAATATCATGTCATACTTTCAAAAATATTTCTTGAACCATACAAGGAACAAACTCTTCAAACTCTTCAAAATAAGAATCTTTCCAAATTATTTTTGAGCCAGAGTAACCTCTTCAAAATCTTTAGAATATAAATAGGTAAAGATCTCCCATATCTTTTCAAAATATATAAGAGAAATATAATTAAAATAAAATTTTATCACATCTTCTACATTAAAAATATCTTTGGAAAAAGGTTTGAAATATCATCACACCTCTAACTTAAAAATAAATTTTAAAACAAATCTGTGTAAATTTGATCATATCTTTAAAAAAACCATAGACCAAAATCTAATTTAAAGTTTTTCTCTTTTATTTCAAGATAAACTCATCACAAAAGTATATAAACATATAAAATCAATACCATATGATGATGCTCAATATTGGCGACTTTCAGATCAGGACACGTGGCAGATGACGTGTCCCAGAACTCAGAAGAGAGGGCCCATAGGGGCCCATCAGGCCCGACTTACAAGCACAAAGCTGGCTCACCTCAGGGCCCTTGCAAATTGGCCTCCTCGATCTCTCAGCTCGCCTCCGAGCTACCGCAGGACCAAGATATCTCGGCCCTCTCGCTCGTTCCCGAGCTCTCCCGTCGAGACCATCTTCCTCGGTCCTTCCGACCGACCAACTCCACCACTCACAGGCGTAACCGCCGCTCCGCAAATCTCGCCATGCGCAGATTCTCCGCCGGCAACATCCCACGTTCCACGCCATCACGATTTCTATTAACGGGCGATCCGCTCTTTACGCGGGCGTGACGTCGGGAGCGTAACTGCCGGCGAGATTCTCGCGCCTGCTGCTGCATGCCACCACCGCTATATAAACTCCCATCACAGAGGGGTCAAGTAAGCGATTCTTTATACTTTTATGCCGTTACTCTGCTTGGATCTCATCACTAACTTGAGCGTCGGAGGGTCCTCGGTGGTACCAAACCACCCCGGGACTTCTTTGCAGGTACTCGGCAACAACTCTTTCACCTCATCTCTTCCTTCAAAAACCCATTGAGACCCGCACGCGAAGGAAGATAATCAACCAAGTCCACCGGGAGATCGACGGAAGACAACATCTGGCGGAGACCCGAAAAGGACCTCCATCACCATAGATTTACCAAATCCAATTAAACTTTTCTAAAAAGATAGCTTTAGGGAAAAAATGCAAGAAGAAATATAATACAAGACTAGGGAAATACTAGGATTCAAACCTGGCCTATGGATCAGCAACGCAATGTGATAATCAATAACTACAAGCGTGATCCATGTATTATTTTAGAAAAGAAATAAATCAATACTCAAGTGATTCAAAGAAATTGAAATTTGCAGTTGTTACAATCTACAATCCTTTAAAAAAATCCGTCCTCAAAATTACTCAAGAAGGATGTTGCAACTAGGCACAAAGAACTAAGAGTGACTTCGTTGCATGTTGTCGCCTTTGACCTCCATCAATTGACACTTCAACTAGTAAGAAGACAGGTGGTTAGCGTAGGATTTTTATGAGAATTTCCAAGTCTTGTTTCAAGGACGCACGCAAAGGGTAGTTATGGATGTAAAAGAAAAAAGCAAACAATTGATTGGAATTTAAAATGTAGGAGAAATCCGATAAGAATAATACGGTAAAAGGGTAAGGAACAAATACAGATCAGACAGTCTCACGGGCTAAGATCGAGGCTACTAGTATCATATGATTTGTTTTAAAGATGCAAGAATGATGGTCTAAAGAATGCAAGTAAGAAGGTAATTAGATTGGAATCTTAAAGGACCTCTGAAGATGAATGTGAATGATTGGGAATTTTGAACACTGCCCTCCTCTGACGATAGTCGAAAGTAGCGTAGAAAGTCCTCAGCCAGTCCATGCCTAGTAATTCCCATATGAATTTGTCATTGGACAAAATAGTTTGCAACACTATCACGTATGTGTTCGATCAATTGGTATTTCGACAGGTAAGAAGAGGGTGACTAATGTAGATCACAATTTCATTTCACAGGTGTTAATGCTTTCGCTCCTCTAAAAGTCAATTATCCACCGATCGGCTCCAGCCATGTTGATTTCTATGTCCTTGAATATTTATATACTAATTTTATGTCATTTGAACATAATTCATCTTTATATCGAATGATTGCAAAATTAACAATTTACTGACAATAAAACATTTCGAAATGGTAAATGAATGGTCAAAAAAATATCAAAATGACATGAAAATTGAGACATGTATTTTAAAAAACATGAAGATAAATATGGCCGGAATCGATCCCCAAAAATATCAACAAATAGTTGATTTTTTGAGACACCACAGTAATTTCCTTTCATGACACGGTATAATCTGTTTCCTCATATATATTATATAGATTGGTGCTTGAAAAAATCTGAGATTAATATAGATTTTGATTTGAGTAATTCACATTTTGCTTTGCTCCAAATACATGCAGCCTTTCTAAGCCAAAATTTAGGTAGGCTTGCAGGTTAATACTCAATAGCAAGCTAAAGACATCCAACCCAAATCATAGATGCATTAAATTTAAAACTTAGTTGAGAGGTACCCAACTTAAGAAGCATGCTAATCAAAGAATGATAGCCTAACATCTATTGATTAAAATAAACTGCATAGGTGAGAAAAAGGATGAAAAAACAACTCTAAAGTTACTCCCTTACCAATACCAAATGGGCTACACTGTTGCTATGGCAGATTAGGCCTTAATGTCTTCAAATATTACAAAATCTTGACAAAAATGCTTAGAGCAACAAGATATAAAAAGTCCACTGAAGAATTTCCTAGAAATTACACACAGAACATCATCTTAATTTCTCAACAAGCCCTCGGCACTATGAAAGTTCAAAATAGGTTTCTCATAACAATATTCATTGATAGCAAGGAAGAATGAGAAGGCATTGCCTATGGCTTCATCTCCTCGTCCTCATCCTCAATCTTTGGAGCCAAGTAGAACCTAATGTAACCCATGTCTGCAATTTTGTACTCAACAACCACAGGCAGCTCAGAAGAAAGGCTGATGGTCACCGTTTCGGATAAAGGCGACGCCTTAGTGAAAGAGTTCATGTATCTCAGAGCAAATGTCAACGACACAGGCTCATTCATCTCTATCACAATTGCCTCCTCTGGCTGTTCATAGACAAATATATGTGAAAATTAGACATAAAAAGGATAACTATCAAACAATTGTAGAAAACAAAGGCGAAGGGGTTTTAAATTTTTTTTTGCAGGCCCAAAACCAGTTACTTTAATTTGACAAAAAGCAATATTTTTTCCTTCAAATCTCTCTCTTTTCACCTATTGCTCTGATTAAGCACAGGTTCTTGTTGTTTTCACTTTTTCGGGAGATTCTGGAACAAGGGATTCTTATTCTTTTAATGGCGGATGAAAGAACAGGCAATTCTATATTCTTTAGTAGAATTCTATACTCTGGAACAAGGGATTCTTAGACTTTTCCTGCGCCGGTTTTCTTTATCTTTCTAGTCCAGTGACTGCAGGTGCATCTACCTTCTCTCCTTTGGTTCTAGGTCCCCAACTGGAGCTATTTCCTGTCGGCTTCAGGATCACTCTCCTCCCCCCAGCCAAGGCAACTCCTATATTTAACAACGGCAAGACTAACTGGCTCCTAACCAGCAAGTTAGGTGTAAAAAGTAACATGCTTTAGTGATGAGAAGGGTTTAACAAAAAATTAGTAAATAGATAATGAAGTGGACTTATAAGGTCAATCTTCCTTCATGCATAAATTAATAATTCAACTATAATAGAATTTCTAAAAAAACATAATAGATATTAGAGATGCATATAAGAGCATTATGTACATGCCAAGGTGTATATACAAAAATAAGATATATTAGAGAGGTGTATAAATTCAACAAAGGATAGGAAATAATATTCATACCTTGTCAACAGTAGTGTTCTGCCTGCAAACAATATTAGCACTCCCAATATCTCCCCTTGTAGAAAACTTAACACCTTCCTTTGTCACCGAAATAACAACTGACATCCAAAAAAACCAAAACACATATGAACAAAACCAAAATAAATTTAAGAACCATAAAAGCCCAAAAATTAATGTGCATCTAATATTATACCAGTGTCACCAATGCTGCTGAGATCCTTGCAAATCCTAGCAAATTCCGCAGATGGCATGCGAACTATAGCTTGGTACTCGGCATCAGGAATGCCAAGATGCTCGCTATCAATGTCCATGAGCTTCATCTCAAAATCAGCGATCTTATCTTGCTCTGTTCAATACCATGTTCAGAAATGCAAGACCAGAACTTAAGAAACCAACTACCGTTGCATGTATACAGTTTCTAATATACACAGAATCCTTAACTAGTTTCAAAATATCAACACATAAGAGCAGGAAGTCTTATGTTTTGCTCTTATGGCCTTGCTTTCATTATTCTTTTAAACAAAGCAATCAAAAACAACAATAAACCTTTACTTCCATTCGGCCACATTAGTGGCAATTTAGAATTAATTTTAGGGTAAATGTTAAAAAAACACCATCGAAATTTTAGGGCTTTGAAACAACACACCATGACCAACTTAAGAGTATTTAAGTCCAAAAGAAATATGAAGGGTATTTTGTCAAAAAATGACATGTTTGGCTCATTTTTTTATAGTCTATGTACAAGGCATATTGGGATTATCAGTTCACTCTCATACAATTTGCACGAGTTAACAAAACTAACAATTTCAGACAATGTTGCTAGATTTTAATTATGAACTTTATGATGAACGCATAAAAACAAATCAGTATATTAATCGTCAAGAACGTATCTTTTCGATCGACCTCACATACTAACAAACGAAATCAATTGATATATCGATCATTCCAGTGAGGCCACCGATCAAACACTTAACATGCATAAAAGAAAAATAATAATAAGGTGGGGAAAGGAGGAGATCATACTGGGGCTTTCGAACATGAAGGTGACGGTGTCTCCACCGTCGTCGGCCTTGATGGTGATGATGTCGTCGTTGCCGGCGCACTTGAGCATCTTGGCCATGTTGTTGAGGTTCATGCCCATGGACAGGTTGCGGTCGCAGCGGTAGTGCTCGAACCCCTCGGAGCGTAGGAGGAGGGCCACCAGAGCCACGTGGCTCGAGTCCATCGCCTGCAGCGAGAACCCCGAAGACGAGCAGTCGAAGTTGGCGTCGGTGACCAGATCCTTGATCGACTCCAACACCTTCTTGAGGAGGCTCCCCTGCACTAGCCTCAGCTCCAACATTTTCTCTTATTATCACTCAGATCCTCTTCTTCGGTTTAGATCTGGCGATGATCCAAAGATAGAAACCCTAATTATTTTGGGAGAGGAGTTGAAGATGGAGGAGCACCGCAGTAATAAAGAGAGATCGTGGCGAGGGATTTTGGCGGGAAATGCTGGCTTCGCGCGCCAGGATTTGGCGCTAAAGTATATTTGGGGAAAAATGAATGTGAAGTGACGAGCTTGCCCCTTGCAAAGAGGGAAAAAAAATTACATATCAGAGCCAGGTTTCGATCCTGGGACCTGTGGGTTATGGGCCCACCACGCTTCCGCTGCGCCACTCTGATATCCTGTTTCTGAAAATGAATGTATGTTATATATCGGACTTTCTCTAATCATCATTTAAAAGAAATCAAAGCCAGCTAGGCTCTTATAAGAATTTTTTTTTTAATTTGAATATGTAATTATACAGAAACTTTCATATCGCGTTGTGAAGCTATCCATTGAGTTTATGCTATGCTCATGTATCAATTCGTCCATCTTTGTGCACCAGGAGCAGACGTAGAGTACATAGTCCATCTCCATGCTGAGCAGTTTATCATTCATTCAACAAAATTGACAGCTACCCAATATCACTCTTGATGGAGATCGGAATCTTCCTCGGATTTGTCCTCCATTGATTTTGCTGCCAACGGATTTGAATGGTTGAGAGTCGGTATGAGGATTGAGTGTGTGGGTCTCAACGGGTTGTTGCAGACACCGAGCTACTAGTAAGGAAAGTCCCGGGATAGGAAACCACCGTAGGACCCTCCGACAATCAAGGTCCCGAGGAGTAATTGGGCAAAGTAGCGCTATCTTGGAAGCAAGTCCAATGAATCTAAGTCGCCGGAGGAGCGGTTTATATAAGGGTCAAATTGGAGCGAGCCGATACGAGATCCTCGCAGTCTGTTACGTCCCTGCGTCACGTTCGCGTTGATGGCGGGATACGCCTATTAATGACGAGATACTCCAGCGGGGGATGCGAGACGTGGAGCGGCGGAGATCTCGTCGTGGCGAGATATACAGAGCCGTTACTGAGGCTCTTGGGCTCCGTGCTCTCTGCCGGACAGAGCAGCCGAGGAAGCTCGGCTCGGCTCGGCAGATAGCTCGGTGACGAACGAGGAAGCTGAGTAAGCTCAGCTTTGCAATAGCTTGGTGACGAGCAAGGAGGCCAAGAAAAACCGGTTGTAGGATACCTCGAAGGCGAGCTATTGGCTGGTTGCTAGACGAACATGGAAGGTCTCGTCAGATGTAATATCGAGTTAAGGCGCCGAGGAATGTTCCCAATGCATCGTACATACTCCATCTCCGCAGCCCTCAGGAATCTGGCGGGCTTACATAGATGACACGTCACCTGCTACGTGTCGTAATCTGAAGAATTTTCATTTACGATCGTCATCACCCTCGATTGGACGCTAGAGTTTCTTTTTGACTTAGTTTTACGGCACTGGTGCTTCGTATTTTTCTACGTGGGTTCGCGCTTTGCTTGCAATTTTCCTCTTCTTCTACTTGTGGGCTAAGGGTTTTTTTCACTAGAATAAAAAGACAGGTTTTTGGGAGAGGTCTGAATGGGCGAGCCTTTTCTTTCCTGGACAATTTAGTATTTAAGTTTTTACCTTACCATGGGCTTTGAGTATAGCAGTGCTGTAAATAGCCCAGCAAGACTTATAAACCAAGGTTCGGGCCGGTTCAACCTGTCCTTGCCCCATTACCAAGTCAGCCGCTTCTTCCCACGTCAGCACCGAAACAGACACGAAACGATTTTCCCTTTCCATATACAAACAATCAAAAGCGGTTTCAGGCTCAATTTTGCTTTCAGAATCTCGACACAAACCCCTAAAAAATTTTGCGCCATATCGCTTCATTCGCTTTCCTTTTCCCAAGAATTTAGGCTCTCATCTTCCTCTATCTATTAAAAACCCTAGACCTCGATTCTCTACGAGTTAAACCCTAGATCTCTGTGACTTGCCGGCGACTATGGCCGATCGCGGATCGAGGACCGAGATATCGTTCGCCGGCAGATTCGCCAGCAGCGCCATCGCCGCCTGCTTCGCTGAGGTAAAGCTGCTAACTTTATTTCTTTGATCGACTCTTAGTATGTGATCTCCATGCTATTGATATTCCTCTTTTGCGTTCCAAAATTTTCAAATTGCGGTGTTCAATTTTTGGGTAAATTACACTAAACTGCCTCAATTATCGTTGTTTTTCACTAAAATACTGTACAGCATTTTATTATACTAAAATACCTTAAGCTAATTATATAACACTAGAATACCCCGACTGTGTTAACCTGAGAGTTGTGTTTTACCCTTTTACCCCTACCCATTCAATTATCCTTTTTCATGAGGCGAAAGAGTTTGGAGGGGGAGGCTTTGGCAGAAACGATAGAGTCAAGGAAGAGTTTGGAGGGGGAGGGGAAGGGGGAGCCTGCGGAGTTGGGAGTGGAGGAGGCCGTGGTGTTGATTTAGTAGAGGCTGACAAGGTGGAGGTGGAGCCGTGGAGGGGAGGAGGAGGTGTGGAAGAAGAGACAGACCCGGTGGAAGAGGGGTGGAGGAGGAATGGTAGGGAGAGAGAGAAATAGAGGGAAGGAGGCGGTGAATTATAGGACAGAGGGAAGAATAATGAGGGAGCAAAGGAAGAGGGAAATGCCAAATTACGTTGCGCTCTTCTCTTTGCAGCATACACTACACTATCCTTAAGGGTCGATAACTTTGCTACCCGCGACAGTTTCATCTGTCTTAAATTTTAAATTTTTACATTTGATTTATTTCCCTTAGTTAAATTTATTTCCCTTCAAAGTTGTAGAATTCTTCGATTGACTTAAGATAGCTAGCTTGGTCAGAGGATATCATAAGCAGAGTAAAAGCTTGGAGGTTAGAAGTTCAAGGAGCGAAGAGCTATAACAGAGAACTTCCCTCCCTTAAGAGGATTGATGGCGGGATTTTCCAAACCCTCTTAAAAAGTAGGAGATGAAACTGTATCAACTTTTGTTAATATTTCGAATTGGTATTGTACAATTTAATTTTTGGGTCATCTTTTGGCTTGCTAATGTATTGGGGTCATCTTTTCGCTTGCTAATGTGTTGGGTATTTTCATTCAGTTTCTCTAGTTAGAATTAGCCACTAGTCTGCATGCTGACATTGTACAATTGGTTGTGTAACAAAGATGATATGTTCCTGCTGCCTCATTGTTGACACAGCCTCATAGGATATTGGCATGTTGTTTTCCAAGCATGCAGTAATGGTGGGAATATTGTCCAGTACTCCAGAAGTAATGAACCAGTGATATTTCAAAGCAGAAAAAAAATTCTCCCCTTCATTGTTATACATGTTTTTTTTTCTTTTTTTCTATTAGCATGTATCCATGTACAATGCATGTGACGGCAAATACATTTTTAAATCTTATGTGAAAGACAAATTATGCATGCAAGTGGTATATTGCACGTAGAGGAATTTCTATATTACTAATGGTTAGATTTTTATGTTGATGGTACTTTAATTACAAGTGATGCACTTGTCACAGATCCAAAGCCCCACCTCATTGGAAGTCTCCAAATTAAAATAATCTCAAATCCAGATTTCTAGTACTGCAGAGGTTTTCTTTGTATTACGGAAATTTAAATATTGTCATAAGTATTTAAAAAAAAATAAAATCTTGCAGATCTGCACCATTCCTTTGGACACTGCAAAAGTTAGGCTTCAGCTGCAAAAAAAAGGAGTTTCTGGAGATGCAATGGCTTTACCTAAATACAGAGGAATGTTAGGCACAGTATCTACAATAGCTAGAGAAGAGGGCCTGGCATCGCTTTGGAAAGGCATCGTACCTGGTTTACATCGTCAATGTCTTTTTGGAGGGCTGCGGATTGGACTGTATGAGCCGGTATTTGCCAGTTGACTCAGTATTTCGTCTTGGATTGCTCAATATTGCTACTCCTAATTTGAGCACTATTGGGCTATCTTGTTAGGTTAAATCCTTCTATGTTGGTGAAAATTTCGTTGGAGATATTCCTCTATCGAAGAAAATACTTGCGGGCCTAACAACTGGTGGGTATGGAAATAACTCTTAGTATAGTTCCTAGAAGTCTGTGAGAGCGCCTCCACATCCATGCAACCAATTCACATAATTGTTTTTACAAGTGCTGAGATAAACCTTGTTCTATGCTAGATAGCACGAATTCATATTCATATACAATACATGATATGAGTTGGAGGAGGATTCACGTTTTTCAAAATACAGCAACGATTCATTTGGATACCCTACTTTTTTTTTATTTAAAATATATATAGTTATCATTTTAGCATATCTAAAGTAAGAATTCCATTAATTTATTAGTTTTGATGCTTGGTGTCTTATCCATTGATACATCTGGCATACAATACAGATATTAGGATGTGCCAAAAACAGTTTCACAGGTATCCTCAACAATATGAAAGGATCGATATCGATACAAATTTGACATGACCCGATACGAATACGTCTCCTCGACTATGAATCCATGAAACATAGGTTCTATTCATTGCTGCTTTCTGAAAATTGAGTAATATTAATATGTAATAATTTTCAAATAGGTGCCATAGCAATCACAGTGGCAAATCCAACGGATTTGGTGAAAGTACGTCTTCAAGCTGAAGGAAAGCTTACACCTGGCATCCCACGACGTTACTCGGGAGCACTGAATGCTTATTCTACTATAGTTAGACAGGTGCAACTTTGAGCTGGTTCTTTCCACCCCTTTTAGATTAAATTGCTTTATTGAACTTGCCAAATATTTTAAAACTTAGGAAGGAGTTGGTGCTTTGTGGACTGGGCTTGGTCCTAATATCGCCCGCAATGCTATAATAAATGCGGCAGAATTAGCAAGTTATGATCAAGTAAAACAGGTACAGATCACACTTTCTGATAGCAGATTCCTCATCGGAGATTAATGCACTACCTTATTCTTGTCACTATTTTTGTCCTTATTTTGGATTCTTACAGACCTTACTAAAAATTCCTGGCTTCTCTGACAATGTGCTCACTCATCTTTTATCTGGTTTGGGGGCTGGCTTTTTTGCAGTCTGTATTGGTTCCCCTGTCGATGTGGTATGCTACCAATGCCAGTTAAATTTGTATACGCTTGTAATGATGTATTATATAGTAGTCGTCTCAAAAGTTGTGGCAAGTTCTCTGTTATATGGGCTTTTTCTCCCAACGAAGATTCATGATTTGGAAAATCTAATTTTTACTATAGGATTCTATCTATTTAATTAGGTTGATCTATACCATTTAAACATATTGCTTTATTAGATGTAACTATCACCTTGTAGCAATGTATTTTTCATCAAGTATTGTATAATGATGCTGAGAATCACCATTGCAATTCCAGCAAAAGATGATACTTAATCATAAAAAGGCTGCAAAAGAAGAAGTTTAGATAGTTAGCCACGGCCACATTCATGTATAAGCAAACTTTCTGTCCAATTTTCTATTTAAACTTTTCCCTTCAGGTTTAGTACTCTCTTTTAAATTGTCTTCGGCATGTTATGCATTTTTGGAGGCATCAGTTTGGGGAGAAAAATATTGATCATCTACACATGAAAAGAAAATAAAGAATTTTCTTTAGCAGTGCCACAACAGTTTGTTGTAAATGTTTCAACATCAATATCTTTAGTAGTTAGCCCAGTTCATGACCTTAAGGAAAAAGTAAAAAACATCAATATAATTTACTAAAACAGCTGAGCTTATGGTTGTATAAAAGGTCATTACTTCTTAATTTATCTAATGAGATCGCCTTTCTTAATTAGACTTGCCTAATGATACATATTACTCTGTGCAGGTGAAGTCGAGAATGATGGGAGATTCAGCCTACAAAAGCACGCTTGATTGTTTTGCGAAGACCTTGAAAAATGACGTATGTGCAACATATGACTTTCACTTTCATACTCTTTACATAGTGAATTGTTGTTCTTTTCTATTATTTTTGGCCATCTTTTTAAGGGTAAATCTAAGGTTTACAAGAAAGTGTACGAGAAATTAGACACTAAAGAGGCTGAAAATGATATATACCGGATTGCTCGGATGCGGGAAAGGAAGACTAGAGACTTATGTGCTGTGAAGTGTGTCAAAAATGAAAATCAGAAGGTTTTAGTTCGAGATTGAGAATATCAAGAAAAGATGGAGAGATTATTTTGACAAATTGTTCAATGAGAGCTTTACTAAGAATTTGGATGGACTTGTCATTCAATCTCAAGATATAAACCGTGATTTCATACGTAAAATAAGACTACCTGAGGTTAAAGAAGTTTTGAACAGAATGAGTTTAAAAAAAGCGGTTGGTCCTGACGGGATTCCTATCGAGATTTGGAGATGCTTAGGAGAAATAGGCGTTAAATGGCTGACAGATCTGTTTAATAAGATTTGGCAGACAAAGAAGATGCCAAATGAATGGAGGAAAATTATCCTTGTACCTATTTACAAGAACAACGGCGATATTCAAAATTGCTCAAACTACCGTGGAATAAAACTTATGTGTCACACCATGAAACTTTGGGAGAGAGTGATTGAACACAGGCTAAGGAAGGATATTAAAATAATAGAGAACCAGTTTGGGTTCATGTCTGGACGATCGACGACAGAGGCTATTCATTTGCTTCGTCAACTTGTCGAGCGTTTTCGAGAGAGGAGAAAAGATTTGCATATGATATTTATTGATTTAGAAAAAGCATACGACAAGATACCTAGAGAGGTATTATGGGGGACAATGATGAAGAAGGGGGTCCCCGTCAAGTATATTGATATAATCAAGGATATGTACGATGGAGTAGTGGCAAATGTCAGAACCTGCGGCGGCTTAACGAGTGATTTTTCGATTACAATTGGTTTACATCAAGGATCTGCATCAAGTCCATTCCTGTTTACCATCGTGATGGATGAAATTACTAGAACTATTCAAGCTGAGGTACCTTGGTGTATGCTATTCGCTGATGATATTGTTCTAGTAAATGAGACGAAAGCAGGGGTTAATGCCAAATTGGAATTATGGAGGCAAACATTGGAATCTCGGGGATTCAGATTGAGCAGGTCCAAGATAGCATATATGCATTGCAAATTTAGTAACCAGAGAAGCCAAAACCATATTGGTATAACATTGGAAGGGAAAGAGATATCACCGAGCGACCAGTTTAGATATCTAGATTCCATTATCCAAAAGAATGAGGAGATCGATAGTGATGTTAATCAAAGGATCTAAGCTGGTTGGTTGAAATGGAGGAGTGCAACAGAGATTTTGTGTGATCGTAACTTTCCGGTAAAATTGAAAGGGAAGTTTTATCGGAGCGCTATTCGGTCTGCCTTATTATATGGTACAGAATGCTGGGCTCCTAAGAAGCATCATACACAGAAGATGCATGTAGCGGAGATGCGCATGCTTCGTTGGATGTGCGATAACACTAGAAAAGATAAGGTGCGAAATGAGGATATTCGTGCAAAAGTTGGTGTAGCACCTGTGGAGGAGAAGATATGGGAAAACCGGCTAAGATGGTTTGGTCATGTGCGACGTAGACCTATAGAAGCACCGGTTCGACGAATAGATACTCTGGATATGGGCAATGGCAAAAAAGCAAAAGGAAGACCGAAGAAAACATGGATGGAGGTGATACGAAACGATATGGTTGCCAAAGGACTCGATGAAAGTATATTGTTCGATAGGAGCGAGTGGAGGCGGAGGATTCATGTGCTGGACCCGGCGTGATTCTCATGTTGGTTCATGTAGCCTACCCCATATGCTTGGGATAAAAGGCTCAGTTGTTGTTGTTTTTAAGGGTATCTGATCGCTCGTATATTACCTCTAGTGGTTATATTTGTTTCCTTATAATTTTTTTTGGCCAATGTATCTTGCTACAAACTTCTTTTCTGGCTGGATAATTTGGAATTGCCTAAAAAAAATGCTTCTCTATTTGTTTGATGCGTATTGCAGTAAAACTCAACCTTCTATTAATTGGCAAAAGTTTTATTTTCTCTATCAATTTTATCAATCTTTTTGTACACATATTAACAATTATGCAGTAATCATAATATCCATTTTGGATGCATCAAGCCTCATTTATCTTTGGTGAGGACCATGGACAATCTGGTGACTTGTTTTGTTCTGTCACCCGGAGAGTTCAAATTTTACACCGATCTTGTGTGAACATGAAGATATTAAATGGGATGAGTGCACTTGATCTTGCTTTTATTTTCTGTTAGGAACTTAAAAGCACCAAGCAAATTCATCATCATGATACTGTACAAGACCTATATATGATATTTAGATGTAATTGCTGTTGGGGAATTTTTGGTTCATAATTCGAAAATCTTACTTCCATTTTCCAGTACTTTTGAAATGCCGTATAATGTGATGGTTCTATGTGGTTTTTATTTTATTTAAGGTGTACATTGTTTTTTTCATACGCATATTATTTGTGCCTTCTTGCAGGGGCCACTCGCTTTCTACAAGGGTTTTATTCCAAATTTTGGTCGGTTGGGTTCATGGAACGTGATTATGTTTTTGACTCTGGAACAGGTTACCTAGAATATCGCAGTTTCTTATTCTTTGGATTTGATATATAAATGAAGCAACCATTTTCATCTTCATTTTCCAATCCCGAATATCATTTTCACTGCATCTTGGTTATCTTGCATCCTTAATATCAATATAGAACTTGGTTTCTGTTACTACAATGTGTTTAATTTCTTTTTTCTCACCATTTTACAGGTAAAAAAACACTTTGCAAGAGAAGTTCCA
The DNA here is from genome assembly GCA_030015575.1 of Agapanthus africanus. Taxonomy (NCBI): domain Eukaryota; kingdom Viridiplantae; phylum Streptophyta; class Magnoliopsida; order Asparagales; family Amaryllidaceae; genus Agapanthus; species Agapanthus africanus. Next base: position 254,030,348 of record CM057341.1, read on the forward strand.
GCGTAAGATGGGATTGTTCAACTAATGCTGCTGCTTTTGTTTAATAAAGCTTCTAATAGCGATTTTACTGGTCGTCGGTATATGTACAATTACATACCATTTTGCTAAAGAGGAGCCATTTGAAGTTGGAAGCTCTGTTCTGTTTGTTCCTATTTGTAGAGCTCATCAAAGTTTCAGGTGTTTCCAATTGAAATTGCACAATTCTCATTGAGCAGCCTCAGATGTAAAAACTATAAATAATATTTGTAACTCTTGATATTTTAGATGAGCAGGATAATTTTCTTGTTATATACCATTAGATGGGCAAGGTCTGCATTGGGGCTGTAGTTTGTGTATATGAGAAATGCTAGATTTCACTAACTACCCTATACTATGAGCATTTTTCCGGTAACTACCTTCAGGTGTTTTTTGTAATTCGAGTAAACTCCCATAAACTTTGTATTTTTCCAGTTATGGGCAGGTTAGCGAAATTTAGTCTGAAATTTTTTACTTCAGTAACTTGTGAATGCATTCTTGTATGTAACTTGTCCATCCTTATCATTCCTGTACAATTTATCCGTCATTGTACACCACCAACTCCTCTCATTTGGGATAAGGCTCCTCAGATATTTTCAATGGATCAAATATAAACCAATCAATTTTCGTAGAACCAGATACCACTCATCTCTTTAGCTCTCGGAAAAAGAATATCTGCATCCATGATGACGGGGCCAGATCGCAGTGACGCTCATCTTTCGCTTGAAGAGGAAGCGAAGAAAGAGGAAGAAACTCGAGAATACTTTCAAGAGATCGTGCCCAAGCGCCACTCTAAGCCCTCGAGAAGTGAGTACTCATCGGTGTACAGCGATGATCTCAAGACCTCGGATGGAGACTCCATCCCTGAGTTTGAGAAGCTGCAAGATCTTGAGGCACACGACGTCCAGGTACACTGTTCACGTTTCCCCCGCATCCTTTCTTACTTTTTAAAATGTAATAAGCACTCATAATGTTTTTAGCAAAGTCCATAGCAATGCTTGATCAACATAACAGCGAGACTTATAAGCCACCACGATCTGGTTCATGCGACATAATATTTTAGCACTTTCTATTAATAATTTTTCTCGAGTGAACTATCTCTATTTTGCGTTGAGTTTATTGCGCCGTGAGTTTAACAATTAAAAAAAAAACATAACGTTGTGCACGAATAAAATAAATAAACTCGAGCAATTATATAGTTTGCGACACAGATATTCGTTTTTGAAAATTATTTCTCTCTTACCTTCTGAGAATTTACTTTCAACCTTTTTTAATTTCTTTTTAAGCAGAAGCTTGTATGTGAGGGAAGTGAAGCAGCAGAGGAATACAAGGAGACAGAGTATTACAAAGATCTCAACTGCGTCGACAAGCAACACCACACGGTATGTGCAACTCGTTCTTTCTCTTCTTCGTCCATTTTTCCAATTAAACCATATAAATTAATTCATGAGCTCTTATTAATTTCAATCTCATATACTGACAAAATGCAGACTGGAACGGGTTTTATAAAGACGGAGAAATCAAATGGCGACTCCTTTGAGATTGATTCAGAGGCTAGCGCTGCATCTGCTCATCATCCATCTGCAAAAGGAAACCCAGCTACAAATGAATGGATACCCTCAGCTGATGACACTGTATGTATGGCACTTCTTAAGCCTACCACTTTTTTATTTTATTTTTTGAGATCAAACTATTTTGTGTTTTTTTTTGTTCACGATATTTGTCATATTGAGGTTTAAACTAGACCCGGTTTCAGGATTAATTCATTTGTAGAACACTGGGGATCAATTAGTACGGCTCAAATCTAACTGAATATTTTAAAGAATCAAAAAGTTTCTTACATAAAGCATGTAAAATATAAATTGTAATTGAAAAAAAAAGGATCAGGTAAAGCTTAATTATAATCTTTTACATGTTACAACAGTTGGAAAAATCCCAAAGCGTTCATTAGAAAGGAGATAATGAAAGAAACATACGATAAAGATTACATGCGTGATTTTTCATACCTTCTCTTTTTTGAAAAGAAAGCTAAAGAAATACAACAGTTAAACCCGCCGGTGTTTTGCATATGCGATATATACATGGAAACACTTTAGATGTTTTGACATGGATTTAAGTTAAATCAGTATATATTTGAGAAAATCTAAATGGTTAAAATAACAATTTTTAAAATGTTTCTTTCCTACACCTCTGCGGATCCCCCAAACCCCCACCCGAAGAAATGTCTTTTGAAAAAGGGATTTCGACATGAGGAGTGATGTTTTGATCTTTGTTCTGCTTAGATTAATATCATTTGCGCTTGCAGGTTATTCCAGTTTCAAACAAGCCTAGGAGGAGTGATGTTTGATCATTGTTTCAAACCGTGGATCTGATCCCATTTCTTACTATTGCGGCTTCATTGTTCAGGCATTTTTACGGTATTCTCGTACGGTTTGTCACAACATTCCTATGTGCAAGTAATATCTACATATAATTCGCTCGTGTAATATGAATAAATGTAATGAATAAGAGGCAGATTATTTTTACAGTCCTTGAATCTCATGCAAAAATTCAATATAACTGCATAAATGGAAGACATTATCGCGGTTGGTGTTTCCACTTTCTCACATTTTGTTGGAAAGCTCTTATATATGTTAACAATTTATCGTTTTATTCAAGTTTTTCTCATTATTCATAAATGTGGTGTTACACGCGGAATGATTCTAACAATCAAAACATCATGTTTTTCGTAAGTGTTTTGAGATGCATATGATATGGGGTGGTTAGGGTTTATATCATATGCCTAAGAGCCTTTCGTTAACGTATACTTTTCAGTAAAAAAATGTAGTATGCATCTCGTTAAGTCAACACCGATATGGATCGAAAGATTAGGTAGGTTACATCATGGCTTACTAGTGGAGTCCCTATGAGATTATTCCGCACGCTGTATGTGGATTGACCCACATGTCAAACGGGTCACACACCATTCTTGAATCCTCTAGTTTTTATTTGGTAATGAGAAGTTGGATCGATACACTAGGGAAAATAATAGCAAAGATTCCCAAGCTACTCTGTCTATTTCGGAAATCCCTTTTTTTTCTTTTCAGATAAAGTTTTGCTCAACATAAAGTTTAAAGATCTGTATATAGAATTGATCTCAAATCTAAAATATAAAATGATAAAAAGTGAAGCCATGAATCTGTAAACTACTACCAATCAAACATATTAATTACATAAAGTTGAAGATACAATCAAACCAACTAATTGTCTAATTACAATCTTCTAAGCAACCAAACAAGCTTGGTTGGGTACTTAGTTATGAGTTTATATGACAAGTGCAAATGCATTGGAGCAAGAAGAATGACGGACATATACCAAAGGAGCACAGCTTATGCGATAAAACTTTCTCCTCTCCAAAGTGAGAGGTCATTGGCTTGAATCCCATGAGACCGCATCCAAAAGAAAGAAAGAGAAACAACCTTAAGGACCATCTCAATTATAAAAAAGAAAAATTTAAAAAATTTCTTTAGACAGAATTAAGGCACACTATATATTTTTTTCATTTAGTGCCTCATCCCTCAAGTATGTAACTATATGTTAATATCCAATAAATAAATTAATATACAGGAGAAATATCATACGTTATATGCATGCAGAAGCACTGAAAGAATATTTATATACAAATTCTCACCTCAGTATCGATCTTTTGGCTTAATATCGCAAATTGCAAATAGTTTGGAATGGCAAGTTTGAAATTGCGCCTTCCCAAAAAAGAACCTTGGAATGCATCCATCCGACTACTAATCACGCTTGTGATCCGAAATCGTTGTTCAGATAGTTGCACTCTTCTGCTTGAAATGTATACCCAACTCTCCATCGAAAGTTCATCATCTGATCTGAACAACGATGACTTGAACTGATTGATAAATCGATGTATATGTTCTCAAGAAAGAAGTTAGATGTTCATTTACATGGTAGTAAGTTAGATGTCTCTAGAGTGTGAATTGCAGGCAAGGTTTTAACTTATCACATATCGGTGGATATTGGATTCATATTGGATAGGTGTTATTTAATCACACCAATATACCAGCTTATCGGCAAAAAATATATCAATTTAACCGTATATGAGGGGCTCTGATACGATATATCGGCTAAACATATAGTGCATCATATGATCATTACTTGTGTTTCCCTCATCTTAAGGGAAATTTTAAAAAAGAAAAAAAGGAGATATGTACCTCATGATCAATGAAGACCATCCAACATAGCCAGCGGAAACGAGACTTTCTACAGTTGCATTCCTATATCTTGAATGCTTTCTTGTAAAAAGAATTAAAGGCCAATCACTAGCTCGAAGTTTCAAGAACAGTCTCAATACAAGCATCGATGCAAGATGTTCATGTTCAACTTGCTTCCTCCTAAAATAAATTGATTCTCAGCATCATCCACATATATTTTGAAATTATATATAATCTATTTACAAGGTGTGAGATAATTTACCGATCTTGAGCAGAATTCATCCCGATGTGCGGTAAGAAAATGTCATCTATATCCATCAATATTACATCCATTTGATCATCACTGGCTCTAAGAGTGCTAAAGTAGCTCTCAGCCAAATTAACCGTGATATTTAGCTCCTGTAAGTAATATTGAAGAGAGTGATGCTTGCAGATAGCGGGAAACTCATTTTCTTCAAGGTTGTTGAGCTCGGCATGCAAAGCAAAAACTTTACAGTAATTGTACTCGTCGTTTGTCATAGAACGCTCAATTATTCCAGTGCTTCTGCTTTGGCAAGAATTTAGCATCACAGTTAGAGCAACGAGCAAAGTCAGCATCGAAACCCCAATGGTTACAAGCGCAGCTATGAAGATGGTTGCAGCGAATGATGACATGTATACTCCTGATTCGAGCACATAGCGGCTTCCCATCTCTGCACAGAAACATGAAGATCCGAAAATAAACGGCAATGGAGTTGGTAATCCTTAATCGTTGATACACAATTCAGGAAATCTGAAATATGTATAAAACACTTATTCACTCATTTTATGAAATCAAAATTGTGCCTTGTCATGTTCGGGGATCATAAGTCACTGCTACATGTGTGTGCGTGCATGCACATGCTTGTGTGCATGTCTTAATCACCTCTTATTACATGAAGATGAGTTAGTACCTTAGTAATTGCATTATATATACTATGTTTCAAATGTTTTTCATTTTTTTAAATGACTCTTAACTGTTTATTTTCCAATGGACATGGAATTGTATAGATCAGCTTCTCGTGCAGTAAAAAGCTAGCTGGTGGCTAGAATTGAGGCTATCACAATATTTCGCCATCCTTCGAAGCATATCCATGTTGCTGTTATAATGCACGTATTAAGCCAATCATAACAATTACAAAATGGAGGTCTCTACGAAGATAATAATAATAAAAACACGTTTTCATACCTGAGGCTCTTCTGCTCAAGAGACTATGGCTTGAATCCCCAGCATCTTCTTCCAGTGGATCATTTATAGAAGCCATTGAAGAAACCAAACTTATGCTTTCGATACAGAAACTAAATTACAACCAAACTTATGCTTTGTATGGAAGAACAAAACTTCTCCATCCTTAGCATCTTTGCCTGAATAGATACATGAAAGCTTCGATTCATGTAAAATCAATCGAGATGATGTAAATTTTGTAGACACAAACAACATGTTAAAAAATTGAAAATATTGACTGGGACTTGGCAAATTCTATTTGAAATTTCTTAAATTGACAATTTCCCTTAAGCAAGTTGGATTTAACTGTATATTTTTTATTCATAGAAAAACATATTCAGTCAGGCTATGGGCATTCAGAAATCCTTAGCCTGATTTTGTGCAAGTGCCGCATAAACACAGGAAATACTTCTGTAAAATTAATTCATTATTGTCATCGTCATTTAACTCTTTCCTGTCAAGATGCATGGTTCGGTTTGCTGCCATGTGACTTCAACCCTTTCTTAATTAGTGTCAAATCCGTGGCCCAAAGTGATGATCACTTAATTTCCACCTTTCTTATACACTTTTTCTTGCTACCAACCATGCCCTTAAGTAAGAAAAATATTTTTTCTACCTGGCCGGTAGAATCTAGTGCCTAGAGAATCGGAAGCACTGCCCCCACCTTGTATCCAATGCCCTGTAGCTTATGTGAATTGTATGAAATGGGTCGGTAAAGTATTTCTCCTTAAGTAAACCAAAAGGAACACAGACGACACCCTCATAATACTTATATCAATGTGTGTCCAAAGATCATCATTTCCTTGAGTCCGTCTTTTGCAAAAACAAAAAAAAAATCCTTTTAAATGCACCAAAGTAAAATTCCATTTCCTTTATTGCTACAAAATAACATCTATGATTGCAGTAAACTTATGTCATCAAATATATCTAAAATAACCAAACACATCATGAGCACTGTACTCCTTTTATAGATTTGCACTGTTCTCTAACATCTTCTTAGGTTTCTTTCCCAAATATATCATGTTCATAGTCCCTATAGTTTCTAAAGGACCATGGCTCAGTGCCGTAAAACTTTCCTCTCCAAAGTGACAAGTCGTTGCTTTGATTTCCAAAGCTACCTTTAGGGTCGCAACCGGGGAAGAAAAACGATAAATCCCTAAAATTGAATTAACTTAACATAATCACCAAAGGAAAAAAAAACTAACATAATATGAACTTTTAATAATAATAAGTTGAGATTTAGAAAAAAGGTAGACCTGAGGGTGAGATTGAAAAGGCTGTCATCCCCGAGGATAGACATCAAAGGGGCGTTGGATTCAAAGATCCAATACAAGCTTCTTCCATCATTGAAAAAGCTTGAACAAAGCAGCAATCTTCTACTTCTTTCCATCTATTATTTAGAGGGAGGAGATGGTTGATATTTCTATTGGCCAATAATTGCTTTTAAAATATATATTTAGTAGGACACGCCTGACATTTATGAGAGGTTTATATAAATATAAATAGAAAGAAATGCTGGCACTCCTAGGGATAAACAAGGCCCCGTTTCTTTGAAAGTGTTCTTAATTCGTGTTCAGCAGATGCACGTGTGTAACAAAAAGCAAAAGCAGTTATGAGCAAAATAAAATTTTCTGAGAGCCCTCTCAGTGAATTGAGACTTCTCTATAAAATTATAACTTTTGAAACTAAAATATTTTTGTAGAAATTTTTATAGAACTTAGACTTTATTTATAGGATTCTAGAACTGCCAGAACTAAACTAAAATTGAATATTAAAACTTTATCAGATTATTTTATTTTTATTGTTGCGGTCTAAATTATATATATAAGCTTAGTTAGGAAATATTTAATTGTTTCTGAATGATTTATAAGATCAAAAACAATTTTACTGTTTTAATTATAGAAAATGAGATTTTTATATACTGATAAAACATTATCTTCCTTTTAGTTTGATCAAGGTAGGGCTTACATACAGGTTTAAATAATTTTTGTATTTTTTGATTAATTTTGAGCGTATTTAAATTAATTGGATTTAAAGGAGACCGATAAAATTTTTATTGAATCAATTGGATTTGGTCGATAAAAGAGAGATAAAAGAGAATTTGAAAGCTTACGAAAAGAAAATGGAGAGAGAGATGGAAGGGAGGGTTGGTAGTTCTGATTTTTAATTTTTATTCCATGAAAATAGGTGGGAGGAATTTTTAGGACGGAACACTCATTTTATATATAAAAATGTTCTTGTTGGAACATTTTTTCTGTTAGGAATGTGTCTCGTATTTTTAAAAGCAAGACTGTGAAGCCAAAAAAGGAACAGTCAAATTAAGGTCCAGAGTCCATATCAGACACCAGACGTCTGCCATAGAGGGACAGACGTCTGGTCTGAGCCTTGGAAACTCGCGGTTAGTCGGGCCAGACTTTCGCCACAGAGGGACAGACGTCTGGCATCACTTTTGATTTTCTGTCAAAGTTGCAGACAGACGTCTGCCCCAAAGGGACAAAAGTCTGTTCGGCGATTTCCGCGAATTTTCAGCTCGAGATTTATCTTGAAATTCGGTTATTTAGTAACAGTTTTGTAATTTCTAAGATCTTATCATAACTTAAATTGTATAGGCTATATATAGGATTTTAGGATTATTAGTTAGCGTAGATTTTTTTTATCGGTAAATACCAAGCTAGACATGTGGCACGAATCTCGAGGCAAACCAACCAAATCCGACCGTCCGTTTCCTTTTATTGGCCGGTGCCGACGGTTGGATTACCCCTAATCGCTTCCGTGCTTTGCACATATACCCCTTCAGCTCCTCTCAACTCTCCTGCACTGTTTGATTTCCCTGCAATGAAACAGTGACCTTTAAATTCATCATTTAACACCATTTTAATTCTTTTAATCCAATTTTTAATTCCCAAACCCTAAATTGTTCACTATAAATACCACCCATGCCCTATCTCCTCTCTATTATGAAAATTTCTATCAAAATTATCCCAAAAGTTCTAAGTGCAAGTGGAGTTAGCAACCAAGCTCTTTCCGTCAAAGATCGAAGTCGTTTCCGGAGCTTCTGTGGCGCCACGGAACCCCTTCCATCTTCTTTAACCTTTTCCCAACGCTACACAACGAGTAAGTCCCTCTTATATTTTTTCTTTCATCTCAAATTATCTTCTACAAACATATTGATAAAGTGGAGTTAACTCCGATACATGTTATTTTAACCTTGGAACTCCCACTTTAAGCAAAAATAGGGCAAACTAACTTTCTCACACCACTCGTAACCTTATTTACAATCAATTAGTTTTTAGTTTAACCAAAATTTTCATATGAAACAATCATATAACGAACTTTTCATTAAAATACCATGAACTTTATTATAACCCTTTTTTCGATAACTAGTATACCCATCTCTAGAATTTTCACGGGGTAACGACCTACCCCACACGCACACTATGGTTTCATAGCACGGTATTTTAGATCTATGGTTCATTTAAAGAATAACTTTTTCATTAAAATACTACACCTTTTCAAAACGGGTTCTTTTTAATCGATATTTTTGTAATCTTTGGCAATTACGTCTCTACAGCCCTCGTTAGGAGACCCGCTAATGGATGGTGTAGATTATCGCACATTCTTGGAATAGTAGAGTGAGATGCAGAACTCCTCACGGAGTATTCGGTCTCGAAAGAAAATAAAAAATACGGTTTTTAAGAAATACGACTTTTCTAAATAAAAAAAACTAAATTTTGGAAAATTATATAAATCTATGAATTCGTATTTTCAATAAAAATATATTATGAAACAATATTTTCTTTTAAAATGAAAGATTAAAATTTTTAATAAAATACCACCAAGTTTCCAAAAGTAGTAATTTTCATAAAAATAGCATAAACTTTCAAAAATATAGATTTTACCACCAAAACACCACAACAATTAAAATACATTGTTCATGAAAACCCTAAATATTATAAATCACCCTCGAGCTTTATTTTTAAACTATGTTAAAGTATTTTTCATAAAACCCCCTCGAAATATGCAAACAATATTTTAAGGACTCTAGAATTAATATAGGTTTAAGCGGTATCATTTCTCTTGAGGTTCGGGGAGCCGGAGAAAGTGAGTACTTGCCTATTCAGGTTAGACAACTTAACGGAGTTATCAAATGACAATTGTCTTGGAAAAAGACACAAATCCTACCGTCCATGTGCATCAGTTGCCGATTACTCCCGAACATAAGAAATTCAAGAGCTAAATCGTTTCATAAGATATTTACTCTAATCTGAACATAAACTCAACCAGGATCCAAACTTTAACATAAAATTGAACCCTTGATCATGAACCAGAACACTTGAACTTGAATATCCCACAACTTGAATATTAGAATACTATGACTTGATATGAACTTAACATGAATACCAGAACACAATGGCTGCTATTGAAACTGACTTGACTCGAACCATGAATATTGTTAGTTATATGTATGCCCTAAAGACCATAATTATACATGTGATGTATATTATAGTGGATGCTTGGACATATATAGGGAGGACTTTCTTGCTCGACATGATAGTATGCTGTCTGGCTGCTTTTTATCTTAACATGTACACTTATTGTATCTCTATTACATGTTGATAAAGGCTTTAGGATGAGTACTTGACTACCAGGATTATGATGCAGATCATACTAGTGGGGCAGAGGTAGTCGATAAGTACATCTTTCAATTGTTCCTAGTCGTGGGAGTATCGAGACGGAGTATCGATATTCCAGAATAGACTAGCGTATACGTTTCTTGACCCATATGATGGGCGATGGATGATCCCACATCCATTGATGTTTGACATTAGAGATGGTATACGGGTGCTCAGTGGAGACTGGGTACACTGAACGGACTCGCCGAGAACTCCTAGATGGTATTATACCTATCGTCAGATAGCAGTTCTCTGGTGACACTGGTATAGGTTAGTCTGTCGACCCGAGATCGTCATAGAGTCTTGTGTGATTCCCACTGTGCTTTGATTTCCACCTTACCACCTTCAAGAGATCGTGCAAAACGGTGGTTTTTAGGTACGATCCTGAGTTATATGGAGGCAATGAACGATAGGAGGGGATTTCGTCTCTCCCGGTATTGGGGGTTGATATTGCGCTATGTTTGATTGGCCATAACAGGAAATCCCTGGCCAGGGTTGCTGAGATCTAATGGTAAGTGTTATCAATAGTTTCTCTAACCGTTATGAGCCTCACATCGGCATGACTTATCAGGCTATTGGGGTCTGACGTTTACCACCCACAGACTGTGATATGCGACATATCAGACGAAGATACCGGACTGTACGATAGTGTTACTTATTGGATTCGCAGGAGTATGAGCATACTTGCTTGTTGATCTTCTGATCGCTCAATACCCGGGTGGCCGTTAAGTTTAGCAGACCGCTTGTGGCTTGTGGGTGACTGATATGATCACCACCTATTGCCGGCGTATTGACGAATCTTTAGAGTCCTATACAGAGGTTTCCTCGATCAAGCGAAACGAAATAGGAGCACATATGTGATATGTGCGGGACCGAGATTAATATGTGTATGTGATACCGTATTCTATTCTCGCGATATGTGATATCGGGCGGTTATATGTGATATTCCCGGGCTGTTGAATCAAGTGTTGATTCGATAAGTTGATACATATGATATTAGTCGGTTATATGTGATATAGCCGGATTATTAAATCAAGTGTTGATTTAATAATTTAATGTATAATTATATATATTTGATATATTAATTTACATTAACTAATATTAGCTCACTTAAGCATTTCTTTTTCTCACTTGTGTACACTTAGTATATATATGATATATATTAATGTACATCTTTAGTGTCATGCTAGATGCCACATGCTATATGGGTATATGAGACTCACACCATACTTATAATAATGTAAGGTTTTATTTATTTAAAGTAAATTAAATTAGTTGGAAATTAGTCACATGGTTGAAGCTTGTAGAAGCTTGTGAAACTATTGACCAAATCCACTAATTTTGTTTTACGTGAAGATATTTATTAACCTAACCATTATTGTTTAGCCATGGTTTAGTATCTACATGAGTTAGTATATGATATTAACTCACCCATGGTTGCCATTCTACACTTGATTTTTTTTCATGGTTGCTTTTCTTCATCTCCTTCCTCTAGCTCTCTTGCTTTTTGGGAGGTGAAGAAAATGAATGAGAAAATATTTCTAAAGTGAGCAAAATTCCTACTTCATCATCCTCTAATAGATTAACCATTTAGTTTAGGGTGTTTTGCTTCACTAATTCCATATTAGTGAAGAGCTAGGTTGAGTTGGTGTCTCCTCGACGTAGATCATCTTCGGCCTCAAAGACTTCAAGCAAGCTTGTTCCGTTTATCTTGTGGAGCCTTTCTAGAGTCCGGGAGTTCACTACTTGGAGCGAATGGACTACTACACGGAGTTATTGAAGTGAAGGACGGGTCTGTTCACACCATAATATTGCATTATTATATTCCCCATTCTTATTCCTTATATAAATAAACATGTGCTTTTAACGCATGTCTGCTACATGCTACAGGTTACAGGTTCTTGGACAGAAAACAGTGAAATCGACGTAAAGACGATGAAAATATGGACTTTAACCAACAAACAGAGGATTCTTGATCAAGCCTACATCAAAGATAAAATTCACAAAGTACAAGGCAATGCAAGATCCAAGATGACAAAGCGAACAGTTACAAGTCCATTGCAATTTGTTCACTGGAGATCTGGAACCAACGTAGAAGCCCAATTGAGAAAAGAACCACTGAATATTGAAGCCCAAAAGATCCTGAAGCTATAGCAGAAAGCTCAAATCCCAATCCTCCTTGTTGACCGCGGAACCGCGGCCAAACAGGGCCTTGGGCCGCGGTTCCGCGGCAGGCTAGAGCATTTAGTGGCAGAAAATTTTACCAATTCTCATGGGCGGCGCTGACTAGTCAACCTAAGGCTATTTTTGTAAAATTAGACATGCGGTTCAAGATGTAACCTAGGGTTCCCATTCTCTATAAATAGGAACTCTAAAGCTTGTAATTTCTTATGCCTCCTTTTAATAAAAAATCAGAAATCCTTTTTGGAGAGCATCGGTGTTTCTTCTCCATTCTGAAATTCAGATCTGACAACCCTGCATGGACGATTGGAGGGATGCATCTGTAAATAATTTAATTTTTTGCCCTAGTGTAGATTTCAATTCCTTGCCCTAGGAACTTGTTTAGGGTTTAGCTTTGAGGAAGGATTTTGAGAGATGAGATCTCTCATCCCTTTCTTACCCACCAAATATTTACAATAGGACTCCATGCATACACGCACATACCGCGCCCTACGGCATCCTACCCCTCGAGGTAACGATGACACCGTAGTGTAAAGGACCGGTTGCGCGTGTTTTTCATGGAGGTTAGGGTAAGGATCTCTAAAGGAAGGACAAGAACCTAGAGGAAGGAACACCTTCCCGAATGGATCTAATCCACTTTATTGATAATTACCATAACTCCTCACATATCTTCATTCGGGTATTGAAAGCGGTGAGATTTAATTACATTTCCAAACCATCCCTAAACCTAACCCTAGCAAGAATAGATCTAGATAATTGCCCTAGGATTAATTAGATTTTTAGATTTAATAATAACTCCGAACACCCTTCGAAATTAACTCGTAAGAACGAATCGGAGATTCACAATATCCCTGTGGACCGACCCGTACTCACCGGCTAGCTTCATGCGACACCGTTCTTGATTGTGGTTATAGAAATAGTTTTTTGAGACGAATCAAATGGCGCCGTTGCCGGGGATGGCGTAGAACTTTCCTTTTCGCGATTTCGGGTTAATCATAAAATTTAAAACATCATAAAAATCTGAAAAATCGAAAAATATAAAAATATATATATTTTGTTATTTTTGGAAGGGATACTTTGTGGTTGAATTTTTGCAGGATATACAGAATCGGATCTGGAAAATTCCAGAAAGCGAAACAGAAAAAGGGGTATCGGAACAGAAGGGATTTTAACTAACAGAAGAGCACAAAAATTTTGGAGTCTTGAACCGCCCATACGACCGCGTTTCCGCGGCCAAAACCCACCTCAGGCCGCGGAACCGCGGCCATCTTGTCGATTCGTCGCACCAAAAAATTTCTGGGGCACTGTGCTGTTAATGTGACCGCGAAATCGCGATGGGAGCCACGTTTTGCCGTGGAAGGGCGGTGAATTGTGACATCATCAGACTAACTTTGCTCTGTAAGATCTTCTGTTCATCCTCTGTATATTTTGAAATATATTTTCTGGAAACGCCTGCAGAATTTTGTGCACTTTAGAAATATATTCCCTTCCAAATAACGATCTTGTGCAGGATTTTTGGGCCCCGCTTGAAATAAAATAGATTGCAAGTAATATTTTTGCTGTTGCATATCTTTTCTATAAAATATTTTACTGTTGCATATCTTTTCTTTAAAAATCTTTTTGCAACAAAATTTTTCCAAATAAAGAGAAAGAAAAAAATCAATGAAAAATGAAAATAAAAAGGACAAATATTTTATAGAACTTGCAAAATTTTTTAGCCCCAAATAAATCCTTGCACCATCCAACCTTCCTTCTTGTTACCTTTCTTCTTCTAACATGGGTGTTGGGGTAAAAATTTACACCCCGGTTGACCAAGTCAAAATCAAAGTCAACCCCAAGCCAAGTGGGCCCAAGCCCAGATCCAGTAGGCCCATGCCCGGGTCGAGCCCGAACATGAAGCGGCCGGCCTCCCCCCATGCCAAGATAAAAATTTTGTAATAAATAATTTTGTTGTATTTCTTTTATTTTATTTTATGGATAAATGTAAGAAAAATAGGCATAAAGCCAAATTTTTGTAAAGCCCATGGCTTATGTGCAAAAAGAAATGGCACATGAGCCATGGGATAGGCAAAATGCCATTTTGTGAAGCCCAAGGGGCTATGTGTAAAGTGTATAGCCTATAAAGGCAAAAATAATGAAATATCTCAACAACTTTCTCTCTCTCCAAACAAAAAAAGTCTCAGAGCTGAGCTCTTTCTTCCATCTTCAAGGTTCCAAAACCTTCTTCTTTCTCTTGAATTAAATCAAGAGTTTTACTCTTCCTTTTTCAAAACAAATTAGTTTTTCACCACAAAACCCACAAAGGGAAACTTGGATCTATCATTAGATCTGAAAAAGAAGAGATTTTGAGATTTCACATCTCTTGATCTTCAAGATCCAGCAAGCAACAGGAGGAAGAAGAACATCGTTCACTAAACCCAAAAAAAAAAAACACACACTCAGGAGTCCAACTCCTCTCTGATTTCTCTTCTGAGAAATTTGTTTTAGCAGCGCGCAGCGCAAGTGCGCAAAGCGCCCGCGTGCCGACACGTGGCGCGTGCGCGCGCTTGCGCACCTGCGCACCTGCGTGCTTGCGCAAGTGCGCAAAGCGCCCGCGTGCCGACACGTGGCGCGCGCGCTTGCGCAAGGGCGCAAAGCGCCCGCGTGCCGACACGTGGCGCGCGTGCGCGCTTGCGCACCTGCGCGCTTGCGCAAGTGCGCAAAGCGCCCGCGTGCCGACACGTGGCGAGCTTGCGCACCTGCGCGCAGCGCTCATGCGCAAAGCGCCCACGTGCCGACACGTGGCGCGCTTGCGCCTGAGCGCACAGCACCTAAGCGCACAGCGTCCAAGGTGCTGCCCCACGCATCCTTTGGATGCCCTTTATTTATATATACATGTATATATATACATATGTATACAAATGTACACATACATATACTCCGCCACACTCTCCCCCTCAAAAAAATTTTCGGGCCGGGGCGCTGCCTCGAACCCCGCAAGGGGGCTGCTAGCCCCCTTGACCCCCAGCCCGCTATCCGGGTAGCGGGACCCCCGTAAAAACTCTGCGTGGCTCCCGATATATCCAAAACCCCCCTTTCAGAACAGAACACACGTACACTGCACATTGAGTTCACATGACCAGTTTAACCCGTTAATCGGTGGTTCCCTCGCCCCAAAGGCGAGGGGTAATTAACGGCAGCTTAGTCCGCGGCTGCCGGAGATTCGGATCCCCACAATCATTAAACCCCGGCCTACCCTAGGCAGGGGGAATCTGTAGTACGCCTGACAAGCGTGCGCGTATTCCCATCTCAATGGGGTGACGAAAAACACCCTACAATGGGTACCCCACACAATAAATCATTAGCCGAACTTTGGTATCCCGAACCTAATTTTGCGTCATATGTTAATTTGTTCGGTCAATTTAAAAACGATCCCTCCATGCCTAAAAAATCTTTGAAAGATCACATAGAGGCGTCTAGAAGAAATAGTTTGACTTTTCAACTTACTTTCTGTCAACCGAGTCAACCTTTACCACCTACATATGTTGACACCACTTTTTCAAGTCCTGCTGTAACTCCTAAACTGATGTCCATTGCTGAGCATATTGCTCAATCTCGCAGCCGATCTTTCACCCCTCTCCACTCATCTAGTTCTAGGGATCCACACGATTATTCACCTTGTTATCCATATGTTGACCCAACCCCTGTCCAATCACCCACTTCCTACCAGTCCTACCCGACCTTACCACCTTCACTAGACACCGTTTCTACACAGCCATTAGGGAGTTTCACATATCCAACCAATTTTGAATGTTTTACCGAAACCCCCTTACCACCCAAGTCTAGTTTGGAAGAGTCGTTGGAGGAGTATATCGCAGCAACAAACAAAATGTTTAGGAATGTGGAAGCGTCCATGGCCGTCCTTATGCAACCTGCTGAACCAGTAGCTAGTTTCCCGCTAGCTCCAAATTTTTCAATGTATGAGGAGGCGGTTGGACAGAGTGAGAATGAGAGAGGATTTTCAAATCAAACCTACCCTTACCCAATTGAAGCCCACAACTCCGGTTTTCCTTCGATTGTTCCAAATGATTCACCAGTTGAAAATAAAAACGAGTTGTGAGATTTTGTAGTGTTTGATTTGCCAGATTGTGAGGAACCCCTTTCGAGTGAAACCACACCTAATCCTTTCGATCTTTACACCTCCCATCTAGAACCTAAATCGATAGATATCCATGCTTTTGATGAGGTGTCTAAAGAAATTGATTTTCACTTGATTGAGGATATAGATGCCGGGAATATTTCGGATGATGAACATGTCGATTTGCTTGAAATTTTATGTTCAAATCATCATCCTGAGTTATTAAATGTTTCTCCCGAATCTCATATGCGTCTAGATTTTGATGATAATGGTATGGATGAGTTGAATATTGAGGATAGTATCGAGAAGAGTCTTGAGGATAATATTGAGGTTGAATCATTTTTGTTTGATGTGTCTGATTTTCCAATTCATCCTCTCGAACCTTTGACTGTTATATCATCCTCCCTCCTTCCCATCGTTCCGACCCCGCTTGAAGACTGTGAGCTTGAAAGATTTTCCTTTGAATCCGATACTATTCTCACAGATGATAACACTTACGAGTGTTTCACTTTTTCGGACGATGTTGATGACTCACCGCCCGAGTTTGAGTCCTTTACATTTTCAGATGAGTCATCAGACTCGGTTAATTATAGTAGTTTCGAACCATTAATGGAATCTTTCAAGTTCGAAACAGTTTACTATGGTGAGAAAAATACTATCCCTAATTCACTCCCTTTCGTCTTTCCCATTGTTCCGACCGAACAAATGACCATTACGCTTTCATCTCCTATACCAAGTTCGGCGTACCCATGTTTTCTTGCGAATCTTGAGGGATTTGATCCCATTTCTCGACGAGTAGATAGGTTTGCGCAATCGCTTATAACATATCGGTCATCACATATTGCGCTAATTTATTCACTCAATTTACAACCTCAAGATCGTACTCCACGTCCTTCTTCTTTTCGCCATTCTTCTCCCCCACCGAGACCATATTCTACCATTCTTCTTTTCACACGGTCTCGCGTGCTTCTCATTTTCTTGCACCAACTATACCATTTCCATGATAAGATTTTTGAATGGTTGGTGCTAACTTTTGGCTTGTGCAAGGCCAAGCTTAAGTTTGGGGGAATCTTTGTATATATGTATATATTTTTTGTTTTCTTTTCTATAAAAAAATAAAAAACAATTTCAAAACATTAAAAATATAAAAATTATAAATTAATAAACAGGGGAGTGCCGGTATTTTGACCCTCTTGGTTTAGCATGACAGTGAGGACACTGTCAAGTTCAAGTTTGGGGGTATGCTCGGTACGTCTTCTTCCTTCGCATTCATTTGTATATATTTTTGCATTTGCATAATTATTTGAAAACCCATAAAAGTTGAAAATTTTCAAAAATTATAAAAATTATTGTATTCAATTTTGGCTAATTGACTTGAGTTTGACAGATAGGTTAACTGGCTAGGAACAACTAGATCTTAGACTTAGTAAATTAAAAGCCCTAAAAATAACATTCCTTAAAGTTTAACGGTAGAAATTATATGCCTTGTAGTTTATTTAGAAATAGGCAAATTTTGGGTTCACTTCTTGGGTTAAGTCAAAATGAGAGAAGAGTATTGATGTTCTTATTAGAGTATAAGGTTGAAAAATAGTTCCTAACTTAAGTCTAGATTCTGAAAATGTATACCCTACAATTTGCACAATCACGCACCTTGAAACTTGGAATAGTAGAAGAGACCTTGAAATGCTCTTGTCTAATGTCCTTAGTACAATGAAAATAAAAGAAAAAAAAGTGAATAAAAAAAATGGACACTGGTTTTTGTAATTGCTTAAGGCTGCAAAAATAGAAAAATATTTAGCGAGGGTGCTTCATCACCTAGTGCCTTAGACCAACTGGTTTGGGAGTCACTGCTAAAGCCTTGGGTGTTGCAAAACTAGGAAGTATGCTTTAAAGTGCTAACGCATCTTGTAATCGGTCGTTGGTACCTCAAGAAGTATTAACGGTCGCATGAAGGATGTGTAAGCAAAATTCAATTAAAAATTCACCTATTAATAAGTACTTTGGACAACGGACAAGGGCATGATTGCTTGATTTGAATTTCCAAGTGTAGGGGTGATTTATACACACACGTGGGGATATGTGATTAGAGTTTAGATAAGAGAAAGGAATGAAGAATATAACTTGTATCTTTAGTAGAGTTGATAGAAATTCCTAAGTGGAGATGAAACCCTAGAAGGAAGACTTAAGAGATGCCGAAAGCTAAGTAGGTCTACATAACATATATAATCTTAAGTTAAATAATGAGGAAGTATGAAGAATATGGGTGGATAATTTGCGAGTCAAAAGATAATAGAATTCCTTGTTAGAAAACCTAATTGGAAAACAAAAGTCAATGGGCCGAGTTGATAGGATTTTGTGGGTGTAATCCGCTGAAAACCCTCAGGAGACAACACTCCTCCTACTAGGGACACCTAGAGGTTTAACGGCTTGTTGCACGTGCTCAGTGCAATCGCGTTTCCCTGCGAAAGTGTGGTTAGGATTTTAGTGAATAAAAATAAGTTTGCTCGAGGACGAACAAAAGATAAGTTTGGGGGTATTTGTTCACACCATAATATTGTATTATTATATTCCTCATTCTTATTCTTTTTATAAATAAACAGGTGCTTTTGACGCATGTCTGCTACATGCTACAGGTTACAGGTTCTTGGACAGAAAACAGTGAAATTGACGTAAAGACGATGAAAATATGGACTTTAACCAACAAACAGAGGATTCTTGATCAAGCCTACATCAAAGATAAAATTCACAAAGTACAAGGCAATGCAAGATCCAAGATGACAAAGCGAACGGTTACAAGTCCATTGCAATTTGTTCACTGGAGATCTGGAACCAACATAGAAGCCCAATTGAGAAAAGAACCACTGAATATTGAAGCCCAAAAGATCCTGAAGCTATAGCAGAAAGCTCAAAGCCCAATCCTCCTTGTTGACCGCGGAACCGCGGCCAAACAGGGCCTTGGGCCGCGGTTCCGCGGCAGGCTAGAGCATTTAGTGGCAGAAAATTTTACCAATTCTCATGGGCGGCGCTGACTAGTCAACCTAGGACTATTTTTGTAAAATTAGACATGCGGTTCAAGATGTAACCTAGGGTTCCTATTCTCTATAAATAGGAACTCTAAAGCTTGTAATTTCTTATGCCTCCATTTAATAAAAAATCAGAAATCCTTTTTGGAGAGCATTGGTGTTTCTTCTCCATTCTGAAATTCAGATCTGACAACCCTGCATGGACGATTGGAGGGATGCATCTGTAAGTAATTTAATTTCTTGCCCTAGTGTAGATTTCAATTCCTTGCCCTAGGAACTTGTTTAGGGTTTAGCTTTGAGGAAGGATTTTGAGAGATAAGATCTCTCATCCCTTTCTTACCCACCAAATATTTACAATAGGACTCCATGCATACACGCACATACCGTGCCCTGCGGCATCCTACCCCTTGAGGTAACGATGACACCGTAGTGTAAAGGACCGGTTGCGCGTGTTTTTCATGGAGGTTAGGGTAAGGATCTCTAAAGGAAGGACAAGAACCTAGAGTAAGGAACACCTTCCCGAATGGATCTAATCCACTTTATTGATAATTACCATAACTCCTCACAGATCTTCATTCGGGTATTGAAAGCGGTGAGATTTAATTACATTTCCAAACCATCCCTAAACCTAACCCTAGCAAGAATAGATCTAGATAATTGCCCTAGGATTAATTAGATTTTTAGATTTAATAATAACTCCGAACACCCTTCGGAATTAACTCGTAAGAACGAATCGGAGATTCACAACATCCCTGTGGACCGACCCGTACTCACCGGCTAGCTTCATGCGACGCCGTTCTTGATTGCGGTTATAGAAATAGTTTTTTGAGACGAATCAGGGTCTACAAAGGTTGTATTCCTTATTCACTTAGATATAAAGATGTTTACATTCTTGATTCGTCTAATTCTCAAGTTAAGATTCTAGGTTAGGGTTCTTTAGCGCGCCAACTTTTTTAAATCGGCATGGTCGATGCCTCCCAAAACCCAGCAGCGACCGTAGGGAACCCAACAGTGTTATCAGAGCCAAGTTAGAGAATTAGACGATATTTGTAGAATTACGAAACCGAAACAACTCCGAAACACTCGAAATAAAAACCAAGTTTCTGTCAAAATTTTTAAGGTGCCTAAATTTTTTTTAAGCAATTGCAGAATGTTATATGAGATGTAACATGAACACCATAGAAATTTGAACCCTCCTCACCGGAATTTGGCCGGCGACATGTGATAAAAATCTGAGCTCACTGGTTTTTTAGTGGGCTTCTGGCTTCAAATTTTTATGGTGTTCCAGTCTCTGGGTTTTGGTGTTTCAGGTGTTGCTTGTTTTTACTGATATTGCATGTGATGTTATATTTCTGTAAAAGCAATTTGGAGTGTTTCATAGTTGTAATTCTAACATTATTTCGGGTTATTTAGACGACATTAAAAAGTTCGAACGGATATCAATAACCCATTTTTTCCCTCGCTGGAAATTTTCCAAGAGTTGAATTTTTCCAAGTTTAAAATATTCAGAAAATCATGCAGGTGATTCCATGGACTCTCTAGAAGAATGAAACCCTAACTCGATTTTGTGACCGTCGGAACCGCCACCAAACCCTAAGGTTTGTGGTAGTTCTGCGGCGCCATAGGTGAGACAAGGGTTGACCCTTCTACGGTTGGTCCATAGGTGCTGTGGCATGTTCTGGGTGATTTTTAAACTCCGCTCAAGTGCTGAGCTCTTTGGGAAATTTTGGGTGTTTGTTGATTCGATTGAAAAGTTTAATATCGTCTAGTTATCTGTGATTGTGATACAATACTTGGAATCCACAATATTTAGTTTTGTGAAAACTAATTTGAATTTTATAAATCTAGAAATTTAGTCTCAAGTGATCGGTTGCCACGGGATTTTGATGTGGATCAAAAGTCCGTTGCAATGACGCAGCGTACGCGGATACTCACCGGGTAACTTTACTAGATAGCCACGCCCCATAGCCCCGACCAAATGACTGTAGGAGAACCCCATTGCCAAAAGCATCCGTTCGGGTGCTTGCGGCCGTGGTGTTCCGCCTAAGTGCACTTCGTCGATAGCATCGGGGGTGCGGCTGTCTAGTAAAGTTTCCGACGAGCATTCGATCAGGTTGTCGAGAATCTTGTTGAATTACCCGACTGGTTATTGAAAAGTGTTTTCAATATCGAGACTAGAATGCGGGGTTTATAATTGTTAGGCATGTGATGTAAGTTGACGTTACACACCCCACGGGTTTGCGGGGAGGCGGAACGGGTAAAAAATGATTTTTACAAACAAGATAACATCGACTTGAACTCCAAGATCTTAGCTAAACCATATCTAACAAACTAACTAGAGGTTTTATCTACTATGTAAGAAGATTATACCTAAAGTTCCAAGTCCTTCTTGTCTTCCCGCTGTCCTCCCTCTTCTCGTGAGCTCCTTGGAGTGGAAATGGAAGGCACCTCCTCGTCTGTTTCTCGAAGTAGTAGAAGATTCACCCGAGAGTTCCAACCTTGAGCTGAACCTCCAAGTTGAGGCAACTAGATCACTTGGTGTGCTAAACTAAGTAACCTAAAGTGTGAAGAGTGTGATTTTGAGTAGCTAAGTCTCATTAACCCTTGATTATCAACACATGATACACTAGGGTTTGAGAGGAAGAAGGAGAGAGCAAGCTTGAGGAAAGAGAATGTATTTTTAATAATGATAATTGATAAATGGAATGGCTCCTTGATATGACCACAAGTATGGCATGAAAATAATATTTTAACAAAAATATCTAGGTCACAAAGTATCTCATCAAAATATCTAAAGCCAACAAGTCAATCCAAGTCAAAAGGTCAACCCAAGTAGCCATGCCACTAAATTATCATTTACCAAAAATAATAAAACCTTTTCTCCACCTCATATTTGTTTTGATCAAGTCAATAGTCAAAACCATAATGAGATGTCTTCTTCTATACCCCCTCTTATTCGTATATACATACCCGTATCCGTATTCCGAAAAACATGAATACTATGAGATGAAGCTAATCCAATAATCAAATATTAGGATCCGGCTTAAACCAAATCCCACTAGTATTGTCCGCTCGAACATCACACACGCACAAGTACACGTATGTGATCGAACCCTGTTATAAAACCATACGACCTCTACATCGTTTCGCCCGAAGCTGGGAAACCCTCTGTGTGGGACTCTAAAGACTCAACAGTACGCTGGCAGTGGGTTTAACCACAAGCACGTCAGTGGTTCTAGATGCACGTAACGGCTACCTAGGTATATGTCGATAAGAAGGCTGACGAGCAAGCTCATCCAAACTCCTACTGAGCTTGTCTGTGGCAATCTCCATACAGTCCGGTCTGTTCGTCTAAGAGTAGCGCATATTGGGCCTTGGGGGCGGTAAACGTCAGGCCCCTAATAGCGGTATAAGTCGTGTCGGAGTACAGTCCAAAACACCCTGAGAAATTACTGGAGTACCTACCAGTAAATCTCGCTTGCCCTGGCCAGGGACTTTGTGTAATGGCGTTCCGAACACAGCGCGACATCAACCCCCAATACTGGGAGAGACGAATCCTATCTAGCCGCCACTGCCTCCAAGTGCTTCGGGACTGCACCTAACTGCTATCTATTTGCACGACTCAATAGATCCATGGTAGGGTAGCAATTTAAGAATAGTGGGAACACACTTGAGGCGAAGTAGCAGTGTCAAGTCAACGGACTAAGCTGTACTCATGTCACCTAGGAACTGCTGCCTGACGATAGGTATAGTACTAACTAGCAGTTCCTTATGAGTCCGTCCAGTGTAACTCATAACCCAATGAGCACCTGCATACTATCTCCAGTACGACGTACTGATGGCTGTGGGATAGACCATCTCCCCTGCTGGGATGAGAAGCGTATACACTAGTCTAGTCTGGAGTATCGATGCCCTATCTCGATAATCCTATGACTAGGGACCTGATAAGGATGTGCTTGTAGACTACCCAGCCCCTATTAGTGTGACTGCCATCATAACGCTGTTAGTCAAGCAAAGATCCTAAAGACTCTATCAATATGTATCAGCGATATGTTAAAAGAAATATATACACATATTAAGATAGATACAAACCAAGTAGCATACTACTACATCGAGCAAGACTGTCATAAATCCGTGTATATATCCCAAGCTTTCAAAATGTAATATACAAACTAGTACTATACAATAATGGCCTCTAGGGCATATCACACTAACAATCTCCCATTTGCACTAAGGTCATGTGCTGGCATATCGCAGACCTATCATCTCGAATAGCATCTCGAACTGTGTATGAGGGATGGCCTTTGTGAATGGATCTGCAGTGTTTTCTTCAGTAGCAAATCTCCGAACCTCGATCTCCCGGCGATCTACGATCTCCCTGATCAGGTGATACCGCCTCAAGATGTGTCTGGACTTCTGATGGGACCTGGGTTCTTTTGCTAAAGCTATAGCGCCGTTGTTGTCGCAATACAGCGGTATTGGATCAATAATGGTTGGTGTTCCCCCAATCAGAGCAAAGCTCTGTTTTAAAATTTCAGAACTCAAAAATCGAAGCAACTCTCCAGATCCAGCGCTCTGCGCTGCGCGCCACGTGTCAGACACGGGTGCGCTAGCGCAATTACGCTGCGCGCCACATGTCGAACGTAGGTGCGCCAGCGCTGGAATTAAAAATTCCCCACCGTTAGATCAAAAGATCTAATAATAATAAATTATTAATTAATCAGAATTAAAATTCTGTTATGGAAAGATCTTTCCAATCTTATTAAAATAAGAAAATTATCTTCTGCAAAACAGAAGCCTTAGGATCAAAGATCCAACGGTGGGGAAACATTCCCAAATCAATAAGAGAAAGATCTTTTTAACTGATTTATCAAATCAATTTGCCCTATATAAAGGCCCCAGGACTTCAAGTCTGATATAGAAGAAACCCTCTACAAATTTTGAGAAAACTCAAAGAAAGAAAAGCAAGCTTTTAGCGAAAGAAAATCATTTCTTCAAGGTAAAGAACATGATTCTTGAACACAGAGATGAAATCATCTCATGGAAAGAAGAACTATCTTCTAAAAAAGATCATAAATCTATAAAAGACCAAGGTCTTTGATAAAAAAGAGATCAAAAGATCCTATCATAAAAACAAAAGAAGTATTAACTTCATTTACAGATCATTGATCTACAAAGGCAGTGCCTTTTTATAAATAAATAAGAACTTTCGTTCTCGATCCTTGAGGCAAGGCCTCCTTTAAAAGAAGAACACAAACTTGTTCTCTGATCATGAGTTTGATCAAATGCGCTTTGCGCTACTGAAAAGTGCCTTGCACTCAAGAATTACGCTTTTGCGCTCATTGGACCAGCGCTCAGCGCCAAAACATGCCACGTGTCAACCATAGACACAGCTTGCGCTTTGCGTTTCTGAGACAGCGCACTGCGCCCATGGACCGGCGTTCAGCGCCAAGCACGCCACGCGTCACTCACTGGTGCACCATTAAATCAGCGCAAAGCTCTCATAAATTAAAAGCGCAATGCGCTAATAAATTAGCGCTTAGCGCTAAACGCGACACGTGTCATCTTCGTGTGCGCTACCTGACAGAAGCGCTATACGCTCTTTGATTGGCGCAAAGCGCCTGATGCGCCACGTGGCACACTGTCAGAACATACATTGTTCTGATGAATGCTATGCATTTAATACAAGACAAAAGATGTCAGAACCCAATGCCTAGCATTATTAAAAGAGCCGAGCCCAAGTAAAGGCTCAATAGCCAGAACAATAAAATATTAAACATTTTAGTTGGACTTAGCCCAATTCTGGCCGTAAGTCCTCAACTTATATTGAACTGAGCCCACCTGGTCACAAATATTCAACAGATCTTAGTCCCAAACTGGGCTACAGATCTTCCAATCAATTTACACCCGGTTCGAGGGTACATTTCTTTACTCCTCTGATATCTGTCGTTGTAATCCTTCAACATCTTCAGAGAGGTGACGGGTCCCAACAACCACACATTTCTACGGACTGTGGGGTCCTTAAACTCATGGACTACGATGTCCTTAAAACTTATAGACTACGATGTCTCTAAACCGGACTCTGGGGTCCTTAAACTCATGGACTATGATGTCCTTAAACTTCATAGACTACGATGTCTCTAAACCGGACTGTGGGGTCCTTAAACTCATGGACTACGATGTCCTTAAACTTCATAGACTACGATATCTCTAAACCGGACTGTGGGGTCCTTAAACTCATGGACTACGATGCCCTTAATCTTCATAGACTACGATGTCTCTAAACCGGACTGTGGGGTCCTTAAACTCATGGACTATGATGTCCTTAAACCTTATAGACTATGATGTCTCTAAACCGGACTGTGGGGTCCTTAAACTCATAGACTACGATGTCCTTAACCTGGACTGTGGGATCCCTTTAAACCCACGGACTATGATGTCCTTAACCCTGGACCGTAATGTCCTTAAACTAAGCGACCGCAATGTCTCTAAACTAAACAATAGAATCCAAATGCTCTCTTGTTGGATCTAAATGATCCCGTTAAGTAGATCTTAGTCTAGAAATTAGACTAATGTATCCTTAACAAACGTTTAAGTTGATCTTAGTCTCAAATGAGACTAACGTATCCTTAAACCAAACCCCCAAACCCAAATCTAAGAAGATACGGATTTGGACTAATCCACGTCCTACGGGCGACAACATAAATTAGTCTCCGTATATAATCCACGGGCAACCACAAATAAAACAAACACCCACGACACGAAGTGACCATCTGGAAAAGGAGAAAGTTGTTACCGCGATGCGGTAGCGTAATTAACTGCAGGGGCTTGCGCCTGCAGGGAAGAGCGTCCCCACAATCAAAAACCCCTCAAACGAGGAGGAATCTGACGAAGTCTGCTACATCGGCCGCATCCTTTTAAACCTTCGATACATGGTGACATAAATCAACTTGGCATCTTCGGAGAGGTGGACGGATAGCACCAATTAGCATCTGCCCCCAGATTCATGCTAGACGTCCGTCTTCCCGGTTTCCGGCGGTAAACAGATTCTGGCACACCCGGTGGGACCTTTTCCTCTTTCCACTCCACACTTCGTGTGTCGTGTTCGCGAACGAATCGCGGTTTGCTATGGTTGCCTGTGGATCCGAGGTACTTAGATTTGGTGTCTTGCTCCGTGCAGAAAACATAAGATCAATGGCTTCAAACTGCACTAACTGCAACTGTAACTCTCGCTCCATCTCGTCCGGAGGAGTGACTTACAGGCCCCAAGCGGCCTCTATCTTCGCTATGCCGGTGGAACATATGACTCAAGCCACCACTGGGCTATTCTTCAGGATTATGCTCCCACCGATGAGCTTCAGTGCCCCGATGTCGTCGCAAGAAGCTCCAAAGAAGTTGGTCTTTGATCGGCTTACAACTACCACGGCCCCTCTCAATGGGTCGCCCAAGTCCGATGCCTCAGTTTTCAGCAAACTGGGCCAAATCTCAAGTGGGCCCATGAAGAAGCCCGCGATACCTGAAGCGACCATCCCGAAGCGGATAGCCATTCCTGCTTATAAAGTCGTCAAGGCAGCTTCCCCTGCTAAAGGGTCGGTCTTCACAAGACTGTCCGTTTCAGCTCCCACTCCATGCGAAGTCACGAAGGCTGCTTCCCCTGTTCGAAAGTCGGCCTTCATAAGACTGACTATCCCCTCTCAACGGACGTCAGTCTTCGACTGGCTAGCGCCAATAATAGCCTCTCTTCAAAATAGGGGGCATGACAAAGCCATCCCCATAGCCGAACCAACACCATCTGCGCGACATGCTCGCCGTCGTCACTAGCGCCGAGTAAGGAAGGCTGGGGGCAACTCCCCCTCTGGACTAACTCCACCAGCACCAACGGTGGAAGTCAATGCTGCTGTTCCAACCGGGAACAACTTTGAATTGCTGAACAAGGTGCGCAGGAACTCTCCTACCACCGTACTGAAAAGATCTCCTCCACCCATCGAGAACGCTACTAAGATGAAGCCGGAGCAGTACCCTCAGCGACTGTCTTCCAAAATTTACTAAGTCTGGCAACAGGTTCAGGACTCGGTGATTGATCAAGATTACTCTCGCCGACAGAAAAAGGTGAAAGTTCAGCGAGAAAAGGACCATCCTGTCAAGCCACAGAAGGCGACAGCTACTTGGGTGCCCACTGCAACGGCCCCTCAACGTCACCAGTCCACAAAAAGAAAAGGCCAGAGAAAGCCCCTGTGACTACTGCAGATCGCAAAGACGCTGAGCCCAAACGCCCTAAGTCTGGGGACATAATGGTGCATACTGTTTACATGGCTGCCGGAAAAGAGGAAAGCCGCTCTTCTACGGGTCACCGACCGCTCACTCGATTCCTGACGAAAGCTCAGGAATAGCAGCAGCAGAAGCTTCAGGAGATGCTGACTGTAATGGCCGCACTTACCGGGCCAAAAGAAAACCCGGAGGCATCATCAGAGAGCAGCGTCATGAACAAGAAACCGATGCTGACTTCCTCCGCAGAGTCTTCAAAAAGAAGGACAAAGAAGCAGCAGAACAAGCGGATAATATAAAACGAATGGCGCTTCTCTTCCAAGACATGGTCGGGATGATGTTACAGCCAGAACCTCCAGCTGAAGACCCTCCGATCATCATTGAAGACGACAGAGGGGAGACATCGAACCCTTCTCCGGTTCTTTCAGCAGCCAAGGAGGAAACCATCTCAAAAGCTACGCTCGATGATTATATAGCTCAACAAATACAAGCTCACTGAGCGAACGAAGCGGCTGGCCAAGTCGTTAAAACTGGGCGATCATATCCATGCTGGTATGATCAAATAAGTAACCCACCGGGATATACGATCTCCAAATTCCATGTGTACAAGGGGACATGCAATCCCTATCAACATGTCGCTCAGTTCAGGGCTCTTTGCGGCAATACTGGAGGTGATGATAAACTTCTACTTCGCCAGTTCGTCGGTAGTTTAGCAGACACAGCTTTTGAATGGTACTCGGAGCTTCCTGACGACTCTGTCAAAACGTTTACAGAAATAGAGTTGCTATTCACTCAACGGTTCGCAAGCGCCAGTGAACGCACCCCGATCATGGCATTGATCAACGCCAGAGTAAAGCCGGGAGAGACGTGGGTGTAGTATGCAATCCGGTGGCAGAACCTATGGTTGAAATGCGAACAATGCATAGAAGAAGCTCCTGCCGTGGGCATGTTCATGTGGACCCTTGACCTTTAGTCGACTATCTCCCAATTCATGATGTTCTTCAAGCTGACCACCTTCCAGGCCTTGATCGACAAGCTGGCCCAGATGGACCAGATGGGCCATAGACCTTTCCCTTCAAAAGTGGGTTTTCGGAATGAAAAAGGCAACGGGAAAGCGACCGTTGTCGCCAATGCTCAGCGACAGCCGAGTAACCTAAGACCGTCTGTTCGTCAGAGCAGAAAGCCGCAATCCCTCGATGAGAAGTTGAAACGTCCTTACTCATTTCCCAGGGATAAAACAAGGAGACTATTCGAACTGGCAGTACGCAAGGGACTCATCACTCTGCCAGATCCAAAACATCCATCGCAACCGGGTGACGTTAACCATCCTAACTATTATCTTTACCACAGAGTAATGGGCCACCCACTCGAAGGTTGCTACGTCTTTAAAGGATGAATTGAGGATGAATACCAAAAGGGAAAATTCGAGTTGTCTGACAACTGGAAGGTGAACCCGCCACAACCACATACTCAGAAAAGGATGGACACGCCGGGGGCATCATGCTCTTTTATAGGGAAGCTCCATGAGAAATTGTTCTTTCGGCAAAAACTAAAAGAGTGCTGAAAAATCTTCAAATATGTCCGACCTATGAACAAAGAGACCGAAACATCGTTAAACTAACAACGGACCGAAACGTCCTTAAACTAACGACGGACCGAAATGTCCTTAAACTAACGATGGACCATTATGTCCTAAAACTAGCTTTCGACCGAGATGTCGATAAACTACTGTGGGTTACAGTATCCCAAAGCTGATACAAAAAAAAAGAAGAATAAGAAAAAAGAAAGAAAAAAGAAAACGGTATGTCCATAAGCAAAAAAAGGGCACGGATGAAAACCCGAAAGGGCTCCGTGAGTAAAAACAGCAGGGCTACCGGCGAGTTTTGTGAAAACCCGAAAGGGCGCAATCTCGTTAGAATAAAAAAAGAGAGAAAAAAAAGAAAACGGTATATCCATAAGCAAAAAAGGTACGGACAAAAACCCGAAAAGGCTCCGTGAGTAAAAACAACAGGGCTACCGGCGAGTTTTGTGAAAACTCGAATGGGCGCAATCTCGTTAAAAGGCACTTGCAAGGTCCTCTTGATCTTAGGAGGAGAAACCACCTGCGTGAGATCCTTACGACTCACAAGGGAGCAACACACTTAGGGATCCCCACGATTCCTAAGGAGAAATTACACTTGCGAGATCCCCACGACTCGTAAGGAGAACCCTTTTATGGGACCCTCACGGCTAATAAGATTTGAAAGTCTTAAGCTACATAGATCTAAACCTGTTCTTAAGCATCCACCACAACCTTCTGTATTGCCCTACAAGCGGTTCAATATTGACCCTTGTATACAATCCACGGGCACGAATGAACATTTCCCTAACAGAGTCCCACCAGCGACTAGGGATATGCTCACACGGTGAACAAACACTTGTAGGTCCTCTCGACTTACAAGGAGAAAACATTCTTGTAAGATCCTTATGACTTATAAGAGAACACACACTTAGGAATCCTCACGATTCCTAAGGAGAAAACGCACCTACAAGATCCTCACGACTCGTAGGGAGAAACACCTTTATAAGACCCTTACGGCTCATGAAGTCAAAAGTCTTAGTCGACAGGATCCTAATCTTGTTCGCTAAGCCACCTTTTCGAAATCGACAGAGGCAAATGATGATTCTCTCCTGGCAATATCCCAGTTGTAGCGATGCTGATGCTTAAATCGGTATCAAATCCCAAATTCGCAGCGAAAAGCCAGCGAGCCACAAATGCATATGAAATAGCCGAAATGATGGGGAAACTTGCAACAAAATTAGCAAGTAAAAATGTATGCATACAAAATAGCCGAAATGGTTGGTCAACTCGCAATAAAAAGCAGCGATTAAATAAAACAAATAGTCGAAATGATTGGGCACCATGAAAAATAGCCGAAATGATTGGGCAATCGCGATTTTTGCGATATAAAAAGCTGAAATGATAGAGCATCACGGAAAGAAATAAAAAAAATGAAAGAATGAAACTTTTTGCCCTGCAGGTGAGGTCACATTTGTAGGGTCCCTAGGCACACTAGTGAGGGCTCACAAGGCATCGAACATGCCAAATTAAAATTTTAACGGTGCCGAGAAACCCGACTACGGATCGGTTGCTAGAAATCTAGGCGAAAAAGTAATCTAGTTAACAGTTAACTAAGGGATACGGATATACAACCTTTGTAGATCCGTTTGTCCACCTCCATAGCTCCATGAAGAAGTCATCACCGCTGTCCAAGAAGAATCCGGGCTCTAGCGTCGTCTTCGTCGGAGAAAGAACGGGCTAGGTCGTCGACGACGTGCCGAAGATGATCTACGTCGAGGCATCGCAAGATCAAGCTCTCACTTCACCTTGCCATGAAAACTTGTGAAGGAAACACACTCTACTACTTGGCAAGAGGTAGAGGATGAAGAAATAGGAAGTGGGTAGACTTTAGAATTGGATTTCTCACTCAAATCATCAATCCACCATTGATGACCTCAAGCTTCTTCAATGAAGAAGAAGATGAAGAAGATGAATATTGTTATGATAAGAATAATAGAATAGAAAATAAAATCCATTCTTATCATAATATTAACCTTAGTTTAGTGTAGAGAATGGACCATGGTTAGATATGATGGTTAGGGTTAAGGAAGAGATAAGAATGGTTGACTTGATCAAAGTTTTAAGAAACTTCAACATAAAACAAAATAAGCCACCATCCTTAAATAATTTCCAAAATGAATATATATAAATAAATGAATAAGATAATCAAAACCCTAATCATTAAGTAAACCATGGTTTAATCTTTACACTTAACCAAGTTAATATGCATCATCAAACATGATACAAACATGTGCATAAAAGTATATCACATATACAACTTGCACAACCCAAGTGAGAAAATCCATTTAAAGTGAACCATTACTAGTTAATGCAAAGTAATATACCAAATATATAATTATACATTAAATCATTAAATCAACACTTGATTCAATGATCCGGTCATGTCGCACACAACCGACTAGTATACAATGTATCGGCTTATCGAATCAACGCTTGAATCGATAACTAGGTTATATCGCATACAACCACTCGATACATTCATCGCGAGAATGGAATACGGTATCACATACACGCATTATTCTCGGTCCCGCACATATCTCATATGCGCTCCTATTTCGTTTCGCTTGAGCCAGGAAACCTCTGTGTAGGACTCTAAAGACTCGTCAATACGCCGGCAGCAGGCGATGATCATATCAAACACCCACAAGCCGCAAGCGGTCTGCTAAACGTAACGGCCACCCGGGTATTGAGCGATCTGAAGATCGACGAGCAAGCCCGCTCACACTCCAGTGAATCCAACCAGTAACACCACCGTACAGTCCGGTCTGATCATCTGATATGTCGCATATCTCGCCTAGGGGTGGTAAACGTCAGACCCCAATAGCTCGATAAGTCGTGTCGATATGAGGTCTATAACTATTCGAGAAACTACTGGTAACACTTACCAGTAAATCTCAGCAACCCTGGCCAGGGATTTCCTGTTATAGCCAATCGAACACAGCGCAACATCAACTCCCTATACCGGGAGAGACGAATCCCCTCCTATCGCTCATTGCCTCCATGTGACTCGGGACTGTACCCAAAAACCACCGTTTTGCACGCCCTCTTGGACGTGGTAAGATGGAAATCAAAGCACAGTGGGAACCACACAAGACTCTATGACGATCTCGGGTCAACAGACTACTCTGTACCAGTGTCACCAGAGAACTGCCATCTGACGTGAGGTATAATACCATCTGGGAGTTCTCGGCGAGTCCGTCCAGTGTACCCAGTCTCTACTGAGCACCCGTATATCATCTCTGATGTCAAACACCAATGGATATGGGATCATCCATCGCCCATCTGTATGGGTCGAGAAGGTACACGCTAGTCTACTCTGGTATATCGATGCCCCGTCTCGATACACCAACGACTAGGGACTTTCAAGGATGTACTTATGGACTACCATGTCCCCACTAGTATGATCCGCATCATAGTCCAGGTAGTCAAGTACAGATCCTAAGGGCTTTACCAACATGCAACAGAGAGACAATCAGTATACACGTTAAGGTAAAGATCAACCAGATAGCATACTATCATGTCGAGCAAGAAAGTCCTCCCTATATACGTCCCAGCATCCACTACAATATACATCCTATGTACAGTAATGGCCTCTAGGGCATACATATAACTAACAATCTTCCACTTGCACTAGGGCCATCTGTAGCAGTGGTTGTAGTATCTCATACTCAACCATCCCATAAAAATCTTTCTCTGGGAACAGACCTTTGTGAGTGGATCCGCTGTGTTGTCCTCTGAGTCTACTCTCCAAACCTCGATCACCCTGGAGATCAACCATCTCCATGATCAAGTGACACTGCCTTAGAATATGTCTGGATCACTGATGGGACCGGCGCTCCTTGGCATAAGCCACAACTCCATTGTCACACAATGGGAGGAACATAGTTCATCTCATGAACCAATATACACCCAAACAGCCTCTTTGGTAGCATCATAAGTAGCGATGTATCCTGCCTTTATCGTCTAGTATGTCACGGTATTTAGCTTGGAACTCTTCCAACATACTGTTCCTTTACTGAGGGTAAAGACAATGCCTGCGACTGACATTCAGTCGTCTTTATCACCCTGGAACCTTTCCAGTGATTTTCCCCAGAATCGTTTGATATCATCTCACTACAACTAGTGAGAATCCTAACATCCAATTAAATCTATCTCATAGATCTAAAACTCAGGATTTAGGAGGTATCATTTTGATCTTACACGGAGAATCTTTGTGATAAACGGAGATTGATCGGCGTAGCATAAGAAACTCCTTTCTTATCAAGAGTATGTCATCCACGTACTCTATGAGGATCACCACCATACTCCCTACTACCTTTTTTGTTTATACAAGGTTCATCTACCATTTTGATGATGTCAAACTCTTTGACCGCTTCATCAAAACAGATGTTCCAACTTCGCGATGCCTGCTTTATCCTATAAAGCATCTTGCACACGTTTCCGCTGCTCCCACTGTCTACGAGGCCTTCTGGCTATGTACTTATAGACGCACTCTTCTAAAACAATATTTAGAAAAGCTGTCATGACACTCAACCACCAGATATCGTAGTCATGGTCTGTAGCCGTGGCAAGTAGGATCTGGATGGACTTAAACATAGATCCTGGAAAAGGTTTCATCATTATCCACGCCTGGTCGATGACGAAAACCTTTAACAAGTCCAGCTTTGAAAGTCTCAACTTTTCCATCTACACCAAGTAATCTTCTCAAGATATACTTGCTCCTGATGGGGATTTAACCCGTCAGATCTAGCAACCAAAGTCCATACTTTGTTGGTGTATAAGGATTCCATTTCAGATCGCTAAGCATCCAGCCATTCTTACAGAGTCTTACTCCTGATGGCCAGCTCGAAACTAGTTGGGTCATAATCTCATGATGCATTCCTCGCTCCCACTGTCATAGAGAAACCGAAGTATCTCTCAGGTGGGTGAGGAACCCTACTAGATCGGCGGAGAGGCTGAGGTTCGTTGGAATCTACTGAATCCTTTGGTTCTACCAAATCATCTGCTGTAGTTCGTATAGCTGGAACATTTCCAGTTCTACATAACAGATCTTGCCTCGAGCTTGTCCGGATTTTGCCTTTAGACATAGGCCAGACAACCCCAAATCTTAACCAACTTAAGATATTGGCTCTTCCCTTTCCATATCACATATGAAGCGGTAGGCAACTGATTTGATTGGAACCCTTATTCAATAGGTATGCAGCTTCTCAAGTGCATAACCCCCAAAAAGGAAATAGGTAACTCAGTAGTACTCATCATAGAGCACACCTTATCATATAGGGTGTGATTGCTCCGCCACGATATACCATCGTGCTATGGTGTATACAGAGGAGTAATGCTGAGAGAGAATCTCATTCTCCTTTAGAATAGTCCAGGAATTCCGTGCTCAAGTATTCTCCTCCTTGATCTCATCATAGGACATAATACTTATACCCGTATTGGTTCTCTACTTCTCGCTTATATTCTGTGAATATCTCAAAAGGTTCGGACTTGTGTTTCAACAAGAACATAGATTTGAATCTCGAGAGATTATCAGAGAATGTAATGAAGTACAAAGAACCGGTCTTGGCATGTGTAGACTGGGGACCTACATACATCAACATGTATCATCCCAAGAGTTTACTAACTCTTTCTCTGTTTCCATTAAACAGAGCTATGGTCATCTTATCTCTGTGACATGACTGGCGAGTTTCACAAGATGTAGATTCAAACTGATTTAAATATGCATCTACATGTAACTTCAGCTAGTCGGGTCACATTGATCTGACCTAGTCTACAATACCTTAAGAAGGATCCGTTCATTTCTGAACTCTTCCTCTTGTGTGTGTTCCATATACTAAGAACTGTAGTTTGATTTAGAACATCAATGCTTTTAGATAACGTGCCTGAACCGATCAACTTTTGATATAGGAAATGTTCAAAACATTATCCAACAATACAAAATTTTATCATTTCTTTACTAATAAAGAGAGTGATATGATTTTGTATATCAGGTTCGGTATCTAATAACATTCGTTCAGAATCAATGTATTGGTAATACAGGGTGACAGTGACCAACAGACTTGGCTGCAACCCTTGCCCCGTTTTCGGCCTCATGAAACTTATCACCCGTTCTCAGTTCTTTACCTTTCTGTAGCCCTATGTAACATATTACATATCTGGAATCCTGATCTGGTATCACATACCCAGGACGTAGAGGATACTGAGAAACAGTTCTCTGTAATGAACACACCCGAAGATGATGCATCAGCATGCACTCTCTTCGTTTGGGCGGCACGGGAATTCTGGTATTCCCCAATTTCCTGCTCTGTCTTATAACAATTATAAGGTGGAGCGGGACCAACGTTCCCCAGCTTAGTATAACAAGCGGGTTCGGTCAATATTCCGTATTATTATCTTGATTAAGGCGTGATATGGTCGCTACCTGGAGAGAGAGAGAAGAAAACACTCAGCGTGCGCTCTTGCAAGAATAGATTGGTTATTAATTTATCTAATCAGGATGGCTCCCACTGCTTTTTATCAAATCTTCCTTCAAACCCTAAAAGGAAAGACTAGCCGGGATTAATTACACACTACAAGTTCGCCAATCTTTCAGCCAGGCCAGTGTCGGTACTTTGAGGGAGGTCCCCCGTGCTTTCGCACGAACCTAATTAATGTAAACCTCATTTTCCCAGAGGCGTAACCTCGTTAACACCTTTCTAGACACCTACTTGATCGGCTAATTGTAATGTATAAAACTCTCCCAGGAGTAACAATTACTCGTAGCGGGTATCGGGATCTAACTATCTCATAGAAGGTATGCAATCTCATTGCAAATTTCAACACTTGAAATTCCCGATAATATTTTGCCCCTAGCTCGCTATGACCTTGACGCATGCCAAACAACCCATAGTCTGCTAGTCAAGTTCAACCCGTACATTTCTTGATTGAATTAAACCCACCCGCACGACCCTTGACGCATGCCAAACAACGCCGTACGAATACGCTAATCCAATCGCATCATATGCTGGCAGATAAGCACTAGTTAGCTACCGTACACTACGCCTTGACGCATGCCAAACAACCGCAGCATGAATACTAACTAATACTTATCTGAAATGACGGAGGGCTACGACAGGTTTTTCTGAAAACCTATTGCGTAATGAACTTGATATCGTTGTAGGATCGAATGAATTTTGAAATGGAGTGTTTTTGAGGCTTTTCTAGTTTTGCTAAAGGAGTCACTCCCGGTGAAGGGATCGTCGGTCCTTTCCTCGTCGAATGAGGTGCGGGATATATCATATATATCACTGTGCAAAGCAAAACACTTAAAAGCAATCAAAAGACAAACCGAGTGTGTAGCATCTGCCAGTTATTGCTAAAGGAGTCACTCCCGGTGAAGGGATCTTGGTCCTTTCCTCATCGAATAAGGTGCAGGATATATCACATATACCTCTGTGCAAAGCAAGAACTGTAGCTACCTGTTTTATTTTGAAATTCGATTCTACAACATCTTAGGTTTCTTTTATTTCATTAATCATATTAATGAAGTCCCATCATTTATGTACCTAAACATCACGGATAAATACGACGTACACTTATGCCATCCGCATTCGCCTCGATGTCCCCTCGTGCACCGTTAGGTTAGGTAACTAACGGCAGAGCAGGGCAGGGCTAGCGCGGGTGTAAAACATAAGTAACATCTATATAATATATTATATATACTATATACTGTATCTATCACAGAACATCACATGATCACATCACAGATATCGCAGCAGAAGAAACATATGAAATATTGGATATACTAGGACGTCCGTGTTTTCAATACGAGCCAGTATAAAACACGGATTCCACGGTCGCGATGAATAGCCAAACCCACACCCCTAGACCCCTACGAGAGCGGCAAGCAACCCTACCAATTCTGGAGTTAGGAGACCCGGACTCGACTCCTCGAGTTGGTCTCCCACTGGACTCCAGAACCCGGTTACTTGTGCTCTCCTCCTTGGGTCTATCCTAGTGCGGAAAAGAAAATAATATACAAAAGGTGACAACTTCCGCAACCTGGAAGCGCCCCAATAAAAGAATATTACATACAAGTTTTTACATGAATGAAAATGAAAAACACTCATCTCACATAAAAACCCCCTGCTATTCAAACACGACGATCCAATATAACATATCCAGCAACACATAACATCACATGTCATCAACGTAAGTAAATATGTCCATCCCAATTGTCGTTGACATATAGCAACGAAACCGGCGATATCACATATTACACTTACGGTCACATAAAAGAAAGTGTAAAACTACAACAGTTGGAATCCGCAACCATCTCAGACATCGCATGCCTGACCAAATGAATTCCTTAGACATCGCATGCCTAACAATTATAAACCCCGCATTTTAGTCTCAAAATTGAAAACACTTTTCAATATCAAGTCGGGCAATTCAACAGGATTCCCGAAAATGCTGATCGAATGCTCGTCGCAAACTTTAGTAGGCGGCCGCACCCCCGATGCCGCCGACGAAGTGCACCAAGGCGGAACACCGCTGCCGCGAGCACCCGAACGGATGCTTTCGGCGACGGGGTTCTCCTACAGTCACTTGGTCGGGGCTATGGAGTGAGGCTGTCTATTAAGTTTACCCGGCGAGTATCCGCGTACGCTACGTGATTGCGACGGACTTTTGATCACATCAAAATTCCGTGGCAACCGATCAAGTGAGACTAAACTGCTATGTTTATAACATTCATTTAGTTATCTCATAACTATTTATGAATTCCAATTATTGTATCCCATTCCAGATAAACAGAAAATGTTAAACTTTCCGATCGAACAATCGAACACCCAAGTTTTCCCGATACAGATCAACACATGAAATAGGTCCAACAACATTCCGTTCGTGCCTCAGTACCAACGGTCCAGCCGTAGAAGGGTCAAGCCAACGCCTCACATGTGGCACGCCGTACTGCCCCAAACCCGAAGGTTCAAAGGGCAGTTCAAGACGGTCACATAATCGAGTTAAGGTTTGTTGTCTTCTAGAGGGTCCATCGCGTTACTTGCACTACTTAGAACGTCGTCAAACTACGGAAAAATCCAACACTTGGAAATTTCCCGACAGGGGAAAAGTTGGGTATTTATATCCGGTCGAACTATTTAACATATTCAAAAAATTATCCGGAACGACACATAGACAAAGTTTGACAATCCGATCGAATGTATGAACTCCTAATACAACCCAAAATACTCAACTCTTTATTTCAGATTAAAAATTCCCAGGAAAACCAGCACTGAAAAATAGGAGTTACTGTGCAAAATTCAATGGCAGATAAGACAAAAGTGCGGCTGAAGGGCCGCATTAGCACGCTAATGCCGTGGTTCCGACGCACTTTAGAAAGATCATTAGGTAATTTTTGCATCGTAATTCTTAGATTTACCTGCTTGTTTTTCTGCATATTTTTAATTTGCAAAAATCCATATTTTACAAAAAAGTCCAGAGAGGATTTCAAAGTCGGGGTTTCGGGTCGATCGGACTTCTAACTCCGTCTACGCATCGCCAAAGGCTCTAGCTAGGCTCTGATACCACTGTAGGGTCCCTAGGCACACTAGTGAGGGCTCACAAGGCATCGAACATGCCAAATTAAAATTTTAACGGTGCCGAGAAACCCGACTACGGATCGTTTGCTAGAAATCTAGGCGAAAAAGTAATCTAGTTAACAGTTAACTAAGGGATACGGATATACAACCTTTGTAGATCCGTTTGTCCACCTCCATAGCTCCATGAAGAAGTCATCACCGCTGTCCAAGAAGAATCCGGGCTCTAGCGTCGTCTTCGTCGGAGAAAGAACGGGCTAGGTCGTCGACGACGTGCCGAAGATGATCTACGTCGAGGCATCGCAAGATCAAGCTCTCACTTCACCTTGCCATGAAAACTTGTGAAGGAAACACACTCTACTACTTGGCAAGAGGTAGAGGATGAAGAAATAGGAAGTGGGTAGACTTTAGAATTGGATTTCTCACTCAAATCATCAATCCACCATTGATGACCTCAAGCTTCTTCAATGAAGAAGAAGATGAAGAAGATGAATATTGTTATGATAAGAATAATAGAATAGAAAATAAAATCCATTCTTATCATAATATTAACCTTAGTTTAGTGTAGAGAATGGATCATGGTTAGATATGATGGTTAGGGTTAAGGAAGAGATAAGAATGGTTGACTTGATCAAAGTTTTAAGAAACTTCAACATAAAACAAAATAAGCCACCATCCTTAAATAATTTCCAAAATGAATATATATAAATAAATGAATAAGATAATCAAAACCCTAATCATTAAGTAAACCATGGTTTAATCTTTACACTTAACCAAGTTAATATGCATCATCAAACATGATACAAACATGTGCATAAAAGTATATCACATATACAACTTGCACAACCCAAGTGAGAAAATCCATTTAAAGTGAACCATTACTAGTTAATGCAAAGTAATATACCAAATATATAATTATACATTAAATCATTAAATCAACACTTGATTCAATGATCCGGTCATGTCGCACACAACCGACTAGTATACAATGTATCGGCTTATCGAATCAACGCTTGAATCGATAACTAGGTTATATCGCATACAACCACTCGATACATTCATCGCGAGAATGGAATACGGTATCACATACACGCATTATTCTCGGTCCCGCACATATCTCATATGCGCTCCTATTTCGTTTCGCTTGAGCCAGGAAACCTCTGTGTAGGACTCTAAAGACTCGTCAATACGCCGGCAGCAGGCGATGATCATATCAAACACCCACAAGCCGCAAGCGGTCTGCTAAACGTAACGGCCACCCGGGTATTGAGCGATCTGAAGATCGACGAGCAAGCCCGCTCACACTCCAGTGAATCCAACCAGTAACACCACCGTACAGTCCGGTCTGATCATCTGATATGTCGCATATCTCGCCTAGGGGTGGTAAACGTCAGACCCCAATAGCTCGATAAGTCGTGTCGATATGAGGTCTATAACTATTCGAGAAACTACTGGTAACACTTACCAGTAAATCTCAGCAACCCTGGCCAGGGATTTCCTGTTATAGCCAATCGAACACAGCGCAACATCAACTCCCTATACCGGGAGAGACGAATCCCCTCCTATCGCTCATTGCCTCCATGTGACTCGGGACTGTACCCAAAAACCACCGTTTTGCACGCCCTCTTGGACGTGGTAAGATGGAAATCAAAGCACAGTGGGAACCACACAAGACTCTATGACGATCTCGGGTCAACAGACTACTCTGTACCAGTGTCACCAGAGAACTGCCATCTGACGTGAGGTATAATACCATCTGGGAGTTCTCGGCGAGTCCGTCCAGTGTACCCAGTCTCTACTGAGCACCCGTATATCATCTCTGATGTCAAACACCAATGGATATGGGATCATCCATCGCCCATCTGTATGGGTCGAGAAGGTACACGCTAGTCTACTCTGGTATATCGATGCCCCGTCTCGATACACCAACGACTAGGGACTTTCAAGGATGTACTTATGGACTACCATGTCCCCACTAGTATGATCCGCATCATAGTCCAGGTAGTCAAGTACAGATCCTAAGGGCTTTACCAACATGCAACAGAGAGACAATCAGTATACACGTTAAGGTAAAGATCAACCAGATAGCATACTATCATGTCGAGCAAGAAAGTCCTCCCTATATACGTCCCAGCATCCACTACAATATACATCCTATGTACAGTAATGGCCTCTAGGGCATACATATAACTAACAACATTGACCTCTGTATACAATCCATGGGCACAAACAAGAAGGGAACCATATCGTTCCACCAGGATTCGTTGAAGCGAAGCCAAATCTCGACGGTTCATAGACAACCAAAAAACAATCTCGACATTCGTCGCAACATTGCAGACATAATGTCAACAAACGAAATGAAGGAAGATCCCTAGCTTCAGGGTCTCGACGTCAACATTGACAACGTAGAGATCAACACCGGCGTTCTTCCTCCCTCCAATCGGAGGTATACGCAACATCAAAACAATGGAACCATGGTAAAGTCCCCTAGTTCCAAATCTCGACGGTTCACAGACAGCCTAGAGATCACGAATGGCGTTTCTCCTCACTCCAACCAGATGCAGACGTGACGTCAACAACCGACCTCAGAGTCGCAATGAAGCGGAGCCATGGCAATGTCCCTAGTTCCAAATCTCAATGGCCACATCTACAGCGTGGAGACCAACAACGGTGTGCCGCCTCATTCCAGCAGGACACAAATGCTACACCATCAATCGGAACCACGACAAAGTCCCCGGTTTTAAGACTCCACGGTTCACGAACAACCTAGAGTCAGCCAATGATTCCATTTCGGAAATATGTCATCCAATGACTCCGTCTCGGAAACAAGTCAACCGACCTCCGAGGAAATCAGCGTCCTTGGAAAAAAACCTCGATTCAGGAAAATCAGCGTCCTTGACGAGAGCACCTCGATTCGCGTAGACCTGCAGAGAAATC
Source organism: Agapanthus africanus (assembly GCA_030015575.1). NCBI lineage: Eukaryota > Viridiplantae > Streptophyta > Magnoliopsida > Asparagales > Amaryllidaceae > Agapanthus > Agapanthus africanus. The sequence continues at coordinate 254,072,218 of CM057341.1, forward strand.
AGTGTCTTTGCAGGAATACCTCGATTCGTCTCAACTCCGAGGAAATCAGCGTCCTTGGCAAAAACCTCGATTCAGGGAAATCAGCGTTCTTGACGAGAGCACCTCGATTCGCATCGACCTGCAGAGAAATCAGTGTCTTTGCAGGAATACTTCGATTCGTCTCAACTCCGAGGAAATCAGTGTCCTTGGCAAAACCTCGATTCAGGGAAATCAGCGTCCTTGACGAGAGCACCTCGATTCGTGTCGGCCCGCAAAGAAATCAGTGTCTCTGCAGGAATATACGACGTCCGCAAAACGGAGCCATGGCAAAGTCCCTAGTTCCAAGTCCCGACAGTTCACCAACAACCTAGAGACCACTGTGACATTCGTCTCGATACAGCAGACGCGATGTCACCCCAGCGTTCTTCCTCCAGCAGGATTCAGACGCGACAATCAAACAACGGAGCCACGACAAAATCCCTAGTTCCAAACCTCGACGGTTCACCAGCAACCTAGAGACAACCGCGACATTCGTCTCGATACAACAGACGCAATGCCAGCAAACGAAACAAAGGCCAAATTCCTAACTTCAGGGTCTTGACGGTAACTCATATAAAACCTGTAAGACTATCGGAGATCATCCCACACCAGTGCGGAGTGGTTATGACTCATCGGGGCTCCCAAACTGAGCCTAACCTCAAGTAAAAAGCGACATGGAATATCCTTAACGCTTGCTCTTTCGACGGTAATATCACCTGGAAGATTGCTTGAAGTCGTCTTGTCCAGCCCCCGAAGGGATCAGAGACACGGCAGTCGCGGGGCTACTCGAATAGCAAGATTATGCGTCGAGGAATACACCAGCCAACGCGACGGTGCGACGGGTATAAAACCCTAGTACCACAGGCCTTAACGAACTTCTATTAGCAGGAGTTAACTGTGACGTTAAGAAATCTTTGCGAGAACTTCTCGATTCGTCTCGACTCGTGGGGAAAATAATGTTCCTGCGAAAACTTCTCGCCCCGTCTCGACTCGTAGGGAAAAGCCTTAGGCAATGGGGATAAGGACTTGTTTCCTAAGCACTGGGGCCCTGCAGGTCAGTCCAAAATGGACTCTTGCATACTATTCACGGGCCACACTCTCCAAAGTCGAATCTCGACAAGGAGGGAAACAACCGCTTACGGGTCTTCTCGACTTATAAAAGGGAAAATTCTCTTGTAAGATCCTTACGACTTATAAGGAAAACCACGCTTAGGAATCCTCACGATTCCTAAGGAGAAAATACACCTACGGGATCCTCACGACTCGTAGGGAGAAAAGTCTTTATAAGACCCTCACGGATCATGAAGTTGAAAAGTCTTAGGCAGCAGATCTGAACCTGCTTTCTAAGCCATCACTACCCCTCGAAGAAGCCAAAACAAGATGCTCACCCTATCATCTGCTGGCTATGCTTGCTAAGGTGACATGCTGATAACAAAAGAAAGAAGAAAGTAGAGAGATGACACAAGACATTGCGAAAGAAATGCATCTTTTATTCATGAATTCAATTGGGTACAAAATATATCACATGAAAGAATAAAAGAATGAATACATTTTATTCAAAATTATAACTGGTACAAAAAAAAATTATTGAGAAGGAAGCGTTTTCAACAAGTCCGCTAGCTGCTCTCGCACTTCTTTCAGCGCCTTCTCATGATCAGCCGCCGCGACCAGCTCTGCTTCAATTTGGGCCCGTTGCTGCAGATAGGATGAAAGTTTCTGATCAATTTCCTGCTGAGCAGCCTCCTGACTCTACGCAACTTGTTCACTAAGATCAAGCTTCTTCCTCAAAACCAGCCCGTCAGAGATACATCGTTGAAGACTTTCAAAGATGGAGTTCAGCTGGGCAGCATTTGATGCAACCTCAGCGTGCAGTTGAACAAATTCAGCGGAAGTCGCCTCACGTTCCTTTCGCTTAAGGGTTGCTTCTCGTTCGAAATGGCGAAGGAACGGAACACTCTGCTCAACCCATACGCCCCGCTGGGAGTTTAAAGCCTGAGTCTCAGGGGCAGGATGCATAAGCTCAAGCTCGTGCAGGCAGGCCTCAATCTTCCGGCAGTAGTTAACCCAAGACTCGACAACGCCTTCATTATGAAAGTTCATAAGCGTCGCCAGCATTAGATTAACCTCCGCAGCAAAGTCTGCAGCAAATGTGGAGGCCTCCACGTCAAGCTCCTCAATATAGTTGCTTAACATGCGCAGACTATTTGCGGCACCCTTCGAAGATGGACATCTGGAAAAGGGCCCTGCCGGCATCACGATGCGAGACTCGAACGGGGATAGAGTCGATGTGACCACTGCAAAACAGATCACAATCAGATCATGGCTCGAGAAATAAAAAAATACATACACAAAAAAATAGAGTCTACTATACAGGATGCAACAGGAGGCAGAGCTGGGAGTACTGGTGGCGCAATGATAGCCGCGTCCCCGCCTTCGATTTGTAGGGCTACAAGCAATACGAAGAAGGATCATCAATAATGTGACTGCCCGTTAAAGAGAGGACGTCATTTAGAAAAGGTACTCACCGACACCACCTGGTGGACTAATCTCTGACAGGAAGGAGAAGTGTGGATGCAACACCTGATACAGGTGGTCAAAAAGGACTCCTGCAAAGACACAGTAATGCAATGTCAGTACTAAATTATATAGCCTAGAAGTAAGACTGATGGGTCACAAATCCGTACCTTCCAACATCTGAGACGGTGCGAGAGAAGATAAAGAAGGAGTCACCGTCAAAACGGTAGCTGATGGCGTTGCCTCGGGTAGCACGACCTCAGCGCTCGCCACACCTTCATTAGAAACAAGATAAATACAGTCAGGAAAGATTGAAAAGGATTGCAGAATAGAAAGAAAAGCAATGACCCAAAATCTACCTGATGAGTCGCCAGTCGGAACCTCGACGAGGGCGCCACCTGATACAGCGACGGCTTCTTCCTCCTCCATCGGGATGGTCTCATCTCCCATCGTCTCATCCCCTGACTCTACAAGAGCCGTCGTAACGCTCACGAGGCCAGGAGATGGCCAAGAACCGTAAGCGGGAAGAGCAATGATTGGGGCGGTGCCCGACTCTTGAGAAGGAGCAGCCATCTCAGGCTCAGCAATTGTAACCGTCTCACCCAGCGACACCTCGGGCTCGGCGGCTGTAGCCATCTCATCTACAGCTATCTCAGGCTCGGCAATCGTGACTGACTTACCAGTCACTATCTCGAGCTCGGCCATTGCAGCCATCTCGCCTACCGCCGCCTCGGGTTCGGCAATCATGGCTACCTCCTCCACCGCTACCTCAGGCTCAGCGGTCGCCGCCACCTCTTCGGGAAGACTCGGCCCTGCAAGATAAGATATATGAGAATTGATACTTAAAACTTTGACAACGGAACCCCGTGTCACATTACCTTGGGTTGGTCTTCCGACCGCTTCCCGAGCTTCACGTGCTGCTCGTCTATAAGCAGTAGACAAGGCAGCCATGGACTCCTCTGAAGGAGTAGCGGTGCTCGAACTCGCACCCGCGGCTAAGGCAGTGCTACACTCCCTTGCTGCACGCATTCTGCGCTTCCTTTCCGCCCGGGCCGTGAGAGCCGATCTTCTCAAAACCTCCGTCAGTGGGACATCATCATCCACGCCAGGAGCTACCTCTGGAGCCGTTACGGCGTCCGTCATCGGTTGCTTGAGCAAAGCCTCTTTTGGCAACCCTGAGGAAGCCAGGACTTCGATGCCTGGCCTGGGAAGAATCTCCGCATCAGCATGCGGGATCGGTATTTTGGTCCCTGCGATAAGACAAAGAAAGGATCAGATTACTCATAAGAAACGGGAGCAGAAACATGGTGAACTGAAATGTACCGATTCCTAAGGATGCTCGAAGTCTTTCCTCTTCCTCAAAAGTCTTGAGAGAAGCCGCGAGAGCTTCTTCAATGGAAGTGCCTGTTAAAGAAGGAAAAGTGTCAGTCAAAACACGATAATAGAAATACGATGCAATGGCGAAAAATACAGCTAATGATTACCTGATCGCGCGAGGATAGCCAATCCCTCTTCATGGCTGGCCAATTGCTCAGAAGCTGCAATGGCAGCCGCCAGATCAGTATCATCTGGCGGCATGAATAAGCCCTCGTTTGTCCCATACTCGCTCAGGCCCTCGTCGTAAGGAGCGTGAGGCTCCTGGCCAAGTACAACGTCGACAGAAAGGATCGACTTCTTTTTCTTCTTCTGTGAGCGAGCTCCGGTCGCAGCCAGCACCAGCTTGCGCTTGGTGGGCACTTTGGGACGGCGAGTCCCGATGTCTGAGCCCACGCTAGATTCGGGAGAAGCTACATTTACCGTCTCCACGGAAGTACGGGGCACCGATGGTACATCCACCGTCTCCACAGGAGCATGGGGAAACCCGCGTGTAGGCCTTAGCACACGTGGAGGCTCAACTGCAACGACCTCTCTTAGCGGAGGGGGGATAGTGGTCCGTCGCTTCAAAGGGACGTTGCGATCGCCGGCAGGGGGCGCACTCTTGCGATCGAGTAGCAGCCGCCTCTCTTCCCTGATAACAGCACCCATTGCGTGTTGATACCAGGCCACGTGTACGTTAAGGGCCCTCGGGACGCAACTCGGCTCGATGATAAAGAAGTGAGAGCCCATATTCAAGCGCATGAAGTGATGCAGCGCACCCCGCATTCCCTCTTTGGTGGCAGCGGGTTCTACCAAGAAAGCCTTCAGCGGGACCCCCTGATTATAACTCAGCTGCTGGGAAAAATGATGAGGGTTGTATCTCATGAATAACGCCACATCATTTTGCCTGAATACAAGGAAGCCTGTCCTGATGGAGTATAAATGGAGAATCTCGCAGGCTTTCAACATGGAGGCCCCGTCCTTAAAAATATCACGCAATGCCAGCACCGTCTTGGAAGTTTCCTGGCCAATCGTTAGGACTTTGTCCGTGAAAGACATACCGATTGATCTTTTTCCGGTGTGTATATAAGAAAAGTGTAAGAAATCACAACCAAAGAAATTTTTGACCACAATCAATAACGGTGTCGTATGTAGCGCGTTAGCGAGTGCGGATCGTCTACAGGGAAAGTGAGATTTGCTTGTAATTGAATTAGATGAGTTGAAAATTAAAGAGAAAAGAAAAGACAATTCAATTCAAGATTTAAAAGTGAATTTCAAGAATTATTAAAATCTAGATCTAATAGCAAGAAAACATTAAAATCAAGAATCAAGAATTGATGATATCCAATCCAATTAGTAATCAAGATTTGAAATGAGGCTCGTAGGAATCGATCGAATCTATAGACGTGATGAAAACTAGTGATTACGTTTTCTTATCCATTAATGATTTGATACTAGATCGATGACGATCAACGAGAATTAGGGATTTCTTACGGAAACTAGGGTTTCATCATCTATCCCTTGTCTTTTCGTTGATTTCATTCACACTCTAGTCTCTAGTAAATTCAAGCATCGATTGTGGATTGCTAATTAAGAGCAAAAACATTCAAGAAAGCATCGCTCGAAACTAGGTTGTCGATATTTCAATTTACAAGAGTTTACAAAACTTATAGGAATTAAGAATCGTTTCAAGATTTGTAACATCATCATCTATTGATTCTCTCGACTCCTTCACGAGCGGAGTTTTTACTCAAACATCATATCAAAGAACACAATCAAGAATCGAGATCTAATCATGATGCTCAAATATAAAAGTAAGCAAAATAAAGAATTTCACCTTTTATTTATCAACAATTTTGTTACAATTCTCTCAAGATCTACAATGAGGAAAGAACTAGATCATCGATTTGGCTTCGCACGTCTTCGTGAGTCGCGGATCGTCTTGGACCACTTGCTCGGATGAAGATCGGCTTCGCTCCTAAAAGGTTGAAGGCTTCTTGCTTGAATTGTACTCGGAGATCTTGAATTTGGCTTGGTGATTGGATTAGGGTTAGGGTTTGAATGCACAAGTTGTGTCACTCAACTTGTGGGTGAAAATTGACGTAATGATTAATGAACTGTTGGATGTAGTACCCTCAAAGTCAATTATTGGATCGCAGGTACGTGATTGCAATGATTGAGAAGGACCTATACCGGTAGCACAGTCTTACTCGAGATGATAGTATGCTATCTGGTTTGCCTTTATCAGTCGTGTACAGGTTCAGGTGATTGATTACTATTACACGTTGATAGAGCCCTTAGGATCTTGCTTGACTACCAACAATATGATGGCGATCATATACGTGAGAGTTGGGTAGTCTATAAGCACATCCTTAAAAGTGGTCCCTAGTCGTGTGAGTTTCGAGACAGGGCATCGATACTCCGGAGTAGACTAGTGTATACAGTCGAGACCCTGACGAGGGGCGGTGGCCGGTCTCACAAGCCACTGGTGTCAGTTGGATCACCTAAGATGTATACATGTGCTTATTGGGTTATGAGTACACCGGACAGGACTCGCCGGGAACCTGCTAGTTGGTATTTATACCTAGCGTTAGATAGCAGTTCCGTGGTGACATGTGTACAGGTTAGTTCATCGACCTGAGATCGTCATTTATCTCGTGTGAGTTCCCACTGTGCTTTGATTACTACCCTACCACGGCTCAAAGGAGTCGTGCAAACAGGTTTTAGTTGGGTACAGTCCCGAGCCACATGGAGGCAAGTGAGCGGATCGGCAGGGGATTCGTCTCTCCCGGTATTGGGGGTGAGATCGCGCTGTGTCTAGGAGAACCATTACACAAAGCCCTCGGTCGAGGCAGGAGATTTACTGGTAGGTACTCCAGTAGTATCTCAGGGTGTTCTGGGCTACACTCCGACACGACTTATACCGATATTGGGGGTCTGACGTTACCAGCCCCCTAGGCCCGATATGCGATACTCATAGATGAACGGACCGGACTGTATGTATATTGTCACTGATAGGCTCAGTAGGGTTCGAGGATGAGTTCACTCATCGGCTTCCCTTGAGGTCAGTACATGGGCAGCCGTTACGCACAGCTAGTGCCGCTGACGGCTTGTGGTTAAGCCCACTGCCAGGGTACTGACGAGTATTTAGAGTCCCCCACAGATAGTTTCCCAAGTTCGGGCGAAACGTTGTAGAGGCCGTATGGTTTTATGGCAGGGTTCGGAAAATGCACGTGCATTTATGCACCTGTCATATTTCGGTCAGATAATACTGGTGGGCTTTGGTTTAAGCCGGATCCATGTATTATATTAAGTCGGAATATTTTGGTCTCTCGTATTCGTATTCGGTCGGAATACGGATACATGTATGTATATACAGACGAGGGGTATTTTCCTAATCCGTTACGAGAATATTTTAGAAGATGCATTTCTTTTGGTTAATCATTTTGGTTTAAATGGTTAAAAGGATTTTGGAAAGGGTGACTCATTTTTGATGACACATTAACTCTAGAATGTTCACTAATGACTCATGTAATGAGTCATCTAGTGAGTCATTAAAGAGTTAATGGTGTTTTGTTTTGCGTGAGATATTATGAAGGGTTTGTGGAGATATTTTGTGAGGAGTTTTTTCTTGATATTTCATCACAAAACCTTATATATATTATCACTCATTATTTGGACAGCCAAGGCTCATTTTTGTGCTTGGTTATTTTTGCTCTCTTGAGTTTTCTTGAGTTCACCATTTCCAAACCCTAGCATCTTCTTCAACCTCCACCCTATCTCTCTCATGTGATGAGAACCCTAAGGTGTTTGAGACAAAGTATTCTACTCATTCTCTACTTCATCTTGGTCATCTCTTTTAGCATACTTGATGACCGAGTTGCCTCGGTATAGAGGCGGGAGCCCGTTTAAAGATCCGTAGATGTGGTGCCACCTCGACGAGGAGCCAAGAGATCGGAGTTGCCGCGAAGAGCGTGGGATGATGGCTAAAGACCGAAGGACTTGGATTGATCGGTATAGCCTTTCTACCTCTTTACAGTTTGTTAGTTTAGCGTTAATGGCAAGATCCGGGTTATAGTATGCGATAGCGCCGGTTATAAAAGTTTTTGTTCTGCGTTTGGCGTCAGATTGATGGCCAGGGTGCTACCATAGACTTACATGGTATCAGAGCCACGCCATTAACCTTTACTAGCTTGTTCTAACGCGTTTAAAATATCGATCGAACGAAATTTCCGAAACCGTGATTTTCAGGCTAAAGTTTCTGTTGAATTTTAAAACTGGTCTAAAAATCATTTTGAGCATCTCAGAAAATCGAGCAGGCTTTTTTAAGACCACAGTAGAAAGTTGGGCCACTGTTTCGACCATACTGCCGCGGAACCGCCGCGCTTGCCAAGGTTTGGCCGCGGTTCCGCCGCAGGCTTAGTGCTTCAGTGCACCATATTTCTTCTGGGGCTCTTGCATAGTGAATTGTGGTTTCTGGAATATTCAGTTTGGGCCCAGATTTTGTTTGTGTACTGCAGTTGTACGTGGGGCCCACTTCGGGAAGTTATGTCGATCGGAATTTTAAACTTCTTAGTTTACAGTACTTACATTATATCTTCGACCGTGAATGTCATTCGAGCGGTAAACCGTGTCTAATTGTTATAGCTCTTTTAGACGGGTTTGCGAACGTGACATTCGATTTGATGTTCTGTGTTGTGCTGTGATGTTGCGGATTTGTCGTGGTGGATAGCAGTGTGCAATGGTAGTGCAGTTTGGATTTATTTGTACATTTGATATTGCGGGGCGAGCGTCCAACATGTGGACTGCCGTCACTGCCTGTTTGTATAATATTCTTTTGGGGCACGACCGGGCTGAGGTTGATGTACCCGTTGTACATATTTTTCATTTCTGTACTAGGTTTACCCCGCGACGGAGTGCACGGATAGCCGGGTTCTGGAGGGCAACGGGTCCGCATCTCATGGCTTTGAGAGACAGAGGGGCCTCACTCTAGAATTGGCAGACTATTCGCCGCACTCATAGGGGGTACAGGTTGACCTAAGGAGGGGTGCTCAAGTTACCGGATATCGTGAAGTGCTGGGTGGTCCATTCACTTTGCTGTAGGGGGATGCCTCGCTTCAAGTTTTGGCGGGTAACTTGCCGCACCCGTAGGGGTCTAGGTTTCATTGCACAGGCTATCCACACAATCAGGGGAACGTCGGGTTTCATTAGTGGCTCTGTGAAACCCGGGGATCCCAGATTATCTGTATTGTTCTGTGATGCTTATTACTTTTCTGTAATGTTGCATTTATCATGCTTGGAGCGATTATTGTATATTGGTATATATACTAGTAGATGTTGTATATGTTTTACACCCGCGCTAGTCCAGTCTCTGCTCTGTCGTTAGTTAAGTAACCTAACGGGTGATGACGGGACCCAGTGACGAATGCGGGTGGCATATACGTACATTTTATTTTCGTTCTTTTCTGGTGTGATTAATTGATGGGACTGCGTTGATTCTGATCAATGCAAAGGAAAACAAACCTTTTTGGACGTTGTTGGAATAGTTTTAAAAAGTGTTATTATAAGGACGCTTTCTTTTGTTTTGCACAGTGGTATTCAGTTGGAATATCCTGCACCTCATTCGACGAGGCAAGGGCCGATATCCCTTCATCGGGAGTGACCCCTTTAGCAAAGGTTTTCGCCACTATATTTTTATAAAAAGCTATCAGGTTCCTTCAGCGATATCAAGTTCGTTACGTTAAAGGTTTTTCGCTAAAAACCAGCCGTAGCCCTCCATCATTTCATATGAATGGTCAGTAGTATTCAAGCTATGTTCGTTTGGCCCTTAGCCAAGACATAGTGATTGGTAGCTGCTGGGGTGTTCACATGTTGCATAGATAGATGCGTTGGTTTGGAACAGCCGTACAGCCTTGTTGGCCCTTAGTCAAGGGCGAGTACGGGTGGGTTCAAATTAACAAGATAATGATGGGCAGAACTTGATATGTGACTTATGATTTGTTGGCCTTTAGTCAAGGTCATAAGAGCATGGGGCAAAAATCCACATCGGGAGTTTCTAAAGAAACTGAAACTTGCCAGGCATGCGCATACTTTCTGGAGTATGATAACGTGAGTGGATACCTTCACGTTATCATGTGATGAGAATTCGATTCCAATTCCCACTGATGAGTAGGTTTACTCTTCGGGTCATCCCGGTTGATTCTTCTTTCAGGTTTGGAGGAGAATTTGACAGTACAGTGGAAGGTTTCCTGATTAGATAAAGTGATAACCATTCTGATCTAGGTTAGAGTGCACGCATAGTGTTTCTTTTCTCTCTCTCTTTGGCAGCGACCATTGACCGACCCTAGACTATGACTCAGTGACCAAGTTGACCGAACCTTCTTAAAATACTGGCTTTTGGATTGTCTAAGTTGCATAAGTCATTGCCGCTCCTTCTTTTACCCTTTGCATTTCTCAGAACACCTCGTATCACTACGAACATCCACTTCCATTGGATAGATCCATCATATGGTTATTTACGAACTCGAAGGGACTTCTTCGAGGATGGATCCAGATTCAGGAGAAATTGAATTGGTTTATTCAGTTGTCTTTTATCATCACCTTCTCTCAGGTTGCGAGGGCTCCTTAGTTTAGGAGAGTACACCTATTGCGCTTATTGGATAGTCTTCTTCCAAACCACAGGCAGGTGCCGAAAGGTAGGGAATGAAGAAAACCAATTAGCCTAAGTAGGGTGTACAGAAGGTAATAAGTAAAGACAAAATAAAGGGATTAGAATGAGGGCAAAGTAAATTGCGACTGCTATCATTCACGACCAAACCGCGTACTTCATCGCCACTCCTACTTCATCTTTGCTTTTTTCCCCAGTTCGGGAGAATTAGAATAAGGTTTTATTCAGTTGTCTTTTATCATCACATTCTCTCAGGTTGCGAGCACTCTTTGGTTTAGGAGGGTACACCTATTACGCTTATTGGATAGTTTTCTTCCAAACCATAGGCTGGTGCTGAACGGTAGGGAAGGAAGAAAACCATTAAGCTTAACGAAGGTATACAGAATGTAATAACTAAAGACAAATAAAGGGATTTGGAGAGATGACAAAGAAATATATGGTTATAGTCATGAATTGGATTATGGAAGAGGCATTACTAGGAATACCAGGATACTCCTACGAAACATTTTCATGTTTCAGTTTCACTGTGCATTGTTAAAGGAAAACTGATTTCCCGATTAGATACTTACTCCAGGGTATGTATTTACCAGGTATGATTATCACATCTGTATGGTCTTACAGATGATGAGTGGGAGTAAGTTATTGGGAGCTAGGTGATCATCCTCATTATATCGGAATTCGTTGTAATTAGTGATATTTGAGGAAATCGCCTGGGTTTTTGCCGGACGACAAGTATTTGGTTTTGAGTATCCGTTGTTGTGCACCAATTTCAAAATGATATATTTGTATGTTTATTTTAATAAAGTGAGATATAACTTTTTGAAATTATGTCCGTGACATTTACCTATATCAGTTGACGATTGGGTAAAGAGCATTGAACAACGGAGTAGTTCTAAACCATAAGTACAGTTTTTAACCTACGATACACAGGTTTTGAGTTATTCGACTCAGGGGACTCATACAGAGTATTGTATGCTGTCCAGTGTCCATCAGGACAAAGGGGTTGGTCCTCGTACTATGTTCTGTTTACTTATGACTTCTCTAGTTTTTAGACAAGTGTTTCATAGAAATACAAGGTCTAAGTTTTGAGAAGTCGTGGGTATAAGAATTGTCACGCCCCACTTCCCAGTATATGGCGAAGGGGACGCGGCGAGGTCCGCTACGTATGTACTCAGAAGTACATACGCTAAGCGTAGCTAAGCAATATAGAGTAAATACACAAGAGACAAGAGTATAAAAAGAACATCAATTTTTATTTATTAACATTCTTTATACAATACATAAAAAAGAAAAAAAATTTGAAATAAAGATGCCTAAACAGTGGCATAACAGGAAATGGAAAGTACTGAAAAGAAAAGTGTACAATGATATTATACTGCAGGGTCTTCGGCAAATTGCTCCAAGTCTTCTTGTGTTGGCTCAACTTTTGCCGGATCCAGATCACCTGACGACATTCAAAGAAGAGAGAAACAGAATGTCGTCAGCGAATAGGTCGCTTGGTAAGTCCCAAAGGTAAGAGGGAAGTAAAGAAGACAGAATAAGAAGATACATTTTAAAATGTAAACTATTGTTGTAATGTTATGTTATCGCTGTTGTTTGTAGCTTGGTACAGAAGGATGCCAGTGTATACGAGGGGGGTCTCTATATGCTAGAGACCAGGGCAAACGGAAAGTACAAGGAACCGTTAAGCCACGGTACAACAGCAATGGGATTCAGGTTAGGTGTCTTAATCTGACCACCTCGTGCCACCTTTAACACCTTCCGTACCAATCTACCCCTTAACCCCGTAGTGTTTTAACATTATTGTTGTATTGTATTGTGTAAGTTGGGTGACTGACAAAAACCATGATATCAGTAAACATGTTGTAACTGCATAATCAGGTAAATGGAATAACAGGATAATGGATGTATATCCATGGTATGATTCAGTCAAATTGAATAGATTGTTAACTGGATTCAGGGATTCATGTATTCATATTGAGTTGGAATATTAAAGAATATATAGATTGACTCGAATCATATTCAAGTCAGAAATAGTCAGATTCAAACCCGAGTCAGACAAAAAGAAAAGTAATTTGAAGTTCTATAATTGTTAGGGTCCTTATTGTAATTTATAAAACTTGAGGGGTTTTTATGTAAAAGTACTTTTGTATAGTTTTCAAGATACACCTCAAGTATTTATTATTCGTCTTTATAGTTATAATGAGTATAAATTTTATTTGTGTTATTCTAGTGAATATATCCTAATAAAAATATTAATTTATAATATTGATTTATTTGAAATTCATGGTATTTTAATGTAACTTTTAATCTGGTAATTTTTAGAAAAAGTGGAAACTTTATCTTATAATAAAATAGGTGTTTAAATGATAAATATACATATATTTATACAAGAATAATTTTATATAAATATTTTATTTTCCAAAAATCTCATTTTTCTTAAATGTCGTATTTTAAACTTTCCGAGACCGAATGCTCCTTGCGGAGGTCTGAATCTCGCACTACTAGGCTCGAGGGTGCACGATAAACCGTACAATCCCTAACGAGTTCCCCAAAGGTGGGTTGTAGTGGCGCTTTACAAAGATTTAATAAATACTATTCATTTAGAAAACGGTTTTATAAATATAAGGTATTTATTTGTAAAAAGATGTCAATTTCCGTATTTTAGTTTCTAGGGTTTCCTAAGCCAACTAGCCTATTTCTAAGGTCTAAACGACAAGTCGTTAGAAACCTCAAATCGTCTCTTCACCGCCAATTGTGGCCAGGTAAGTACAAGTGAGGAGGGAGGGATCCGCTCACGAATCGTGAGGCGGGCCTTTTAAAGTTACCCAAGCTCACTTGCCTAGCCTAGACACTACAAAGTCAGTTTAGATAAACGATCGATGTCCACAACTTATCGTATTTTCCTAGTAAGAAATATTTACTAAAAAGTGTAACAAATCTAAAATCTTTAAGAATGGTTTTATGAAGATTATGGTATTTTAATGTAAAGTCTTGTATTTTCGTATTCTAAGTTTTGACGTTATTAATTAGGGTTGTATTTGCGTGTGTGTAGAGGTAGGTCATTACCTCGTGACTTATTTTAACGTATTGTGAAGTTTAGGGGTTAAACATGATAAATTAAACATGAGGGTATTTAAGTGTAAGAATACGGTATTTGTAAAAGTTATCATTTCATATGTGAAAACTCATTCAAATTGATTTTTACAAGTTTAGTGGTCAAGATGAACATGTTTAGGAATGAGGGAATTGATTAGAACAAGAAAAATAAACTTTATGGTATTATTGTGAAAAGAATACGATATTACAAGAAAGCTATCATTTCATGTGAGAAACTTTGTCCAAATTGATTTTTATGTGATTAATAGTCATCATGAATATGTTTAGGTGTTATGGAATTGGTGACAAGTGAAATTTTGTAGAGAAAACCGAATCGGAAATCAGTTTGTTCCGATTTCCGTCGGGTTTCATAATTCCGTATTTTAAGAAATAGAAAAGAGAGAAGAATGGGACTTACGGGTTTCAAACTCTTCTAAAGAGTAAAGAGGAACTAGGGAAATGGCCGAGGTGTGGTTTCGTCGCCGGTTGCTTCAAAGAACGTCGCCGGAATCCGTCAGCGCTTCGCCGTGAACTCGGTTTCAAAGCACACTTTCTTGTGGAATTTTCAAGAGAGTAATTCTATGGTTTTGGAATGAGAAGGTAGGGGGTAGGGGTCTATTTATAGGGTAGCTAGGGTAGGATAGGTGAAGGGTTTTGTTTATTAAAAAAAATGTAAAAATTTAAAGAAAATCATTAAAATTTTGTAGTAATTAGGGTGTAATAAAAATTCTGGAACTGATATAATAATTTGGAGTTAATAGGGGGGTTTAGAATACGAAAAGGCACCACTTTCATTTTGTGACCCCGGCCATCCGACCAACTCCGGCCGGCGGCGCCGGCCGATTCGGCCGGCCAGCCGGCCGAGTTGGCCGATCCCGGCTGGGATCGGCGACGGTTGGGTGCGGGGTTCTCCGACTAAGATTTTGGTATACTCCGTTTTTGGGGTTCAGTTCAATTTTTGGGAGTTATGGCCTGTGGACTGTTGGGCTTCCAAGAATTTTTAAAGAAAAATAAACTAAAAATAATGTGGGGCATGGGATTCGAACTCTGGTGACTTGGTTCAGCAGTGTAAGGTGTTACCAATGAGCTACAAGCTCCTTCTTGTAATTATTGTAGGGAAATAGATACTTACAGTGTTATCAGCAACATTAATACTCCAAGTATACTTCAAATTTAAATCAAATTTATGTATACAAAAATTGGAGTTGTTACAATCTACCCTCCTTACAAAAATTTCGTCCTCGAAATTTACAACTTTTATTTGAGGACTAGTTTACAAAAAGGTGAGGATATCTTGCACGCATCTCATCTTCTCTTTCCCACGTAGATTCTCCTGGAGTGTCTTTTCTCCACATTACCTAGACCAAGTTAACTTCCTTGTTCCGAAGTGTCTTCACTTTCCTGTCCAGGATTCCACAGGTTGTTGCTCACAAGACAAGTCGGGCTGTATAGTGAGCTCGGAATGATCAAGTACATGGCTGGGGTCACTCACATACTTTCTGAGTTGGGATATGTAGAACACGTTATGCACTCTTTCCAATGAGGGTGGAAGCGCTAATCGGTATGCCACTTCACCGACTCGTTCGAGTATGTCGAACGGTCCAATATATCTCGGACTCAATTTACCCCGTCTTCCAAATCGGATCACTCCGCGGTTCGGAGATATCTTCAAGAATACATGGTCTCCAGGCTGGAACTCCAAGTGTCGTCTCTTTGTATCAGCCCAGTGTTTCTGTCTATCTTGGGCTATGCGTATTCTTTCCCTGATAGTACGAACCACATCAACGGTCGCTACTATCATCTCTGGGCCAAGGAGTTCTTTATCTCCGATGTCGTCCCAACTTAATGGCGATCGACACTTCCTTCCATATAATGCTGCAAAAGGTGCCATTCCTATACTTGCTTGGTAGCTGTTGTTGTATGCGAACTCCACAAGATGCAGGTGATCTTCCTACAATCCTTTGAAGTCGAGCATACATGCTCTGAGCATATCCTCCAAGATCTGAATAGTTCGTTCTGACTGACCATCTGTTTGTGGATGATAAGCCGTGCTGAAGTTCAGACTTGTTCCCAAGCTAGCTTGCAGACTCTGCCAAAATTGCGATCGGAACCTGGTGTCACGATCGGAGACAATGCAGACCGGTACTCCATGAAGTCTCACAATTTCCTGTATGAGTTCATGGGTATCAGAGATAGTACATTATGAAGAGTTTAAATCTTAATTAGATTATTACCTCCATGTACTTCTTTGCTAGTGTCTCAGTAGATTGGCCAACTCGAAATGGGATGAAGTGAGCCGACTTTGTGAGTCGATCCACAATGACCCATATCGCATCGTTACCCTTTGTGCTGCGAGGAAGAGCAGTTACAAAGTCCATCGTGATGTGCTGCCACTTCCATTCTGGAATTGGTAACGGTTGAAGTAGTCCAGCTGTCCTGTGATGTTCAGCCTTTACTTGCTGACACACCAAACATTTTGCGACGCTTCTGGCTACTTCACGCTTCATTCCATGCCACCAATAATTCTGACGTAGATCTTTGTACATTTTGGTACCTCCAGGGTGTACTGAATAGGGAGAGCTGTGAGTTTCTTTCATTAACTCTTCCCGAACAGGACCTTTTGGTACACACAATCTGCTGCCGTATCTCAAAGATCCGTCTTCATGGATGATGAAGTCTGTTCTGAGTCCATTCTCCACTTGTTTTCTGATATTTTGCAACTTAGCATCGCTGGCTTGAGCTGCTTTGATCTGATTGACAATGGTTGATTGAACTTGTAGATTCATCAAACTTGAAGCATCTCCTGGCATGATTACTTCAATCTCCATCTGATGTAGGTCTTGCTGAAGCTTCCACTGAGCGGTGAGATTCATTGATAATGGTTGGCGACTAAGAGCATCAGGTACCACGTTCACCTTTCCTGGGTGATATTGCAAGTTGATGTCGAAGTCCGCCATGAGTTCTAACCATCTTCTCTGCCGCATATTCAACTCCTTCTGAGTAAACACATACTTCAGACTTTTATGATCTGTGTAGATGTTCACTCGTTCACCAAGTAGGTAATGACGCCAAATCTTGAGAGCAAAGATGATGGCTGCCAACTCCAAATCATGCGTCGGATAATTGCGCTTATGAGTCTTCAGTTGTCTTGAAGCATAAGCCACAACCTTACCGTGCTGATGTAGAACACATCCTAATCCCTTACCGGATGCATCGCAATGCACTTCGAATCCTCCAGATTGATCCGGTATTACGAGAATAGGTGCAGATGTCGGTCTTGACTTGAGTTCTATGAAAGCTTGCTCGCATGCTTCTGACTACACAAATTCTTCATCTTTTCGTGTGAGCTTGGTCAGGGGTGTTGCTATCTTCGAAAAGCCTTCAATAAACCTTCTGTAATATCCAGCTAAACCCAAGAAACTTCGAATATCCTTCACTGACTTTGGTGTAGGCCATTCGCTAACTGCCGAAACTTTTGCTGGATCCACAGAAATTCCTTCTCCTGATACGATATGTCCAAGAAAACCAACTTGATTTAGCCAAAACTCGCACTTGCTGTACTTGGCATAAAGCTTATGTTGTCGAAGAGTTTCCAGGACAATTCGTAGATGTTCTGCATGCTCTTTCCGATTCTTAGAATATACCAGGATGTCGTCGATGAAGATGACAACAAACCTGTCTAAATACTCCCGGAAAACTTGGTTCATTAGGTTCATGAATATTGCTGGTGCATTGGTCACTCCAACTGGCATCACTAGAAATTCGTAATGTCCATATCGAGTTCTGAAAGTTGTTTTGTGAATATCAGCTTCCTTGACCTTCACTTGATGATAACCTGAACGAAGATCTAGTTTAGAAAAGACACAAGATCCACTTAGCTGATCGAATAAATCGTCGATGCGCGGGAGTGGATACTTGTTCTTTATAGTGACTTCGTTCAAGACTCTATAATCGATGCACATTCTGTATGAACCTTCCTTCTTCTTCACCAATAGCACAGGTGCTCCCCAACTTGAAGTGCTGGGACGAATCCATCCTTTCGCCAGTAATTCGTCCAACTGTGTTTGGACTTCCTTCAATTCTTCCGGACTTAGTCTATACGGTGCTTTGATCACCGGTTGTGCTCTTGGTACTAAGTCAATACTGAATTCAAGAGCTCGATCAGGAGGCAAACCTGATATATCGTCAGGGAATATATCGTCGAACTCTCGAACTACCTCTGGTCTTGATTCTTCCTCTGCTTGAGCTGCTGCAACTACTGCTTCTCTTGGCTTCGCTTTGTAGGTACTTGGTTCCAGTGTACGGTCTCCACTCTTGAAATAGAAGATCGGATGGTCTGGAATCTCGAATATTACCCTCCTTTGACGACAGTTGATGGTAGCATAAAAGGTTCCAAGCCAGTCCATTCCTAGAACCACATCGAAATTCGGTATGTCCAGTACTTTGAAGTCAGCATAAAACTCTCGACTGCAGACGACGACTGGACACAGGCTGTATCCCATAGTTGCCTTTAGAACACCATTTCCGGAACTGACGTTCCAGCTGGATACAAGCGGTGAGACTGGAATCGCATGGGTTCAGACAAACCGTTGCGATATAAAGCAGTGTGATGCTCCAGTATCAAACAGTGCAAGTGCAGGTAGTGAAGCTACTAGGATTGTACCTAAGGTATATGGGATAGGTTTTAGGTATAGGGAAAGTGTGTAGGTAAACAAGACTAAAAGATAAGTTTGAGAAGGAAGTTTACCAGTAATGACTTGGCCAGTGGCCTCAGCTTCTTCCACAGACATCATGAAAGCCTGGCGCTTTGGCACATTCCTCCTGGCCTGAGGAGCATTCCTCTGAACGTTCCTTTGAGCTTGATGGAACTGTCGAGGAGGTGGTGCAGCTTGTGGTCCCCTGGTTGGTGCAGGCAGTGCAAGTCTTGGAGCAGGTGCCTGAAGAGCTGGTCGCTGCGGATAGGTAATTGCTGGCCTGGGTGCAGCAACTGGGTTCTGTCTTTGGGGACAAGACCCAATATCATGAGTAGCTGAGCCGCAGACTAAGCAAAGACGGTTGGCTCGACGGCAGTCTTTCATCATATGTCCAGTTCTCTTGCAGTAGGTGCAAAAGGCTGGGCTAGGACGATGGGTTGGTACTCCGGGTCGCCTGGGCACGAAAGATGGTCTGGACGAGGCTCCACTTGCCATCTGGTTGGCAGGGCGTTTGACTCCTGCAGACTGAGGTCTGCCCCTCTCTTTTATTACTGCCTCATAACTGCGGGCAGCTTCTAGAGCTTCCTCATGAGTCAAAAACTTTCCTGTGGCTAAAGCAGCCTTAATCTCTGTGTCCAAACCTTGTTGAAAGCGACGGGCTCTGATCTCGTCCATCGGTATTAAGTGTGCCGCGAATCTGTTTAAAGTTTGTGTTAGCTGTGTAGTATGTGATAATTAAAAATTGAACTATTGCGACATATCTTACCGGCTCAACATGGTGAATTCAGCGTCGTATTCATCTACCGATTTGTCCCACATTGATCCTTGTTGTAGATGAATAAACTGCTGCTCCATGGCGAACCTGGTTGTCACAGGGAAATATTTCGCGTCGAACTTCTCGCGAAATGTCTTCCATTCAATCGGCTGTACCAGACGGCTTTCTTCCGCCTTCCACCAATTGCGAGCATTATCCGTGAGCTGTAGCTTTGCTACACGGACCCAAGCGTTGTCTGGCACTTAAGCTGCTGCCAGATCGTCTTCGATGCTTTGTGCCCACTCTTCCGCTTCAAGAGGGCTTCCTTTACCAGAGAACTACTTTGGATGTAAAGCCCTGAATTGCTTTACTCCCGGTGCATCGGTCTCAGGACGGTTCAGAAGAAGTTGCTGTCCCTCGAGAAGACTGCGGATCGCCTCAAATAACATTGTTTGCTCAGTGGGTGGTGCAGGAACAGCTGGTGTGAGAGGTAGTGCTGAAGGGGTGTTGTTGACGTTGGTGCTGGTGTTGTTCGGGGAATCCATAACCCTGAAGAAAAATTTGGGTTAGAACAGATTCAAATACATGATAAGATTCAAGAAATAGAAATTTGCAAGATTCAAGGAACATGAATTGTAAAGAATGTTTTAGTTGTTGGTTCCTGTGTTATATTGCTTAGGTTGTTCACGCAGACCAGAACTGCATGATAGGAATTCATACAGCTCTGACCTGCATGGGCCACCAACAAAACCTGTCACGCCCCGCTTCCCAGTATATGGCGAAGGGGACGCGGCGAGGTCCGCGACGTATGTACTCAGAAGTACATACGCTAAGCGTAGCTAAGCAATATAGAGTAAATACACAAGAGACAAGAGTATAAAAAGAACAACAACTTTTATTTATTAACATTCTTTGTACAATACATAAAAAGGAAAATACAACTGAAATAAAGATGCCTAAATAGTGGCATAACAGGAAATGGAAAGTACTGAAAAGAAAAGTGTACAATGAAATTATACTGCAGGGTCTTCGGCAAATTGCTCCAAGTCTTCTTGTGTTGGCTCAACTTCTGCCGGGTCCAGATCACCTGACGACATTCAAAGAAGAGAGAAACAGAATGTCGTCAGCGAACAGGTCGCTCGATAAGTCCCAAAGGTAAGAGGGAAGTAGAGAAGACAGAATAAGAAGATACATTTTAAAATGTAAACTATTGTTGTAATGTTATGTTATCGCTGTTGTTTGTAGCTTGGTACAGAAGGATGCCAGTGTATACGAGGGGGGTCTCTATATGCTAGAGACCAGGGCAAACGGAAAGTACAAGGATTCGTTAAGCCACGGTACAACAGCAATGGGATTCAGGTTAGGTGTCTTAATCTGACCACCTCGTGCCACCTTTAACACCTTCCGTACCAATCTACCTCTTAACCCCGTAGTGTTTTAACATTATTGTTGTATTGTATTGTGTAAGTTGGGTGACTGACCAAAACCATGATATCAGTAAACATGTAGTAACTGCATAATCAGGTAAATGGAATAACAGAATAATGGATGTATATCCATGATTTGATTCAGTCAAATTGAATAGATTGTTAACTGGATTCAGGGATTCATGTATTCATATTGAGTTGGAATATTAAAGAATATATAGATTGACTCGAATCATATTCAAGTCAGAAATAGTCAGACTCAAACCCGAGTCAGACTAAAAGAAAAGTAATTTGAAGTTCTATAATTGTTAGGGTCCTTATTGTAATTTATAAAACTTGAGGGTTTTTTATGTAAAAGTACTTTTGTATAGTTTTCAAGATACACCTCAAGTATTTATTATTCGTCTTTATAGTTATAATGAGTGTAAATTTTATTTGTGTTATTCTAGTGAATATATCCTAATAAAAGTATTAATTTATAATATTGATTTATTTGAAATTCATGGTATTTTAATGTAACTTTTAATCTGGTAATTTTTAGAAAAAGTGGAAACTTTATCTTATAATAAAATAGGTGTTTAAATGATAAATATACATATATTTATACAAGAATAATTTTATATAAATATTTTATTTTCCAAAAATCTCATTTTTCTTAAATGTCGTATTTTAAACCTTCCGAGACCGAATGCTCCTTGCGGAGGTCTGAATCTCGCACTACTAGGCTCGAGGGTGCACGATAAATCGTACAATCCCTAACGAGTTCCCCAAAGGTGGGTTGTAGTGGCGTTTTGCAAAGATTTAATAAATACTATTCATTTAGAAAACGGTTTTATAAATATAAGGTATTTATTTGTAAAAAGATGTCAATTTCTGTATTTTAGTTTCTAGGGTTTCCTAAGCCAACTAGCCTATTTCTAAGGTCTAAACGACAAGTCGTTAGAAGCCTCAAATCGCCTCTTCACTGCCAATTGTGGCCAGGTAAGTACAAGTGAGGAGGGAGGGATCCGCTCACGAATCGTGAAGCGGGCCTTTTAAAGTTACCTAAGCTCACTTGCCTAGCCTAGACACCACAAAGTCAGTTTAGATAAACGATCGATGTCCACAACTTATCGTATTTTCCTAGTAAGAAATATTTACTAAAAAGTGTAACAAATCTAAAATCTTTAAGAATGGTTTTATGAAGATTATGGTATTTTAATGTAAAGTCTTGTATTTTCGTATTCTAAGTTTTGACGTTATTAATTAGGGTTGTATTTGCGTGTGTGTAGAGGTAGGTCATTATCTCGTGACTTATTTTAAGGTATTGTGAAGTTTAGGGGTTAAACATGATAAATTAAACATGAGGGTATTTAAGTGTAAGAATACGGTATTTGTAAAAGTTATCATTTCATATGTGAAAACTCATTCAAATTGATTTTTACAAGTTTAGTGGTCAAGATGAACATGTTTAGGAATGAGGGAATTGATTAGAAGAAGAAAAATAAACTTTATGGTATTATTGTGAAAAGAATACGATATTACAAGAAAGCTATCATTTCATGTGAGAAACTTTATCCAAATTGATTTTTATGTGATTAATAGTCATCATGAATATGTTTAGGTGTTATGGAATTGGTGACAGGTGAAATTTTGTAGAAAAAACCGAATCGGAAATCGGTTTGTTCCGATTTCCGTCGGGTTTCATAATTCCGTATTTTAAGAAATAGAAAAGAGAGAAGAATGGGACTTACGGGTTTCAAACTCTTCTAAAGAGTAAAGAGGAACTAGGGAAATGGCCGAGGTGTGGTTTCATCGCCGGTTGCTTCAAAGAACGTCGCCGGAATCCGTCAGCGCTTCGCCGTGAACTCGGTTTCAAAGCACACTTTCTTGTGGAATTTTCAAGAGAGTAATTCTATGGTTTTGGAATGAGAAGGTAGGGGGTAGGGGTCTATTTATAGGGTAGCTAGGATAGGGTAGGTGAAGGGTTTTGTTTATTAGAAAAAAATGTAAAAATTTAAAGAAAATCATTAAAATTTTGTAGTAATTAGGGTGTAATAAAAATTCTGGACTGATATAATAATTTGGAGTTAACAGGGGGGTTTAGAATACGAAAAGGCACCACTTTCATTTTGTGACCCCGGCCATCCGACCAACTCCGGCCGGCGGCGTCGGCCGATTCGGCCTGCTGGCCGGCCAAGTTGGCCGATCCCGGCCGGGATCGGCGACGGTTGGGTGCGGGGTTCTCCGACTAAGATTTTGGTATACTCCATTTTTGGGGTTCAGTTCAATATTTGGGAGTTATGGCCTGTGGACTGTTGGGCTTCCAAGAATTTTTAAAGAAAAATAAACTAAAAATAATGTGGGGCGTGGGATTCGAACTCTGGTGACTTGGTTCAGCAGTGTAAGGTGTTACCAATGAGCTACAAGCTCCTTCTTGTAATTATTGTAGGGAAATTGATATTTAAAGTGTTATCAGCAACATTAATACTCCAAGTATACTTCAAATTTAAATTAAATTTATGTATACAAAAATTGGAGTTGTTACAATAATAAAGTAGAGAACCAGATGTCGCAAGTATCGAGATTCTTCAAAGAGATCGAAGATGTAGATTCTTGTGATTGGTATTCAGTTAATGGTTTTGAGAAACTTGTTTCTCTTTCAGGTTACTCATAATTGGATGTATTCCTAAGTTGAGTAATGCTGATTAGCCTCTCTCCATTAAGTTGATATGCACTGGAGACAGCTGCATGATTTGAATCT
Source organism: Agapanthus africanus (assembly GCA_030015575.1). Taxonomy (NCBI): domain Eukaryota; kingdom Viridiplantae; phylum Streptophyta; class Magnoliopsida; order Asparagales; family Amaryllidaceae; genus Agapanthus; species Agapanthus africanus. The sequence continues at coordinate 254,095,490 of CM057341.1, forward strand.
GATTCCAATTAAATAAGTGCAAAGTTTCTATATTGGATATAAAATGGTTTATATCTTAACGATGTTAAGGTACGGGGAGTTGTCCGGCTTATGCTTAAAACCAGACTCTGGATAACTCAAGGCACGTTTCTGTAATGGCAGTTTGCGGGTTGGCCCAGGCTATGACGAGGGTTGACTTTCTACCATCTGGAAGATCAATGGTGATATTGTTATTGACTCGCCACAGTTTTAGTAAAATGGATTTTTTTTCAGAAAACAGTAGTGGGAGTATGGTAGAACTGGAAGTGATTCCAGAACCGCAAACGATTACGGAAAATTTAAATAGAACCTAAAGATTCAATCAGGTTTGACATTCCATTAGCCACTCCGCAGATATAGTGGGTAAGCTCAGGCACCCGAGAGGTACTCCGGTAGCCTCAAGGACGGCGACAGGGAGGTTCTTGTTTACCCAGACTTGACACTACTGTTGTTCCAGGCTATGAGACCCGGCAGGAGGTTAAGTATAGCGTCGTTCTAAACTAGTTTTAGAAGTGCGCGTATATATTATTCTGCCAGAGGGTTGTTGTGGTCAGTGGGAGCAGCGGAAGCATAGTGGGCAAGTAGCTTATATCTATTTATAGACTTGAGCAGATATAGCGGAGATAGATCATTTATTTTTGATGTGACAGTCATGGGTTTGACTTCATCAGAATAGGGGATGGATCTGTTAAGAAGGTAGTAGGGTGTGATGTCCTGGTATTTGGATGACATACACAGAGTAGGAAGTAAAATTCCTATACTACGAACGGTTATACTGTGGTCGTCACACAGTTGTTTCTCCATAAAGGATATGGATATAATATCTGACATTCTGGTTTCTAGATCTATGGTTTTAGATCTAGATTTGGGTAGTTTCCCAATATGGGTACTTTGACAGTATTCTAATAGTATTTTAGAATAGATGACTCCAGGCATGGTGGTGTACCTGCAGATGATGGAGTCACCCTCTCTAAAGGTGTCTTACAGACTAAAGAGGAGAGGGATGTGCATGATTGGCATATCACTTTCTTAGGCAATTGAGTCAATCGTGAGATGTCAAGTACCATACCAGATGTTGTTTTTGCACTAGATACAATAAGTTTATATTTAATCCAATCCTGAAGAAACATTCGGAGGCAGTTTTAGAACATAAGTGGATATTCTACGGATTGGATGACGGCAGCCTCCTTCGGGAGACGGTTATCATTCCAGGCTTCCAAAGGTGACATGGATGACAGATTGTTTGTCAGAGTTATAGTTTTCCCTCTGACAAAGGGGGCAGTATTATGGACAGGTGGTCCACGAGGATACTGTGAGTGGCATGGTGCTCGACACTGATTAGTTTCAGTTATCGATATAGTCTAAGAAGTTTGGATTTGGAGTTCATTTATGAACTAGGTCCCATCAGATATCCAGACATATTCTAAGACAGGTATTACTCAATTCGGGAGATGGTTTTCTCCGCGAACTTGAGATTAAGAGAGACATAGAAAGGAACATCAGGGCGGATCCACTCGCTGAGGCTATTTCTCGAACACAAGAGTTTTACAAACGGACTTTGTGAAACTGATTAGTAGAGGAGTTGGATGTTCGGTATCACACGGGCTGTGAGTATGCGACATCGCAATAATTAGCCTTAAGTGCAAGTGGGAGATTTTTGGATGTAGTGCCCTCAAAGTCAATTATTGGATCGCAGGTACGTGATTGCAATGATTGAGGAGGACCTATACCGGTAGCACAGTCTTACTCGAGATGATAGTATACTATCTGGTTTGCCTTTATCAGTCGTGTACAGGTTCAGGTGACTGATCACTATTACACGTTGATAGAGCCCTTAGGATCTTGCTTGACTACCAACAGTATGATGGCGATCATATACGTGAGAGTTGGGTAGTCTATAAGCACATCCTTAAAAGTGGTCCCTAGTCGTGGGAGTTTCGAGACAGGGCATCGATACTCCGGAGTAGACTAGTGTATACAGTCGAGACCCCGACGAGGGGCGGTGGCCGGTCTCACAAGCTATTGGTGTCAGTTGGATCACCTAAGATGTATACAGGTGCTTATTGGGTTATGAGTACACCGGACAGGACTCGCCAGGAACCTGCTAGTTGGTATTTATACCTAGCGTCAGATAGCAGTTCCGTGGTGACATGTGTACAGGTTAGTTCATCGACCTGAGATCGTCATTTGTCTCGTGTGAGTTCCCACTGTGCTTTATTTACTACCCTATCACGGCTCAAAGGAGTCGTGCAAACAGGTTTTAGTTGGGTACAGTTCCGAGCCACATGGAGGCAAGTGAGCGGACCGGCAGGGGATTCGTCTCTCCCGGTATTGGGGGTGAGATCACGCTGTGTCTAGGAGAGCCATTACACAAAGCTCTCGACCGAGGCAGAAGATTTACTGGTAGGTACTCCAGTAGTATCTCAGGGTGTTCTGGGCTACACTCCGACACGACTTATACCGCTATTGGGGGTCTGACGTTACCAGCCCCCTAGGCCCGTTATGTGATACTCATAGACGAACGGACCGGACTGTATGTATATTGTCACAGATAGGCTCAGTAGGGTTCCAGGATGAGTTCGCTCATCGGCTTCCCTTGAGGTCAGTACATGGGCAGCCGTTACGCACAGCTAGTGTCGCCGACGGCTTGTGGTTAAACCCACTGGCAGAGTACTGATGAGTATTTAGAGTTCCCCACAGATAGTTTCCCAAGTTCGGGCGAAACGTTGTAGAGGCCGTATGGTTTTATGGCAGGGTTCGAAAAATGCACGTGTCATATTTCGGGCAGATAATACTGGTGGGCTTTGGTTTAAGCCGGATCCATGTATTATATTGAGTCGGAATATTTTAGTCTCTCGTATTCGTATTCGGTCGGAATACGGATACAGGTATGTATATACAGGCGAGGGGTATTTTCGTAATCCGTTACGAGAATATTTTAGAAGATGCATTTCTTTTTGTTAATCATTTTGGTTTAAATGGTTAAAAGGATTTTGGAAAGGGTGACTCATTTTTGATGACACATTAACTCTAGAATGTTCACTAATGACTCATGTAATGAGTCATCTAGTGAGTCATTAAAGAGTTAATGGTGTTTTGTTTTGGGTGAGATATTATGAAGGGTTTGTGGAGATATTTTGTGAGGAGTTTTTTCTTGATATTTCATCACAAAACCTTATATATATTATCACTCATTATTTGGACAGCCAAGGCTCATTTTTATGCTTGGTTATTTTTGCTCTCTTGAGTTTTCTTGAGTTCACCATTTCCAAACCCTAGTATCTTCTTCAACCTCCACCCTATCCCTCGCATGTGATGAGAACCCTAGGGTGTTTGAGACAAAGTATTCTACTTGTTCTCTACTTCATCTTGGTCATCTCTTTTAGCAGACTTGATGACCGAGTTGCCTCGGTATAGAGGCGGGAGCCCGTTTAAAGATCCGTAGATGTGGTGCCACCTCGACGAGGAGCCAAGAGATCGGAGTTTCCGCGAAGAGCGTGGGATGATGGCTAAAGACCGAAGGACTTGGATCGATCGGTATAGCCTTTCTATCTCTTTACAGTTTGTTAGTTTAGCGTTAATAGCAAGATCCGGGTTATAGTATGCGATAGCGCCGGTTATAAAAGTTTTTGTTCCGCGTTTGGCGTCAGATTGACGGCCGGGACACTACCGTAGACTTACATGAACAACCCAAAACCCTAGATCTAGGTTTCCTTTTATAACCATCTCAACCCTAGATCTAGAATTCAAATTCAAATTTCCCTCCAAAAAGTTTGTTAGAGAGAGGCTTCTAGAAGAAGTTTGTTGGAGGGAATATTCTGGAATAAGCTATATTCTAGGGTTAGGTTGTTAGGGTGAGCCTTCTGGATAAAGCCACGTGGTATTCTGGAGTCTTCTGGAAGCTTGGCCGTTATAAGGAAACACATGGGAGAATTTGGCAACGCTGACGTCACCATTGCGCCGCGGATCCGCGGCGGGAAGCACATATTGGCCGCGAATCCGCGACCATCTGGACTTCTTGGCTTCTGGAAATTTCTGGTAATTCTTCTGCTGGCTTTAGTGCTGTTTTCTGATGTCTGGAATCTCAAAATTCTTTCTTGTTTACTGCCAGAACACAAGTCTTGAACTTGGCGTATTTCGATCAACACTTTTGACAGTTTCAGGTCTTTTCCTGGAATTTCCTGCGCAGATTCTCGAGACAAGTGTTGCGCTATACACAGATGATGCATGCAATGATAAACACTCAATTTCCTTCAAAAATGTCGGTTATAATATATAACACATGTTATTTGGTATGTTACAAATGTTTTGCTAATATGGGCTATATTCATACCGATCACCTTTAGATGATTGCAAATAGTAGGGAAATTGATGTGTTAAAAATGCAATATTTTCGACTGATCAAATTCCCCCAAACTTATTTTCGGTCGTCTCGAGTGAACTGTTTTATTAAAAAGAGAAGGAAAAAATAAAGAAAAAGAAAAACTAACCAGCACACTTTCGTAGGCAACACGATTGCACTGAGCACGTGCAATAAGCCTTTAAAGCTCTAGGTGTCCCTAGTAGGAGTGTCACGACCCGAAAGTACGGAAAGTGACTGGCACTTAGATTACGAGACGTCTAAAGGCGTACCGTAACCTAAGTCAGCCAAAGCCCAGAAAAATCTAAACCAAAATCAAAAGCGAGTGAAGGAAAACCTTTAATAACAATGGTTTTTAAATCAATTAAGTTGCATAGAATCCAAAAAAAAACATCAAAAATTCCCAAAAATTTCGGCAGAGTCTCCCCTGTATTTTCTATCCCCCCAAAATGGGTACAACAAGATAATAAACCTGTAATCATAAAAATGGCATCCCCAAGCGGGAGCTAGCTCTTCGCCCAAGGCGGATCACAACCACATGCAATATAATAGTAGTATCAAGAAAAGAGCATAAAGAAACGCAAAATATCAGAAAACACAACGCCGGCTCAAGTGAGCTCGACCCAAAAGAAACCACATATATACAATCTCTCAGTCTCATCACTAGGTCGCATATACAATATAAAGTGGTAGATGGAGAATACTAGATACAATGATAAAGCAAAAAGAAATAAAGTGTGCTCGCAACCCACCTACGGGCGATGTCGCGAGTCTGAGCAAAAGGAGCCGATGATAAGATAGCCCGCCGCTACAAGAATGACGGGTCCGACCTGCAAGACACTGTGGCACAATGGGGGTGAGTTGCCAGCTCGTGAGTAGAATATAACATCTAGTAAGGCAATCGTAAGAATGCACGCAATGCACCACAACATGCATGTCCATATGTGATATAATAGCTCTAGTATGCATGCACAGGTTTGCAATGTCATTTCTAACTCTTTAAGTGTTTTAAATGCTAAGGGTACTGCGTTCTTAACTTTAGAAAATGAAAATCTGTATAATAGCTAAGTACCATCAAGAAATCATCTGAAAACCCGTGTCAAGCATCGACACTAAATAGGAATCATATCTGTCTCAATATCGGGCTCCGTCAGTCCGGATCGGCCCATATCATAAATCTCACGACAACGGTCGGTATCCTCCGGATATCCGCCGCGCCAGACATCACCGGTAGGTAGTCTTCCCCTGCCAGGCTCATCGTCTACAACTCGATCTTCTTGCCCTGGGGTACCATACCGGGCCCACCATGTACCCGAGACGGTTCATCCACTCCTCGAATCGGGTCTCGAAATCCAACAGAAAACATGAAAACTCATGGTGGACGACACATACATCACGAGAAAACCGCAACTTTGTTTTAAAAATGATAAATATAAGCTTTTGTTAAATTCTTGCGGTTTTCCCCAAAAATCCAGAAATCCCAGCAATACTGAAATCCTCAAAAAAATCATAATGTTCACATGTTATATATGATAAATGTCTATGATATCAATGTATATGATGTGAGTTTTGGCTAGAAATCTATGTAGATATGATGGTAATGCGAGGTATATGCATGCTATGCAATTCCATATATCATGTATGAATGCAAATGGCGTTATTAAGTTAAACATGTTCTATAGTGTACGTGGCATGGCAATTACCAAAGGCGTGTGTGTCACATGAATGGTGCGCGTGCAACAGATGCCAATGGTAATGGTGTTCGTGTCCTACAAAGTGATATCGCATAAGTATAGATGAATGTCCATGCAATCTAATATACTGTTCGCTATAAGGGTATGCAGTGTACATGAATGGATAAGCTAGCTAACAATATGAATCTTGCAAAAAGTAGAGTAATCCTAACTAGGGGGCGCCTCGCGCCATTCATACGATTCCCCCATAGATGAATACATCTACTCACCTGAAATCCCCGCTAATCCGATCCGACCACCGCCTTGCCTTTACGTGCCGTGTCCGATGTTTCCCCGACTGATCCTATATTTACACAACACCAAGCATAAGATTACGAACCTAAAACGATGCAAGTCACATTATACAAATATCGACGCTCTCGAATTAAACGTAGCATGCACTCGGTGCGCGGGAAAACGCACGAATATCGCTAACCTTTAACTAGAATAGTCATTTCGGGGAAATCGACAAAACTACAACCCGACTAGACGAAACCCCGCGTTCGCGCACTCTAATAGTCCTATACGAAGCTAATTATATCGCTAAAATAACGCAATTTGATCGCATTCTACTTTTTGTAAAAATCTAGTAAGCAAATATAATACCGATTCGATGCAAACATCGAAATTTTGTCGATTTAGCGAGCATAACACTACACTATTAACCACTCCAATCAATTAGATAACCAAACCCTAACTTAAATCCAACCACCATGCTACAAACCCTAATTTAAAATCAAATCCTTCTCTTGATTTTCCTAAACAAACATTTACTACTAAACTAATACTTCAAATTTCAATTCTAGCATATTTAAACTACAAGTTAACAAAAAGATTAGAATCTTCACCTCACAAGCTTGAACCCTAGCTTGATCAAGTTACCAAGAAGCCTCCTTTCATCAAGTTTTTGAACTAATTTGGGTTGAAGAGAGAGTGGATTAGGGTTTAGCTTTGAATGGAGATGGAAATTTGTGAATTTTCATTGAATTTTAGCAAAGAAATGAAGCAAGAAATGAAGTGAGAAATGAAGGAGGAGCTGCTGAAATTCGACCAGCAGGAAGAGGAGGAGGTTGTGGGGAAATTTGGAGAAGTTTCTAGGTCAATAAACACCCCATGTTCTCATTTAATGCTTTCATATCAACAATTTACAAAAAAAACCTCATTTTACACCATTTTTCCATTAAATTTCCCACCCTAAAACCAAAAGTTTGCAAGTCATGATATAATTTTATTAACACCATATTTTAGCTTATAAAGACTCTTAATTATGAAATTTACCTAATTAAATTTGTATTTATCACTAATTTAATGTATTTAAAAAGGTTTAAAATAATAAAAAAAATAATTAATTACGAATTTTTTTATTTAACTAGATAATTATAAGTGACATTTTAGTGACAAAATTATAGTAATATCTTATCTAAATTTTGTATAATTAGGTCTAAAATGAAAAATACCTATTTTGACTTTTTACGGAAAAAGCCGAAAAATTAGCCGATTACCGAAAAACTGCCTAAACGATTTTCGAAGGGTTACAATCTTCCCCCCTTAAAGAAATTCGGTCCCCGAATTTAGAATTTAACTACGCGTACCTTCAAAAAGATGGGGATATCTCTTCCTCATCTCGACCTCGGTCTCCCAGGTGACCTCCTCGCTGTTCGGGCCACGCCAAAGGACTTTGACGGACGGTATAACTTTCGACCTCAATTTCTTCACCTGCCGATCCAAAATGACCACCGGCTGCTCGGTGAAAGAAAGATCACGCTCCAGCTAGATCGTCTGGTGCTGAATCTCCTGGGAAGGATCATGAAGGTACTTGCGGAGCATCGAGACATGGAATATGGGGTGAACATCGGGGAAGCTGGGCGGAAGAGCTAACCGATAAGCGACTGGACCAACACGCTCTAGGATCTCGAAAGGACCAACATATCTAGGACTCAGTTTCCCTTTCCGCCCAAATCTCATCACACCTTTAATCGGAGAGACCTTCAGGAAAACATGATCGCCAACAGCGAACTCGAGTCGGCGACGGCGCCTGTCAGCATATGATTTCTGCCTGCTCTGTGCCGCTCTCATCCTGTCCCGAATCAGCTGTATCTTCTCGGTCGTCTCCTGTACGATCTGCGGCCCCAAAATACAGCTCTCCCTGAGCTCTGTCCAACATACAGGCGATCGACATCTCCTCCCATATAAAGCCTCAAAAGGTGCCATCTGAATCGTCTCCTGGAAGCTATTATTGTAGGAAAACTCGATCAAAGGCAAATGACGATCCCAGCTACCACCGAAATATAAAACACAAGCTCTGAGCATGTCCTCAAGAGTCTGAATAGTACGCTCTGACTGACCGTCAGTCTGCGGATGAAAGGCTGTGCTAAAACTCAATCGGGTGCCCAATGCTTCCTGAAGTTTCTGCCACAATCGGCTGGTAAACTGGGTGCCACGGTCGGACACGATGCAAGTCAGAACGCCATGCAGTCGCACTATCTCATCAATATAAACCTGGGCGTACTGAGAAAATCCAAAAGTGGTCTTCACTGGCAGAAAGTGAGCCGCTTTCGTCAGTCGATCAACAATCACCCATATAGAGTCGTACCCTCGACTGGTCCTGGGTAGACCCACAATGAAGTCCATGGAGACCTGCTCCCACTTCCACTCAGGGATGGGCAAAGGCTGTAACTCGCCGGCTGGCCTCTGGTGCTCGGCCTTGACTTGCTGACAAGTCAGGCATCTCGACACAAAGTCTGTAATATCCTTCTTCATCCCGTCCCACCAGTAAACCTCTCTCAAATCACGGTACATCTTGGTGGAACCTGGGTGAACACTGTATACTGATCTATGTGCCTCCTCGAGAATATCACGCCTCAGTCCCTCTGAATCTGGCACACATAGTCGAGTCCCAAATCGAAGTATCCCCTGATCATCAATCACGAACTCAGAAACTATGCCCTGCCGAATCTGCTCAATAATCTCTAAAATGCGGGCATCGCCGGACTGTGCCTCGCGGATACGGTCAAGTAACTGTGGGCGTGCTCTGAAATGGGCCAGCTGTCCTCCTGAAGGAGTAAACTCGAACCGCACTCTGCTATCACATAGAACCTGCCAATCCGCCGTCGACTGCATCTGTACTGCGCTCATGCAAGATAAGCTACCTCCGGGCCTCCTACTCAAAGCATCTGCCACCACATTTGCCTTGCCCGAATGGTATAGAATCTCGCAGTCATAATCCTTCACCAACTCCATCCAACGGCGCTGTCTCAGGTTCAGGTCTCGCTGCTGGAAGATATACTTCAAACTCTTATGGTCAGTGAATATCTGGCACGACTCACCGTATAGGTAATGTCTCCAGATCTTAAGTGCAAATACCACTGCAGCCATCTCTAAATCATGGGTGGGGTAGTTCTACTCGTGTTTCCTCAGCTGCCGAGAAGCATACGCGATAACTCTGTCATGCTGCATCAACACACATCCCAGCCCCACTCTAGAAGCATCACAATATACCACGAACCCGCCTGATCCTGAAGGCAATGCTAACACTGGTGCAGTAGTCAGACGAGTCTTCAACTGCTGGAAACTATCCTCACATGCCTGGGTCCAATCAAAAGGAACCCCCTTCCGGGTCAACCCGGTCAAAGGTGCAGCAATGCGGGAGAAATCCTGGACAAAACGTCGATAATAGCCTGCCAGACCTAGAAAGCTGCGAACCTCTGTAACTAATACTGGTCTAGGCCAACGCTGAACTGCCTCGATCTTCTTCGGGTCCACACAAATACCGTCTCTCGTCACCACATGACCTAAGAAATCGACACTGTCTAACCAGAATGCGCACTTGGAAAATTTGGCGAACAGCTGATGCTCCCTCAAAGTCTGCAATGTGATACGTAAATGCTGCTCATGTTCCTCCCGGCTCCGAGAATAAACCAAGATGTCGTCAATGAACACAATAATGAACTGATCGAGATACGGCCTGAATACACGGTTCATCAAATCCATAAATGCTGCCGGGGCATTAGTGAGCCCGAACGACATCACCAAGAACTCATAATGACCATATCGAGTACGAAAAGCGGTCTTCGGAATATCCTCCTTCCGAACCCGCAACTGGTGATAACCTGATAGTAAATCAACCTTCGAGAAGAACCCTACACCCTGGAGCTGATCAAATAAGTCATCAATGCGGGGTAGGGGATACCTGTTCCGCACAGTAACCCGGTTCAGCTGACGATAATCAATGCATAAACACATACTTCCATCCTTCTTCTTAACAAACAAGACGGGAGCACCCCAAGGTGACACACTCGGTCTGATAAGCCCTTTGTCCAGCAAGTCCTGTAACTGATCCTTTAGCTCTCTCAGCTCCGCCGGGGCCATCCGATAAGGCGGTATAGAGATAGGCCCCGTGCCAGGGATCAAGTCAATACAGAACTCAATCTCGCGCTCTGGTGGCAGACCAGGCAGCTCGTCAGGGCATACATCAGGGAACTCTCTCACAATAGGGACCTGGTCCAAAGGAACCTCTGTGGAGCTAGTATCACAAACATAGGCTAAGAATCCCTGACACCCTTTTCTCAAGAGCTGACCAGCGCGAAGAGAAGAAATCAAGCTGGGAAGGGTAGCACTACGATCTCCCTGAATAATAAGAACCGGCTCACCAGGAAAACTGAATCTGACTGCTTTCTCACGGCAGTCCACGGATGCATAACAGGTGGCTAGCCAGTCCATACCAAGAAGAACGTCAAAGTCTAGCATATCGAGGAGAATCAAATCAACTGAAGAATCTCTCTCCCCGATACGAACGGAACACGATCGGTACACAAAACGGGCAACAAAAGACTCGCCTACCGGTGTAATAACGACAAGCGGCTGATCTAACGGAGAAGACTCTCGGCCCAACCTCGGTGCAAAATACGTGGATACATAGGAATGTGTGGAGCCTGGATCAAATAATACCCGTGCATCAAAAGAACATACTGGCAGAGTACCTGTCATGACGGCATTGGATGCCTGTGCATCCTGAGGAGTCAACGCGAACACTCGGGCATGTCCACCACTAATAGCTGGCTGTGCTCTGCCTCTACCTCGGCCTCTGCCTCTGCCTCTGTCGCCTCGTCCTCTCTGAACCGGACCGCCACGCCCACGGCCTCTAGAAGCATCTGGCTGGCGTGAAGCATCATCAGGAGTAGGAAGTAAAGCTCTCTGAGAAGGTGGTGAGGGTAGTAAGGTCACATGCGGGACTGTCGCCGCTCCCTGGCGTCCCATGGTACAGTCTCTGACACGGTGATACTGACTCCCACACCGAAAACATCCTGGAGACGACTGCTGGGTCTGTGGATATGAACCAAATAACTGACCTCATCTCAATCCTCTGCCTCCACCATCTCCCGGAAATAATCTATCGCGGTGTCTACCCATCTGCCGCTGAGCTGGCGTATCAGTACGGATCCTCTTCGGCCCAGAAACGACCGGAGTCTCAGAAATACGCTCCTCCAAAAGTAAGGCTGCATCCATCGCGGCTGCGTATGTATCAAAGTGCTGGGTGCCGATGGCAAGGAATAGCTGTGTATCAAGCCCTCGCACGAACCTCTTTATTCTCTTCTCTTCTGTGTCGACTAGGTACGGAGCATATCGAGACAACTGGGTAAACTGTATATCATACTCCGACACTGTCATCCCAGGAGTCTTGCGCAAAGACTCAAAACTACGGGCTCGAGCATCTCGGACACTCTCCGGAAGAAAACGGGCAAGAAATGCAGCTGTAAACTCATCTCAGGTCATAGAAGGAAGACCTGCAGCTCGGCCTCTCTCTACCGAGTCGTACCATGTCTGGGCAAGACCCTCCAGACGAAAACTCGCAAACTCCACCAATCTATCATCAGAACACCTCAACGAACGGCAAATCCGAGCCATCCTATCAAGAAATGCCTGTGGGTCCTCTGTCGCATCTGTACCGGTAAAAGCTGGAGGTCTCAATCTCATGAACTCCTGTAGTGAAACAGGGATAGTCTCCGTAGTAGCAGCAGGAGTGACCATCTGTGCAGCAGGTACGATCGTGGTCTGTGCGGTGGAAGGAACGTCCTCGGATCTCTGTGCCCGACTGGACTCAACTAAAGATCCCATCATCTGTCGCAACTCTTGCATGCCGGCCTCTAGTCTGGCAATACGGTCAGGATAAGGCGGATCAGTATGACCCTGAGGGGTAGGCGTATCCTCCTGCTCGATCCTCGCCTCAGACGAGCCCGCTCGAATCTCATCCCTGGCGGCAGCCCGCTGAGCTCTCGTAGTCTTTGGCGGCATCGAAGCTGGAATAAGAAACAGGACTGATAAGGATATTGCAATTGAATCAAGGAATGCAAGGAATCAAGAAAGGAAATACAAGCAATTATGTCCTAAGATCACTTAGGCGGAGTACCGTATCGTAAGTATGCCGCGGATCATACCCACGCTACGCCACTCTGCTTAAGTCACCTACTCCATCTACCAAGGTCGTCCTACACTCAGAAAGGTAAAACCTATGCTCTGATACCAACTTTGTCACGACCCGAAAGTACGGAAAGTGACTGGCACTTAGATTACGAGACGTCTAAAGGCGTACCGTAACCTAAGTCAGCCAAAGCCCAGAAAAATCTAAACCAAAATCAAAAGCGAGTGAAGGAAAACCTTTAATAACAATGGTTTTTAAATCAATTAAGTTGCATAGAATCCAAAAAAAAACATCAAAAATTCCCAAAAATTTCGGCAGAGTCTCCCCTGTATTTTCTATCCCCCCAAAATGGGTACAACAAGATAATAAACCTGTAATCATAAAAATGGCATCCCCAAGCGGGAGCTAGCTCTTCGCCCAAGGCGGATCACAACCACATGCAATATAATAGTAGTATCAAGAAAAGAGCATAAAGAAACGCAAAATATCAGAAAACACAACGCCGGCTCAAGTGAGCTCGACCCAAAAGAAACCACATATATACAATCTCTCAGTCTCATCACTAGGTCGCATATACAATATAAAGTGGTAGATGGAGAATACTAGATACAATGATAAAGCAAAAAGAAATAAAGTGTGCTCGCAACCCACCTACGGGCGATGTCGCGAGTCTGAGCAAAAGGAGCCGATGATAAGATAGCCCGCCGCTACAAGAATGACGGGTCCGACCTGCAAGACACTGTGGCACAATGGGGGTGAGTTGCCAGCTCGTGAGTAGAATATAACATCTAGTAAGGCAATCGTAAGAATGCACGCAATGCACCACAACATGCATGTCCATATGTGATATAATAGCTCTAGTATGCATGCACAGGTTTGCAATGTCATTTCTAACTCTTTAAGTGTTTTAAATGCTAAGGGTACTGCGTTCTTAACTTTAGAAAATGAAAATCTGTATAATAGCTAAGTACCATCAAGAAATCATCTGAAAACCCGTGTCAAGCATCGACACTAAATAGGAATCATATCTGTCTCAATATCGGGCTCCGTCAGTCCGGATCGGCCCATATCATAAATCTCACGACAACGGTCGGTATCCTCCGGATATCCGCCGCGCCAGACATCACCGGTAGGTAGTCTTCCCCTGCCAGGCTCATCGTCTACAACTCGATCTTCTTGCCCTGGGGTACCATACCGGGCCCACCATGTACCCGAGACGGTTCATCCACTCCTCGAATCGGGTCTCGAAATCCAACAGAAAACATGAAAACTCATGGTGGACGACACATACATCACGAGAAAACCGCAACTTTGTTTTAAAAATGATAAATATAAGCTTTTGTTAAATTCTTGCGGTTTTCCCCAAAAATCCAGAAATCCCAGCAATACTGAAATCCTCAAAAAAATCATAATGTTCACATGTTATATATGATAAATGTCTATGATATCAATGTATATGATGTGAGTTTTGGCTAGAAATCTATGTAGATATGATGGTAATGCGAGGTATATGCATGCTATGCAATTCCATATATCATGTATGAATGCAAATGGCGTTATTAAGTTAAACAGGTTCTATAGTGTACGTGGCATGGCAATTACCAAAGGCGTGTGTGTCACATGAATGGTGCGCGTGCAACAGATGCCAATGGTAATGGTGTTCGTGTCCTACAAAGTGATATCGCATAAGTATAGATGAATGTCCATGCAATCTAATATACTGTTCGCTATAAGGGTATGCAGTGTACATGAATGGATAAGCTAGCTAACAATATGAATCTTGCAAAAAGTAGAGTAATCCTAACTAGGGGGGCGCCTCGCGCCATTCATACGATTCCCCCATAGATGAATACATCTACTCACCTGAAATCCCCGCTAATCCGATCCGACCACCGCCTTGCCTTTACGTGCCGTGTCCGATGTTTTCCCGACTGATCCTATATTTACACAACACCAAGCATAAGATTACGAACCTAAAACGATGCAAGTCACATTATACAAATATCGACGCTCTCGAATTAAACGTAGCATGCACTCGGTGCGCGGGAAAACGCACGAATATCGCTAACCTTTAACTAGAATCGTCATTTCGGGGAAATCGACAAAACTACAACCCGACTAGACGAAACCCCGCGTTCGCGCACTCTAATAGTCCTATACGAAGCTAATTATATCGCTAAAATAACGCAATTTGATCGCATTCTACTTTTTGTAAAAATCTAGTAAGCAAATATAATACCGATTCGATGCAAACATCGAAATTTTGTCGATTTAGCGAGCATAACACTACACTATTAACCACTCCAATCAATTAGATAACCAAACCCTAACTTAAATCCAACCACCATGCTACAAACCCTAATTTAAAATCAAATCCTTCTCTTGATTTTCCTAAACAAACATTTACTACTAAACTAATACTTCAAATTTCAATTCTAGCATATTTAAACTACAAGTTAACAAAAAGATTAGAATCTTCACCTCACAAGCTTGAACCCTAGCTTGATCAAGTCACCAAGAAGCCTCCTTTCATCAAGTTTTTGAACTAATTTGGGTTGAAGAGAGAGTGGATTAGGGTTTAGCTTTGAATGGAGATGGAAATTTATGAATTTTCATTGAATTTTAGCAAAGAAATGAAGCAAGAAATGAAGTGAGAAATGAAGGAGGAGCTGCTGAAATTCGACCAGCAGGAAGAGGAGGAGGTTGTGGGGAAATTTGGAGAAGTTTCTAGGTCAATAAACACCCCATGTTCTCATTTAATGCTTTCATATCAACAATTTACAAAAAAACCTCATTTTACACCATTTTTCCATTAAATTTCCCACCCTAAAACCAAAAGTTTGCAAGTCATGATATAATTTTATTAACACCATATTTTAGCTTATAAAGACTCCTAATTATGAAATTTACCTAATTAAATTTGTATTTATCACTAATTTAATGTATTTAAAAAGGCTTAAAATAATAAAAAAAATAATCAATTACGAATTTTTTTTTATTTAACTAGATAATTATAAGTGACATTTTAGTGACAAAATTATAGTAATATCTTATCTAAATTTTGTATAATTAGGTCTAAAATGAAAAATACCTATTTTGACTTTTTACGGAAAAAGCCGAAAAATTAGCCGATTACCGAAAAACTGCCTAAACGATTTTCGAAGGGTTACAATGAGGAATGTTGTCTCCTAAGGGTTTTCAATAGATTGCATCCACAAAATCCAATAATAAAAGGAAGACCGTGAAAGTTACATATAAAGACAAGAATTGTAAAAGAAAAGCTTTGAAAATTAGAGTTTCCAACTATGCTAGCTTTTCGGTTGTCATGAGCCCTATCTTAATAGTCATGAAAAGATGTCAGAAATCAAATCATCCTTCAATAAAATATCGTCTTTATTCTTCATTCCTATCTTTCTTCCAAACATCGATCATATAACCCCACGTGTGTGTAAAAGACATCCCTACACCCGGAGAATTCAATTCAAGCTATCATACTCTTGTCCATCTGCCTCAGTACTTTTTAATTAATGAATATTTAGATGAATTTGCTCACACACTTTCATACGACTGTTAATACTTCTTGAGGTACTAACCGACCAATTACTCATGTGCTTGCTTATTAGGTGTATTTTCCTCGTC
Organism: Agapanthus africanus; assembly: GCA_030015575.1. Classification (NCBI taxonomy): domain Eukaryota; kingdom Viridiplantae; phylum Streptophyta; class Magnoliopsida; order Asparagales; family Amaryllidaceae; genus Agapanthus; species Agapanthus africanus. The sequence goes on from CM057341.1 coordinate 254,111,658, forward strand.
TTGCACCGCCTAAGGCTTAGCAGTGACTCCCAGACCAATTGGTCTAAGGCACTGGTTGATGAAGCATCCTCGCTATATTTTTTTATCGCTGCCTTGGCGATAACAAAACCAGTGTTCATTTTTCTTCACCATTTTATATTTTTTTATTCATTTTTTTATTTCCTTCATACTTTGGATTTTAGAGAAGAGAATATCAAGGTATTCTCTACTATCCCGAGTTTCAAGAAGTGTGTAAGTGCGAATAGTAGGGTATCAACGTTCAAATGTTTGGCTTGCAGAATAGGAACTATTTTTTAAACTTATTTTTATCCTCAGATTAGTGACTTACTTCATCTTACTAACCCTTGGGACAACGGCTCATAACTACTTATTACTAGTTCGTTTAAGAAAACTTTTAATTTTCTTGGTTTTCTTAAATTTTTCCAATCTTTTGGATGTAATTTTTCACTATCTAATCTTTTATTATCTTATTTATATACAATTTTTTTTTAAATATTTTTTTCTTGAAAATTTTTAAATTTTTATGGGTTTTTAAAAATGTTTTGTGCTTATACAAAGTGTGATGCAAATGATGCGCAAATAAGCACAAACCTCCCCCAAACTTGTTTTCAACAGTGTCCACACTGTTGCCATCCACTAAATCTCAAAAACCTGTAAGCCTGGGAGGAAATTTATTAGCGGGAGCAATAAATATGATCGTGAAAAACCTCCCCCAAACTTAATTTTGGCTCACAATTTGGTGTAAAAATTTTCTTTTCAGGAGCCAGATTATACCCCCAAACTTGAGTTAAACCATGTTATGGTTTGAAAATCACAAGAGGGGGTCAAGATTATTGGTCGATGCCAAGTTTTGCAAAGACCGAAAGTTAACACCAACCATTCGAAAATTTTATCAATGTAGTGCATCGGTTGGTGGAAGAAGAAGTGGGGAAAAGGTAAGTGGTGGAATAGAATGTGTTTGCGTCTCGTTTTGGAGAGACGATGCAGTGATTGTGATAGATTACTCGCATTCTTTTTACAGTCCAAAAGAAGGGGTGGAGGTTCAATTTTATTGATTTGATGTGGATTCATCTCAACACTCGTGTTTTTCAAAAATGCGAGTTCATCAGCGAAGATCTCCTCAAAAGTCTCATCAATATCCCGAAGAATAATGTCATCACAAAGCGCGGGGTGATCTTCAGACTCTAAAAACGGTTCATAATCAGTGTTAGTTGTTGATCCGGACAACTCGATGGAAGAGTCCGTATGTGTATGATATATAGTTGGGTCAAACAACAACATATGAAAATAGTCAAGATCAGTATCATGGGAATCATCAAATTCGCTGCTGTTGACATCCATTAATTCGACAGAACATGCTTGAGCAGTAGGTTCGGAGGGTACACTTCCCAACTTGTAAATGTTCAGCTCAATTGAACTATTCCCGAAGGATAGGGTCATATAGCAATTACGACAGTTGATTATAGCGTTGGAAGTGGCCAAAAAGGGACGACCTAAAATCACCGGAATTTGGTTCCGTGGGTTCGCTACAGGCTGTGTATCAAGTACAATAAAGTCCACAGGGAATACAAATTCCCCTATTTTTATTAACACTTCCTCTAGTTCACCCCTAGGTTTGGTGATTGATCGGTCAGCCATCTGGAGAGTTATGCTCGAGGGATTTAACACTCCGATACCTAGTTGCTCATAGACTGAATATGGAAGCAAGTTAACACTAGCGCCTAGGTCAAGTAAAGCACGGTTGATGTGTTTTTTCCCAATAGAAATAGAAATAATAGGACAGCCAGGGTCCTTACATTTTCTTGGTAATTGTTGGGGAAAATCTGTGTCTACAGTCTTTGCCATGAATATCTTCTTGGGCACTTGAGTTTTCCTCTTCCTAGTACACAAGTTCTTAAGAGTTTTCGTATAGGACGGAACTTGTTGGATAGCATCTAGGAGAGGGATGTTGATATTAACTTGCTTAAACATGTCCACAAGCTTCTCCATTTGGGCATTGGGTTTGTTGGGCCTCAACCTATTTGGAAATGGAGCTCTATCAATAAGTGTTGGGTCCAACATTTGTGGAGAAGGTTGTGGGGGTGGGAAGGATGAAGTGGGTAGAGGGTTCGAGCCTTTGGGAAAACGGAGAATAGGCTCGGAAGAAGACGGTAAATTAGACGAAATATGGTAATCAGTAGAAATGGGAGTGGAAGTGGAAGTGGAAGCCGGGGTGTTAATGATCAATTCATCATCATTAATTTGTTCACCCACATGATTGTCAAGCACTCTTCCAGATCTCAACGTGGTAAGTGCATCCACATTTGTGTAATGTGAAGGTCCAGGATCAGGTAGAGGCTGAGCTGGAAGTTTCCCTTTTTCTCTCGCACTCAATTCGGCATTTATTCGTTCAATTTGTGCTTCCATCAATTTAATATTCTCATTTTGAATGAGAATGATCTTCATCATATTATCGACGAAAGATTGAAAACTTGCCGACCCTTGGATGGATTGTTTCATGAAAGTATCCAAGGTTTGTGCTAGTGCAGAGGAATTATCAGTACCGGCCAATTGCAAAGAGTTTTCATGTGGTGCAAAAGTGTTAGCTGGATTTTGGAAGTTTTGTGATTGGTAGGGGTGCTGACTCAATTGAAGTGGTTGCTGTTGTGGTGGAAGAGCCCTTTGGAAATTGTTTTGGGTTGGAACCGTGTTTTGAGTTTGTAATTGGTTCCAAGCAAAGTTAGGGCGATTCCTCCAATCTTGATTATATGAGGAAGAAGAAGGATCATTTCCAGGTCTTTGCTGAAATGTAGCATTAGTGTGACCTTGAAACGGTACATTCAAAAGACATTCTTCCGTCAAATGTGATGGGTTTGAACAGCAGCCACACACGGTTTTGGGAAGTGTGTATTGGTTTAGGGAGGCTGAAGAGATTTTGTTTTCTATAGCGTCGAGTTTTCTTTGTATTGCGGCCATTTCGGCTCTCATTATGACGGAAACATCGAGCTGATTGACATCTTCCCTAGGCGGTGGTGGTCTAGCACTTTCCCATTGTAATGTGTTTTGAGCTAAATCTTCTAGGTATTTCCAAGCTTCACCATCATCTTTAGATAGGAATTGGCAATGACACATGGTTTCAAGCATCTGTCTAGTAGTGAGATCAATACCTTCATAGATAATTTGACACAAATCCCATCTGGAGATTTCGTGATGAGGACATTGGATAAGAAGATCCTTGAACCGTTTAAAGCATTTCCAGAATGGTTCATTGGGAAGTTGGGTAAATTTGAAGATTTCTCTCCGAACACGGCTGGTCTTGTGATTGGGATAAAATTTCTTAAGGAATGCTGCAATAAATTCATCCCATTTTGAAATAGAATGTGCAGTTGTGTTGTAAAGCCACTTCTCGGCTAAATCGCACAAAGTGAATGGGAGAAAACGTAAACGCAGAGTATCCACAGACAGTTGTGACGTTCCAATCATTGCGCATACGTTTACAAATTTGGAAATAAAAACGTATGCGTCTTCAGAATCAAGACCGTGAAATTTGGGTAACAGTTTGATGAATTGGGGGTTGATTTCAAAATTTTTCCCGTTGGCAGGTGGTATAGAAAGACAGGTGGGAAGGGGAACATGTGAAGGATAGCATCTCTCTTGAAGAGAAATGCGTGGAGGATTCTGCGCACCTGCGGGCGGTGGCAGAGTGGTGTAAAAGTTTGATGGATATTCGTCCATCGCGGTGGTGGTGGGAAAAAGAAAATGTAGAAATACCGACTTTGGGGTCGATGGGAGAAACACGGACAAAACGGACACTAGAATCCCGTGTCCAGCCGAGCTTGCACTAAAGGGTTTAGCACAAGTGGCAGCGTTAAGATAATTAGGGGAAAGATGAAGTGGTGTTTGTTTTGAAAAAGATACGGATTTTTGAAAAAAAAAATGCAAATCACAAAAATGCACACACAACCCTAAGTCTAATGGTCACCTAGGTCAAGTCTCTAGACCGCTCCTAACTGCCAGAAGACAAATCGTAGGATCAATCCTCTACTACCTCTTTGTCTCTCCTGTGGCCAGGTAAGTGGCAGGTAAGTGGGAGGTTCTCCACTACGTAAGTAGTAGGCCTAATTAAGTAACCACTTGTCTTAGACACACTTGCCTTAGACACCACAAAAGAAACGCGGATAAGCAATAGATTACCCACGACCTTCTCCTGTCCTAAGTGAGCGCGACGGTCCTTAGAGTCATGTCTAGATTTCTTTTAGTTAATGAGGGTAATGCGGATGCAGTTTTGTGATTTTCGGGGCTTAGGAAGGGTAATGAACTCCCCACCTAATCTGAATTTGGTCTTTGCCCCTTAATTTCCGTATTAAAAATGCAAACAACCAAGATCAAACACGCACAATTTTTTTATTTTTGCGGCGCTGCGAATTTTTGCAAAGAAACCTGCAGAAAATTGGTTACTGGAGCAGATAGAGGAGAAGATAAGAAATTCAGAGTGTTACTGAGCAATTTTCGTGAACTGTAGCCTTCAGCGAGCCGCGGAACCACCGCGCTAAGCTTCTTGTGCCGCGGAAACGCGGTCCAATGAGGGAATTCCTGCACAAAAAATTCTTGCAGCAGCTCCAATTCACTCCCTGAGCTCTCTGGAATATTCACAATATTTTTCCACTTGCTCCACCGATTTCAGATTTCCTCGCAACAAATCACAACAAATCATTTAGTGTTTGTGCGAATTTAGATCTAAAAATTCTGATGGAATAAAATTTTCAACTCAAATTTAAAAAACGAACAAATTAGCACACGATCCCCGGCAACGGCGTCATTTGATTGATCTTTTTCCGGTCTGTATATAAGAAAAGTGTAAGAAATCACAACCAAAGAAATTTTTGACCGCAATCAATAACGGTGTCGTATGTAGCGCGTTAGCGAGTGCGGATCGTCCACAGGGAAAGTGAAATTTGCTTGTAATTGAATTAGATGAGTCGAAAATTAAAGAGAAAAGAAAAGACAATTTAATTCAAGATTTAAAAGTGAATTTCAAGAATTATTAAAATCTAGATCTAATAGCAAGAAAACATTAAAATCAAGAATCAAGAATTGATGATATCCAATCCAATTAGTAATCAAGATTTGAAATGAGGCTCGTAAGAATCGATCGAATCTATAGACGTGATGAAAACTAGTGATTACGTTTTCTTATCCATTAATGATTTGATACTAGATCGATGACGATCAACGAGAATTAGGGATTTCTTGCGGAAACCAGGGTTTCATCATCTATCCCTTGTCCTTTCGTTGATTTCATTCACACTTTAGCCTCTACTAAATTCAAGCATCGATCGTGGATCGCTAATTAAGAGCGAAAACATTCAAGAAAGCATCGCTCGAAACTAGGTTGTCGATATTTCAATTTACAAGAGTTTACAAAACTTATAGGAATTAAGAATCGTTTCAAGATTTATAACATCATCATCTTGATTCTTTCGACTCCTTCACGAGCGGAGTTTTTACTCAAACATCATATCAAAGAACACGATCAAGAATCGAGATCTAATCATGATGCTCAAATATAAAAGTAAGCAAGATAAAGAATTTCACCTTTTATTTATCAACAATTTTGTTACAATTCTCTCAAGATCTACAATGAGGAAAGAACTAGATCGTCGATTTGGCTTCACATGTCTTCGTGAGTCGCGGATCGTCTTGGACCACTTGCTCGGATGAAGATCGGCTTCACTCCTAAAAGGTTGAAGGCTTCTTGCTTGAATTGTACTCGGAGATCTTGAATTTGGCTTTGGTGATTGGATTAGGGTTAGGGTTTGAATGCACAAGTTGTGTCACTCAACTTGTGGGTGGAAATTGATTTAATGATTAATGAACAACCCAAAACCCTAGATCTATGTTTCCTTTTATAACCATCTCAACCTTAAATCTAGAATTCAAATTCAAATTTCCCTCCAAAAAATTTGTTAGAGAGAACCTTCTAGAAGAAATTTGTTGGAGGGAATATTCTAGAATAAGGTATATTCTAAGGCTAGTTTGTTAGGCCGAGCCTTCTAGATAAAGCCACGTGGTATTCTGGAGTCTTCTGGAAGCTTGGCCGTTACAAGGAAACACATGGGAGAATTTGGCAACGCTGACGTCACCATTGTGCCGTGGATCCGCGGCGGGAAGCACATATTGGCCACGGATCCGCGGCCATCTGGAGTTCTTGGCTTCTGGAAATTTCTGGTAATACTTCTGCTGGCTTTAGTGCTGTTTTCTGATGTCTGGAATCTTAAAATTCTTTCTTGTTTACTGCTAGAACACAAGTCTTGGACTTGGCGTATTTCGATCAGCACTTTTGACAGTTTCGGCTCTTTTCCTGGAATTTCCTGCACAGATTCTTGAGACAAGTGTTGCGCTATACACAGATGATGCATGCAATGATAAACACTCAATTTCCCTCAAAAATGCCGGTTATAATATATAACACATGTTTTTTGGTATTTTACAGATGTTTTGCTAATATGTGCTATATTCATACCGATCGCTTTTAGATGATTGCAAATAGTAGGGAAATTGATGTGTTAAAAATGCAATATTTTCGACTGATCACATACCATCTCCGATTGTGCACGGACGAAGGAGTAAGCCCCTAACTTCCCGCTGTGATGGACTTACGATGGAGGCGTCAACCAGCCGCATAATTCGCGGGAACTTGCATTTCTCGTAAAATGAAGGTCTCTTGTGAATGCCAAAGACCCCGAGCATGTGCATCTCCATCCATGAAGTGAAGTAATACATCGGGAAGTTGGCAGGATGCACTCCCAGTTCAGTGGTATCCGCAGCCACGCTAAGACCGTGGTATAGGTGGGCTAACCTGGCGATCCCAATGACCACTTGTATTCCGACAACTATGCGATGCCCAGGGTAGAAGACGGAAGGCCTCATGTAACGAGGATGCATAGGGAGCGCAAACCAACTCAGCCATAGCCCAAGAAACCCAAGAAAGAAAGCCTCCTCGTCAATGCCCGGAGCGACGATTTCTGACAGAGGGATGACCGCAACATCAGGAAGAGAAAATCCATTCTGATCGGTTTCCAGTACCGGCTGACGGTCCAAGCCAAAGACAAAAAGATCATCAAGGTTGGCAAACTTTTCGCCTCGTTGCGACAAAATCTCCGAGCGAAGAAACCGGGCAATGAAGTCCGCAAAACTGACCCCCCGACCTCCGGATTCCAGGAAGAGGCTCTCGTACATGTTCAGCACCTTTATCAGACTAGGGAACTGATGCTGAATGGCGTTCTCTGGCGTGAGGCCCATCACCACCGGCTTGGTGGCGAAAACGTATTCATCCGGAGGAAGCAGCTCCTCATAGTGCTTCCCCCTAACCGGTAGACCGGAAACCTCAGCAAATTCTTCCAACGAGATGGAGACCTCTCTGTCCAGTAGAAGGAAGGTATGGGTCGGGATGTTCCACCGCTCCAAGAACGCCTTAATCCACCATGTTGGAGGAGAAGAATATTGGAACAACGAAGCATAGACCGCAGGGTATAGGCTGAGCTTTAGCAATTGTGACTTCTTCGCCGACAAAATGTACATGGCCCACTGCAAATACTCGGCCGGATGACGGGGAGTTAGCCCGACGTTTTAGGGTTGTCCCCAAGGGTGCGACTCGCCCTGGCATATGCGCCACCCAAGGGTATCCAAAGCCGCCGGCAGCTGCATGGGTACGGCGGCAATCGAAGGTTGAAGAAGACCATCCGAAGTCCAATTGACAACCTCCACGGCATAGTTCACCGGGGGTGCATCTGCATACGGAATCGCTGAGATCGGCTCCGACGGCGTCGCACAAGAGAAGCTTTGACGACCTCTGATAATCTGGTCATACCATCTACCCTACAAGTGGAGATTTTTGTGTTCCGAGTCACGGTCTTTGATGAGCGCGAGAACCTCCCAGTCTACAGGTGCCTCAGGGAATCCTCCCTCTGAACGGACGAATGGAAACGTGGCATCGAAAGACATGTCGCCTGCAAAAAAGGGGGACAGAAGTCAATTGTCAGTGCTATAATTCAATTTTAAATTTCTGACACTCGGTACTTTAAAAGTTGTACCACACTGCAATGCAGTGGAAAGGGGACCAAAGGGGGGACCCACAAAATCTAGATGACAATGCATCAATTAATAAAACAGCCTCATCATTGGATGAGACTGTTAATTAATAAGGAAATCATCAGGGAAATTCTCATTGAATGAGAAATCCCTCGGGAAAAGGAGAAAATCTCCCTTTGAGAGCAAAGCTCTATGACATAGTGACACTTTTCAAACTCTGATCATGAAGGAATAAGATTCCTTGAGAGCCTGGCTCTGTAATGATGATGGAAAAATCCATCAAGGATTAATTAAAATTAATTTTTGATGAATTAAAAAATTCTGGGATCTTCAAGACCCATGAAAAAACTCTTAAGAGTTCTTCATCAAAGATTAAGAAATATACACATAATTCAAAAGAGCAAGGCTCTGTTTATGGGCTGAGAAACCCCAAAAGATCTCTTTAGATCTATGGGTTCATGAGAGCAAAGCTCTACTAATGAAACCCTAAATGGGTTTTCTGTAGATCAAAGATCTATAAAGAGCAAGGCTCTGTTAATGGGTAAAATCTTAACTTATTAAAATTTATTAAAACTTTACCTAAGTTTGGAAAGAGTGTTTACTCTTGGGAAGTTCTTAAACAAAAGAGCTGCGCTCTGAACAAAAATTCTCAAAGAAAGAAGATGATAATCATCTAGAGGACCAAAGGTCCTATTTATAGGCGTTAAGCCGCCTCTTCAACTTCTGAGATGATCCAAGGGCTCAGATGTTGCCACCACTGCGCTCACGTGTGGGCCACGTAAGCGCAACGGTGGAGGGGGGCATTTGTTTCCCCCAATCAGAGCAAAGCTCTGTTTTAAAATTTCAAAACTCAAAAATCGAAGCAACGCTTCAGATCCAGCGCTCTGCGCTGCGCGCCACGTGTCAGACACGGGTGCGCTAGCGCAGTTGCGCTGTGCTCTGTGCTGCGTGCCACGTGTCGAACGTAGGTGCGCTAGCGCAAGGTGCGTCAGCGCTGGAATTAAAAATTCCCCACCGTTAGATCAAAAGATCTAATAATAATAAATTATTAATTAATCAGAATTAAAATTCTGTTATGGAAAGATCTTTCCAATCTTATTAAAACAAGAATATTATCTTTTGCAAAACAGAAACCTTAGGATCAAAGATCCAACGGTGGGGAAACATTCCCAAATCAATCGGAGAAAGATCTCTTTAACTGATTTATCAAATAAATTTGCCCTATATAAAGTCTCCAAGACTTCAAGTCTGATATAGAAGAAACCCCCTACAAACTTTGAGAAAACTCAAAGAAAGAAAAGCAAGCTTTTAGCAAAAGAAGATCATTTCTTCAAGGTAAAGAACATGATTCTTGAATACAGAGATGAAATCATCTCATGAAAAGAAGAACTATCTTCTAAAAAAGATCATAGATCTATAAAAGACCAAGGTCTTTGATAAAAAAAAGATCAAAAGATCCTATCATAAAAACAAAAGAAGTATTAACTTCATTTACAGATCACTGATCTGCAAAGGCAGTACCTTTTTATAAATAAATAAGAACTTTCATTCTCGATCCTTGAGGCAAGGCCTCCTTTAAAAGAAGAACACAAACTTGTTCTCTGATCATGAGTTTGATCAAATGTGCTTTGCGCTACTGAAAAGTGCCTTGCACTCAAGAATTGTGCTTTTGCGCTCATTGGACCAGCGCTCAGCGCCAAAACATGCCACGTGTCAACCATAGACACAGCTTGCGCTTTGCGTTTCTGAGATAGCGCACTGCGCCCATGGACCGGCGTTCAGCGCCAAGCACACCACGTGTCACTCACTGGTGCACCATTAAATCAGTGCAAAGTGCTCATAAATTAAAAGCGCAATGCGCTAATAAACTAGCGCTTAGCGCTAAGCGTGACACACGTCATCTTCGTGTGCGCTACCTGACAGAAGTGCTATGCGCTCTTTGATTGGCACAAAATGCTTGACGCGCCACGTGGCGCACTGTCAGAACATACATTGTTCTGATGAATGCTATGCATTCAATACAAGACAAAAGATGTCAGAACCCAATGCCTAGCATTATTAAAATGGCCGAGCCCAAGTAAAGGCTCAATAGCCAGAACAATAAAATGTTAAACATTTTAGTTGGACTTAGCCCAATTCTGGCCGTAAGTCCTCAACTTATATTGAACTGAGCCCACCTGCTCATAAATATTCAACAGGTCTTAGTCCTAAACTGGGCTACAGATCTTCCAATCAATTTACACCCGGTTCGAGAGTACATCTCTTTACTCTTCTAATATCTGTTGTTGTAATCCTTCAACGTCTTCAGAGAGGTGATGGGTCCCAACAACCACACATTTCTACGGACTGTGGGGTCGTTAAACTCATGGACTACGATGTGCTTAAACCTTATAGACTACGATGTCTCTAAACCGGACTGTGGGGTCCTTAAACTCATGGACTATGATGTCCTTAAACTTCATAGACTACGATGTCTCTAAACCGGATTGTGGGGTCCTTAAACTCATGAACTACGATGTCCTTAAACTTCATAGACTATGATGTCTCTAAACAGGACTGTGGGGTCCTTAAACTCATGGACTACGATGTCCTTAAACTTCATAGACTACGATGTTTCTAAACCGGACTGTGGGGTCCTTAAACTCATGGACTATGATGTCCTTAAACCTTATAGACTATGATGTCTCTAAACCGGACTGTGGGGTCCTTAAACTCATGAACTACGATGTCCTTAACCTGGACTGTGGGGTCCCTTTAAACCCACGAACTACGATGTCCTTAACCCTGGACCGTAATGTCCTTAAACTAAGCGACCGCAATGTCTCTAAACTAAACAATAGAGTCCAAATGCTCTCTTGTTGGATCTAAATAATCCCGTTAAGTAGATCTTAGTCTAGAAATTAGACTAACATATCCTTAACAAACGTTTAAGTTGATCTTAGCCTCAAATGAGACTAACGTATCTTTAAACCAAACCCCCAAACCCAAATCTAAGAAGATACGGATTTGGACTAATCCACGTCCTACGGGCGACAACATAAATTAGTCTCCGTATACAATCCACGGGCAACCACAAACAAAACAAACACCCACGACACGAAGTGACCATCTGGAGAAGGAGAAAGTTGTTACCGCGATGCGGTAGCGTAATTAACTGCAGGGGCTTACGCCTACAGAGAATGCGGTAGTGTAATTAATTGTAGGGGCTTGCGCCTGCAGGGAAGAGCGTCCCCACAATCAAAAACCCCTCAAACGAGAGGGAATTTGACGAAGTATGCTACATCGGCCGCATCCTTTTAAACCTTCGATACATGGTGCCATAAATCAACTTGGCATCTTCGGAGAGGTGGACGGATAGCACCAATTAGCATCTGCCCCCAGATTCATGTGAGACGTCCGTCTTCCCGGTGTCCGACGGTAAACAGTTGGAACCACCTGAAGTTCTGTAAGGAACTTCTTCATCCAGACTGCTTCTTTCGTGGCATCGCAAGCAGTTATGTAGTCCGCTTCCATCGTTGAGTCAGCAATGGTGTCCTGTTTGGAGCTCTTCCAACAGAACGCCCCTCTATTGAGGATAAAGACATAACCCGACATGGACTTGGAGTCATCCTTGTCACTCTAGAAGCTGGAATCAGCAAAAGACTCGATCTGGAGGTCTTTTCCGCCATACACCAAGAACATCTCCTTAGTTCTTCTCAGGTACTTGAGAATGTTCTTTACTGCTATCCAGTACTTCTCCCCTGGGTTCGACTGATACCGACTTACAACGCTCAATGTGTATACTACATCTGGTCTGGTACACAACATCGCACACATTATAGAGCCTACCGCAAATGTGTAGGGTATAGATGACATACGAGCCCTTTCCAAATCAGTCTTGGGAGACATCTCTTTGGAGAGGGTGATTCCGTGACAAGCTGGTAGGTTACCGCGCTTTGAATCATCCATACTGAATCTTTTCAGTATGGTGTCGATGTAGCTTAACTGTGAAAGTTCCACTATCCATTTAGATCTATCACGATAGATCTGGATCCCCAGAATGTAGGAGGCTTCACCCAGGCCCTTCATGGAGAACTTCTGTGACAAGAATCCTTTGACTGACTGTAGTGTAGGAATATCATATCCTATCAAGAGAATGTCATCCACGTACAAGACGAGGAATACCACAGTTCTTTCTATAATCTTACTGTAAATGCATGGTTCATTTGGATTTTTGATAAAGTCGAATTCTTTGACCGTCTCATCAAAACAGATGTTCCAACTCCGCGATGCCTGCTTTAGTTCATAAATAGACTTAAGCAACTTGCACACTTTACCGCTGCTCCCACTCTGAATGAAACCCTCTGGATGATCCATATAGACGCACTCTTCCAAATTACCATTTAGAAAAGCCATCTTTACGTCCATCTGCCAGATCTAATAATCGTGGAAGGCAGCAATGGCAAGAAGGATCCGAATGGATTTGAGCATAGCTACTGGAGAAAAGGTTTCATCATAGTCCAAACCAGGTCTTTGACGAAAACCCTTTGCAACAAGTCTAGCCTTATAGGTTTCAACCTGTTCATCTACACCAATCTTCTTTCTGAAGATCCATTTGCAGCCTACGGGGTTTGCCCCTTTTGGAGAAACGTCCAAAGTCCATATTTTGTTGGTGTACATGGACTCCATTTCGGTCCGCATTGCATCCGGCCATTTTAGCTAGTCGCTGCTCTGAATGGCTTGCTGGAAGCTAGTAGGCTCATCATTGTCAATGATGCAATCCTCTCGATCCTCGTCTATGAGAAAACCGTAATATCTCTCGGGTGGATGAGACTGCCTACTACTCCTGCGGAGTGGTGCTGGGATGTCTGGTTCTTTTGAAACCTCTAGTTCTACTAAGCTTTCAGTAATAGCTTGTGGTTCTGGAATTTCTTCCAGTTCTATTGTGCTCCCACTTTTCTGATTTTCTAAAAATTCAGCTTCCAAGAAGTGGGTATGTTGAGAAACAAAAACCTTTTGTTCCTCTGCGTAATAGAAAAGATCACCCTAGAGTTCTTAGGGTATCCCACAAACTTACACTGTACTGAGCGTGCCCCGAGCTTGTCCGTATGCTGCTTTTTTACAAAAGCTGGACATCTCCATGTCTTGATGTACTTAAGACAGGGTTTCTTCCCACTCCACATCTAATATGGTGTGGTAGGCACAATCTTGGTTGGAACCTTGTTCAAAAGATATGCAGCTGGTTCTAGTGCATAACCCCAGAAGGATCGCGGTAACTCAGCCTTACTCATCATGGAACAAACCATATCCAATAGAGTTTGATTCCGCCTTTCCGATACACCGTTGTGTTGAGGTGTGTATGGAGGAGTAAGCTGAGAGAGAATTCCATTCTCTTTTAAGTAGACCAGGAACTCGGCACTTAAATATTCACCACCTCGATCAGATCTCAGTGTCTTGATACCTTTGCTTGTTTGTTTTTCCACTTCATTCTTGTATTCCCGGAATTTCTCAAAGGCCTCGGATTTATGCTTCATCAAGAAGATATGTCCATACCTAGAGAAATCATCCGTAAAAGTAATGAAATATGAATAACCACCTCTCGCATGTGTAGACATTGGACCACACACATCGCTGTGTATGAGTCCCAGGAGCTCGCTCGCTCTTACTCCGTGTACAGTAAACAGAGTCTTTGTCATCTTTCCCATGAGACAAGATTCACAAGTAGCATAAGACTGATATTCGAACGGATTCAAATATCCCTCTCTATGTAATTTTGTCAACCGTGTTTCATTGATGTGACCCAGTCTACAATGCCATAAGAAAGCCTGAATTGTTTCCGGAGACTTTCTTTTAAGTGTGTTCTGGACACTGAAAACCTGAACTTGATTTAATACGTATATTCCGTTTTCTAATGTACCTGACCCAATCAGAACTTGATTTAGGTGGAAGTGGACCACATTGCTTACAAATGTAAAATTATATCCTTCCTTAGAAAGTAAGGATACAGATATGATATTACAAGCTAGACTAGGTACATATAAACAATTACGTAGAATCAATATCTGCCCACTTGTCAATCCTAGGTGATATTCCCCTACGGATTCAGCGTCCATGCTCATTCCGTTAGCAACCCTGAGAGTCATATCACCTTCCCTGTGTTAGTGTATATGCCCTAGAGGCCATTACTGTATCATACTAGTTTGTATATTACTTAATGGAAGCTTGGGATATTCACCTTGGATAGACAATCTTGCTCAAAATAGTAGTATGCTACTTGGTTTGTTTCTACTTTAATGTGTACATGTGTTTATTTTAGTATATCACCTTTACACATTAGTGGAGCCCTTAGGATCTTTGCTTGATTACCAGCGTTGTGATGGCAGTCACACTCATGGGGGCTGGGTAATCCACAAGCACATCCTTATGCAGGTCCCTAGTCGTAGGACTATCGAGACAGGGCATCGATACTCCGGAGTAGACTAGCGTATGCGCTTCTCATCCCAGTAAGGGAGACGGTATGTCCCACAGCCGTCAGTACGTCGTACTTGAGATAGTATGTGGGTGCTCGTTAGGTTACGAGTACACTGGACAGGACTCGTCGGGAACTGTTGGTTGGTACTATACCTATCGTCAGTTATCAGTTCCCAGGTGACATGAGTACAGCTTAGTCCGCTGACTTGACACTGTCACTTCGCCTCGAGTGTGTTCCCACTGTACTTAGATTACTACCCTACCACGGCTTAAAGGAGTCATGCAAACAGGTAGTAGTTGGGTGCAGTCCCGAAGCACTTGGAGGCAGTGACGGTTAGACAGGATTCGTCTCTCCCGGTATTGGGGGTTGATATCGCGCTGTGTCTAGGAGAGCCATTACATAAAGTCCCTGGCCAGGGCAAGCGAGATATAATGGTAGGATTCCAGTGTTATCTCAGGGTGTTCTGGGCTACACTCCGACACGACTTGTACCGCTATTAGGGGACTGACGTTTACCGCCCCCCTAGGCACGCCATGCGATATTCTCAAACGAACAGACCGGACTGTACGCAGATTGTCACATTCAGGCTCAGTAAGAGTTCAGATGGGTTTCACCTCGTCCGTCTTCTTATCGGCATCTACCTGGGGGCCGTTACGCACAGCTAGTGTCGCTTGCGGTCTGTGGTTAAACCCACTGCCAGCGTAGTGTCGAGTCTTTAGAGTCCCACACAGAAAGCTATTCGCCTTTAGGCAAAAGAATAGAGGTCGCATGGTTTTGCGACAGGGTTCTGTCACATCCGTGCACTTGTGCATGTTTAGTGTCCGGGCAGTTATCACTAGCGGGCTTTGGTTTAAGCCAGATCCTAGTGTACGTTTTGGGATTGGTTTTATCTCGTTTGTATTCGTGTTCCTCGGAACGCGGATGCGGGTGTGTATGCACAGTTGACAGAGAGACAGAGACAGTGGATTCTCATTAGGGTTGTTGACTGTTGACTTTTGCTAAACCCTAATGAGAATAAGAAATATGATTAACAATAATATTAATTAAGTATTATTGTGACATGATTGTTGATGGTTGACTTTGTTGACTTGTTGACTTAGTTGACCGATTGACTAGGTTGGAGTTGTTGACCTTCATCATGACAATGGCTATCATTTCTTGGCATTGACCTTCGCTTGCTTATTTGTTCACACATTGCATTTAATGCAAGAAATGATATGGCCACTTGATATGATAACAACCATCACATAATACTCAATTATTATTATGTGTTATGATGATTTTGGATTATGAGAGCTTGGATGGCAAAATTCTTGCTCATTCTTTCATTTCCTTTCTCTCTCATGCTTGAGCTCTCCCTCTTCCTCTTGCTCTCTCTAGTCCATGGTTCTACTTGTCTCATATGTTGAGAAGCAAGAACCATAGAGATAAAACCCAACACACTCCTCTACTCATCCTAGTACACAAGGTTTAGCAAACCAAGTGTTCTAGTTTCCTCAAGATCGAGGTTGAAACCAAAGGTAGAAGCTTTCAGGTGGATCCATTTTCGGCACAAAGAGACGACGAGGAGAGAACCATCCAACCACCATAAGGAGACCAAGAGAAGGAGTTCAAATTAAGGTATAACCCCTAACCGAATAGGTAAAACTCTTGTTAGGTTTGTTAGATAGTTGTTTAACAAAAATCCGTATTTTGAGTCCATGTTACCACCCTAGAAAAAATCATTTTTCATCATTTCCGCTAGCCCGTAAGTACCGGGAGAGGTAACGTGGACTTACAGTGGTATCAGAGCCTAGTTAAACATTATCTAACATGTTAGCAAAGTAAGTAGAAGTTCGATCGGAGAAAAAGTCACGAAACATGCCCGAAAAATCAAGTTTCTGCCGATTCTTTTTTCTATTCAAAAATAATTAATCTTACACTAAAAATCGGCTCAGGCTTTTTAGAACACACTGTAGAAAAATGGTCCATCGACTCGGTCAAAGCGCCGCGGAACCGCGGCAGGAGCATGCTCCCGCCGCGGATCCGCGGCCGAGTTGACTCGGTCGTGGGCGATTTTTCCTGCAGTGTGTTCAGTGGGGTGTTTTGGGATTTTTACAATATGTTTTTTCTGCCCAGATTTTTCAGAAAGCAAAATTTGTTTTTGGGGCTTAAAAATCTGTATTTTGATCGAACTTCTAAAGACTTAAGCTAACAGGTTATATCTGTGATGTGATATATGTTTTGAACGTCGGCTAATCGCTATACGTCGATTAGTGGGGGTTATACATATCTGTTATCTGTAATGTTGATGGTATGTGTATATGAATTCATTGGATTGTCGCGGATGAATAGCCGGGGGTTGTGAGATGAGAGTTTTCTTTTTCTTTCAATTCATGTAATTTGTAATTGATGTAATATTATTTATATGGCCGCACAACCGGGATGGGGTTGTAGCCGTCATTGTATAATTTCTTTAACTGTTTTTGCTCCTAGGATAGACCCAAGGTGGGGTGCACAAACTACCGGGTATCTCGAAGTGCCGAGTGGCCTACTCACGGTGTTGAGGGAGTTTGCTCTGCTTCGGGTACTTGGCGGGTAGTTTGCCGCACCCGTAGGGGTCTAGGGTGGGGTCTTGGCTATTCATCGCGACCGTATAATCCGCTCTTCATTACAGGCTCGTCCGGATTGCGGATTCCTCGTATATCCAATGTGTTCATCTGTGATCTGGAATGGCTATCATTGCATGTGACGAATGTGTATATCTATATATGATATCTATTTAGGCGTTGCTTATATTTTGCATCTGCGCTAGTCCAGCCCCCGCTCTGTCGTTAGTTAAGTAACCTAACGGGTAATGACGGGGCCCCGTGGCAAATGCGGATGGTATAAGCGTACGTCATATTTTTTTGTTTTCTGCAATGGTAGGATTAAATGATGGGACGCATTAAATTAATGCAAGAAAATAAACCAAAGTTGAGTCGTTGGAACACTTTCAAAACCACTCGGTTTCTTTTCAAAAACAACTTTTAAACGCGGAGCTTAACCCACTTCTTTTAAAAGCTATCTCGTTCTATCGATTATATCAAGTTCACTATGTTCACGGTTTCGCCAAAACCATTCGTAGCCCTCCGTCGTTTCACATGAATAGTCAATAGTATTCAAGCTATGTTTGTTGGCCAAAGTCAAGGCATAGTGATTGGTAGCTATTGGGTGTTCATGTGCAGCATAGATAGATGTGTTGGTTTGGGACAGTCATACTGCCTTGTTGGCCAAAGTCAAGGGTAAGTACGGGTGGGTTCAAATTAACCTGGAGAATGACGGGTAGAACTTGACATGTGACTTATGATTTGTTGGCCAAAGTCAAGGTCATAAGAGTATGGGGCAAAAATACACATTGGGAGTTTCAAAAGAACTGAAACTTGCTAGCGCTGCATACCATTTGGAGTGTGATGATTCTGGTAGGATTCCTTCAGTTTTGTCACGCAATGATATTTGGATCCCGATCCTACTGTGAGTATATGCTACTCCTCGGGAAATTTCTCACTTAACGATTAATGCTATAAACCAAGTAGGTGTCTAGAAAGGTGTTAGCGGGGCTACGCCCACAGGGAAAAAATGTTATTTAATTAAGGAACTTCACGAAAGCGTTGGAAAACCTCCCTCGAAGTACCGACACTAGCCTGGCTAAACGGTTAAGCAAGTATTGTACGGTGAGATTGATCCTGACTAATTCTTCCTTTTTGGTTTGAGGAGGGATTCGAGAGACAGTGGGAGCCATCCTGTTTAGACAAATTAAAAACCACTATAAACTTTCAAGAGCATCATGCTGAGTGTTTCTTCTCTCTCTCCTAATTGCAGCGAACAATCGTCATGACTGGACTTAAGTTACTACTAGATAAAAACATACCGACAGGGCCAAATTATAAAGATTGGCTCAGGAATGTCAAAATGGCAATCACTTATGACAAGTTGGGGTATCTTCTTACCACCAAAGCTCCCTCTGTCCGAGGTCCCACCTCCAGCGTCGCGGATAAGGAAATCCGTAAGACTTGGGAGATCGATTGCGCGAAGGCCAAGTGCCTCGTGCTTGCCTCTATGGACAATGAACATCAGAGGAGGCACGAGAATTGATTGTTAGGGATTTTGCGTGTTCAAGTTTAGTTAATTACCGCAATCAAAACGGTTTCGCTTGTAGCTAGCCGGTTGAGTATGGGTCGTCCGCAGGGAGATGGGAATCTTTTTCTATGTGCTTTAACGAGTTAAGTCCAAAGTCCAGATTTGTTTGTGATTAACTAAGTGTTAAAATGATCTGTAAAGAGAGCTTATTAGAGTTAGGATTAGGTTAGTTTGAGTTACGAGTCGCTCATTTTTTTCGTTGCCACTCTTAATATCGGTGTTACGGTAATCGGCAACAACGGGGATTAGCACGACTAGAAAGGAACTTGCGAATATAAGCTAGGCTTTCCAACGCTTAAGTTCTTCCTTTTGGTGCTTTTCCGTCCGTTCTTGGCTCTTAGCCATAACCTCCGGTTAATTCAACCACAACCGGTCTCACTTCGGAATCACCGCTATCATGTAGGATAGGGTGTCGTATGGAGCGGATTGTGGTTCAATTAACGGGAGTCGATTTAAGATGTTGGGCAAGGAAAGAGTGAGAGAGATTTCCTTCTCTCAAACTTCCCTTATCCTACCCTAACAAGTATGGAAACTACTCACCCATTATAAGAAGAACGAAAAATAAAACAAAGGAGGAAGATAGAAAGAAAGAGATTAGAAGATAACAACTAGCTATTTGCGACCTCACCTCGGCAAGGATCAAGCGTAAGCATCATGGTTGTTTAAAGATAAAGGAAAAGAGAACAAGAAAGAAACAAACACAAATAACAACAACTAAGTTAACAAATGAAAATTACAAGAAATAATAATTTAACTAAAGAACAAGACAAGCATGATAAGTAAAAAGAACTTCTTTATTCATCATTCTTCACTCAAAAAAGCTCACCACAAGTTTTAATGGAGAAGAGATGAGAAGAGGAAGAAGAACAACAAGTATTCTAAAACCTAAAATACAAGATTAAGCACCCTTGGCTTCACAAGGTTCTGAGCTATTTATAGGCAGGGAGATGAAAACCTAGAGCAAAATTCTGACTCTCCATAAAAAGACCCAAATACCCCTGAAGTTTGACAGCCTGAAGAGGCCGTACGGCCGCGGAACCTCGGCCTAGACCCCCTATTGGCCGCGGTTCCGCCGCCCTATAGGGGAGTTGTGCTGTCGTATTTTGTGTGCTGCCCTGGTCTTCTGTTCCCTTTAGTCTGGTACATGTTTTTTCTGATAATCTTTCCACATTTCTTCCAGAATCAAGGGTGATTGGATGTGGATCTTTTTGTCATGATTTTCTTGAGCTCCGCATAGATTTCTTGGACTTGGTGTTGCCATTGTGCTTTGTGCATGAAGGTGACAATCGATTTGTCATTTTGTCTCTTAAACTGGTGTGTGGCAACAACGGATAGAGAGCGGAGACCCATGTTTTATCTGTGGTTGGCAGGAATCCGGATTTTGTCGTGCTTTTCCATGAATTTCATCGTTTAGAGCCGAGAACCTGTAACCTGCAATTGACTAGCAAACACGGCTCAAGAGTACCTACCGATAAGCAATATGATAAAAATTGGGCAGTATAAAAATGCAAAAATCTGATATGAACAAATACCCCCAAACTTATCATTTGCTCGTCCTGAGCAAAGCCAATTTATTTACAAAAAATTCCTAACCTCACTTTCGCAGGGAACGCGATTGCACTGAGCATGTGCAACAAGCCGTTAAACCTCTAGGTGTCCCTAGTAGGAGGAGTGTTGTCTCCTGAGGGTTTTCAGCGGATACTACCCACAAAATCCGGTCAAGCTAGTTTTGCAAAATAACTATGATTCAAACCCTAAAGTTTTGTTTCAGAAAATAACAATTCTATTATCCTAATTCTAGACTATCGAACCTTTATTTTTCACACCTCGCTTCTTATTTAAGTACAGATTTTATATGTCTTTACGTGCAGTGCAAATAGTGTCGTTGAGTTTCCAGAAGGATCGATTAAAGTCATCATGTCACATAATAATGCCCAGATAACAATTTTAAAAGGATCACATAAGTTTTATAAAGAGTTAAGTATTTTTCAAGTTTCGTTTTCCAGTAAGCTTTCAACTTCAGAATTTCTATCTTTCTTAACAGGAAACTAGGTCTTATTTTTCACTCCACCTTTTTCTTGTTTTCATTTCATACACACCTCTGTGAACGTGCAATAGTCTTTATCATAGAATAAAACCTTTATATCTCTGCTAATTTTTTTTTATAAAAGCCTGTCTTTTATCAAGATTATTCTCACACAAAGAACCGTTAGGAATTTTAACTCGGAGAGAACACTTGCTTGACTTTGTTTTAATCTGGACTTTCTAGGCTTCTTAGCGAGCTTTGGGCCAATGCACCCAAACCAGTTGGCATTAGGGCATTAGGTGTAGAAACACCCCAGCGGACTTAATTACTCAAGTTACCTAGGTCTAAAAACAAAAGACAATTTGGCGTGAAAATCATGATGATTCAATACGAACGGAGACATAACCGGCAGTTCAATTATTTTTTTGGATAAAAGACGTGTTTAGTGAGTTCGGTGTGTAATCATTCCAATCAAGTTTCAGATGGGTTATTTTTCAGACTTAGTTCCAATTAAGGCATCAATAACATTCCTTCATATTCACTTCACTTCATAAACTATTCTTGATATTACTTATTTCAGAACAAATCTATTTGATCCTCAGAAAATCATTTATCCATTTAAAAGTTTTTAGACATAAAAGACTTGTCATCTAATTTCCAAAACTCACGATACGTGTAGTGTGATGTAAAGACGTATATCAGCTATAGTTAACTTCAAAGGAGAGTTATCTTTCAGGTTTTCAAAATCTAAAAATAAGATTTAGTTATTCTTATTTTATCAAACAAAACCGTCGAAATGTTGAATCAGAGTCCTCCCACTAGCTAACTTGACAAAAAAAGTTTTTATGTTTTTAGAAAATTTTCTGATTTTTATGGATTTTATGGATTTTAATATGCAGATGCAAAATATACATATGAATGCGAAGGTAAGAAATGCGTACCGAGCGTACCCCCAAACTTAAACTGGACAGTGTCCTCACTGTCATTGCATGAAAAGATCATTTGAAGGGTCAAAATTGTCGGTTAGATATACACATTTTTTTTTGTTTTTTTTAGAAAAGAAAAATAGCAAAAATGGAAAAGAATATCCACAAATAAATACAAAATGGTATATACATACCCCCAAACTTATTTGGAACAGTGTCCACTGTTCTTGGCTGGATGACCGAAGTTTGGTGGTAGGCAGAGGAAGATTATGCAGGGTAAACCGGCTCCTGTAAGACCAGGAGCTCCTCTGTTGGTTTGGCGCTAAGGTACGGTTTTAGTCGTTGTCTGTTCACTTTGAAAAATGAACCGTCCTTTGGATTCTCCAAATCCACAGCGCCATGTGGATACACATTCCGCACAAAATACGGCCCTTTCCAGCGAGATCTGAGCTTTCCTGGATGGAAGTGTAGCCGGGTGTCGTAAAGCAATACCTGTTGACCAGGTACGAAAGTTTTGCGCAAAAGGTGTTTATCGTGAAACACCTTCGTTCGGTTCTTAACGACAACCGCGTTATCGTAAGCTTCATCCCTAAGCTCGCTCAGTTCGTTCAACTGCAGCTTCCGATGGCTGCCCGCATCTTCGAGAGACAGATTCAGTTCTTTTATCGCCCAAAATGCGCGATGCTCGACAGGGAGGTGGCAAGCCTTTCCGTACACAAGCCGATAGGGAGACATGCCAAGGTCGGTCTTATAAGCGGTTCCAAATGCCCAAAGGGCATCAGTGAGTTTCAGCGACCAATCCTTACGGTTCTTGGAAACCGTCTTCTCCAGTATCTGCTTGATTTGCCGATTTGAAACTTCGGCCTGCCCACAGGTTTGGGGGTGGTAGGGCGTAGAGAGCTTATGATTAATGTAATATTTCCGCATCAAGGCCTCGAAAGTCTTATTGCAGAAATGAGTTCCATTGTCGCTAATGATCGCACGGGGGTGCCCAAACCGTGAAAATGTTTTCTTTAAGAAACCTAACGACAACCTTGTTGTCGTTAGTCCGGCTGGGCACAGCCTCGACCCACTTAGAGACGTAATCAACAGCGAGGAGGATGTACAAGTTCCCATAAGAGCTGGGAAACGGCCCCATGAAATCGATCCCCCAAACGTCGAAAATCTCCACAACCAAGATTGGTTGGAGCGGCATCTCGTTCCTCCGGGATATCCGGCCCATGTGTTGGCACCGGGAGCAAGTCTTGCAATAGTCATGAGCGTCTTTGAAGAGTTGTGGCCAGTAGAAACCACATTGCAAGATCTTCTCAGCTGTCTTTCTGGGGCCAAAATGCCCGCCACACGCTTGATCGTAGCAAAACGACAGCACACTCTTGAATTCATCGTCAGGGACACACCGACGAATAATCTGGTCGGGACAGTACTTGAAAAAATAGGGTTCGTCCCAGTAAAAGTGTTTTACTTGGGATAAGAAGCGAAGTCTGTCCTGACTTGACCATTCAGTCGGTAGTAATCCTGTGGCCAAATAGTTCACAATATCTGCGAACCAGGGTTCGCAAGATACTGTCAAGAGCTGTTCATCCGGGAAAACGTCGTTGATTGGAATTGGAAGCGAAGGCGAAGAAGGAAGTCGTGAGAGATGGTCGGCAACTACGTTTTCACATCCTCGTTTGTCCTTAATGACAAGGTCAAACTCTTGAAGCAAGATGATCCAACGTATTAGC
This sequence comes from Agapanthus africanus, assembly GCA_030015575.1. Lineage (NCBI taxonomy): Eukaryota > Viridiplantae > Streptophyta > Magnoliopsida > Asparagales > Amaryllidaceae > Agapanthus > Agapanthus africanus. Next base: position 254,135,013 of record CM057341.1, read on the forward strand.
CGAGATTTTGCATCTTTCTTCGCAAAAAGATGGCGCAGAGCAGAATGGTCAGCGTAGACAATGACTGGAGAGCCAATGAGGTAGGGCCTGAACTTTTCTAAAGCAAATACAACAGCCAAGAATTCCTTCTCAGTTGTTGTATAATTGAGTTGGGCGTCGTTCAGGGTTCGGCTCGCATAATAGATTACGTGCGGCATCTTGTTGATGTGTTGTCCAAGGACAGCACCGATGGCAAAGTCGGATGCATCGCACATAATCTCAAATGGGTGCGTCCAGTCAGGTGAAGAAAGAACGGGAGCAGAAGTGAGTGAGCTTTTTAGTGACTCGAATGCAGTCACACAGCTCGAGTTGAAGTCGAATGGTGTGTCCTTGGCCAGCAAAAGGGTCAAGGGCCTAGCAATCTTGCTAAAGTCCTTGATGAACCGTCTATAGAAACCGGCATGGCCAAGGAAGGCTCGGATGTCTCTGACGCATCTGGGAGGAGGGAGTTTGGAAATGACCTCAATCTTCGCTTTGTCAACCTCTATGCCATTTTGCGAGATGATATGTCCTAAGACAATACCTTCGCGCACCATGAAGTGGCACTTCTCCCAATTCAAAGTGAGATTCTTGTCCTTACATCGGGTAAGGACAGCGTCAAGATGCAGCAAACACTCGTTGAAGGAATCGCCGAAGATGGAGAAATCGTCCATGAAGATCTCCAGAAAATTTTCCACCATGTCTGAGAAGATTCCCATCATACACCGCTGGAAGGTAGCGGGCGCATTGCATAACCCAAAGGGCATGCGACGATATGCAAACGCGCCGAAAGGACAAGTGAATGTGGTCTTGTCCTGGTCTTTTTCGGCGATGGGAATTTGATTATAGCCGGAGTATCCATCAAGAAAGCAGTAGTACTCGTGTCCGGCCAATCGTTCAAGCATTTGGTCAATGAAAGGTAGCGGAAAGTGGTCTTTCCGCGTTGCGGCGTTGAGTTTTCTGTAATCGATGCATACTCGCCACCCAGTTTGGGTGCGAGTAGGGATTAACTCATTCGCCTCGTTGGTTATGACCGTTATACCTGATTTCTTGGGGACAACGTGAATGGGGCTAACCCACTGGCTATCAGAGATAGGGTAAATGATACCACTATCTAGACATTTTACGATCTCCTTCTTCACAGTCTCTTTCATGACTGGGTTGAGACGTCTTTGTGGATCCCTGGCTGGTTTGGCATCATCCATCAGATGAATGTGATGTTCAACTATCAGGGGACTAATCCCCTTGATGTCCACCATGGACCAGCCAAAAGCTTGCCTATTACTGTGCAAGACCGCAAGAAGGGCTTTCTCTTGCTCTGGAGCTAGAGAAACCGAGATGATAACCGGGAGGGTCTCGTTCTCACCTAAGTAAGCGTACTTAAGGTGAGACGGCAAAGGCTTGAGTTCGAGCGTTGGAGGTGAAACGATTGACGACAAGATTGGTGAAAAGGTCTCGAACTCAAAAGATTCCAGCAAAGGTTCAAAACGAGTGTAAGCGACCGAGTTGGATGGTTCAGGTAACTCATCCGGAAATTCGAAGGATTCAAACTCGGGTTGTGAGCGGCTAAGATCGTTCGAGAACGTGAAACACTCGTATTCATTGTCGAGCGCAGAAACAGCAGCAGGTTCGAAGAGGAACGCACTAGTGGCGTTAAGGTTATCGTGATCGAACAGAAACTCCTTGAATTCACACTCTTCTAGGGTGATCTCCTGGATCGAGCAAACGTCCAGTATATGAGCATTAGGTTCGGAGGGCTGATCCCCAACCTAAAAATATTGAGTTCAATTGTCATGTTTCCAAAAGAGAGGTTCATCGAACCATTGCGACAATTGATCACGGCATTTGAGGTTGCAAGGAATGGGCGACCGAGTATCACCGGAATTTGATTCCGGGGGTTAGCTACAGGCTGCGTGTCTAATACAATGAAGTCAACGGGGAATATGAAGTCCCCGACTTTGATCAACACATCCTCTAGCTCACCCCTAGGATGGGTGATCGATCGGTCGGCCATTTGGAGAGTACAGTGTGTGGGTTTCAGCTCTCCTACGCCTAATTGCTCGTATACTGAGTACGGAAGCAGGTTAACACTGGCACCAAGATCTAATAGTGCGTGGTTGATGTTCTTATCCCCAATGGTAATAGAAATCGTAGGACAGCCAGGGTCCTTCCGTTTTTGTGGTAAAGATTGGGTAAGAGCATCACTCACAGCACTAGCCAAGAAAACTTTCTTGGGTACCTGAGACTTCCTCTTTTTCGTGCACAAGTCCTTTAAGATTTTCGCGTAGGACGGGACTTGTTGGACAGCATCTAAAAGAGGAATGTTAATATTAACCTGCTTAAATAATTCCAGAATCTTCTCCATTTATGGATTTTGTTTGGTGGACTTCAACCGGTTTGGAAATGGAACGTTTTTAAAATTGGTTGAGTCCAATGCTGGAGGAGGAGATTGTGGAGTTGGAACAGATCCTAGAACTGGTGTTTTCGTGGAGTGAGAAGTGGGTCCGTTCAGAGCAGAAGAAGAAGAAGAAGAAGAGCCTTTTGAAGAATGAAGAATAGGCTCAGAAGACGAGGAAGGAGGAGAAGAAGAAGAAGAAGAAGAAGAAGAAGAAGCGGCCAGGGTGTCATCGTCGATTCGTGTGCCAATGTTGTTTTGCAGCATCCTTCCCGATCTCAATGTGGTCACGACACTCACATTATGGTTCTGTTGTTCGAGAGCAACATGTACATTATGTGGATGACCGGGATTAGGGAGTGGCTGGGACGGGAGCTTCCCCTTCTCTCGCTCGCTTAAGGCCGCATTCAGCTGTGCAATCTGGGCCTCGATGGTCTTGATGCTTTGTCCGTGAGCAGCAGTGTGTTGCACTAAGGACTGAATGGAAGACTGGATGTTGGCGGTGGACTGTGTCGATTGTTTAACGAACGCCTCCAGACTTCGTTCTAGCGAGGAAACCTTATCATTGTTTGACGGAACAAAGTTGTTTTGGGGAAAAGAATTGTTGGGTGCAAAGTTGTTCGTCTGATTTTGAAAAGGTTGGGGTTGGAAGGGCTGCTGAAATTGATGTTGAGTTTATTGTTGTGCTTGTTGTTGCGGCGGAGGGGGCCTTTGGAAATTGTTGCCTTGGAATTGATGCTGATTCTGATTCCAGGCGAAATTGGGGTGGTTCTTCCAACCGGGATTGTAGGTGGAAGAGTATGGATCATTCCTCGGTCGAAATGCAGCATTAACCTGATCCTGTCCTTGCGATGGTGGATTGTAAGGACACTCTTCGGTTAAGTGAGAAGGATCGGAACAACAAGCACAAATGGTACGAAGGGGAAGAACAGGGGCAGGAGCAGGAGAAGAAAATTTGCTCTCTATCGCTTCAAGCTTTCTCGTTATTGCAGCCATTTCAGCTTTTATCGCAATAGAGACATCGAGTTGGTGAATTCCTACCCTAGACTGACCGGTAGAAGTGGAGGTAGAAGAAGAAGAAGTCGGTCTGGTGCTCTCCCATTGTAGCGTTTGCTCCGCAAGGTCGTCGAAGAATTGCCACGCTTCCTTGTCAGATTTCGATAGGAAGTGGCCCTGACAAATGGTTTCCAACAACTGCTTGGTTGCTGGGTTCAGGCCCTCGTATAAGGTTTGGCAAAGTTGCCATTTCTCGATACCATGGTGAGGACACTGAACAAGAAGGTCTTTATACAGGTCAAAGCACTTCCAGAAGGGTTCAGAAGGAAGCTGGGAGAATTGGTTGATTTCATTACGGATCCTTGCGGTTTTATGATTCAGATAGAATTTTTTGAGAAACGCTTTAACAAACTCGTCCCAACTGGTTATGGAGTGGGAAGCGGTGCTATACAGCCATTTTTCAGCAAGATCGCATAAAGTGAACGGAATGACCCGTAGCCGTATAGCATCGTCCGACAGTTGGGTAGTTTTCATCATGGCACAAACGTTTTGAAATTTATTGATGAAGATATAGGCATCTTCAGATTCAAGCCCATGAAATCGCGGAAGCATGTTGATGAAGTGGGGCTTAATTTCAAAGTTATCCCCATTGGCCGGTGGAAGAGAAAGACAAGTGGGAAGTGCAGAACGGGTGGGATAGAAACGATCCTGGAGCGCGATTCGCTGCGGCGCTACAACAGGTGGTGGTGGTGGGTTATTTGTCTCCATAGGAGGTGGAGTCAATCTCGGGGGAGTCAAAGAGATGTTTGGATTAAATCCTGACATCGCGGAAGAAGAGGTTGGTGATGGTGAAGGTGAGGATGTATGAACAGAATTCCGGTCAACGTCGGAGTTGGCCGGCAAAGGTAAGGGTGAAAGAGGCATGGATGGAGTTTCGACGTCTGAGTCGATCGCGTAGTCGGTAGCGACTAACGTAACGCGGACTAGGCGGGTGCTAGTGTCCCGAGTCCAAGCGGACATACACTAAACGAGTTTAGTATAGTCAAAGCGGAGAAGGTGAGGGTAAGAAAACGTCAATGGAGAAATACGATGGGTGGTGGGTGAAAAAATGGATTCTGGCGACAAAGGGCAAGTTTTTATAAAAGTTTTTGATTTTTTTTTTAATTTTTTAGAAAGAGATTTACAGAAATATGTACGGATATACGGTTTCAAGCAATCACAAACAAGATATGCACAATCACACCTAGATCTAGGGTCACCTAGGTCAGCTAAACAGCTCCTAATTGTTCCAAAGGACTAGAAATAGGACCTCAAACCGCCTCTTCTCCGCCAATTGCGGCCAGGTAAGTGCCAGGTAAGTGGGAGGCTCCCCACTACGTAAGTAGTGGTCCTAATTAAGTAACCACTTGCCTTCGACACATTTGCCTAGACACCGCAAAGTCAGGATAGGATAAACGGCCGATGCCTGTAACTAGTCCTCTGTCCTATTGAGCGCGAAGTCCTTAGGGCTGAGTCTAGTATTTTTTAATTTAACAATGGTCAATGCATATGCTTTTTGTGATTTCTGGGGTCCTGAGAAGGGTGACGAAATCCCCACCCAATCTGAATTGGTTTCAAGCCCCTTAAGTCCGTATTAATAAATGCAAAGTAGTAACAAATCAACTGCAAACAATTTTTATTTTTTTTAGCGCGGCGCAAAGAATCCTGCACAAGAACAGTTTATTGGAAGGGGGGAGAAAATTTGTGCAAAGAATGCTGCAGAAAACACGGTTTAGTGGAGTCCAGAGGAGTGGGGGAGAGAAGAGAGACACTTACAGGAAATTTGGCACCCTGAGGCCACAAAACGGCCGCGGTTCCGCGGCCTAAGCTAACTTATGCCGCGGTTCCGCGGCAAGATGGTGGGCTTGGGCCTTCATTTTTCTGGGTTATGCTCTGTTGGGTGTCCTCTGCTTGTCTGGATGTACTGAATTTTGACTTGCTCACTGTATCTACTCCAGGTTTTTACAGTAGACCGTTTGCTTCGTTTTGATCCGTCGCGGTGTAGCCGCAAGATGTGGGTCTAACTTCCCACGTCTTTGGCACTGAACTCGACCGTCTTTTGTTCCTGCACACTTGCACAAAAACTAATCAAAAAATAACAAGATGGTTTTTTTACAATGTATATTTTTTTTTGTTTTGTTTTTCGGTTAGATTTATATTCACAAGTTAACCCGAAATTACACAAAGAAATAAACTACCGTCTCCCCGGCAACGGCGCCATTTGATTGTTAGGGATTCTGCGTGTTCAAGTTTAGTTAATTACCGCAATCAAAACGGTTTCGCTTGTAGCTAGCCGGTTGAGTACGGGTCGTCCGCAGGGAGATGGGAATCTTTTTCTATGTGCTTTAACGAGTTAAGTCCACTGTCCAGATTTGTTTGTGATTAACTAAGTATTAAAATGATATGTAAAGAGAGCTTGTTAGGGTTAGGATTAGGTTAGTTTGAGTTAGGAGTCGCTCACTTCTTTCGTTGCCACTCTTAATATCGGTGTTACGGTAATCGGCAACAACGGGGATTAGCACGACTAGGAAGGAACTTGCGAGTATAAACTAGGCTTTCCAACGCTTAAGTTCTTCCTTTTGGTGCTTGTCCGTCCATTCTTGGCTCTTAGCCATAACCTCCGGTTAATTCAACCACAACCGGTCTCACTTCGGAATCACCGCTATCATGTAGGATAGGGTGCCGTTGGGAGCGGATTGTGGTTCAATTAACAGGAGTCGATTTAAGATGTTGGGCAAGGAAAGAGTGAGAGAGATTTCCTTCTCTCAAACTTCCCTTATCCTACCCTAACAAGTATGGAAACTAATCACCCATTACAAGAAGAACGAAAAATAAAACAAAGGAGGAAGATAGAAAGAATGAGATTAGAAGATAACAACTAGCTATTTGCGACCTCACCTCGGCAAGGATCAAGCGTAAGCATCATGGTTGTTTAAAGATAAAGGAAAAGAGAACAAGAAAGAAACAAACACAAATAACAACAACTAAGTTAACAAATGAAAATTACAAGCAATAATAATTTAACTAAAGAACAAGACAAGCATGATAAGTAAAAAGAACTTCTTTATTCATCATTCTTCACTCACAAAATCTCACTACAAGTTTTAATGGAGAAGAGATGAGAAGAGGAAGAAGAACAACAAGTATTCTAAAACCTAAAATACAAGATTAAGCACCCTTGGCTTCACAAGGTTCTGGGCTATTTATAGGCAGGGAGATGAAAACCTAGAGCAAAATTCTGACTCTCCATAAAAAGACCCAAATACCCCTGAAGTTTGACAGCCTGAAGAGGCCGTACGGCCGCGGAACCGCGGCCTAGACCCCCTATTGGCCGCGGTTCCGCCGCCCTATAGGGGAGTTGTGCTGTCGTATTTTGTGTGCTGCCCTGGTCTTCTGTTCCCTTTAGTCTGGTACATGTTTTTTCTGATAATCTTTCCACATTTCTTCCAGAATCAAGGGTGATTGGATGTGGATCTTTTTGTCATGATTTTCTTGAGCTCCGCATAGATTTCTTGGACTTGGTGTTGCCATTGTGCTTTGTGCATGAAGGTGACAATCGATTTGTCATTTTGTCTCTTAAACTGGTGTGTGGCAACAACGGATAGAGAGCGGAGACCCGTGTTTTATCTGTGGTTGGCATGAATCCGGATTTTGTCGTGCTTTTCCATGAATTTCATCGTTTAGAGCCGAGAACCTGTAACCTGCAATTGACTAGCAAACACGGCTCAAGAGTACCTACCGATAAGCAATATGATAAAAATTGGGCAGTAAAAAATGAAAAAATCTGATATGAACAAGAATATGGACCTCGAATCCATATTTCTCCATACAAAAGAACTGTATGGAGAGCAATCCCGTATCGCCAGATACGAAGTCTCGAAAAAGCTGTTTTCGGCGAGATTGGCCGTCGGATCATCGGTAGCGGAACACGTGCTTAAGATGATTGGCTTCATTGAGGAGCTCGCGGACCTTGGGACCACGTTAGAGAACGAGCTCTATACGGACTTGATTCTCCAGTCCCTTACTTCCACTTACGCCCAGTTTATCCTGAACTTCAACTTGCAACAAAAGGAAGTTGAACTTTCAGAACTCCTCAACATGCTGAGGAGTGCAGTGGGCACCCTACAGAAAGGTAGGGAAACATCCATTTTGTTTGTAGGAGAATCTTCCTCTTCTAGGTCTAAGGCGAAAGCCAAGGGAAAGAAGAAGAAAGCCCCCGCCAAACCAAGGGGCGGTGTTAGTAAAGTGGATACGAAGGGAAAGACAAAAGAAACAAAGGTAGCGGGAAAGCTTGTGGGAAAGGAAGAATGCTTTTACTGTCACAAGAGTGGACACTGGAAAAAGGATTGCAGGGCCTGGAGGGTCAGAACCCAGGATCTGAAGGAAGTTGCGGCTTCAGCTTCAGGTGTGTATGTTATTGAAAACTATCTATCAATAAACTCTACTTCCTGGGTATTGGATACCGGATCAGGATCTCACATTTGTAATTCATTGCAGGCACTGAGAAAGCATAAGGTTTTGAAGGCAGGTGATATGACCCTCAGAGTTGCAAACAGAGCTGGCATGGATGCTGAGTCCGTGGGGGACTATCACCTGGGAATGTCAGATGGACATGTTTTGGTTTTACGTAATTGTTATTTTGTACCCAATGCAACCTGTAATATCATATCTGTATCTTTATTATCTAAAGAAGGTTATGAATTTGCATTTGTAAGCAATGTTGTAAACATTCACCTTAATCAAGTTTTGATTGGGTCAGGTACATTAAGCAATAGTATATACGTATTAAACCAACCACAGATTTTCAATGTCCAGAATACACACAAAAGAAAGTCTCCGGAAACAAATCAGGCTTTCTTATGGCATTGTAGATTGGGTCACATCAATGAGAGAAGGTTGACGAAGTTACATACAGAAGGATATTTGGATCCGTTCGAATATCAATCATATGCAACTTGTCAATCCTGTCTCAAAGGAAAGATGACAAAGACTCCGTTCACTGGACACGGAGTAAGAGCGAGCGAGCTCTTGGGACTCGTACACAGCGACGTGTGCGGTCCGATGTCTACGCATGCACGAAGCGGTTATTCTTACTTCATTACTTTTACGGATGACTTTTCAAGGTACGGATATGTCTTCTTAATGAAACATAAATCCGAAGCCTTTGGAAAATTCCAGGAATATAAGAATGAAGTAGAAAAACAAACAGGCAAAAGTATCAAGACACTGAGATCTGATCAAGGTGGTGAATACTTAAGTGCCGAGTTCCTGGATTACTTAAAAGAGAATGGAATTCTCTTTCAGCTTACTCCTCCATACACTCCGCAATATAACGGTGTATCGGAGAGACGGAACCGGACCCTATTGGATATGGTACGTTCCATGATGAGTAACGCTGAGTTACCGCGATCATTCTGGGGATATGCACTAGAATCAGCTGCATATCTTTTGAACCGAGTTCCAACTGAGACTGTGCCTACCACACCATATCAAATGTGGTGTGGGAAGAAACCCTATCTTAAGAACATTAAGACATGTGGATGTCCAGCTTTTGTCAAAAAGCAGCATGCGGACAAACTCAAGGCACGCTCAATACAGTGCAAGTTTGTGGGATATCTAAAGAACTCCAAGGGATATTTCTTCTATTGCGAAGAGGAACAAAAGGTTTTTGTTTCTCGTCATGCCCACTTCTTGGAAACTGAGTTTTTGGAAAATCAGATAAGTGGGAGTGCAATAGAACTGGAAGAAATTCCAGAACCACGAGCTATTACTGAAAGCTTAATAGAACCAGAGGGTTCGAAAGATCAGGACATTCCTGCGCCGCTCCGCAGGAGTAGTAGGCAGTCTCATCCGTCCAAGAGATACTACGGTTTTCTCATAGACGAGGATAGAGAAGATTGCATCATTGATTATGATGAGCCGACTAGCTTCCAGCAGGCCATTCAGAGCGTTGACTAGGTAAAATGGCTGGATGCAATGCAGACCGAAATGGAGTCCATGTACACCAACAAAGTATGGACGTTGGACGTTGCTCCAGATGAGGTAAAACCCGTAGGATGCAAGTGGATCTTCAAAAGGAAGATTGGTGTAGATGGACAGGTTGAGACCTATAAGGCTAGACTTGTTGCAAATAGTTTTCGTCAAAGACCTGGTTTGGACTATGACGAAACCTTTTCTCCAGTGGCTATGCTGAAATCCATTCGGATCCTTCTTGCCATTGCTGCCTTCCACGATTATGAGATTTGGCAGATGGACGTAAAGACCGCTTTTCTAAATGGAAATTTAGAGGAGTGTGTTTATATGGACCAGCCAGAGGGTTTCATTCAGAGTGGGAGCAGCGGAAAGGTGTGCAAGTTGCTTAAGTCCATCTATGGACTAAAGCAAGCATCGCGGAGTTGGAACATCTGTTTTGATGAGACGGTCAAAGAATTTGGCTTTATCAAAAATCCAGATGAACCATGCATCTATAGTAGATTTGTAGCAAGAACTGTCGTATTCCTCGTTTTGTACGTGGATGACATTCTTTTGATAGGAAATGACATTCTTATGCTACAATCTGTCAAAGGGTTCTTGTCACACAGGTTCTCCATGAAAGACCTGGGTGATGCCTCTTACATTCTGGGGATCCGGATCTATCGTGACAGATCCAAGAGGATATTAGGGCTTTCACAGTCCAGGTACATCGACACCATACTGAAAAGATTCAGTATGGAAGATTCCAAGCGTGGTAATCTACCGGCTTGTCACGGGATCACCCTCTCCAAAGAGATGTCTCCCAAGACTGATTTGGAAAGGGATCGCATGTCTATTATACCCTACGTTCTGCGGTAGGCTCTATAATGTATGCGATGTTGTGTACCAGACCAGATGTAGCTTATGCACTGAGTGTGGTAAGCCGGTATCAGTCAAACCCTGGGGAGAAGCACTGGATAGTGGTAAAGAACATTCTCAAGTACCTGAGAAGGACTAAGGAGATGTTCTTGGTGTATGGCGGAAAAGACCTCCAGATCGAGGCCTTTGCTGACTCCGGCTTCCAGAGTGACAAGGATGATTCCAAGTCCATGTCGGGTTATGTCTTTACCCTCAATGGAGGGGCAGTGTGTTGGAAGAGTTCCAAACAGAAAACCGTTGCTGACTCGACGATGGAAGCGGAATATATCGCTGCTGCAGATGCCGCAAAAGAAGCCGTCTGGATAAGAAAGTTCTTGACAGAACTTCAGGTGATTCCGTCCATTGTTGATCCAATACCTCTGTATTGCGACAACAACGGGGCTATAGCTTTAGCGAAGGAACCCAGGTCCCATCAGAAGTCCAGACACATCTTAAGACGGTATCACCTGATCAGGGAGATCGTGGGTCGCCAGGAGATCGAGGTTCGGAGAGTTGCTACGGAAGATAACACTGCTGATCCACTTACGAAGGCCTTACCCCAGACTCAGTTCGAGCGGCTGATCGAGATGATAGGTCTTCGATACGCCAGTACATGGCCTTAGTGCAAGTGGGAGATTGTTAGTGTATATGCCCTAGAGGCCATTACTGTATCATACTAGTTTGTATATTACTTAATGGAAGCTTGGGATATTCACCTTGTATAGACAATCTTGCTCAAAATAGTAGTATGCTACTTGGTTTGTTTCTACTTTAATGTGTACATGTGTTTATTTTAGTATATCACCTATACACATTAGTGGAGCCCTTAGGATCTTTGCTTGATTACCAGCGTTGTGATGGCAGTCATACTCGTGGGGGCTGGGTAATCTACAAGCACATCCTTATGCAGGTCTCTAGTCGTAGGACTATCGAGACAGGGTATCGATACTCCGGAGTAGACTAGCGTATGCGCTTCTCATCCCAGCAGGGGAGACGGTCTGTCCCACAGCCGTCAGTACGTCGTACTTGAGATAGTATGCGGGTGCTCGTTAGGTTACGAGTACACTGGACAGGACTCGTCGGGAACTGTTGGTTGGTACTATACCTATCGTCAGTTATCAGTTCCCAGGTGACATGAGTACAGCTTAGTCCGCTGACTTGACACTGTCACTTCGCCTCGAGTGTGTTCCCACTGTACTTAGATTACTACCCTACCACGGCTCAAAGGAGTCGTGCAAACAGGTAATAGTTGGGTGCAGTCCCGAAGCACTTGGAGGCAGTGACGGTTAGACAGGATTCGTCTCTCCCGGTATTGGGGGTTGATATCACGCTGTGTCTAGGAGAGCCATTACAAAAAGTCCTTGGCAAGGGCAAGCGAGATATACTGGTAGGATTCCAGTGTTATCTCAGGGTGTTCTGGGCTACACTCCGACACGACTTGTACCGCTATTAGGGGACTGACGTTTACCGCCCCCTAGGCCTGCCATGCGATATTCTCAGATGAACAGACCTGACTGTACACAGATTGTCACATTCAGGCTCAGTAGGAGTTCAGATGGGTTTCACCTCATCCGTCTTCTTATCGGCATCTACCCGGGGGCCGTTACGCACAGCTAGTGCCGCTTGCGGTCTGTGGTTAAACCCACTGCCAGCTTAGTGTCGAGTCTTTAGAGTCCCACACAGAAAGCTATTCGCCTTTAGGCAAAAGAGCAGAGGTCGCATGGTTTTGCGACAGGGTTCGGTCACATCCGTGCACTTGTGCATGTTTAGTGTCCGGGCAGTTATCACTAGCGGGCTTTGGTTTAAGCCATATCCTAGTGTACGTTTTGGGATTGGTTTTATCTCGTTTGTATTCGTGTTCCTCGGAACGCGGATGCGAGTGTGTATGCACAGTTAACAGAGAGACAGAGGCAGAGATTCTCATTAGGGTTGTTGACTGTTGACTTTTGCTAAACCCTAATGAGAATAAGAAATATGATTAACAATAATATTAATTAAGTATTATTGTGACATGGTTGTTGATGGTTGACTTTGTTGACTTAGTTGACCGGTTGACTAGGTTGGACTTGTTGACCTTCATCATGACAATGGCTATCATTTCTTGGCATTGACCTTGGCTTGCTTATTTGTTCACACATTGCATTTAATGCAAGAAATGATATGGCCACTTGATATGATTACAACCATCACATAATACTCAATTATTATTATGTGTTATGATGATTTTGGATTATGAGAGCTTGGATGGCAAAAGTCTTGCTTATTCTTTCATTTCCTTTCTCTCTCATGCTTGAGCTCTCCCTCTCCCTCTTGCTCTCTCTAGTCCATGGTTCTACTTGTCTCATGTGTTGAGAAGCAAGAACCATAGAGATAAAACCCAACACACTCCTCTACTCATCCTAGTACACAAGGTTTAGCAAACCAAGTGTTCTAGTTTCCTCAAGATCGAGGTTGAAGCCAAAGGTAGAAGCTTTCAGGTGGATCCATCTTCGGCATAAAGAGACGACGAGGAGAGAACCATCCGACCACCACAAGGAGACCAAGAGAAGGAGTTCAAGTTAAGGTATAACCCCTAACCGAGTAGGTAAAACTCTTGTTAGGTTTGTTAGATAGTTGTTTAATAAAGATCCGTATTTTGAGTCCATGTTACCACCCTAGAAAAAATCGTTTTTCATCATTTCCGCTAGCCCGTAAGTACCGGGAGAGGTAACGTGGACTTACACCATGATAACTCTATGGTTTCTCAAAGCCTGTATTGAATTACAGATATGAGATCCTGATCCGATATCTAGTACCCAGGAAGTAGAGTTAATTGACATACAGTTTTCAATTACAAACACACCCGAAGCCGAAGCCACAACGTGCTTCGAATTCTGGCTACTGGCTTTCCAAGCCATGCAATCCTTCTGCCAATGTCCTTTCCCGTAATAATAGGAACGTCCTTCCTTCCCTACTTTTAGTCCCGAAACTTTTGCCCTTCCCTTTCCTTCTACCTTCCTGACACCGCATATCGGCTTTGTGGAGGTCTTCTTCTTCTCACCCTTTTCTTTCATCTTGGATGCAAAAGAGGAAGATTCTCCAATAAGCAGAGTGGGTGTCTTCCTGGTTTCTTTTATGGTGTAAGTAGAGGGTAGGGACTATAGAATCAAGTCAGTATGTGACTCGTTCTCCAACGTGGTCTTTAGGTCCGTGAGCTCATCAATATAGCTAGTCATTGTAAGGACGTTGTCCCCTACAGATGTCCTGATAGCCAACCTCACTTGAAGAAATTCCTTCGAGGTCTCATATCTTGCGATACGAGATTGCTCTCCATATAAATCTTTGTTATGGAGGAAGATGGAAGCTAAGTCCATCTTCTCATGTTGCCTCCGGTTTACACCATCTACTGAGGCCAACACGAGGCACTTGGCATTCATACTATCCTTTTCCAATGTCTTACGGATATCAACATCCGTGACGGTGGAAACTGGACCTGGGACGGTGGGGCTTGAGTAGTAAAGAGGTGTCCCATCTTGTCATAAGTAATGGACATCTGGACATACCTTTACCAGTCATTATAGTCAGATTCAGTCTTTTTATTATCTAGATGTAACCTAGTCTTGGTCACTGGGTCGCTGAAATTAAGAGAGAGAAGAAAACACTTTAGCATGATGCTCTTGCAAGTTTATATTGGTTTTTAATTTATCTAAACAGGATGGCTCCCACTGTTTCTCGAATCCTTCCTCAAACCATAAAAGAAGAATTAGTCAGGATTGATCTCATCGTACAATTCTTGCTTAACCGTTCGGCCAGGCTAGTGTTGGTATTTCGAGAGAGGTTTTACGACACTTTCACGAAGTTCCTTAATTAAATAACCTCTTTTCCCTGGAGGCGTAGCCCCGCTAACACCGTTCTAGACACCTACTTGGTTTATAGTATTGATCGTTAAGTGAAAAAATCTCCCGAGGAGTAGCGGATACTCACAGTAGGATCGGGATCCAAATATCACTATGTGATAATACTGAAAGAATCCTACCAAAATTATCACACTCCAAATGGTATGCAACACTAGCAAATTTCAGTTTCTTTAGAAACTCCCGATGTGGATTTTTTATGACCCATGCTCTTATGACCTTGACGAAGGCCAACATATCATAAGTCACATGTTAAGTTCTACCCGTCATTATCCAGGTTAATTTGAACCCACCCGTACATATCCTTGATGAAGGCCAAAATAGTAGTACGACTGTCCCAAACCGACGCATCTATCTATGCTACAGATAAATATTCAGCAGCTACCAATCACTATGCCTTGGCGAAGGTCAAAATACATAGCTTGAATACTACTGAATATCTAACTGAAATGACGGAGGGCTACGAATGGTTTTGGCGAAACTGTGAACGTAGTGAACTTGATATAATCGAAGAAACCTGATAGCTTTTAAAAGGAGTGGTTTAAGCTCCGCATTTTAAAAGTTTTGCTGTTTTGAAAAAACCGAGTGGTTTTGAAATTGTTCCAACGATTCAACTTTGGTTTGTTTGCTTAGCATTAATTTAATGCAATCCCATCAATTAATCCTACCATTGCAGAAAACAACGAAAATACAACGTACGCTTATACTATCCGCATTCTCCACGGGGCCTCGTCATCACCCGTTAGGTTACTTAACTAATGACAGAGCAGGGGCTGGATTAGCGTGGATGAAAAACATAAGCAACGTCTATTAGTTATCATATATAGATATATACATTCGTCAGACGCAATGATAAGCATTCCAGATCATAGATGAACACATTGGATATATTAGGAAATCCGTGTTTCGTTTGAGCCTGTAATGAAAGACGGATTCCACGGCCGTGATGAATAGCCAAAACCCCACCCTAGACCTCTACGGGTGCGGCAAACAACCCGCTAAATACCCGAAGTAAAGCAACCTCTGTCAACAAAGTGAGTAGGCCACTCGGCACTTCAAAGTACCCGGTAGTTTGTGCACCCCACCTTGGGTCTGTCCTAGGAGCAAAAATAGTAAAAGAAATAATACAACGGTGGCTACAATCTCAACCCGGATGTGCCCCGCAAAAATAATATTACATCACTTTAAAAATTTTACATCGAATGAAAGAATGAAAACCCTCATCTCACATCCCCGGCTATTCATCACGACGATCCAACAAGTTTATATACATAAACCAATATAATCATCACAGAAATGTGCAACCCCCAACTAACCGACATATAGCAATTAGCGGAAGTTTACAAACACATTTATCAGAACTTGAAACATTAAACGACGTTAAACTGCGACTTCGAAACACCCGATATTGCCACAGTGAATAATTTACAGTATAATCAAAATTGGGAAAAACAAACAACTCCTGAAGCCCTAGATCCACGTCACAAAGCCGCACACCAAAACACGAAGCAATCCCATGCAAACAAACCGGTGAGCTCGGATTTTTGGTCATTGTGGCCGGCCAAAAATATAGGGAATTGTCTCGTTTTTGGTGAGTGGTCATTTTACAGTTCAAAGAGTACTCTGCAGTTGCTAAAATAATTTTTAGAGTCTCGTGAAAAATCGACAGAAACTTGAATCTACGCTTCGATGTTTTCGGGTTATTTCGGTTTTGTAGTTTTTCTTGTCGTTTAAACTGTTAGCTATGGTTTAGTCAGCTCTGATACCACTGTAAGTCGACGTTACACACCCCACGGGTTTGCGGGGAGGCTGAATGGGTAAAAAATGATTTTTACAAACAATGTAACATCGACTTGAACTCCAAGATCTTAGCTAAACCATATCTAAAAAACTAACTAGAGGTTTTATCTACTATATAAGAAGATTATACCTAAATTTCCAAGTCCTTCATGTCTTTCCGCTGTCCTCCCTCTTCTCGTGAGCTCCTTGGAGTGGAAATGGAAGGCACCTCCTCGTCGGCTTCTCAAAGTAGTAGAAGATCCACCCGAGAGTTCCAATCTTGAGCTAAATCTCCAAGTTGAGGCAACTAGATCACATGGTGTGCTAAACTAAGTAACCTAAAGTGTGTAGAGTGCGATTTTGAGTAGCTAAGTCTCACTAACCCTTGATTATCAACACATGATGCACTAGGGTTTGAGAGGAAGAAGGAGAGGGCAAGCTTGAGGAAAGAGAATGTATTTTTGATAATGATAATTGATAAATGGAATGGCTCCTTGATATGACCACAAGCATGGCATGAAAATAATATTTTAACAAAAATATCTAGGTCACAAAATATCTCATCAAAATATCTAAAGCCAACAAGTCAATCCAAGTCAAAAGGTCAACCCAAGTAGCCATGCCACTAAATTATCATTTACCAAAAATAATAAAACCTTTTCTCCACCTCATATTTGTTTTGACCAAGTCAATGGTCAAAACCCTAATGAGATGTCTCCTTCTATACCCCCTCTCATCCGTATATACATACTCCCATCCGTGTTCCGAAAAACACGAATACTATGAGACAAAACTAATCCAATAATCAAATACTAGGATCCGGCTTAAACCAAAGCCTATTAGTATTGTCCGCTCGAACATCACACGCGCACAAGTACACGTATGTGATCGAACCCTGTCGTACAACTATACGACCTCTACATCGTTTCGTCCGAAGCTGGGAAACCCTCTATGCGGGACTCTAAAGACTTGACAGTACGCTGGCAGTGGGTTTAACCACAAGCACGTCAGCGGTACTACCTGCACGTAACGGCTACCCAGGTATCTGTCGATAAGAAGGCCGACGAGCAAGCCCATCCAAACTCCTACTGAGCTTGTCTATGGCAATCTCCGTACAGTCCGGTCTGTTCGTCTAAGAGTATCACATATTGGGCCTAGGGGGCGGTAAACGTCAGACCCCTAATAGTGGTATAAGTCGTGTCGGAGTACAGTCCAAAACACCCTGAGAAACTACTGGAGTACCTACCAGTAAATCTCGCTTTCCCTGGCCAGGGACTTTGTGTAATGGCGTTCCGAACACAGCGTGACATCAACCCCCAATACCGGGAGAGACGAATCCTTTCTAACCACCACTGCCTCCAAGTGCTTCGGGACTGCACCCAACTACTACCTGTTTGCATGACTCAATAGAGCCGTGGTAGGGTAGCAATCTAAGAACAGTGGGAACACACTTGAGGCGAAGTAGCAGTGTCAAGTCAACGGACTAAGCTATACTCATGTTACCTGGGAAATTCTACCTGACGATAGGTATAGTACCAACCAGTAGTTCCCTACGAGTCCATCCAGTGTAATTCATAACCCAATGAGCACCTGCATACTATCTCCAGTACGACGTACTGATGGCTGTGGGACAGACCATCTCCCCTGTTGGGATGAGAAGCGTATACACTAGTCTACTCTAGAGTATCGATACCCTGTCTCGATAATCCTACGACTAGGGACCTGTATAAGGATGTGCTTGTAGACTACCCAGCCCCCACTAGTGTGACTGCCATCACAACGCTGGTAGTCAAGCAAAGATCCTAAGGGCTCTATCAACATGTATCAGCGATATGTTAAAAGAAACATATACACATATTAAGATAGATACAAACCAAGTAGCATACTACTATATCGAGCAAGACTGTCATAAATCCATGTATATATCCCAAGCTTCCAAAACATAATATACAAACTAGTACTATACAATAATGGCCTCTAGGGCATATCACACTAACATGTAATGTCTAAGGAATTCATATGGTTAGGCATGAAATCCAAAGTATGTGATACATTGGGTTTTTGATGTCTAAGGTGGTTTCGGATTCTAATTGTTGTAGTAAGTGTAATATGTGGTGTATCGCCGGTTTCGTTGCTATACATCAACGATAATTAGGATACGCATATTTACTTACGTTGATGACATAGGATATTATGTGTTGCTGTGATATGTTATATTGGATCGTCGTGTTTTGAATAGCCGGGTTTTTTTTATGTGAGATGGGAGTTTTTCATTTTCATTCATGTAAAAGCTTGTATGTAATATTCTTTTATTAGGGCACTTCCGGGTTGAGGATGATGTCACCATTGATGTATATTATTTTATTTTCCGCATTAAGATAAACCTAAGGCGGGGAGCACAAGTAACCGGGTTCTAAAGTCCAGTGGGATACCATCTCGAGGAGTCGAGACCGGGTCTCCTAACTCTAGAATTGGTAGGGTTGCTTGCCACTCTCGTAGGGGTCTAGGGATGTGGGTTTGGCTATTCATCACGACCGTGGAATCCGCGTTTTTTACCGGCTTAATTAAAACACGGAATTCTTAGTATATCCAATATTTCATATGTGTTCTTCTGCTGCTGATATTCTGTGATGTGATCACTTGATATGTTGAGACGAATGCTTATATTATATATATGATATATAATAAATATTGATGTTTTCGTTTCTTCTATGATACTTAGGAAGCATAATTGATGGGACTTCATTAATGAGATTAATGAAAGAAAAGAAACCTAAAGATGTTGTAGTTGTTTTAAAAAATGGTAGCTCTAGTTCTTGGTTTGTATAGTGGTATTCCTTGTAGAATATTCAGCACCTTATTCGATAAGGAAAGAGCCGAGATCCCTTCACTGGGAGTGACCTCTTTAGCGAAACTGGCAGGTGCTACGACCCACCCAGTTTTGTCTTTTGATTGCTTTTGTAGTTCTTGCTTTGCATAGTGGTATTTGTGAAATATCCAGCACCTCATTCGATGAGGAAAGAGTCGAGATCTCTTCACCGGGAGTGACCACTTTAGCAAAAGTAGCAAAAGCCTAAAAAACACTTCTTTTCAAAATCACTCGATTCTACAGCGATATCAAGTTCATTACGCAAATGGTTTTCTTAAAAATCTGTCGCAGCCTTCCGTTATTTCAGATAAGTACTACTTAGTATTCGTGCTACTTTTGTTGGCCTTCGTCAAGGCGTAGTGTGCAGTAGCTAACTAGTGCTTATCCGCAACATAAGATGAGATTGGATTAGGGTAGTCGTGCGACTTTGTTGGCCTCCGTCAAGGGTCGTGCGGGTGGGTTTAATTCAATCATGAAATGTACGGGTTGAACTTGACTAGTAGCCTATGGTTTGTTGGCATCCGTCAAGGTCATAGGACGCTAGGGGTAAAATATTATCGGGAATTTCAAGTGTTGAAATTTGCAATGAGATTGCATACCTTCTATGAGATAGTTGGATCCCGATACCCACTGCGAGTAAGAGTTACTTCTGAGAGAGTTTTACACATTACAATTAGCCGATCAAATAGGTGTCTAGAAAGGTGTTAACGGGGTTACGCCCCTGGGAAAATGAGATTTATTTTAATTAAGTCCATGCGAAAGCACGGGGAACCTCCCTCAAAGTACCGACACTGGCCTGGCCGAAAGATTGGCGAACTTGTAGGGTGTAATTAATCCCGGCTAGACTTACCTTTTAAGGTTTGAAGGAAGATTTGATAAAAACAGTGGGAGCCATCCTGATTAGATAAAATAATAACCGATCTGATCTTGTAAGAGCATACGCTGAGTGTTTTCTTCTCTCTCTCTCTCTCGGTAGCGACCATGTCATGCCTTAATCAAGGTAATAATATGGATGCATTGACCGAAACTGCTTATTATACTGAGCTGGGGAACGTTGGTTCCGCTCTATCTTATAATTGTTATAAGTCCGAATAGGAAATATGGGAATATCCAGTTTCCTATGCCACCCATTCGAGAAATGTGCATGTTGATGCATCTTTTTCGGGTGTGTGTTTATTACCAAGAACTGTTTCTCAGTATCATCTACATCCTAGGTATGAGATACCGGATCAGGATCCCATATATGTAATCTGTTACATGGGCTACAGATTGGTAGAGAAATGGGATTGGGTGATATGTCTCTAAGTATTAGAGAATGGTGCAATTGTTGCAGCCAAGTCAGTTTGCAAATATCACCTTGTATTACCAAATGGTAAATACATTGATTCTGAACAAATGTTATTACATACCGAACCTGATATACAACATTACATCAGTTTCTTTATTAAGTTAAAGAAGGATATAATTTTGTATTGCTGGATAATATTGTGAACATTTTTCTGAATCAAGAGTTGATTGGATCAGGCACGTTAGGAAATGGCATATACATTCTAAATCAAACCACAGTTCAAAGTATCTAGAACACACACAAGAGGAGTAGTTCAGAAATGAACGAGTCCTTTTTTGTGGCGTTGTAGACTATGTCATATCTATGCGACATGACCAGCTAAGTTACATAAAGATGAATATGAGAATCTGTTCGAATTTTCATCTTATGATACTTGACAGTCTTGTCACAAAGGTAAAATGACCAAAACTCTGTTTACTGGAAACAGAGAAAGAGTTACTGAACTCTTAGAATAGATACATGATGATATATACGGTCCTATGTTTACAAATGCCATGGCTGGTTCTTTGTACTTCATTACATTCATCGACGATCTCTCAAGATTCGGACATGTGTTCCTGTTAAAACACAAGTCTGAAACTTTTGAGAAATTCAAGGAATATAAGCTTGAAATTGAGAACTAGACGGGTAGAAGTATTAAGTCCTTCGATGAGACCGGGGAGGCGAATACTTGGTGTTCATATCAGAATTTTGCATTATTATATCATCCATTCTTATTCATATTACATATAAATAGGTGCTTTTGATCCATGTCTGCTAAATAGTTGCAGGTTACAGGTTCTCAGGTCGTTACAGTGAAATTCATGAAAAGACGCTACAAATGTGAGACTATGACCAACAATAGATGAATCCGTATGATGCCGCCTACTAGTTCAAGGAACAAATGAAAATCAGTAGACAGTTCAATACACAAAACACAAGGGCAGAACAAGATTCAAGACTTCAACGCGAAGCTCACGGTAAAAGTCCACATCATCTGCACTGTTGGAAATCTGAAAGAAAATAGAAGAGATTCTGAGAAACCAAGTGAAGAAAACAGAAGGAAAAAGCAACATGAAGCAACCCTGAAAGATGGAGATCAAGATCCCACTATACGGCTGCGGAACCGTGGCCAAACATGGCTTTCTGTCGCGGAACCACAGCCATGCAAAGCACGTGTCGGTGCAGGTGTCGGTGGGTGTCGGTGCTTTGACCCGGCTTTCTTAGGGTAATCTTGTAAATTCAGATGTGGATCAGATATAAACCTAGGTTTTCTCCTATCTATAAATAGGAAAGCCGAAAGCCTAATTAGGCATGCCACTTTTTAATTCTTAGCTTAAATATTTAATTCAGTTGTAATGCATTGTTGAGAGGTATCAATAAAGTAAGTTTTCTTTCTATTTGCATTCTTTTTTTATCTGAATTTTAATTCCTGAAATTTTTATCCGTTCTTTATTATCTGCAATTTATTTTATCTATTAAAAATATAAAAAAAATGAATGTTAGTGTCACTTTCCTAATGAGTGAGTAATTCCTCAGTTGTTAGGGTTAGGATAGGGAAGGTTTGAGAGAAGAAAATCTCTCTCACTCCTTTTTTTGCCCATATAATTATTTAAAATACGAACTCTTTTTAATTCAACCACACACCGCTCACTACGGCACCTTATCTTGCATGATAGGATTCCCTAGTTAGACCGTTTGTGGTTGAATTAACTGGAGGTTAGGACTAAGAGTTAAGAACGGACGGACAAGGACCAAAAGGAAGAAACTATGTTTCTTCCTAATCGTGCTAATCCCCGTTGTTGATTATTACCCTAACACCTATATTCTTAACTAGGGCATTGTTAGCAGTGAATAGAATCCATATTTCAAGTTAACCTAATCCTAACCCTAGCAAGCCTTTAAATCAATTTAATCTCATTCTTAGATATTAAAACAAAACCTACCAAAAATAGGACTTAACTCGTTAGAATTTAAAGAAAACACCATTTCCCTGTGGATCAACCCGTACTCAACTGGCTAGCTACCAAGTAACACCGTCTTGATTGCGATATTCTTAATTTATAAAACGCATATACAAAAACACCAAACAATCAAATGGCGCCGTTGCCGGGGAAACGGTAGTTATTTTCTTTTTGTAATTTCGGCTTAATTGAAATTGAAAAAAATATAAAAATTGAAGAAAAAAATAATAAGAAAAAACCATCTTGTTATTTTTGATCGGTTTTTGTGCGAATTGTATAGGAATGGAAGACAGACTGATTCAGATCTGGAGCAAGCCCAGTGAACAAATCAAGAAACATAGGATCTGAACAGACAGAGGAGAACCATAACAGCACACAGGAAAATTTTGGAGGGCTAAACCTACCAAACCGCCGCGGAAACGCGGCATAAGCAGGCTTTTGACGGCGGTTCCACGGTCAACTGCTGACGTCAGCACCCCAAAATTTCTCTGTGAGTATTTTTGTCTTCTCTCCTACCCTCTGATCTCCACTGAAAATTTTTCCTGAAGGGTTCTTTGCGCAAAAATTCTTCCCCCTCTCCAATAAATCATTTTATGCAGGATTCTTTGCGCCGCAAATAAAAAGAAAATTTTTTGGAAAGTGTTTTAGATTTTGTGTGTTACTGCTTTGCATTTTTAAAATGGAATCTACGGGACTATAACACCAATCAAGATTGGGTGGGGATTTCATTACCCTTCCTAAGACCCCAGAAATCACAGAAAGCATATGCATCACCCTTGAGCTAATTAAAAAATATCTAGACTCAGCCAATTAAGGACTGTCGCGCTCATTAGGACAGAGGAAGGTTGTGGGCATTCATTCGTTTATCTAAACCTGACTTTGTGGTGCCTAGGTTAGACAAGTGAGAAAGGTAATTTTAAAAGGCCCGTCTCACGGTGATTTGTGAGCGGAACCCTCCTTTTTTCACTTATGCTTACCTGTCCACAATTGGCGGTGAAGAGGCGATTTGAGGGATATATCACAACTTGTCGCTTTGGACCAGTTAGGAGCAGTCTAGTTGACTTAGGAGACCCTAGCTTCAGTTTTGATTGTGCATGCTTAAATTGTGATTGTTTGAAAGTGTGTCGTAGTTCCGTACAAAATTTTTGCAAAACTATTTATAAATAAAAAAAAACACAAAACAAAATTTTTACAAAACTTTCCATTTGTCGCTAGAATTCCATTGCATCCAACTTTCATTCACATTTTCCCCATTGACGTTTTCTTACTCTCACATTCTACGTTTGACTACACTAAAACTCGTTTAGTGTATGTCCGGTTGGACTAGGGACACTAGCGCCCGTTAGTTGCTACCAACGACGTGTTCGACTCCGAAATCGAAACTCCCTCTACTTCTTTTTCATCTTTACCTTCATCTTCACATTCATCATCTTCTAAAGAGATGTCAGGATTCAATCCTAACAACCTTTTACTTACCTCGGGATCAATTCCACCTCAACTGGGTGCGAATAACCCACAACAACCTCCTGTCAAAGCGCCACAGCGAATCGTGCTCCAGGATCGTTTCTATCCCACCCGCTCCGCACTTCCTACTTGTCTTTCACTCCCGCCGGCAAATGGGGATAATTTCGAAATTAAGCCCCATTTCATCAATATGTTGCCCAAATTTCACGGGATGGAATCCGAAAATGCCTATATCTTCATTAACAAATTCCAGAATATTTGTGCAATGATGAAGACCACCCAACTGTCCGATGATGCTATAAGGCTACGAGTCATTCCCTTCACATTATGTGACCTAGCTAAAAAGTGGCTATATAGTACTGCATCGCATTCTATAAACAGTTGGGAAGAGTTTGTTAAAGCATTTCTTAAAAAGTTTTACCCACATTACAAGACCGCGAAAATTCGTAATGAAATTAACCAATTTTTACAGCTTCCTTCCGAACCTTTTTGGAAGTGTTTCGAACGATTCAAAGACCTTCTTGTTCAGTGCACTCATCATGGTATCGAGAGATGGCAACTTTTCCAAACTTTATACGAAGGACTGAACCAAGCAACTAAGCAGTTGCTGGAAACCATTTGTCAAGGTCACTTCCTAACCAAATCTTACGAGGAAGCTTGGCGATTTCTCGACGATCTTGCTGAATAAACGCTTCAGTGGGAAAGCACTAGACAGACCGCTTCGTCCACTTCATCTGGTCCGTCTAGGGTAGGCGTTCATCAACTTGATATGTCAATTGCAATGAAAGCCGAAATGGCCACAATTACACGAAAACTAGAAGCAATTGAGAGCAAATTCTCATCGCCTTCTCCTGCCCATGCTTTACCCCCTCGCACTATATGCACTTGTTGTTCGGATCCGTCCCATTTGACTGAAGAGTGTCCTTACAACCCACCTGCTCAAGGACAGAATCAAGTCAATGCTGTCTTTCAGCAAAGACAAAGAAATGATTCATACTCTTCAACTTACAATTCTGGTTGGAGGAATCACCCCAATTTTGCTTGGAATCAAAATCAACAACAATTCCATGGCAACAACAATTTCCAGAGGCTTCCTCCTCAGCAACAAGCTCCTCAACATACTCATATCAGCAACCTTTTCAACCCCAACCTTACCAAAATCAAACGAACAATTTTGCACCAAACAACTCTTTTTCTCAAAACAATTTTGTTCAGCCAAATAACGATAAGGTTTCCTCGCTAGAGCAAAGTCTGGAGGCGTTTT
Organism: Agapanthus africanus; assembly: GCA_030015575.1. Taxonomy (NCBI): domain Eukaryota; kingdom Viridiplantae; phylum Streptophyta; class Magnoliopsida; order Asparagales; family Amaryllidaceae; genus Agapanthus; species Agapanthus africanus. The sequence continues at coordinate 254,159,891 of CM057341.1, forward strand.
TAAAATAATCAACTCAATCCTCAGCCAACATCCAGTCTTCCATTCAGTCTTTGGTGCAACACACTGCATCACATGAGCAAAATATCAAAACTATCGAAGCCCAAATTGCACAATTGAATGCTGCTTTAAGTGAGCGAGAGAAGGGGAAGCTTCCATCTCAACTACTGCCAAATCCTGGTCACCCACAAAATGCACATGTTGCTCATGAACAACAAAACCATGATGTGAGTGCCGTGACTACATTGAGATCTGGAAGGATGTTGCACAACAATGTGGGCACTAATGATGACACCCCGGCTTCTTCTTCTTCTTCTTCTTCTTCATCTTCATCTTCTTTATCTTCAGAGCCTGTTCTCCATTCTTCACAAGGCTCTAATTCTTCTTCTACTCCGAACGGACCCACATCTCACTCCACGAAAACACCAACACTGGGATCCGTTCCAACTCCGCAATCTCCTCCACAAATATTGGACTCAACAAATTTTCAAAATGTTCCATTTTCAAACAGGTTGAGATCCAATAAACAAACCCCACAAATGGAGAAGATTGTAGAGTTATTTAAACAGGTTAGCATTAACATTCCCCTCTTGGATGCAATCCAACAAGTCCCTTCTTACGCTAAAATCTTGAAGGACTTATGCACCAAGAAGAGGAAATCACAGGTATCTAAGAAAGTTTTCTTGGCTAGTGCAGTAAGTGATACTCTTATCCAACCTTTACCTAAAAAACGAAAGGACCCTGGCTGTCCTACAATTTCAATAACTATTGGGGATAAGAACATCAACCGCGCACTTTTAGATCTTAGTGCCAGTGTTAACCTGCTTCTCTATTCAGTATATGAGCAATTAGGCGTTGGAGAGTTGAAACCCACACATTGTACTCTCCAAATGGCCGACCAATCCATCACCCATCCTAGGGGTGAGTTAGAGGATGTGTTGATTAAAGTAGGGGACTTCATATTCCCCGTTGATTTTATTGTTATGGACACACAACCTGTAGCTAACCCCCGGAGTTAAATTCCGGTGATACTCAGTCGTCCATCCCTTACAACTTCGAATGCGGTGATCAATTGTCGAAATGGTTCGATTAACCTATCTTTTAGAAACATGACAATTGAGCTCAACATTTTTAAATTGGGGAATCAGCCCTCCGAACCTAATGCTAATATACTTGATGTTTGCTCGATCCAAGAGATCACCCAGGAGGACTGTGACCTCGAAAAATTTCCGTTCGATCACAACAATTTTGACGCCACTAGTGCGTTCCTCCTTGAATCTGATACTGCTTTCACGCCTGATAATGACTACGTGTGTTTCACTTTCTCGAACAATCTTGACCATTCACCACCCGAGTTTGAATCCTTTGAATTTTCAGATGAGTTAACTGAACCATCTGACTCGGTTGCTTACACTCGTTTTGAACCTCTGTTGGAATCCTTCGAGTTTGAGACAATTTCACCAATTTTACCTTCAATTGTTTCGCCTCCAACACTCGAACTCAAGTTATTACCGTCTCACCTTAAATACGCTTACTTAGGTGAGAATGAGACCCTTCCTGTTATCATCATGGCTTCTCTAGCCCTCGAGCAAGAGAAAGCCCTTTTAACGGTCTTACAAAGCAATCGGCAAGCTTTTGGCTGGACTATGGCGGACATCAAGGGGATTAGTCCCCTAATAGTTGAACATCATATTCATATGATGGATGATGCCAAGCCAGCAAGGGATCCACAGAGACGACTCAACCCAGTAATGAAGGAGGCTGTTAAAAAGGAGATCGTAAAATGTCTTGATAGTGGTATCATTTACCCTATTTCTGATGGCCAGTGGGTTAGCCCCATTCATGTTGTCCCAAAGAAATCGGGTATAACGGTCATAACTAATGAGGCGAATGAGTTAATACCTACTCGCACCTAAACTGGGTGGCGAGTATGCATCGATTATAGAAAACTCAACGCCGCGACACGGAAAGACCACTTTCCATTGCCTTTTATTGACCAAATGCTAGAAAGATTGGCTGGGCATGAATACTATTGCTTTTTGGATGGCTACTCCGGCTATAATCAAATTCCTATTGCCGAAAAGGACCAAGACAAGACCACATTCACTTGTCGTTTCGGTACGTTTGCTTACCGTCGCATGCTCTTTGGGTTATGCAATGCACCCGCTACCTTCCAGTGGTGTATGATGGGTATTTTTTCAGACATGGTGGAAAAATTCTTGGAGGTCTTCATGGGATTTCTCCATTTTCGGCGACTCCTTTGATGAGTGTTTGCTATATCTAGACGCAGTCCTTACCCGGTGTAAAGATAAGAACCTCACTTTAAATTGGGAGAAGTGCCACTTCATGGTACGAGAAGGTATTGTCTTAGGACATATCATCTCAAAAAATGGCATTGAGGTAGATAAAGCTAAGATTGAAGCCATTTCCAATCCCCCTCCTCCCAAATGCGTCTGAGACATTCGAGCCTTCCTTGGCCATGCCGGTTTCTATAGACGGTTCATCAAGGATTTTAGCAAGATTGCTAGACCCTTAACTCTTTTGTTGGCCAAGGACACCACATTTGATTTCGGCTCAAGCTGTATGAAAGCGTTCGAGTCATTGAAAAACTCACTTACTTCTGCTCCCATTCTTTCGTCTCCTGATTGGACGCATCAATTTGAAATTATGTGCGATGCATCTGATTTTGCCATTATGTCACGACCCGAAATTGGCACGTGACGGCCCTAATACTACGCAACGTTTACAGGCGTAACGTAGTAAAAGAAAGCCAAAACCCAGAAATTTAAACCATTAAAATACCAGAAAAGATAAGAAATATTGTTTAAAAGTCTTTCAAATCACAACCCATATTCTTTAAAAGTCCAACTTTATTTTCTTTAAAATTTTGGCAGCACCTCCTTTGTAAAAGCCAACCCCAAAAGTGGGTACAATATAAATAAAAAGTAAAGCATCCCCAACGGGAGCAAATCCACGCCCAAGGGCGGAAAACAACCACCACAACAAATATACGACGCCGTAGCGAAGAAATAGAAGACGATAGAAAGGAAACTGTATAAAAGACAACAAATCCAACATAATATACAACATCGTCCTCACCAAGTCTCTAAGTCAATATGAAAATAGTAGATGGAGAGTACAGGGATACAACGAATATACAATACAACGAATAACCACAAAACCCACCTAAGCAAACTGCACACTGTGAGCTGATGCGGTATCCGTAGCAAAAGATGATAAGATGTGTGATAATAGCCTGCCTCTGACTATCCTGAGGAACACCTGCAAACACTGTGGCACAACGAGGGTGAGTTGCCAACTCGTGAATAGTAAATAACATATGCAGGTAATCGCAAGTATGCACGTAAAGCGTGAATCTAAGATATGCAATTAACAGTAATAACATGTCATATGAATGCAGAATAATGGAAAGTACACTGGCAGGTACAACCAATATATATAAAGCAATAATGATATGACAACAGTATGCAATAATCATGCGATAGGGATATGAGAATGTAAATGTGCAACAATCATGAAAGGTACACTAACAGGTACTACTAGTACATGAAGCAGTGCACAAACAGATAAGGTGAGGTATGGAGTGAAGTATGTCATTTCCACCGAATCCTGATATCGTGGTAGGATCACAATCCAGCAAGACAATTTAAATCCCAATTCCTCAAATCAGCCCCCAAATTGGCTCGCATATTATCTAAGTATCACATCTCCTCAATTGCACAAAATCAATTATATCTCATATATCCCGAATGTACAACCTCAAGTATATCTCACATATATCGAATATACAATCAATAAGTATATCTCGTATATATCGAATGCACAAAATTAAGTGGATCTCATATATCTCGTATGTACAATATCAAGTATATCTCACATATCTCGAATGTACAACAGCAAGTAGATCTCTTATATCTCGAATGTACAACCTCAAGTATATCTCACATATATCGAATGTACGATATCAAGTAGATCCCACATATCTCGTATGTACAATATCAAGTAGATCTCACATATCTCGTATGTACAATATCAAGTAGATCTCACATATCTCGAATGTACAACAGTAAGTAGATCTCATATATTTATCCAGTATCCAATCTCAAATGAATCTCTTATATCCCGAGTCAAATCTCTAGCAAAATTCTAACATCCTAAATATAATGGCGTAAATAAATATGATGAGGTCAATACACATATATTAGCGTCCCATTCCACTAATATTGGTGTAAGGGTATATATAACAGCGGCTCAATCCCCTGTTATATATACAAAGGAGTAATTAGAAATATCATGAAACCAATGTGCCAAGCATTGACACAGAAATGCTGATCCATCAGGTGCTGTCTCCATGACTGGCTCCTGATAGGTACGTATCATACGCTATCCTAAAAGCTCGAGTGCCTAGCTCTGACCCTCGCCTCTCGACGTATCCATACGTACATGACTCCCGTCGGTATCCACATGATAGCCGCTGAGTCATTGGTCCTGTCACCGGAAAGTATGGTTCCCCTAAGCCTCATCGCCTAGCACCGCGACATCGTTCTTGCTTCGGGGTACCCCCGGGCCCCACCATGTACCCACAGACGGTGCCTCCTCACTCCTCGAATCGGGCATATATCAGAACCGATAAATCTCATGGTGGCTGCGGAAATATCAATATCAAGGAAACCGGGTCCTTCAAATAATGCATAATTTCATGAACTACCACGGTCCCCAAATCCAGAAAACATCATGAAAAATCCATATAACAATGCGAAAATCCATGAATATAATATGTGTGCCACATTTGAAATGCAAGCATATAAAGGAAAAACTGCTAATTAACTGAATCAAGTTAATACAAATATCATGCGGTTCCTATTTATCCACTTCTAAATAACATCAAGTGAAGGTAAACATGTAGCTAAAACCAGATGTATGTAAAATCAATAAGGTATAGCAAGATAATGTGTATACCTATAAGCAATGATATAGTATACCCCCTGGTATAAGAACAGTATGTGCAAGGTATACCTGTAGCTATGATAGGGAGTGTGTATGTACCTATCACTAATGGTACAATACTCTATAGGAATACAGGTAACTAGCATGTAAGTATGTCAGAACATATGTGTAAGCATGTAGGTATACAGGTATGCTATAAGTCAATGCGTAAAGAAATATGAATCAAAGTCTCAATGTCCCTAACCAAGCAATATTATATCGATAAGCGGGTTATGCGTGACATGGCAATTATTGACGGTGTGTGTAGTATACAATCAGTGCTCGTGCAACAAGAATCGTCAATAATATGTGTAGTGTCCTACTACTACTAGTCCAGGCACAACTACATCTAAGTAATAGGGTAAAGGAGCAATTCTAAGAATAACGTAGAATATGCGACAAGTAATAAAATCTCTAGCCCTGACGCATAACGCCATGCGGGCGATTCCCCTGTAGATGTTAAATCTACTCAGCAACGCTCCAAGCTAGGTGAAGCCTACCACCTGTTTTCCCTTTTCGTAGCGTCCGAAGTCCCCGCTTGCGAACCTAAAATTTCACAAACACATCACATAAGCATATATTCTACATCGACGAAAAGATATCGAAACGCAAGAATAACGCCCTGAAAATTACACTGCGCGCTTAGCGAATCTAACACGCACGACATAGGCCAAAAATCTTAACTAGGGTCGCCAAACTACGAAACACCTAGTCTACATTCCGATCGTCCCGATCGCGCATTCAAAACACAATAATAAACGTGGTCTCAATATAAATAACATCGCAACGTCAAAAGAAACCCACGTCTAAAAGTTACCAAAATCTAGTAAGCAGTATTTATCTTTATAGCACAAAACTATGAGTTTTACCAAAACTATAATTTACAAACATCTTCAAATAGCAAGGTTAAACCATTTAAACCATTTCTATATTTTTAAACTTGCTTAATTAAGCTTTAGCAAAAACCTAGTAAGCAAAACCCTTAATTAGACAAAGTAGTAATTAGCAAAAATTAGCATTTTCTACTAGGTTAAGCTTTTCCTATTCACAAATTAACACTTCAATTAAATATTAAACACTTAAATTAAGCTTTAATCTTAACTTGAATTTCTAAAACCATTTCTAGAATTTTGAAACATGAAATTTAAAGCTTAAACTAATATCTAATTAAGCGAGCATAAAGATTTAAACTTAACAATTAGAGATTAGGGTTAGGGTTTTATACCTTCAAGAACACCACTTGAATCAAGGATAAAACCAAACTTTAGCCTCCAAAATCCTCACTAGAATGAAGATCCAAACAACTTTTGTGAAGAAGAAAGAAGGTTTTGGATTTTATTTGAATTTCTATGAATTAAATTGGATTTTTCATGATTTTTGAAGCTTTAAAAGTGAAGAAATTAGTTTAGAAAAAGAGAGGGCAGCAAGGAGATGATGTGGCCGGCCAAAGCAAGGTGGGGAGGGGGGGGTGTTTTTGGTGAAGGGTAGAATTTTCTTGAAGAAAAATGGAATAATTGGATAATAAAACAAAGCTTATGTTCACACTACTTTCCTTTTTCTTTATTTTTTTAAAAAAATAAATCCTTTCACCATAAAAATCTAGATATTTAAAAAGAAGGTTCTAAATTAATTGTGGTGATAATTTCCAAGAATTTTCATTTAGAAGAATTTTTCCGATTTACGTGCATATTTTACCGGCTAAAATAATATTTTATTTGGGAAAAATTCTATCTGAACCGAAACCTCCCAAATACCCCTAAAGTTCGTACACAAGCTTTATTTTAGCTAGAAAAAGTGCCGGTAAGTTTATATGGACGTTTGATCGAAATCGGGTTAAAACGGGAAAAACCGACAATTTTGCCCTAAAACGGAAAAATTCGCAAAACGATTTCTGAAACGTTACAATCTTCCCCCCTTAAAGAAATTCGGTCCCCGAATTAAAATTCATCTACGCGTACCTTCAAGAAGATGAGTACAAAACTCCCAATTCTCGCTCGCAGCCTACCAAGTGATCATCTCACTATACGGCTACGTCCAAGAAAAACCCTTCACAGATGGCAAGACCCTTGACCGAAGTTTCTCCACCTGCCGGGCCATTAACACCAATGGCTGCCGGTGAGCGAAAAGATCGCGTCAAAGCAAATGGTCTAATACTGAATCATGTGAAAAAAAAATGAAGGTAATTGCAAAGTATCAACACGAAGAACGCGGGGTGAAAGCTCAATAATCAGGGAGGAAGTGCCAAATTAAAGGCAACGAACTAACTCGCTTAAAGGATCTCGAAAGGAGTAAGCTTCCCAAAACTCAACACGTCCTTCATCGGCAAAAATCCGTAGGAATACATGATCTCCCACTGCGAACCCGAGCCTGCGACCACCATGGTCGGCATAAGACCTCTGTCCGCACAGGACTGTCATCATCCTCACCTAAAATAGCTGGATCATTTCCGAAGTCTCTAGACAAGCTGGGGTCCAAAAATCCTACTACGCAGAGTCAGAAAAATAGACTGGAGATCGACACCACCTAACAAACAAAACTTAAAGGTTGCCAATTGGAATGTCTCTTAATAACTGCTATCGAAGGAGAATCCGAACAATGGCAAGTGACGATCCCAACTGCCGACAACAAATTAACACAAACGCACAACAAGACAAACACTTTGAAACGAAACCTGAATTTTCTCTTTACATTCCTGTCCACCCGTAACTATCTCACAAGTCACGTCAATGTTGGCGGAACTTGAATGAATATTGAGAGTTGACTGATGTGCTTGCTCTAGGATTTCATGTCTCTGTAGGGTTCCTAGGCACACTAATGAGGGCTCACAAGGCATCAACCATGCCAATTTTAAAAATTGCAAGTGCCGAGAAACCTTAATACGGATCGTTGACTAGAGTTTAGGCGCAACTAGAAGCTAGTTAACAACTTAACTAAAGGGTAAACGGAAATACAACCTTTGTAGATCCGGTCCTCCACCTCCATAGCTCCGTGACGGTGTACCCTCGCTGCGATCATCGGATCCCGGACTCTAGCGTCGGCTTCATCGGAGAAATGGGCGGGCTAGGTCGTCGACTTCGATGCCGAAGATGATCTACGTCGAGGCGACACAAGATCAAGCTCCAACTTCACCAAGCCATGAAACTTGTGAAGAAAACACCCTATACTACTTGGCAAGTGATAGATGATGAATAAATAGGAAGTGGGTTCACTTTAGAATTGGATTTCTCACTCTTTTTCTCAAGTTGCCATTGATGGAGGCAAGCTTTCTTCCTTTGTTGAAGAAGAAGAAGATGAAGAAAAGAATATGATAAGTTCTTTTTAAAGAAGGAAAATAACATGAATACTTATCATATACTAACCTTGGTTAGGTGTAGAGAATAGACTATGGTTAATTTGAATGGTTAGGGTTAAGCATGAAACAAGAATGGTGGACTTGTTCAAAGCTTCATGAAGCTTCCACAAGCAAACAAAGAAAGCCACCATTCCTTATTTATCCTTTCCAAAATGAAAAAAATAAATAAATGAATAAGAAAAATGTAAACCCTAATCATTAACTTAACCATGGTTTAATTCTTTACACAAACCCAAGTGAGCATGCATCATCAAACATGATACAAACAAGTGCACAAAAGTATATCACATATACAACTTGTGAACTTCAAGTGAGAAAATCCATCTTAAGTGAACCAGTACTAGCTAATGCAAAGTAATATATCAAATATATAATTATACATTAAATCATTAAATCAACACTTGATTTAATGATCCGGTCATATCGCATATAACCGACTAGTATCAAGTGTATCAATGTATCGAATCAACACTTGATCCGGTAAGCCGGCTATATCACATATAACCTTTCGATGATACAAATCGCGAGAATAGAATACGGTATCACATACACGCATTATTCTCGGTCCCGCACATATCTCATATGCGCTCCTATTTCGTTTCGCTTGAGCCAGGAAACCTCTGTGTAGGACTCTAAAGACTCGTCAATACGCCGGCAGCAGGTGATGATCATATCAAACACTCACAAGCCGCAAGCGGTCTGCTAAACGTAACGGCCACCCGGGTATTGAGCGATCAGAAGATCGACGAGCAAGCCCGCTCACACTCCTGTGAATCCAACCAGTAACACTTACCGTACAGTCCGGTCTCGTCGTCTGATATGTCGCATATCTCGCCTAGTGGTGGTAAACGTCAGACCCCAATAACTCGATAAGTCGTGTCGATATGAGGTCTATAACAGTTCGAGAAACTACTGGTAACACTTACCAGTAAATCTCAGCAACCCTGGCCAGGGATTTCCGGTTATAGCCAATCGAACACAGCGCAACATCAACTCCCTATACCGGGAGAGACGAATCCCCTCCTATCGCTCATTGCCTCCATGTGATTCGGGACTGTACCCAAAAACCACCGTTTTGCATGCCCTCTTGGACATGGTAAGGTGGAAATCAAAGCACAGTGGGAATCACACAAGACTCTATGACGATCTCGGGTCAACAGACTACTATGTACCAGTGTCACCGGAGAACTGCCATCTGACGTAAGGTATAATACCATCTGGGAGTTCTCGGCGAGTCCGTCCAGTGTACCCAGTCTCCACTGAGCACCCGTATATCATCTCTGATGTCAAACACCAATGGATATGGGATCATCCATCGCCCATCTGTATGGGTCGAGAAGGTATACGCTAGTCTACTCTAGTATATCGATGCCCCGTCTCGATACACCCACGACTAGGGACCTTGAAGGATATACTTATGGACTACCATGTCCCCACTAGTATGATCCACATCATAGTCCAGGTAGTCAAGTACACATCTTAAGGGCTTTACCAACATGTAACAGAGAGACAATCGGTGTATACGTTAAGGTAAAGAGCAACCAGATAGCATACTATCATGTCGAGCAAGAAAGTCCTCCCTATATATGTCCAAGCATCCACTACAATATACATCCTATGTATAGTAATGGCCTCTAGGGCATACATATAACTAACAATCTCCCACTTGCACTAGGGCCATCTGATAGCAGTGGTTGTAGTATCTCATACTCAACCATCCCATAATAGTCTCTCTCTGGGAAAAAGCCTTTGTGAGTGGATCCGCCGTGTTGTCCTCTGAGTCTACTCTCCCAACCTCGATCTCCTTGGAGATCAACCATCTCCATGATCAGGTGATACTGCCTTTGAATATGTCTGGATCACTGATGGGACAGGCGTTCCTTGGCATAAGCCACAACTCCATTGTCACACAATGGGAGGAACTAAGTTCATCTCATGAACAAATATACATCCAGACAGCCTCTTTGGTAGCATCTTAAGTAGCGATGTATCCTGCCTTTATCGTCTAGTATACCACAGTATTTAGCTTGGAACTCTTCCAACACACCGTCCCTTCACAGAGGGTAAAGACAATGCCTGTGACTGACATTCAGTCGTCCTTATCATCCTGGAACACTTCCAGTGATTCTCCCCAGGATCGATTAATACCATCTCACTACAGCTAGTGAGAATCCTAACATCCAATTAGATCTATCT